>BTHU01000006.1:65195854-65873354 GCA_036184795.1 Tokudaia tokunoshimensis | reverse complement strand
AAAGAATTACAGAAAAACACAACCAAACAGGTAAAGGAATTGAACAAAATCATTCAGGATTTAAAAATAGAAATAGAAACAATAAAGAAATCACAAAGAGAGACAACCCTGGAGACAGAAAACCTAAGAAAGAGATCAGGAAGACGCAAGCATCACCAACAGATTACAAGAGATAGTGCAGAAGATACCATAGAAAACATTGACACAAAAGTCAAAGAAAATGCAAAATGCAGAAAACTCCTAAACCAAAACATCCAGGAAATCCAGGACACAATGAGAAGACCAAACTTATGGACAGTAGGTATATAAGAAAGTCAAGATTCCCAACTTAAAGGGCCAGTAAACATCTTCCACAAAATTGTAGAAGAAAACTTCTCTAACCTAAAGAAAGAGATGCCCATGGACATACAAGAAGCCTACAGAACTCCAAATAGACTGGACCAGAAAAGAAATTCCTCCTGTCACATAATAGTCAAAACACCAAATGCACTAAACAAAGAAAGACTATTAAAAGAAGTAAGGGGAAAAGGTCAAGAAACATATAAAGGCAGACCTATCAGAAGTATACCAAACTTCTCACCAGAGACTATAAAAGCCCGAAGATCCTGAGCAGATGTCATACAGACCCTAAGAGAATACAAACGCCAGCCCAGGCTACTATACCCAGCAAAACTCTCAATTAACATAGATGGAGAAACCAAGATATTCCATCACAAAACCAAATTTACACACTGTCTTTCCACAAATACAGTCCTACAAAAGATGATAGATGGAAAACTGAACAAAAGAAGGGAAACTGCACTCTAGAAAAAGCAAGAAAGTAATCTTTCAACAAACCCAAAAGAAGATAGCCACACAAACATAATTCCACCTCCAACAACAAAATTAACAGGAAGCAACAATCACTTTTCCTTAATATCTCTTAACATCAATGGACTCATTTCCCCAATAAAAAGACATAGACTAACAGACTGGATATGTAAACAGCACCCAGCATTTTGCTGCATACAGGGAATGCACCTCAGTGACAAAGTGCATTTGGTGTTTTACCTCTGAGTAAAAGGTTGGAAAAAATTTTTCCAAGTAAATGGTCCCAAGAAACAAGTTGGAGTAGCCCTTCTAATATTAAATAAAATCGACTTTCAACCAAAAGTTATATGGAAGGATGCTTCATACTCATCAATGGAAAAAAAATCTGTCAAGATGAACTCTCAATTCTGAACATTTATGCCCAAATGCAAGGGCACCCACATTCATAAAAGAAAATTTCTGCTGGGCTTGCAAGCTGGTACAACCACTCTGTAAATCAGTCTGGCAGTTCCTCAGAAAATTGGTTATAGTACTACCTGAGGATCCAGGTATACCACTCCTGGGCATATATCCAGAATATGCTCAAACATGTAATAAGGACACATGCTCCACAATGTTCATAGCAGCCATAAATATAATATCCAGAAGCTGGAAACAATCCAAATGTCCCTCCATAGAGGAATGGATACAGAAAATATGGTACATTTACACAATGGAGTACTACTCAGCTATTAAAAACAATGATGTCACAAAATTCACAGGCAAATGGATAGATCTAGAAAATATCATCCTGAGTGAAGTAATTAAGTCACAAAAGAACACATATGGTGTGTATTCACTGGTAAGTGAATATTAGGCAAAGAATGTGGAATACCCACAATAAAACTCACAGACCACATGAAGCTCAAGAGGAAGGAAGACCAAAGAGTAGATGCTTCAGTCCTACTTAGAAGGGGGAACAATATAATCAAGGGAAGTAGAGGGTGGGAGGGACTTGGGAGGAAGAGGAGAGGGTGAGGGGAAAAAGAGGGGTAGAATCATGTATGGGAGGAGATGGAGGAGATGTACAGAGGGTCAGAAAATTGAAAAGAGGTATGTAGCAATGGAGGATGGGGAACTGGAGGCAACCAGAAAGTCCCAGATGCCAGGAAAGCAAGAGCCCCCTAGGACCCCATGGGCATGACATTATCTGAAATACTCCACAAAGAGGGGGAGAACCTGTTGAGACCATATCCAGAGGTTTGGCCCCAGTTGAGGGTTGGGGCCACCCACCCATCTCCAAATTTTAGCCCAGAAATTTAACTAAAGGAAACACAGGGACAAAGAGTGGAATAGAGATTGAAGAAAAGGCCATCCAGAGACTGTCCCACCTAGGGATCCATCCCACATGCAGACACCAAACCCAGACACCATTGCTGATGCCAAGAAGTGCTTGCTGACAGGAGCCTGATACATTGTCTCCTGAGAGGCTCTGCCAGAGACTGACCAATACAGATGCGGATGCTCACAGCCAACCATCAGACTGAGCACAGGGACCCCAATGGAGGAGTTAGGGGAAGGACTGAAGGGGCTGAAGGGGTCTTATCTGGCATCAATGGAAGGGAAGACTCTTGGTCCTGTGAAGGCTTGATGCCCCAGTGTATAGGAATGCTAGGGCAGCGAGGAGGGAGTGGGTGGGTGGGTGGGGGAGCACCCTCTTAGAAGCAAGGTAAGGGGAGATGGGATAGGAGGTTTGCATAGGAGAAACTGGAAAAGGGCATAACATTTGATATGTAAACAAATAAAATATCCAATTAAATAAGAAAAATAAGACACCAAGTGTTATGCTAGAAAAACCACATGACAGAGCCCTGGTACATTGTAACATGTAATAACTAAAAACCATTGGAATTGACATTATCTCTTTCATGTAGATGACTTTAAGGTCCCTGCCCTTTCTCTTTGATGGGCTATATCAGGCACAATGATGTTGGATAATGAGATTTTATGCATCAAGTAGAAAAGACAGATAAATTATTCCAGAATGCATAACATCAGCACATGACACAACCTGGCTGGATTGCAGAGTCTTGATTTATAAATAATGGAATGAAAACCTCCTACAACCTTTGGCCCAAGCATCTGATCAGGGACTTGATGGACAGACTGTCTTCCTCCTAGTGATATGTTCCTCTCTTGATACTTTACAATATCCTCAGAGAGAAACAGTCACGTGCTTCCTGGATCTGTTGTTTACCAGAAGGCTCTAAATAGCCTCTTTCCCTTCTCTATAAAAATACATAAGTATAATTGTCTCCATTTCCTCCTGATTGAACACAGTTCTTTCTGACTTTCTGTTCCACAGCCCTGATGTATTTGTATGATAAATCAACTGATTTTTTTATAGACCACAGAAATGTTGGTATCATTGATATGAATCATGTTCCTATGCTCCTCTAACACTGCGAGACAATTGAGGTCCATTGCTGCGTTCTATAGTAGGTATCCCAAATGTGTGACAAAGTCAGTTGTTCTCAGAGCTAGACTGGCCTTCTATCTCTACCCAGTCTGGCTCTCTCTACAGCTCACGAGGAAGCAGGGGCTCCTCCCAGCTGTAATTGCAATGAACATTTTGCTGTAGATTCTGCAGTATGCCTGCCTGTCTTACTGCTGACATCTTGCCCATCTTCTTGTATCTTGCCACAGTATCATCACATAAATGGTAGCTTGATTGTTTGGGATGTGACCTTTCATCTGGATTTCCAGTAATGTCAGTAATGAGGTCTGAGTTGTAACTGATTTGACCTGTCTGAGGACAGAAAGTTTCTGTCTAAAAGGAACTTTTCTTTTCGGAACACCTGTGATTCTAAGACTACAGATGTCATTTGACAGTGACTCAGGGGCTCAGAGCATCCAGTCCAGGGGCTCTTATAAGTCAGGATGATGACAGAAAACTGGTGAAGAAGGCTCACCAGACAATTCTTTGATTCCCATTTAACATTCCTGCAAGCTTGTGAGATTGATCACAAAGGTTATATAAGACTTACATCAACAGAAGCTGTCCCTCTTATTCCATTGGCTATCTGACTTTATTCTTTGCTTCAAAGATATTGATACATCAAATCATATATACACGTTAAAATATGTGTGCGTATATATGCTTAATAGACCTTGTCAAAATATTATTCAGATAAAAGTCAATTGAACTAAATTACTTAAGCACTCTATTTTTCTCCTAAGAACAAACCGTTTTGAATTTTCACCTTTCCCCCCCCGCCCCATTTTTGTCTGCTTTGTAGCTATTTCATTAGACTTCAAATATTCCCCCCCCCTTTTTTGAGGAAGGCAAGGAGCTCACATTGCATACTAGCTCATTAAGCTCAGAAAGTTTCAAGAGCCACAGGTTCCCTCCTCTGTGTGAGACAAGGGGTAGTAATTACTTAAGAGCAGAAACTCTTCGGTCAACACGGTTGCCTGTACAGTGTCTAGGGAAGCAACTTTCGTGAGTTGTCACCCATGTTGGGATGGACTTTTTGGTGATGTAATTGTCTATGAGTCACCCAGGATCCTTGAAAGTAACTCAGCAAACTCACTTGGTTTCTTCATCTACAGTTGGGTGCCATTACTTAAGACTGTCCTTTTTTGTCTCAGCTGGAGTGAATAGGCCTTTGTTCAACATTATCTTTTTTTCATTATCATCTCATTTTATTGTAAAAAGAAAATAACTTGCTAGAATGATAGTGCATCACTGCACACAAATAAGCACAAAGTGCCACAGAAAGCTCACACTGGGAGATGAAGATTGTTAAACAGGATAAGGTGCAGAGTGCTACCAACATGATAGAAATCAAGACACACAGCATTATCTTATAAGCTTGTTTTCAATGAGCTTACTTTTACTATACATTTTGACACTTGAGAATTCACATTAAATTTCACCAAGCATAGTTTCTTCCACTTAGAATTTTCTAGTTTGCTGTTATTTCTGCCATATCTGAATTTATGAGGCAAAAATTTGGCACTATAACCTTTTTTCCACTTGCCAAGTTTCTTTTTTTTTCTTTTTTCATTGTAAACTTTAAGATGAACTTTTTGGTTTATCTTTGTTTATTACATTTGTGTTGATGTGTGTGTGTGTGTGTGTGTGTGTGTGTGTATGTGTGTGTGTGTTTGTTTGTTTGCTTGTTTTTAAATTCTCACATGCATATATATATTCATGCTATGGCAAATATGTAGAGGTCCAAGGATAACTTGGGATGCAGTTCACTTTTCCTTTCATGTAGATGTTAGGGATTAAAGTCAGGTCATCAGGCTTAGGGGAAACCTGTTAACTCACTTAGCCATTTGACTGTCCTGGAATGTTTAATTGTTCTAAATATTTTATGATAGAACATATAAACTCACCTAGATGTTTTATATTTTATTCTAAACTATCTGCATTAAGTCTATTTTGAATCCAATAAAATTATGAATTAAATAAGCAACCACTTATGTATGTAGCTTTTTCTATATATTTCACAATTGGATTATTAAAAAAATTTAACAATTTTATTACTAATAAGCTTTTGTGAGCTTCTGATAACATTGTATACCATGAATCTTTGTCCTTGATGAAACAAAGAACTAACAATATGGTCAAAGTTGAGGAACTGAAGTATACATCTTCATGTTAAGTTACCTGTCTTAGTTAGGGTTTTACTGTTGTGAACAGACACCATAACCAAGGCAACTCTTATAAGGACAGCACTTAGTTGGGGATGGCTTATAGGTTCAGAGCTTCAGGCCATTGTCAACAAGGTGGGAACATGGCAGCCTCCAGGAAGGTATGGTTCAGGAGGACCTGAGAGTTCTATATCTTCATCTGAAGGCTGCTAGCAGAATACTGACTTCCAGGAAGCAGGATGAGGGTCTTAAAGTCCATACCCACAGTGCACACCTACTCCAAGAGGGCCACACCTTTTAATAGTGCCACTCTCTGGGCCAAGCATATGCAAACCATCACATTACCTTAGTCTTCTATGACTTTCTTCTTCAATATAATTGTCTTTGGAGCTTGTGCTCATTCATTGAACAAGTATTTATTGAGAATTGTCTATATCAAACATACCATTTCTCACCTGTCTGTTCATAAATAGTCTGATTGGGCAGACAATGCAATGTTAATTGTTTTAACACATGCTGAATGTTATTAAATGTTTGGTGCAAGGGACTGTGGAGCCTGACCTAACCTAATGGCCAAAGAGACCCTTCTTGAAGAAGGATAGAGGGATAAAGAGCAAGCACCCAGAAGAAAAGAAAGGGGGAGGTGGTAGAACGTAAGCACATTCCAGAAGGTTCTACTGCTGAGGTATGAAGTGAGTGGAAATCTTGTCAAGGAATAAGCTTGGATCAAGGGAGCAAGTTAGATCATGGGACATCAAGTAAATTATGCTAAACTTTAACATCTGTTTACAATGCACTGTGAAGGTGTCAGAATAGGTTTAAGAAAATTAATAGTTTGAAATGAGTAGCAGCATGGACTCTTGAAACCTATAAAATAAAATGAGTTGAAGTGTACATGGTTGGAAACACAATAAGGGGTGGGTGTTATGCATGGCAGAAACAAAACTGGAGGGGTTAGATGGAGGTGAATAATATTTAGCAAGTAAGACTAATTTGGCAGTTGAGTAGGTGGAAATCTTGACAAACATCTTTATTTAGAGCAATATTTATATATTTGGACATGCTTGGTTTTGAGTCTCCATGAGGCCAACTCATGTATTTAGTAGTAGTAGTAGTAGTAGTAATAGTAGTAGTAGTAGTAGTAGTGGAGGAGGAGGAGGAGGAGGAGGAGGAGGAGGAGGAGGAAGAGGAGGAGGAGGAGGAGGAGGAGGAGGAGGAGGAGGAGAAGAAGAAGAAGAAGAAGAAGAAGAAGAAGAAGAAGAAGAAGAAGAAGAAGAAGAAGAAGAAGAAGAAGAAGAAGATAACATGTATGGTTTACATAAGCATCTCTCAAATTCTAAGTAAGTCTTATTTACTTACCATTATCTAATCTCAATGTCACTTTATTTCTTATAATATTGGCTTCAACCACTGTAGATCATGTGCTCCTAAACTTTAAGTCAAAGTTTTAGGGGAAGTAAAGAAGAAAGGAATGGAGATGGGAAGAGTTTGTTTCTGAACTTCTACTTAGATTCTTAAAATTAAGCAAAAAAACCAGAAGACAGCCTAGGCTAGACAAAATCAGAAAGTTTATCATAAGAGGGGTTATGGACCATATTAAATAGTATTGCCCAACCCAATTTTATATTGTAGAAAACAAGTTGAGTATTTAGCAAGGATTAGGAGAAGCAATGAGATTTTGCAACACGGACTGTTGAACTAACAATTGTGAGGCAAAAATAAATTTGTGTGCAAAATATGTTGATTTGTGAAAGGGAGGTGTCAACATCTTCTTAGCATAAACAAATAAGTCTAAGAGGGAGCCATTTGTTTGCCATGTGGTCTGGGGCATGGGTTCTGGTTTCCAGTTGGAGTTCCCCCTTGAACTTACTGTATAAAGAGAGGGAAAGAATAAACAGTATAAAAAATCATTAAAAATGGTTTTACACATTGTATATGTATGCATATACTATATATATATATATATCACCCTGTCTTCAAAAAGTGAATATAGATTTATACATCAGAAAAAAAGTCCATTCATTCTCATGATAACGAGAGAAAAGGATAGGGAGAGGAGGATGAGCTGGAGAGATGGCTCAGGGGTTAAGAGAATAGACTGCTTTTCCACAAGACCTGAGTCCAGTTCCTTGCACCCACACATGCTGGTTTATAACTGCCTGTAACTCTAGCTACATGGACACTACACTCATGTGCACATACCTGTAAACAAATGCACAATTAAAAATTAATAAAAATAAATCTATAAACCTGTATCACTTATGAATGTGTCAGAACTTTGTCTTAATATCATATCCATAATCTTCCTCTTTTGGTCACAATACCACATCTCCATATAACTTTGAAAGAGGGTATTTGATAACGTGCTATGTAATATCTCCATCTCCAGCCCATAGACAGACCATCAAGAGTTTCTTATGGAGGTCTCCATTGAATTAGAACCAAAGTATGAAGCCTCTTTTATAGTTTTTTTTAACTAATTTTGGTGGAGGCCCTTGAAATTCTGGAGGACTATCCACCCCAGTGCCTTTACTAAGGGGAATAACTGTTCTGACTAAGGATAAACAGAGTTGGATATTCAAGGGAGGAATTAAATCCAGGGAAATCAGAGAAAGTATTGGAGAAAAGGAGCTGCAGTGTACTGGCTGACAGTTTTCCAAGCTGCTTTTGGTTTTAAGCACATAAAACACAACTTATTTTTTTAATGTAGGTGTTGGGAAGCATTTCCTTCTTTGGTGGGGGTGGTTGGCTTCTATTCACTCCCTCCAGAGCTGTGAACTCCCTCTAACTTGGAAACTAGTCTTCTCTCAGTACATATCATTTCCAAACCTCATGAAAAACGAGGTGTCAGACACCAACGTGATTTTAATTTGGCAAACAGTTCAGGAAACTGATTGCTTTGAACATCTCTGTCCTAAACAGAGCAATTGAACACCACAGGAATGACTATTCATTGCAGAGTAGAAAAATCTAACCGATAGCTCTAAAAATAATTTGAAAGTTCATAACCTAGACAAAAATCGGTGTCTGCTCCTTTTCATATCACCCTGGACACAGTGCCCAGTGAAGTTGCTTGTATTTTCAATTTTACCTCTGATTTGTACTTATAAATCTGATTTGTGCTTTCTGCATTTCTTCTTTCTTTCTTTCTTTCTTTCTTTCTTTCTTTCTTTCTTTCTTTCTTTCTTTCTTTCTCCCTCCCTCCCTCCCTTTCTCTCTTCTCTCTTTCTTCTTTCTTTCTCTTCCTTCTTCCTTTCCCTCCCTCCCTCCCTCCCTCCCTCCCTCCCTCCCTCCCTCCCTCCCTCCCTCCCTCCCTCCTTTCTTTCTTTCTTTCTTTCTTTCTTTCTTTCTTTCTTTCTTTCTTTCTTTCTTTCTTTCTTTCTTTCTTTCCTGATTTCCCATTTTCCCCACATGACTTACTTAATAAATAATCTACTTCTTCTGGGTGAAAGTTATATTTCTAAGACAAAGAGACTTCCAAAGGAAAACAGATCCTTGTAAATGCCAGGGAAAATAGGTATGCTTACAAAAGAATGCATTTTGTGGGGAAACAGGACAGACTCACGATGTAATCACAGCTTCCTAGCTGAGGATTTTTTTCTTTCAGACCTACAAAACAAGTAAGTTTGATTTGAATGTTTTCCCAAGAGTTTGTGCACTTCTGAGAGGAAGTTCATGCTGTTTCACAGGGACCTCTACTTTAGACCTTCACCTCAGTTGAGTCATTATCCCAGCTTTGCAGCATGTAGTTTTTGTTTATCTTCTGGGTGATGTCTTCTAGAAGTGCACACAGTCTCTGTGTCTATTCTCTACAACAACGCTATTCACAAGAGGCCTTCATATACACAGCACATTTTGCCAAAAGTGACAAACTTCAATTATAGGAGCTGGACAGGCAGTCAATTTTGTTTGTAAAGATCTAGAGAAACTTGTGTGAATCTTCACCATCTTTTCTGGATTATCCCTCTTCTTTCTTCTAACTGGACTCTTTTATACTCCCTGTCTTGACAGGGAGCAATCATTCTATGTTAGTCACCCCCAGCCTTTATTCTTATTTAAGTGCTTTTTTTTCACATGAAGCTATTCAACTCACAATTTGAAATTTCCAAATATGTTTTAGATATGATATTCCTTATTCACGATGTTTCATAAAAGACAGGGTAGGAAGTAGGTTTGTGGAATGAAGAATTCATCCTCCATCTTGGAGGTGACAATACGATACAGGATATGTAGCTCTGATAGGCAGATGTGGAGCAATGACTCACATCCTGGAGATAGGTGAGCAGCCAAGGTGATTTGGCAATGGGAAGTAGAGATCGGAGAAAACATGAGCTGTCTTGAGGTGAGAGACATTAAGTTGGATTATTAACATGGGCTTGATCTCTCCATAGGTTCATAGATTTATAGACACACAGAAGAGCAGAGTGTAGTGATGCAGTTTGAAAAGCATTAGATCCCACAGTGACAAATTAGAAGCTGGATGATGGGACCATGTCTCAAGATATGGGGCAGTCTCCAGAAACTGGAAAGCAGGGGGAAATGTATCTCGGAGAGATAAAGTAGAACTCTTAAGAAATTTTAAGGAAGCATGTGTTTATTTTGGCTCATGGTTCCAGGGGCTATAGCTCCTCACAGTAGGGAAACTACGCAGAAACAGTAAGTGACTACTCACTTTGTACCCACGATCTGCAATGAGGGCATCATACCAGGTATACAACCAAACCCATTTGTATCTTTCTAAAATGTCATGAACTATCTAATAACAATAAAATTACAAGGAATTAGTGATTTCAGTGACAGTAATTTGTCATATCATCTGCTTACTTTGGTAGCCTGGCCAAGGCATATATATGTTGGCATGCCAGATATGTTCTGGGACCCAGTTTCCCTGGTAAGATTTTAATATACCCATGTGCCCCTACAGTCTCGATTTACCCTCAATGAACTTGTAGGCTGCCTCCATTTCTACTCACAGACTATGAAATTTCTGGGCTCGCCCAGCAGTTACACTTATCCTTCTCCTTAAAAAACAGGATCAAGAGCTGCTCATAAAATGAAATCTCCCAGGGCAAGACATGGCATGAAAAACCAAGTAGGGAATAGTCTGAATTCAACAGTCAGGACACAGATGATGGACGCTTTTCCTTAGATTTCTTCTTTTTATTGTCTCCAATGCCAGTACTACTCACATTTGCAGTGCACCATCATGGGATAAAAAGTCCAACAGTGACACGTTATCTGCTTTGGTTTCTTCTGAACCTCCCATCTTGACATGCAGATAGCTGACCCCTCAACATTTTTTTTATATCATCAGGTCTGTCTGTCTTCCATGCCTTAATCTTCTCGCCTTAAAAGGAATGAGTAGAATATATTAAGGACCATCCTAATGTTTTGACTTAATTACCTCTTTCAATGCCTTTTTACCCAATATGGTCACATTCTGAGAAGTTGAGTGTAGAGAGAATATCTTGTGTATTATATGGGTGCATCACCTGTCAGTTAAAAAGTTGTAGGAAAGGGTAGAATAAAAGGTGGGACTTCTGGGAGACAGAAAGAATTCTGGGATAGAGCCAGGGAAGATGTGCAGATCTAGATGTGTGGTACCTGAGCACAGGTATTCAGCCTGTGGTCAGCAGAATGTATCTTAAAATAAATGGGGGTAGTTTAAGTTATAATCTAATAAGAAAAAAACTAGCTATATTGCCAAGGTATTTGTAAATATATTTTGAGTCTGAGTCTTATTTCTGGGAGCATGGGACTATGAGATAGAACCAGACCTAACTTCTGTGGTTTAGGATTAGAGTGAATGAGACATAGAAATTTTTAGGAAGTTCAGTTTAGTTTAAAACAGTGGGTATTATGAAAGATGTATTTTAAGTTTTTCAATGCTGTTATCTTCTTCTGCAAAAAGTTAACCTTTGTTTCATTGGCAATAATCTTGGGCCTACATCCAATTCAGCCAGTCTTCCTGGAAGTGAGTACCAACTGAAGTTTCCCAAGTTCTAGCTTGTTTCTTTTGAGTTTTCAATCTACCTACTCTACCTTTTCCCTGAGCCTGAGAGAGTCTTTAATGTGCATTAATAAGTGCTCAGCAAATGAATAGAGATATGTTTTGATTTCTGCATTTATTTCACTTCTAGGTTTCTTTCTGGGAATTTTCTCTATTCCTGCCAGATATTCTAGCATCCCTGAACTCGGTACTTACAAAGAGTCTGAGAATACATGCTCCGTTTCTCCATGTTTCTACACTTTGTAGGCCAGAGAGTTCTTTCAAGTGACAAGCCATGTAAATATGAGCCTAATCACTGCCATTTCCTTATAGTCTGACTTTCTCTAGCTTTATGTCTTATTTTGTTTGTTCTATAATGACTTTGATAGTTTTGTTGGAATATTTTATATAGATCATATGGCTATTATCTTTAAATTCATCTAATATAAAATATGTTAAGTAACTGAGTAGTAATCTGTAACTAAATTTAACTTTTTTTGAATTTTTTGAATTGCTAATGTAGATCATTGGTAAGAAAATATGATACAAAATAAGCATATTGATTAATAATCAAATGAGGCCAGAGAGATGTTCAGTAGCTAAGAGTAATTCTTGCTCTTGCAGAGAACCCAGGCTTAGTTCTCCATACCCACATGGCAGCTCATGAGTGCCTGTCTCTCTAGTTGTAGAAAATCTGATGACCTCTTGTGAACTCTGTGGGCACATGTACAAACATTGTGCACATATAGACACACAACTACACATATATACACATAAAATAAACCTTAAAATCTCGTGATATGTATCCACACGTCATGTTAAAAATTATACACTGAGTGTATACTTAATGTGTTCAGAAAGAAATCAGAATGCATGGCATCTTTTACAAACAAGTAACAAGAACAGCAGGTGAGTTCAAATAAAGGATATAATCAAAGGAAAAATATTGACAGGAGAGGCTCAAAGAAAATAAGCAAGAAAATCCCAAATGGACAGGAAAAAACAAAGCATATATATTGTGAGGAATTAGGATAAAAACATGGAACACAATTTTAAAAACTAAGTAAGTAATAAAATGTTGGAGATCATTTTGAAGTTATCTTAGATGGCAAACAATACAGAAAAGAGTAAGGTGTTATCACGGAGAAAAGAGAATAGTAGTCAATCATGAGTAGAATTATGCATTTTCTAAAGGAAGATAAATGACTGTTTAGTAGTAGAAGTAATACAATTTGCCAGGAAAAGAAAGCTGATTGCATAGAACTCCAGGCACAAAAATAATGAGATTTTCACTTAATAGACCTGAGACATTGTTGTAGGTTCTCTGCTTACAGCCACACATTAGATGGAGAAGGGTCTGCCAAGGGTCTGTTCTCATGCAGGCAGAAACACAATTACCATTAAGCAAGTAAATAACTTACATGATTTTAATGCTGATTATTGTTCTAAAGAAACATATTTAGTAATAGTGTTCTTCTTTAGATCAAGTCTTCCTAATTGTGATGTATGATGACGCTGGACATAGCAATATTCCTAAGATATATAGGGCAATCTTCGAAGACTATAAGGATATATATGTACATACACACACACACACACACACACACACACACACACACACACACACTCACATACACATTTGGTAATAATAACATAGAACACCAAGACTATAAAATTAAATAAATATTTATTTGATACAAAATTTATTAATCTAAAACATGTTTTAGATTACTAAAGATTTTTAAGGGTCAGTTGAAGTTATATATTGTTTTTATGAACACCTAATTGCAACCAAGTTTTTTTTTTATTAAGGATAACTTCTTTAAATGCATTGAGAATATACCTTAGTAACACAGAGATGACAAGAAATTTTAAAATAAAAAAATAACCACTCTAACTTTCCCAACAGTTCAAATTTAATTGAACAAGATCGCCAGTTTTACTTTTTACCTCCCTAACAAGAAATACAGCAAAAAAGTATGTGCAAAGTTCTTATATCAATTTAAAAAATAAGTATTAGCCCTATTTCATGGTTCTGGTCATCCTTAGAACAGTCATTTGTTGATGACTTGAAAGTCACATCAACCACAATGACAAGAAGGCTTCCAAGCTGCATAACAAAGGGTTAGGATTGCTGATGGACCTATTCTTATCCATCAGCCAACTGTGTATTTCTTAGCCATAGATTTATTTTTGGAGCACTGGGGTGGACTACTTAAGAGCTGTATGGACTTTCATTTATGACAGGCAGCAGACTTCTCCTTCATGTTCCTATTGAATCAAAGGTCAAGGGGGACAAGCATTTCTGGGACCCTTCTCAGTGGACTGAGCTGAGGAGAACAGTGTCTGATGTTGCTATTGCTTTTCTTGTTGCCAGGGACTGTGGACCACGCTGGGACAACTCCACCATTCTGAGACTCTGAAAAAGTTTAAAGCTAGAGGTGCCCAGTAGAAGTCACTCTGGAAACCTTGAAACCCACACTTAGGAAATTTGAGGATGCACAAATGCATGCTGATTCAGACACTATACTAATGTGTATAAGTCCATGGATGGATAGCATTCTATTTAAGTGCCACAGCAGAAACTTGTTTTTGAGCTTTGTTAATTATTCCCCAATTATCTAAAATGTTTGCTTTCCATATTTTGATGCTAATTTTTTTGCTCACAATGTTCTGATTGCTTTAGTTTTCATATTTATTATGAACAATTACAAACTTAGGTAAAGATTCCATCTCATTATACTGATGACTTGGAATAAAACCCCATAAACCGAGTCTTGTTTTGTGTTTAATATCTTCTGACTATTGTACTTTATTCTTGTGTACTTATATTTAATTTCCATTTGGTTTAGATGTTAGGAGCACCATAGTGTAGGTAGTTTTATATATGCCCTGGATATGTGTTCTTTAAGAAAAGCATTTTTTATTATTTTACTAACTATTGTAATTATTTTTCTTGTATTAAATTGTTTTATGCTGATTGACTGTTTTTGATATTTATCTCGTTTTATTAAAACTTTAAGTTTTGTTTTAGTTACATATTTTTTTTTCTGGAACAGCTACAGCTTTGAGATTCGTTCCCCATTCTCCGTTCATGTTGGTTCAGTGGACCTGAGTCACTCTCAATACTTAGTATTTCTCTCTCTTAGTACTATCTGGCATTGTAGAGATGCAAAAGTTGATACCCCAGAGAACTGATTCACTGTTCTTATTGTTAGTTCTACTCCTTAATTAATCCCTTTGTATATTAATTAGTTATGAATTAGATTTTTTTAAAGATGCATTTATTTTATTTCTATGGGTGCACTGTAGTGTCTTCAGACACACCAGAAGAGGGCACCAAATTCCAGTACAGATGGTTGTGAGCCAGCATGTGGTTGCTGGTAATTGAACTCAGGACCTTTGGAAGAGCAGTCGGTGCTCTTAACCACTGAGCTATCTCTCTAGCCACCAAATTAGATTTTTTTTTTCTTTTGAGACAAGGTCTTTTTGTTTTCCTGGCTGGTCTGGAAATTGTTATATAAATGAGGCAGGTCTTGAATCCACAAAGATCCTCCTGCCTCTGCTTCCCCAGTTCTGAGATTGAAGATATGTACCGTCCTGCACAGTTTTTTCTTGCATTTTTAAATTTTAAGTTTTTTATTTTTTATTTGTTATTTCTGTCTTCCTCTTAATAAATTCTCCCTTTGCAACTTTGTGCTTTTTTTTTTTTTGTCATGGTGGCCTAGTAGTCACACTTCCTTTAATGCCACCAAGAAAATGACTCTATTTTTTTTCTAACATTATGTTTCAAAGACTAATTTTTCTGTGAATTGTTGGAACTTCATTTATCTTTACACCCATTGATGAATCAGAAACCAACCTTCAGCAATCAAAAATGAAATGGTGCCCCAGGAACATTATTTAGTGTTATGTCGAACTCCTGTTAAACAAACCAAAGGGATATCCCAGATAGTTGGTTGGAAATTGGTTCTAATTCATTGCATCTTCTCTGGGGCTTTCTTCACAGTCTTGCATGTAACCTAGAAGAAGATGCTCCATCTAAACCTAAGGTTTATACCCACCTTAGTAGATATCTGTAGTCCTATGTAGCAAAATCCTGAAAATTGGCAGTTTCTTTGATCAACTCTGAAAAACAGATTTTACTCTGTAAAAATATTTGAAAATATAGTGGAAAGGTGTCAGACAGGGATAATTTGTCATTAGAAAGGCATGAGACTGAGGAAATGAGTTAGGTAACCACTCAAGAAGTCCTTCATCCCTCAAATTCCTTACCTGTCCTCCTTGCTATGACTTACAGTAGACTGATCCCTTCCCAGAACTCCAGCCTGGTGAGTTCCAGGCACATAGAACAGCTTGTACCTCTGACTAGCAGCTCTCTGAAAAGTGCTGTTTGTTTGAGCTGGATGATGTCATTTCCTGGAGAATTCAAGGAGTCATTTTCTTCAAATTCTTGTTCCAACATTTTTCCAAACGAACAAGGATTTTCGGCATCATCCTTTAATTTGGGGCGAGCACGACTAAAACATCTGTCATTGCAAAGACCAACAAACCACAAAGTTCAATGCCAGCCTCCCGGTCCTCAGAACCCAGGAGAAACCTACACCACTGTGGTGCTTCTGTAACTGGAAGGGCTGGGAGGTGCATTTCAGGTAAGCTTCACACTGAAATGAAGTTAGATGGTCATTTCATCCACATATTTGGTTTAAAGGCAAATCGGTGAGGTCAATAGAATTTATCATGATGCCTGCTGCTTTGATTGACTTTCATAGTGGGGAAAGTCAGAAACCTGGAAAAATAGACTTTGCATTTCAAAGAGTCTTAGAAAGAGATCCCACCCCAATTTCCCTGCTCGACGTGTCCTCTGTCTGTTGTGTGAGACTCTCAGCTGGCAAATGGCAATTCCTGCAGCGGAGTGGGTGTTTTTGGGTAGGGCGAACCAGGAGCAGCACGGAGGAGGTCTGGAAGAAGAATAGGATGTGAATTTCAGAGCAGCGAAATGACTGTCTCCGCCCACTTCGGAGAAGGAAGTGGTTTTAGTGACAAACATCTCAGGTGTGGGAAGTGAGCTCTGAAGCCTTTCATTCTGTAGTGTAAGAATAAAAGTGCTCCTCACCATTCAGCTGCTCAGACTCCCCCACCCTCTCCTCCTTCCTGCCTCCCTCTTCTGTTCTATAAGCTCAGTTCTTTAGAAGCAAATCTTGCTGCTCCAGCATTTGATGATGTGCCATTGCTTGGTAATAGTTGGCATCCAAAAAAGAAAAAAAAACACATCAGCAATTTAGATATCAATCATAGGTTCTGAACTTTAAATAGATGCCTGAACTCTGAAAATAATCTTGGTTTAAATGAATACAATGTACTCAAGGAGTTTCAGTTGCAGTTTAAGTGTTATCTTGTTCATTTGGCTTCTGAGGGTGCACATCCAGTATGTTCTTTGGTGGCGCTTTATATTTTGCTCCTTGGGGTAAGGCAGGATTCAAAGAAGGCTTTATGCAATGTCTGTGGATTTCAGAAAAATGCACAGCTCTGGATCGCCCCCCCCCCCAGCTCCGACTCACCCCCATTGATGAAGCAAAAGCACTCTCAGCATTGCGAAACCAAATGATGGCTCTGAACTTTATTTAGTGTTAGGTAGGACTCTTATTCAAGAGACCAGAGGTGGGGAGGCAGACACTCAGCATTGCCTCGTGGTTGCTAAGTTACATAAGAAGCAAGATCACAATCAGAATGTTGTTTTGGCAAACGCAGAGCTCAGTTTAAAAAGGGGATCAGCACGATCCTATAAAGCGTTTTTGACAAGAGAGGCACACGGTTGTTTATAAGATGATACCTTAGAGTTACAACAGCCAGGAGTCCCCTCATCCACTTATCCAGAGCTCTTGCTCAAAAGTCCAGATGCAGCCTTTCTTCCCAAGCTGATGCAGATAGCCTATGCGCAGTACATTTTATTTCTAAAGTTCCAAGTTCTACAGATCTGATATGGCAATCCCAGAAGCTTGCTGACTAGGCTCTAGAGCTACTCCTCCTCAGCTTCTGTAGGGCTGACATTTGAATGGGATTCCTTTCCATTGGGGCCCTTCTGTATATTGTAGAAAGCTTAGCAGCATCCTTGACCTCTCATGGTGGATGGTTATAAGCAGGTATTAGGGTAAGGCAGGAAACTGCTGGGATTCCAGGTTCTTGTGTTCCTGAATAAGAAATTGGGCAGAGAGATGCAGATAGTAGTGGGAATAGAGGCAGTATGTCGAGAAGAGGGCAGTTTCAAGGAAGAAAGAGGTCCAGAGCTTGGAGAGAAGGTAGAAGCTCAACACTCCACATAACCTGCATTTGGGTCCTGTATAGGTTATCTGGGTACTGCACACTCTTTCTGCAATGTGGTATAACAGTTCAGTCTTTGTGGGGATGGCTCTCTCACCTGTATTCTTTTTTCTGTGTTGATTTAGCTTCTGCTTTCTGCCCTCATTCCTCCTATAATGCTAGTAACACTTTCCCTCAACCTGACCAGGTCATTGCCCAAACAATAGCTCAAGAGAGTCTCTGTAGCATTTTCAAGAAGCCTGCAGTTACTCACTTAAAATCTACTAGATGTTTTAAAATGTTATGCCATTTCTTCTGCTGACTGCCTGTTGTTCCCTACAATCTATTGGTAAAGAATCATAATTCATTGTTTCAAGTTTCTAGATTCTCAACAATCAAGTATGGAAGAGAACAGGATATTTGACTTAATGTTCAATGAGATGGGACAAAATACACACCATGCAGATCTTTTCATGACTCACTACATTGAGTCACTAAATCTATTCTCTATATCAAATGTTTATTTTCTTTTCTGTTTTCATAGATTTTGACTTTTGTTACCCGCCACACACATACACACTTGATATCAACCCCACCAGATGCCACCTGCTACTTGCCATCTTGTCTCTCTGATATTTTGACCCAATTTCTTCCTGTAGCTCACTCTCAGTCAGGAATTATATAATAGTCTTAAAGTCTTCCATATTCCCCTTCTCTATGTTACTCACTATTTGAAGAAAGGCTGGATGCTTACTGTGAAAAGGAGTTCTTTCCATGCTTGCAAGTGACTCTGTTTGTAGCACTGACCGTGTTGTATTACCCAGCTCTGTATGTCTTCCCTTGGAGAGTGAGCCACTTGAAGACGGCACTGTTTACGTTTTGCATCTCCAGGAAACCAGCTCAGGGGTAAAATATTTCTTCATTATTTTGTGGATTATGGTACATTCAGCTGCAAATGAAGAATTCACGAAGACTGTGTTGTAAGCCAGAGGCTGCACCAGAGACTGGCTGGCTTGTTTAGAAGCCACTTTGTGAAACTTTTCTTCCTTTCTCTGCCTTACCACAAATCCCAGCTTCCCTGCTGGATCAAATTTATAAATCCAAGGGCAAAAAAATCTTTAGGGGTCATAGGCTGAAATTATATGGTCATTTAGATGCCAGGATTCCTTAGGTAGAGATAAGCCTGTATCAATTTTAGGATAAAGAATAGACTCAGGAAGGAAGAAGGCAATTCTGTCTGAAAAAAAAAATCCTTAGGAAAATATGAAGCCCAGATGCTTAAATTATAGATTTTTTTAGATTAATATTTCAGTAAAAGAAAGAAAAACAATGCAAAAGGTAAACATTTCCCTCTATTGTCTAAATTTCACTTTTTACATTTGTACATGTATGTCTGTGCATGTATGTGTGTTTATATGTGTGTGCCTGTGTGAAGAAGCACCCGAGGTTGATGTTGTGTAGCTTTCACAGTCTCTTGAATACAGACCTACCAGTTGGGCTACCACCTTGGTCTGGGCCTTAGTCTCTGCTGTGCTTACAGGTACCACAGTTGTCGGGCATATGCATAGCACAGGGAATCAGGACTCTTCACCTTTGTATGGCAAGAAGTTTTCCCACTGAGCCATCCCCATAGCCACCCAATCTAATATTTTTAAAGGACCTCCTCTAGTGTTCATAAAATAACTAAAGCTCAAAAGATAATTAAGTTATGGACTAAAGCCTGTACATTTCCCCAAAGAAACTCAGTGTCTCACTATGATAGAAGCTCAGATAGTTACAGAGCTTTAGATCTGAGTAAACATCTTTGCCTTGCCTGTCAATGTGAGCTGTTAGAATGGATGACTAATGAAGTATGTCTTTGCTCAACATCCAGTGAGATTTTGAGTCAGTGGAGAACAGTTTGATTTATAAAAACAAGCTGAGAAATCAACCAACCAACCAGTCAATAATATTTTCCCCCAAAGACTGATAATCCTTCAAAAATAAAAGTTCAAAAAAATACCCTTACTGTCTCATAAAACTTTACAGGTATATGTACGTACTAGATATGTATGTGTGTGTGTGTGTGTGTGTGTGTGTGTGTGTGTGTGTGTGTGTATGTGTATATATGCACACATATATATGTGTATGTATATGCATATAGCTGTGTGTATTCAGATCAGATGTCTTTGTCTACAGTAGCACTGTGAGGCAGCACAGTGGTCTGCTGAGGGACCCACCCACTTACATGGGATTCACTCACAAGAACAGCATTCTAGGACTGAGAAATCCTCAGAATTAGTGATGCCCATCTTTGTAGGTCTGTGAGGACCTACAAAGACTGGGGGAATATAAATCCACCTTGAAGGTGAGTAGATTGGACAATAAAGACGACAAGAAGCCAATTTCTGGTCAAGGAGGAGGCAGACCTTCCAGGTCCAAGAGGGACAGGGAGGGGGGAGAGGGAGACAGGGAGAGACAGAGGGAGAGATGAGAGAGAGGGAGAGAGGAGAGAGGGGAGAGAGAGAGAGAGAAAGAGGGGAGGGGAAGAAGGAGAGAGAGAGAGGGAGAGGAGAGCAAAGGAGAGGAGGGAAGGGAAGGGAAGGGAAGGGAAGGGAAGGGAAGGGAAGGGAAGGGAAGAGAAGAGAAGAGAAGAGAAGAGAAGAGAAGAGAAGAGAAGAGAAGAGAGAAGAGAAGAGAAGAGAGGCGAAGAGAAGAGAGGCGAAGAGAAGAGGGATTGAGAAAGAAGATAAACCAGATTCACGTGGCTTAAAATAGCCACAGGTAGCTATAGATATCATAGAAGAGCAATAGAATAATATAGAGAACATTTGTCCAATCTAGGGGGGGGTGCAGCTTGTATCAATATCAATTAAGTTTTGAGTTCCTTGTGTGGGCATTTTTGGGGTTGAGATATTAAAGTTCTATAAATGTGACTGATAAACTACAAGCCTCTGGAGTCTTAATTATAAGGGGCTGGTGGTTTAGAGCTAGCTTCAGGGGCTAGCAGGAGGAAGAGGGCCTGGGAAGATATGAGTGGTTTGGGGGTGGGGCAAGTGAACCGCAGGAAACTGGGTGGACCACCACTTGGGGGATAGCCATGGGGGCGTGGAGACCACCATTGCCCAAGAGTAGCTGGTGATAGCATGAATTGTTTTTTAATAATTACATGCTCCAAGTGGCTTCAGTCCATAGTTTGGAGCCTTGGACTGAATACAGGTGGAAAAGGAGAAAGACAGCTGAGTGTTCAGATGTCTGCCCCTTGGCGGGCTGAGATAAGAGAAAGTAGATGCTACAAGGTCACACTGACAGGAAGCCATACTGTGCCTTTTATGATAGACTGTATCCCCTCAAACCATGAACCCAAATAGCCCTTTCTCCCTTAAGTTACTATTTGCCAGATATTTGGCCCAAGCCATTTAAAAGATAAGTATTAAGTTAGCAAGGGCTCAGAGCCATAATTTTTTTCTCCCTAGTGAGGGGAATGTTTCCAGTTGACAGGAAGAATGTATCAGAAGGTTTATCACGTCTGGCTTATCTATACAACAGTGTCATATTTCATTACCTATTATAAGGAGTCTTGCTCAAATTCAGATGTGTAGTCTATCCTTATAGATTCCGATTTAGAAATAGACTCTAAGTCCAGAACTTGGTGTGTTTCACCAGGATGACTGATAATTCCAGAGCAGGTGGTTGTCTTGGACAGAACCTGTCTAGAAGTTGACTTGATACTTGCTTCTCCTCCCTGGTTCAGGCCCTTCAGATCAGACCCACTTACATTTTTTTCATCTGCTCCTATTTTGATGAAGCCAGTTTTAGAATAATAATTTACTTCTTCTAGCATGTACTTACTGTTATTCAAAATAGTATCAGTTGGCAAAGTGGAAATGATTTTGAGAAGACGGAACATAAAAAGCTTTTGAAAAGAAAACCAGATCGTACGATGGACTATTAAGCAGCAAGAATAGATGCGGCTGAGGCGACGGAGGATTGCAGCAAATGGTCTCTGTGAGGAAGTGACTAATGGGGGTTTGGGGAGCCAAAGGAGACAGCATTGTGCCTCAGTCAGGAGTTAGATCAAGTGTTTACTCTGCTCAAAAGCCTTGTGACACAGGGGGAGCCAGGTGCCTGGACCATGGCCCTTCTTACCACAGGCCTTTATTCACTTAAGTAGAAACCAGGCCAGCTGGATTCTGGTTTCCAAGCCGGGAAGCGCATCCAGGAAAAATGTTGCCTGGATTTACAGGAAATCTGAAAGCCTTGGTATTGGCATGTTTGGATCTTAGGTTAGAAAAGCTGAGCTACAGATATGTGTTCCTCATTATTAGAGAGACACGGGGTGTTTAACGATCCAGTATGGGTTCCATCAGGAAAAGACTTGGGTCAGCACATGGGCTGTGACCAAATATTTGAAAGAGCAGCTTACAGGTCAAGAGAAATGCCTTCTCCCTCCTTTTCCACAGTGATAATTTTAGTAAAACAAACAAATAAGCAGATATACATAAATTGACAGTTGAATAAAGTATTCCAAGAAACATAAAGACCAGGAGCGTAGGCAGAGGAATACTGTCTGTACTTTGTTCTTGCTGTATTTGAATGCAGATATTCACACTATGTGGTAAGTACTAATTCTTATTAGCAGAATTAAGAAAAAAATTAAGAGGGCAAGCAGTCCTACTCAGTCCTTTACAATACCCACTTGCAAAGGAAAATCTCTACTTTTGGCAAATCTCGATTTACCTTTGGTATTCTGCCTTGGTCTCTACTGTCTCTAGATCTCCCTCTGGTGGTCACTTCCGGCACTACAGTAATTTATTTCCCCCAGGTCTCTGCAAAAAGTCCATCTAGGCTCTTGGAAGAAAGACTGCCTTGGGTCTTATTTCTAGAATAAGTCAGTTGTTTGCAAATACTCTTAGCAATGGCCTCTTTGCTCAAATAGCATCTCATCCAGTAGCTTACTTCATAAAGCAAGAGAAACGGGGAGGGGGGAAAATTACACACACACACACACACACACACACACACACACACACACACACACCTGGCCTCCATCTGGAAGCAGTTCTATGAGGCAGAGCTGGGAAAGCACTGGGTTGGACTAACCATGCTAATAGACTAGTGTAGGACGTCTTCACGGACATGTCTTTGTTTCAGAAGAGCTGTTTTGACAGTAGTCTGCCTTCATCAGTGCTCTTCAGGTTGAAATTAGCCAAAGCCAAACTCAAGTTAGTGAACCAAGATAGGAATCTCTTGATTGCAAATCATGCCAGTGAAAAAGTGTGTTCTGAGGTACAATATGTGTAAAGACTTAAAAAATGAACATCATTTTGCCTTTGGCCAATTTTCTGTCCTTCCCCACTACTCTTCCCGATCTAAGGAAAAGAATACAAGGTGGTTCTAGTCCAGCCCCAACATGTGATCCTGGGTGATAGCCTCACTCAGTTCTGCAAGGAATGGGGGTGTCAGTAGTTCTCCCTGTAAAAGAAAATTCAACTAGCTTTTGCATTTTAATTCATGGAAGGAATAGATAGTATAAAGTCAAAGCAGAGGTGACTAGGAATCTATATTATTAGATCATCGGTTTCATTTCTGGGTTCTTGGCTCTCTTCTTTGTCATCTCTGCATTGTCTTTAGGGTGACTTCACATGTGTGAGGATGGCTGTGGGGGACTTTGAAGTTGGATGCTCGTGGTTTGCATCACTCAGCAGAAGTCCGGATGGAGCCGAGGCTTCCCTTTAACTGGTCGACTCAGGAACATGCATATGTCTGAGATGACCCTGCTGTGAAGGACTGGAAAATGACTGACTGACACAGAGGGTGGATGTGTTAGCCATGAGCTGGGAGGAAAGCGAGAAACGGGGAGTGAGTGGTTTATACTGAGGTGAGAAAGCCAGCTTTGCATGAAGAATTGGAGCAATCTGTGCTTTGTGAGAAAAGAAAAAATTCTAGAAAAATATGTATTTATGAGCATTTTTTTAGTTCCATTTTGTTAGCAAGGAGAACAGAGCCTGGGGATGGTTCATAATAATATCCCATATATCATTACATATCCCATAATATCCCAATATAAGTATGTGTAGCTAGAAAACAAATGAAGTAACCACAAAACCCCAAAGCAAGCAAACAAAATCCCCAAACATTCCAACCTAGACAGGATTCCAACCCAGTCATTAACTTCACAATGACTCCATATGTGATCCAGTGAAGTCAACACTCCACAATACCAGCCATTCTTAGTGCCTTTTTCAGACACATGCTGAATCAAGCCTTATTCTTTCTCTCAGTGCCTAATAAGAACCACACCTTGAGCTCCTCAAATAAGAGAGAGTTTTAGGCACAGGTTACAGGCGTTGTTCTCGAGGAGAATCCCTGAGTGGAGGAAGCTTTTGGTCTAAGCCAGCTGGGAGCAGACTGCCTGGTTGATAACACTGGGAACCTGGAGAGCAAAGTTTTCCTGAATTTTCATCCTAAACTCAGAGCCGAGTGCATTACCCAAGGGAAGAGGCAAGATAATGAGTGCACAACATTATCAAGACTCCCAAGGATTCTAGAGGGATATCTAGATTGGCTAAGTAGCAAGAGAGACTTGCCAGACAAACTGTAGCTCTCAGGTTTTCTTTCTCCCTTTTTAAGGAATGAGAGCTTTCAGAATTCCTCAGAGGAAGCTGCCATCTTCTAAGCTCCAGGGTGCAGCTCAGTGCATGTGAGGCTTCCCTGGGCTTCTCCTCCATCCTTGGTGGCAGGATTTGCCCTTCAGGCTCATCCTGCCATCATTGCCCAGAGATTATCTCTGCATAATTACTCTGTGATTCAAAGAGTTGATTAGAGACCCTACAGTCCTCTCTTTGTCAACATGGTACGCTTGTGGCTGCCAAACACGACAGCTCTTTTAAATTATTAAAATGTTTGCAAGGGTAGCATTTAAAATGAATTTCAGGGCAGTGATTGTCACATTGTGAGAAAGGCATATGTGTATATGTGAGAAAGTGTTACCCCTAATGACTTCTCATTTGTCCCAAAGATTCTTTCGAAGCACATCTAACTGTAAAACTGCACCAAAGTTCGCAGAAGTTTCTTGACCTTACCTCTGTGGACTGATGAGAGTATTATTTGTGTAGCAGTGTGTGTGTGTGTGTGTGTGTGTGTGTGTGTGTGCGCGCGCGCGCACGCGCCCACAGAGGAGGTACTACCCACATTCCCATCATTCCATGTCCACTTTCCTTTGTCAACTGCAGAGTCACCAAATCCAAAAGCAGCTCAGTATATGCTATTGATAATTTGAATGTTTGTGCCCTGAAGCTTACCTGGTAACATCGGAACTCTAGAAGGACTTGACATTTGAAGGCAAGGCCTTTGGGAAGTGCGATTAGTATCTTTATGGAAGACCCCAGAGAGATCCCTCATCTCTCTGTCACATGACATTAGAGTGAGAAGATGAGGAAGAGGGTCTTCACCAGCCACAGACTCTGCTGAGGGCTTGATCTTTAACTTCTCAGTATCTCGAACTATGAGCAGTAAATTTCTGTTATGTAAAAATTGACCTAATCTGTGTATTTTGGTATTTTGTGATGGCAGTCCAAAGTGAGTAACTCAGTATGTACTACTG
This sequence comes from Tokudaia tokunoshimensis, assembly GCA_036184795.1. NCBI lineage: Eukaryota > Metazoa > Chordata > Mammalia > Rodentia > Muridae > Tokudaia > Tokudaia tokunoshimensis. Next base: position 65,848,029 of record BTHU01000006.1, on the reverse strand, counting down.
GTATGTGAAACCTTTCTAAACAAATCTCAGCCATTTGAGAGTGTTCATGTTGTCAAATATTATTTCTGATCCGAGTGTACATACAAGTTCATGTGTATTTTCACATGTGTAAAACATACATACATACATACATGCATACATGGGTATATATGCATGTGGAACCCAGAGGTTGATATCAGGTACCTGTGTTAGTCGCTCTCCAAGTCGGTGTTATAATAAAGATCTCTCCTAGAACCTGGAGCTCACCGATTCAGCCAGATTGACTGGTTGGTAAGTCCCAAGGCTCCTTCTGTCTCTGTTCTCAAGAACTAGAATTACAGGTATGCACTGCCACACTTGGATTTTTACTATGGGAGTTGGAATTCATAACACAGACTGTCCTTGCCAAACTAGTATTTTACTGATTAATCTGTCACTTAGGCCCCTTTGCCTGATTTTATGAAGAGTCACGGAGAACTTAGAGGGAGAAAATGAGACAGAGACACCATTTTTTATTATTATTTTTCATTTTTAAAATGTTTTCTTTGTCTTTTGAAGAAATCCTGACCAAGGTATGCTGATCCGCAGACAGGGGGAGAACTCACTGTCTTTCCCATGGCTTATCTATTCCACCTGGAGATCCGAAGCTAGTGACTGGCCGCAAATGACTAGCTGATGCTGCCGCATTGATTTGTGGTCTACAGCGGCTCTGCTTTGTGACATCATTTTCCTGTTCATTTCCCACAGTTGCATATGTGGGTTTATGGGATGCAAACTAATCCAACAAATGGAAGAAATTATGCATTGTTTCAGAGAGCTTTCAGGAATAGAATTTGGAGCAAAGGAGCCAATACTTGACACATCCATAAAATCAAGGGGGTGGGGTGGGGTGAGATAATGAGTGGAGAATATGTCTCAGCTGAAGATGAAAGAGTTCTGCTCACCGAATGTGTGAGTGGTGTGGGGGTGTTCCTCATCACCATGGGTTTTCACTCTCCTCAAGAAGCACTTCTGGGTCAGTGGACATGTTGGACTAATGGACACATGTTTATTCCACAATACCCGAAGGGTTGATCAAGATTGAATATCCATCAGCAAGACTGAGGAAGGCTTCTTGGAGGTAATGTAGTGTGGTTTCAATGAGCTGTAAAAGAATAAAATTCCAGAAACTATCATAATGAGACTTTGGGATGGAGAAAAAGAAAGCTTGAAAGGTTCTGTTCAGTCAAAAAGCTTTTATAGACAAACCTCTGATCCAAGCAACTGAAACTTCTGAAGTCACCAACTGGAACACCTTCCCTCTTCCATGTTTCCTGTGTGTCATAGGTGTCTCTTGACTAAAGGCTAAGAGCTTCTCTTCTTTGCTGTTTTTTTTTTCTGATGCGTAGAGCCCCTCTGTGAAGGGCTGACTGAAGACTTCTTCTGTACACCCAGCATTTTAGCACCTCTGAACCAAAACTCTGGCCTTCTTACAGTGCATTCGATTGCTGTTTGATGTCCTGTCATGCCTTAGGATCTTCATTCATGAGACACTATAGTTCCAGCAACTAAGAACACTCAGAGCTTGAAGGACTGTTCAGAGGGTGAGCTCTGGATGTCTTATTATCATGTGGCGTCTGCAGAGACTCAGAAATATCAGAGTCACATAGAACGGAGTCACGTTTGATCATGAAAATATCCACTGTTAGCTGTATCAGAGATAAGAAAACTAGATTTAAGTATCAAGTCACCAAAAGTATCTATAAGTCATTATGCATAATCCATGCAGTGTTGAACAGTGTGTAGCATAATATCTGTTGCATGGATGGCTTCATGAGTATCCAGCCTGGGTGTAGCCCAGCAGGGATTTGCAGACTGGAGGCTGTGATCTTCTCACAGGAGATAGCAATTATCTCTGCAGCTGATAGACAAAAAAAATACTGCCTTATTCACCTCTCCAACAGGAAATGAAGTTCACTGACACTGGGAGCAAGAGGTTTTGGTGAGCTTCAGACCTTCGGTTTACTCACGGTAGTAAGTCCTGTGGGACCAAAACAAATATCAAGTATGATAGCTATCGTTGTAAAAGCATTGAGTTTATGGATAATAGTGTCGCAGATTTTTCTGTATTCCTTTTTAGATGTGTAGGCAAACATATATTCATCTTCATCCAATAAGGATGAATGATGTGGGGGAAAGCATGAACACTGATTGAGTATATACTGTATACATGAGGATGCCATATGTTATCTGCTACTTGTAATAACCCCGTGTGGTGGGAGTCTGTGACTTAGAAAACTTGTTTGAATCTCAAAATACTCAGGAGACAGCAAGCAGCGAATCTACAACCTAAATTCAAGTTGAGCTGATACCCTAGACTATGTTCTGTCATTTGCAACATGATAACTCCCTCCCTGTGGCAAGTGCAAATTGGGTGAGAAGTGTCTAGAACTGTTGGATTTTTCTACTTTTAGCATTCAGTTGGTGGAACATAATTTTCGACCTGTTTTCAAGAACCTCGCATGAGCAAAAGGCGTGTGAAAGCATTACACCTAATATCTTGCAGCCAGAAAAGATAGCCCTCAAATCAATTCCTGCCATCAGGAAGTCAGGGAACTGCAAATGTTTATATGTCACTATTATGATCTTACTAAATTCCCATTTTAACATTCTTTGAAGTACAGAAGCAACTAAACAACAGTTTTTATTTATTCATTTTTTCATACTTTGTATTAGTTTGCATGACTTTCTTTTTCCAAAAGAGACTTTCCTCATGTTTTAGGAATAAAAGAATTACCCATGGATACGCGTATGAAAGTATATATGTCTCTGAAATTAAAAAGTTTATTCCCATAATCCAATTACTTTTGCCAATGTAGTGATAGACAGGCATGCAGGCAGGCAGACAGACAGACAGACAGACAGACAGAGGCATGCATATATATATGCACATGGAAAGAAAGAGAGGTGGAGAGAATATTCTATTTTGGAAATACCTACACAAACATACTTAGATATAATGTTTTACTAGATATATGAGAATCCCTTAGTCTTATTAGTATTGATGCAAAATTTACTAGCAGCATGTATGCACGCACATAGAATATTCAAGCATATCAAGAATATATGGATCCCACATATATATTCCTGCATGCTATGACTTTTAAAGACCTAGGAAAAATCTTTATAAGTCTATGGCCTCATAATGTACAAATCTATTCCATTTGAACACATGTGTTCATCTACCTCTTAATACCACATTTGTCTCTAGGTAGTACAATGCTGGGCTGATGGTCCTGCCTTCTAGGTTTGGTTAAGGGATTATCTAGAGATTCACTTCCAACATCTGTGTTCTCTCATTTCAGAGGCAAGCCAGGCATGGACCACTGCTGGGTGTGATGTTTGAGCTGATCTGGCCTCTCAACTTTAAATGAGCAACACTTAGAGATGGAGATTGGTCATGAATCGCCAAGATGAATCAGCTTCTGAGCTTGCTCCGGATGCCCCCAGAATCCTATAGCAAGCACCCCAACTATTCCAGTACCATCTGAAATATGCAGATGACAATGATACTATGCGAATGCTGGCCTTCAGCATCTAATTTTTTTAATGAACTTTCTATTCTGTCAAGGCAAGATTCCCTAGAGGATGACACAAGTCATTACCACCCACACTCCAGTCAGTCTACACTGATGCCCCGGCATCTCATCACCATCTTTCAGTTATTACCTGTTGGGATTGATCTGGAGCTGCTCTGCATTCACATGCTAAATACTCTATCCCAAAATCTGATCGTCCCAAGACCAGTGAATTCCCCCGTATACCTGCTTTTGTTGTATAAGTCTTGTCCCTCTCCAACCCCCCAACCCCCAGTTATCCCTGAATGGTTAATGAAGTTGCTGACAGCCTGGGTCAGGCTTGGTGTTTGAAGGGGAAGAGGAAGAAGGAAGTCACCATGGTGTAGTAGGGACTGTGGGCACATGGCGAAGAGCAGTTTTCTCTGATGACTGGCCTGATGGAAAAGAAAGAGCATAAGTGGAACACATGCAAGTATGTATGGGGATTTTGGCAGGGAAGCAGACAAGATAGCTTATAGGAGTGATATCTGCCCACCTGTAGTGCTATAAGGCTTGTTATAAATCTAAAAGGTCCCTGTATGTTTTATTTGGACAATAGTGGGTTAAGAATAACTGCCGCTGTAATAATTTCTGGCATTAATTAATATATACAGAATACTAGTAATCATTTTACAGTTATTCTCTCTAGGATATTGAAAATCGGTTTCTTCTGGATCATTAAAACTGGGCTGATACTACATTGACCGCTTTATATATTGCATAACTTATAATATTCAGTTCTTTATGAGTCAGTATATATCACACATCTGCTTGTCAGTTGGTTCCCATAGAAGTGAACAACTCTTGGTAGGTGGCTCTCGAACCACATGTGAGAGAGATGAAAAAAATCACTGCTGCGGATACAACTGAGGATGTGAATGAGAGAGAGTAGTTCAGATGTAACTACCACCACCACCAGACACAACTATGCCTTCACTGTCCCTTTCACCAGAACAGAATATATTCGTGAGCATGGCGTTAGTACTTTGCTGCTGGGACTTGCATGTCGTGATGAACTATCACCCAGGATTGTGAGTTAAATAAACCATTTCTTCCTTACCGTTGCTTTGTCAGAATAAGTTGCCATAGCAACAGGAAAAGAAACTAAGATGGAAGTTGATACCAAGAAGCAGGGCCCTCGCTATGCTAAAGTGGACCACAGGTCCAAAGGACAATGAAGTTTTTTGGAATTGCTTTGTGGGAGGAATGTTTGTGGGAGGAGCTTGAAACTTGAGGCTAAAAGTTCTGAACGTTCTAAAAGTGTTTGAATGATGGAAGCAGAGATTAATGGGCTATTTTATGTGAAGCTTTCCTGACAGTGATGCTGAGAGATACAGGAACAGTGGAGCTCATGCACGGGTAAGAAGAACTGTATTAGGAACTGGGATAAGGACTATTCTATGTGCTATTTGAGCAAGAATCTGGATTCATTATTTCAGTACACCAAGAGTTTAAATGAAGTTGAATGTAAGGTCCAAGGGCTAACTTGTTTAATAAGAGAAAGGGAAAATTGAAGTTTCAGACGAGGGAAGTGCAGACAACAAGGCATCGTACATGTTAAAGAGATTGATGCCATTAAAGAGAAACCTCCCGTTCGGCACTAAGACAACAGGAAAGAAAGCCTAGTACACAGAGGCTGTTTCAGGTCTAGTCTAAGGCACACAGGCAGGCTGCACCTTAAGTTGGCAGCAGAATGTGACAATGACATCTACATAGTCCTGGTTTTGAAGGCAGAGATACAACGTTGAGGTCTTCATGGATGGCAGATGTGAGCAAGTACTGTGTAACAGGATTTGACTCTCTTCAGTGAGGTCCTGAAAAGACCATCTGTGAAGCTGTGAAAGTGAAGTCCAAACTTCAGTGGAGGCCCCAGGATACTGGAGATGCCAGGACCTAACAGGACCTTACAGGAACTTCCACTAAGGAGGGCCACAGGTATAGTGTGGAGCTGACCTAAGCCCAAGAGAGCATAGTGTGCTACGGGTAACAGAGCTGGAGAAGTGGACTACACAAGCCTTTTGGAGACCGCTTGGTTATGTCATAAGCCTCAGATCCTAAAATACGAAGGTGAAGGATCTGGGGTTTGCCCTGCTGAATTTTGGTTCTGTTTCATTTTATAGTTTCTTGTTATGCTTTGATTATGCGATTTTTGCAACTGGGTGTCTTGCTTTCTGCCATTATATGCTAGAGACATGCAACTTGGTTTTCGTTCTGCAAGAGCTCACATTTAAGAGGACAGACTTTTAAAGTGTTCTGTTAATAAAATGACTAAGTGAATAGCTAAAGTTGGACTGAATATATATATATTCAGTAATATACATATACGTGTGTGTGTGTGTGTGTGTGTGTGTGTGTGTGTGTGTGTGTGTGTGTGTGTGTATGTTGGAGGGTATGGGTTAAAAGGGGTACTTTGGATGGCAAGTTGACCATGGGCGGAGTTAGGCTGGTTGGCACTAACTGTAATTCCTTGCCTACAAGTCAAGCTTTTGGGCTTACCTATTAGGAAGAATCTTGATTATCTTAGTTGATGTGGGAAGAACCAGCTTAATTATGAGCAGGGCTGTTCACTGGATTGGAAAGTCTGCATTGTATAAAATGGAGAGGATAATCTGACTGCTAGCATGCATGCTGTTAGTTCATTCCTTCTATTATTGACAGTAGGGGAATATGACCAGGTCTCTGAAGCTCCTGCCACTATGTCTTCCTTGCCCTTATGAACTATAAGCTAGAATTGCAAGCCACATTAACTCTATCTTTAGATGCTCTTTATCCGTATTTTATCATAGCAACCAAAACATAAACTAAGACACAAGGTTTGCCTGTGGTCAGAATCAGCAAGCTCAGAGTTCTATTACACATTGCCAGGAGATAATGGATTCTAAGAGGTGACTGGCACCTTGCCCCGACTCTAACACACTGTGAAGTCAGGGACGGAATAGTCAAATCCATTACAAGCTTAATTGGAGTTTCGAGATTCCTTTTCGAATCACACAAACTGAGAAAATGATACTGTTTGTTGGCATTTGAAAAATAAACAAAGATGTCAGGAAATTAGCCAACTCCTGGCCTTCAGCTACCTGCCATAGAAAGTGTGGCCTGTGATCCACTCACAATTGTGCATCTTGAGGTCCTAATTTACAGTGTTTGACTTACATGTTTTTGGCTTCACAGTGATATGCAGTTTCCACCATACCCATTGCAGTATGCTATCTGAAGATGCCAGACAAAAGCAAACTGCCCCTCCCACTCAGCCACCTGACCATGAGAGGAACACAACAGATAGGCTATGGGGAATCCGTGCCTATGTCATCTTTTAGATCTCCCTCAAATTCATGAGTGAACATAAATATTTCACAAAATCCTAAGCATCACCCATTGTTCCAAATTCCAGCAGCTTTCTTGATCCCAGAGGCCCAAGGAGACCCCAAGGAAGCAAGGAATTGGAGACAAAAATATTCTAGGTATTTCTAAGTCCTTATTTTCATACTAATATAATTTGGCTGGTTGTTTTCTGTTCAATGATCTCCAAAGAGGAACTCCAGGTGAGTCCAGAAAGTAAATCAAATTGGCTTCAGAGAGAGTCTTGGGGAGAGGTGGCCACAGGGCACCCATTCCCGTAACAGCAGTATGTAATGGTTCTTCATAATGGTTATGAAGGGTAGGTACAAACTACCCCTTCCAAGGAGCATCACACAGGAATGTTTCTTGGAGAAGTTCAGATTATGAGCAACAGCTACTTGTTATTCATAGGTCTGGGGGGTTGAGAAGTCCAAGGCCAAAGTGCCAACCTTGGTGGTACCAGTGAGGCCCATCTTTGGGGGTAATTGACCACCAGTTTATTTGTATTTTCACACGGTAGTAATAAATGTACTGTTGAGGCCTCATTATAAAGATGATGGTCTCATTAGTGAGGCTCTGCCCCCACAACCTAATTGTTTCCCACAGACGCCCACCTGAGTGACATCATCTTATTGGGTAGAATATGATCATATGACTTCAGGAAGGACATGCACACTCAGACCCCAGCATCTAACATGAATGTTTTTCATGAAAATTGTGGTGCTGCTTCCTCCCAAAAGATTCCCCTATACGCCACTTCTCAAGGAACATCTTCTTTATTGTATAATGGTCCTTCACACGTCCTGTAATAATTATGTCTTCAGGGTACAAACTCCTTAAGAGCTGAGACCATATGGCATAGGTGTTTCAATCCACAGTATCATGCAAGGATCTAATAAACTGAGTTAACAAATGTCAAGAGATTCGGTGTGGTATGTTGATTGTAATGTATCGTGTCATGGCAATTGATAAGATGACATGGCAATTGATAAGTAATGGGCTGCTCACTATTCAAAAACTTTGCTCTCCAAATATGTACTTCATTAAGTCATTTGTGGAGAGACTGAGGTTTCTTAGAGAAACATTCTCATAATGGTGAGTAGCTTCCTACATTAGTTATGAAACATAACGTAACTGAGACTCTCACAGAATGAAGAATCACCTATCAAGTTTAAAATCTGTATCTAGAAGTGGTGATATCAGACTATGTCTGTCTCTATGTGATAGGTTCCTAGATACCTTTTGAAGGACTATTTGATACTCTACCATTTATCATAGGGTATTATTTTACCTCATCTGAGATTTATTCCATCTCTAAAAGTGTTGAACTTTAAAAGTACACACTCTACAAAGCTATTTCTAGCATGGACTTTCTTGGTGTACGAGATGTCCTATATGTACAAGGCAAGTTAATCAAAACGAACCACACAAAAAGGAATGACTTATGCGTGAGAGTCTTGCTTTAAGTGGTCCCTGAGATCAATGCTCTGAATTGCCCTGACCCCACAGGTTTTTTCCTGGCTTTGAGATGCTACTGGTGCTTTCAGGGCTCTGTTATTTCATTCTGACTTTCCTGGAAACAGAAGTGCATGGGCCTTTAGCCTGGGTAGCTGTGACCCTGTGCATCCCGCCTACTTCATTTATTTAGAAGTTGGCAGGGAATAAGTCTGGAACTTTCTGTGCTGGAGAAAGCTGAGCGTTCCCTGCTCCGACACAGCCCTGGAATGCAGATGCTCTCAACCTTCAAAAGCCGGCTCCAGCCATGCCTGTGCACAGTCTGGAAGACCCGGGGGCTCGAGGGCTTGAGCTAATGACACACCATCGCACGGCTGTGGTTACAGGCTGTCTTGCCAAGGTTGTACAGCTGGTAGCCTGTGTGTTGGAAGATGCTGGTGCCCCCTGCTGTACCTGGAGTTGCCAGAGGAACGGCTTCGGTGGGGTTTAAAGAGAGCCCAATTTATCTTTTCTCTGAGGCGCTCTTGTTCTTTGGCTTCTGGCAAGTCTCACTCAGCTCGGGCTGTGGTTATGTCTGTGTTAGATACTAAGCCATCTGTCTTCCCTAGAGGCAGGGCTGATTTATAAGGGAGGCTGTAGACAGTGGTTGGCACTGTCCTAGCCTGGATTTTACTTCAGACTGGAACCTCCTGAATATTCTGTACTGTGTTCACTTTCTTGCATGGGACAAGAATTCCGTGTGTGTGTGTGTGTGTGTGTGTGTGTGTGTGTGTGTGTGTGTGTTTGTTCATTTTGTTTTTGTTTTTTGGTCTTCAGGGTTTGTTTACTATAGAGTTATAGAATACCGCTGAGGCCATTTTTCAGCACATTTAATCTTCTCAAATGAAGTTTATTTTCCCCCTCCCATCAGTTCCTTTTCCTGCAGTTGCCAGAAGCTCTTCACATTCATACTTACATTAAATATTTAAGCATGCATTTCCAGGGAAGGAATGCATTCTATGCTCAGGGCAGTGCTGGCAGATGAATTTCCTCCACTAGAGAGGAGATGACTTTAAGGAGAGCTTATGATATGCTATCACATGATGCACCAGGAAATAGGGATACAGGAGCCTCTATGTTATTTGAAGCTTCAGGACAGACCTTTATTCCTAGAAGATGCTTGGTATGCGGCAGCATTGCAGGGCCATGAAATTCTAGGTCAACACGGCAGAATTAAAGCTGATGAATAATGCATGTGGATTGAAAGGAAAACCTGCCCCTTCTGAAGAAGATGGTAGCCTTTAAATTCTTGCAACCCAGGCATGAATCTTTTATTTAGGGAATAGGCTCTCACATGCAAACTTTGCAAAGAACAAGTGATCATTTGTGGGGACTGATTTGTCCCCCACTGTTTACTGCGCACCAGACGTGCACTTAGCCTAGTAATGGGGAAAAGGAAGATTGAGATAAGGATGTGAAGGGTCTTAGGGATTCAGCGACTGCATCAAGGGCCGGTTCCAAGTGTATTAGGGGATCATAGGCTTTCTGTCAAGCCCTGCCCTGTTTCTCCTCACAGCTCCTAGGGCAGGTATTGCAACACTTTCACAGAGAAAATGCAGTGCAGAAGATGTGCTTTCAGAGAAACAGAACAAACATGACAATGGTGTCATAAATACATGATATATGAACGTCCTAGGTATGCATGATAGAATACATTATATACGTACATGTATGTACATTTGTCAGAGGATATTAGCTCACATGATGGTGGAGGCTGAGAAATCCCACAATCTCTCATCCAGACTCAGCTAGAGACTCAATACAACTGGCGATATGGTGGGGAGGTCTGAGAAATAAGGATAGAGTTGCAGTCTGAACTTAAAGGCCTGAGAAGCAGAAGACCTACAACCTGATTCACGAGGCAGAGTGCAGATTCACACTGCCTTTGTATTTGTGCTTCGTCAGGCCAGTAGCTGATAAGTTGAAGCACAGTGAAATGCCCTCCACCCTCACTGTTTATTCCCAGTTTGCCAGTTTAAATGGTCATCTTTCCTAGAAGTCTGTCACAGACATACCTAGAATGACAATGACTGTTTGGTCCATGAAATGGGCATCTTACAGCTCCTTCAAGTTGGTATACCATTTTACCAGGAAAGGAGAGGAAGACAGGAAGTTTGGTGTCCAATAAGTAAGTGCCCTCAACCATTCCAGGATACATATAGCAAGAGAAAGAAAGAAAAGTCTTGAACAATCAGAAGCTAACTTACTTACTGCACTTCACACACATCATACACGTAAGCCACCTAAGGACAACTCAGACGAGGTGGTCATGCCAGTCACCTGGGCATCCTTCTTGTCCCCAAACTTTCTGCATTACTCCCAGGTTTACCCTTCCTGTGGACTGAACATCGTGGGGCCATTGGCCCACTGCCAGGGATTACTCTTCAGCCTTATTTTGTGGACCACTGTACAATGTACAAACACCTGCTTTAAACCATAGTCCAGATTTTCTCTAGAGCTGGCATCTGGTTTACTCCTTCCTTTATGAAACTCGGTGCTCACTCTCAGCTCCATCCCAAGAAGTAACTGTACTCGCTGTTGGAATTCCTCCTCTTAGCCCTTTGCCTACAGGCCTGCCACCCCTCGTCTGTCATCATACTGTTAAAATGCTCCCCCCTCCATCTCCCAAGTCTCTTTTCTCTCATTTTATACTGCTTGGAACTTCACCTCTAATACACATAATATGATCTGTGTGTGCTTTATAGTGTTTCTTTGTAAGATATGGAATGACTTCAATTAGGTTCAATTCCTTCTGTACTTGAAGTTCTATTCATTTCTCAAATTTTTTTACCCCAGATGATTAAAGTCTCTACAAAAACTGTGAAGCAATTTTTACTTAGAGTTCAAAACTTTCTGCCACCTTGTGTTGTTTTTTTATTTTTTGTCATAAGTTTGTCAGAAGTTTTTTCCTGGAATTTCAAAAACCTTCAGTCTAGAGCGGTGGTTCTCAACATTTCCAGCATAGTGACCCTTTTATACAGTTCCTGTATACAGTTGGGTGACCCCAACTATCAAATTGTTTGCATTGCTACCTCATAACTGTAATTTTTCTCCTGTTATGAATTGTATGGTAATTTCTGTGTTTTCCAATGGTCTTGGGCAACCCCTGTGAAAGGGTCATTCAACCCCCAAAGGCGTCACACCCCACAGAATGAGAACCACTGCCTAGATTAAAGCAGCTCCTCTGAGGTTTCAGTTTCTATTCCTGGAGCAGACCCCAGCTCTGAGATTCTGGGCCTGTGTATGATCACTCCTCTGGAGAGTCTATTGTGTGTCATGCCTCAGAGGAACAGCTTCCAGTGATGATGAATGATATAGCATCTTTTGAAAACTCCAGAGTTACTTTTGTAGCAACATATGTTAAAGCAAATTTTCTTTCACACAAAGATATATAGAAACAAATAACTTTTTTCACAGTCCCTGATTAATCTATTTGAAGAGATGAACATTTACACATGCATTAGTTCTGTGGGAAGGTGTTAAGTGAGGTGTGAAGTCACATGGCACTATCAGTAAGAAACCAAGAGGATTAGGGAAGTATTCAAAGATGGAAACAGGGATGTACAGGATGGAGCTGGAAACAGAGTAATAGACTGAAGGCATCAGAGCCTGACCAGAATTGGCACCAGTGTATAATTCTATCTAGGAATACTCAGTTCTTCCCTAGACTTTGAAGAGGGAGGATTTAGTCAGTAGAATAAGAGATACATACATACATACATACATACATACATACATGATTGGAATAGTACTTCCCATGGGTACTGAGGGGCCCTGTTATGTAGATACAGATCAATGTTTAATTAGACCCTCTACCAGACAGGCAGACAGGGCAACGGTAAGTTGCAGTTACCATTTAGGCATATAAAACCACAAAGTAAGGAATATAAAACCTCATTTTCCCCTCCCATTTCTATATTTTCTAACTAATGTTCTCCATGATAGATGGGAAAATACAGTGATCTAACCTCAAAAGAAAAGAAAGAAAAAGAAAAAAAGAGAGAAGAGAGCCAGAGGAAATGAGATGGAATTGAAGAATTGCTTGAGAAGATCCATGTGTCAAAAATGTCAGAAGATATAAGAATCTATAAAACCTTAATAAAAATTAACCTTAAATCATTTTGTTTTATCAATATATTACATGCATTAAAATTATGCTAGTAGCTGGTGTATACTTTTGAACATTCTGGAATGTAATGATTGACAGTTCTCAGAATACTATTCTAACTCATTACCTCTTAACCGTGGTACAGTTTTCTAAGGAGTAATCTACAAATTTAGATTCAGTAGTGATTGACCTAGTATAAAATGGGAAACATTTAGTTTTCCCTGTTGAAATGATGATAGAATATATTTCATATTGACTCAGGAAAATAATAGAAACATGAAATCCCATCATTCCTGAGTATGTTCATGAGCCATGTCTATCCTGTCAAGGCAAAGTTTAGTCAATAAAAATAGGCATTAAGATTCTTGTTGTGAGTCTTTAATGGATTCAACTGTCATTAATGAAACACACCAAAGACCTAGGCTAGGTCATAGCCAACAGTCTTAAAGCATTTCAGAAAATTGTCACAGTACTATTTAGACATATAGAGAAATTTAGGATTCTGTATTCCTAGTGAGAGAAAAAAGGGCGGGGCAGGATCAGGTGTGGGAGGAGAAATTAGTAATATTGTTTCATTTCATATTAAAAGGTTGGCCTTTGTGTGTTTAATTACATATAGGATCATGGATATACCTGTGGGTATGCACACATATAGGCAAGTTTCTGCAGAAGACCAAAGAGAATGTCAGAGGCTCTGGAGTTAGAATTATAGGCAGCTATGAACTGCCTGATGTGGGTGCTGGGAACCAAACTTGGGTCCTCCGAAAGACCAGCAAGTGCTCCTACTCATTGACCTATATCTCTTCAGTTCCAAGGATTGCTGAATTTTATAAAGTATCATCAGACAACTCCTCCTTGAGGAGCCCTTTATCCACACTTGAGTACATGTCTTAGTCTCTGGGAGTCTTCCTGGAGAAGTGTCAGCCCATGTTCATAGGTGCCTTGTCTTTCTTGGAGCACATCTTTATCTCTCAACCCTCTTCTTTAAGTTTATGTTAAGACATATCAAACTCTGTTCTACCTCAGTTAGTTGTGAGGAAAGACAGATACCAGAAGTATAAAGACTGAAGTATATTTTTGACTTGGTGTAGAGAAAACTTTAGATATCAATATATCAGTATAGAAATCCTATATGTAGGTTTATTGAAAGTAAAATTTGAATTTATAAATTTATATTTATTACATTTAGGTGAGTTCAGGGTCTATAATTTGAGGTAATTTTAGTCTATTCAATAAATAATTAAAGAATTTGGAATTTAGTTTATTCTAGAAGCATAAGAGTCTAATATACATTTATCTATTTTAAGATGTAGGCATTAGAACTTGTAGTAATTAGGATGCAGAGTTGGGGATCCCAATCATTTTAAACTAGTGATTAGGTGAAGAGGAGCAAATTCATATCCAGACATAAAACAGCAACATTGTCTCTTAGAAGCCACTTGCTAGATCTGCAGTAACCAGCGCGCCAGCTCTGCTGTGGGACTTCTGCCTGGCAGAGGGACCCCCCACACTGGGCAGGAGCTTACCAGCTTCCCTTCCGCGACCTCTGTTCCGGTAGACTGCACTGAAGAGACAGGTACCCAGGTTCTCCCCAATATAACATCGCTTGGGATCTGGCCTGTTGGGGCTTCTGCCTGCTCCCAAGCTGTGGTCGTCTGGGCGCCAGATCTGCTGTAGGCCATCGCCTCTGCAGGGTGACCAGCGCCACCGAGAGAGTGCAGAGTGCACTCCGCCATCTTTGCTCCAGTGACCAGGAAGTTGGGACTGCCAGGCTTGGAGACAGACAGGCATAAAATCGCTTGGGTCTCGGGCGGCTTGTGTGTATGCGGCTCCCAAGTGCTGGGCTGATCTGCAGTAACCAGCACGCCAGCTCTGCTGTGGGACTTCTCCCTGCCCTCCACTCTGGGAGAGATCACACACCCCTGCACAGGGCAGGAGCCTACCAGCCTCCCTTTGGCGACCTCTGCTCCAGGAATCCACTATGCTGAGCCTTTGGATGTGCAAGGACTCCCCAATATAACATCACTTGGGGCAAGGCACATCAGGGCTCCAAAGTCACTCAGGAGCAGGGCAGGCCCCAGAAATTGGTGCCAGGGGAATCCTGGTAATCCAGGGGGGCCAGAAATAGCTTTGCAGGCTCACAGGAGGTCCAACCAACAGCCAGTGACAGCAGGACCAACTAACATCAGAGGTAACCAGATGGCAAAAGGCAAACGTAGGAACGTTACTAACAGAAATCAAAGTAATATGACACCATCCGAACCCAACTCTCCAACAGCAGCAAGTCCTGGATACCCCACCACACCTGAAAGACAAGATCTGGATTTAAAATCACTTCTCATGATGCTATTAGAGGATCACAAGAAGGACACAAATAAATCTCATAAAGAATTACAGGAGACCATGAATCAACAGTTAGAAGCCCTTACAAAGGAAACACAAAAATCGCTTAGAGAAATGCAGGAGAACATGGATCAAAAGATGGAGGCCCACAAGGAGATAACACAAAAATCGCTTAAAGAAATGAATCAATGGGTAGATGCACTCACAAAGGAATCACAAAAATTGCATAAATAAATGCAGAAGAATATGGGTCAACAGATGGATGCCCATAGGGAGGCAACACAAAAATTGCTTAAAGAAATGAATCAACGGATAGATGCCCTTACAAAGGAAACACGAGAACTGCTTAAAGAAATGCAGGAGACGATGGATCAACAGATGAAATCCCATGAGGAGGAAACACAAAAATCACTCAGAGAAATGCAGGAGAACATGGGTCAACAGGCAGAAATCCTGAAAGAGGTAATGCAAAAATACCTTAAAGAAATACAGGAAAATACAAACAAACAAGTGAAGGATCTCAGCAAATCCATCCAGGAACTAAACAAGGAAGTAGAAACAACTAAGAAATCACAAAGGGAGACAACTTTGGAGATAGAAAACCTTGGGAAGAAATCAGGAGTCATAGATGCAAACATCAACAATAGAATACAAGAGATGGAAGAAAGAATCTCAGGTGCTGAAGATTCCATAGAAATCATCGACTCAACAGTCAAAGAAAATGCAAAATGCAAAAAACGTGTAACCCAAAACATCCAGGAAATCCAGGACACAATGAGAAGACCAAACCTAAGGATTATAGGTATAGATGAGAGTGAAGATTTGCAACTTAAAGGGTCAGTAAACATCTTCAACAAAATTATGGAGGAAAACTTCCCTAACCTAAAGAAAGAGATGCCGATGAATGTACAAGAAGCCTACAGAACTCCAAACAGACTGGACCAGAACAGAAATACCTCCCATCACATAATAATCAAAACACCAAATGTACTAAACAAAGAAAGAATATTAAAAGCAGTAAGAGAAAAGGGCCAAGTAACATACAAAGGAAGACCTATCCGAATCACATCAGACTTCTCACCAGAGACTATGAAAGCCAGAAGATCCTGGGCAGATCTCATGCAGACACTAAGAGAGCACAAATGCCAGCCTAGACTACTATACCCAGCAAAACTCTCAATCACCATAGATGGAGAGACCAAGATATTCCATGATAAAACCAAATTTTCACAATATCTTTCCACAAATCCAGCCCTGCAACGGATAATAGGTGGAAACCTCCAATACAGGGAGAGAAACAACACCCTGGAAAAAATGAGATAATAACCTTCTTGAATCAAACCCAAAAGTAGATAACCACCCAAACATAAAGATAGCGTCAAGAATGGCAGGTGGCAATAATCACTATGCCTTAATCTCTCTTAATATCAATGGTCTCAATTCCCCAATAAAAAGACATAGACTAGAAGACTGGATACGTAAACAGGACCCAGCATTTTGCTGCATGCAGGAAACGCACCTCAGTGTCAAAGACAAACACTACCTCAGAGTAAAAGGCTGGAAAACAATTTTACAAGCAAATGGCCCCAAGAAACGAGCCAGAGTAGCCATCCTAATATCAGATAAAATTGATTTTCAACCTAAAGTCATCAAAAAAGACACAGAAGGATACTACATACTGATCAAGGGAAAAATCCACCAACAAGAACTCTCAATTCTGAATATCTATGTTCCAAATGCAAGGGCACCCTCATTCGTAAAAGAAACTTTACTAAAGCTCAAAGCACACATTGCACCTCACATAATAATAGTGGGTGAATTCAACACCCCGCTCTCTGAAATGGATCGTTCCATAAAGCAGAAACTAAACAGAGACACAGTGAATCTAATTGAAGCCTTGGACCAAATGGAACTAACAGATATATATAGAACATTTCATCCTAGAGCTAAAGAATACACCTTCTTCTCAGCACCTCATGGTACCGTCTCAAAAATTGACCATATAATTGGTCACAAATCAGACCTCAACAGATATAAGAAGATCGAACTAATCCCATGCCTCCTATCAGATCACTATGGAAAAAGGGTGGTCTTTAATGGCAACAAAACAAAAGAAAACCCACGTACACATGGAGGATGAACAATGCTCTACTCAATGATATCTTGGTCAAGGTGGAAATAAAGAAAGAAATCAAAGACTTTTTGAAAGTTAATGAAAATGAAGGCACAACATACCCTAATTTATGGGACACAATGAAAGCAGTGCTAAGAGGAAAATTCATAGCCCTGAGTGCCACCAAAAAGAAACTGGACACAGCATACACTAACAGCTTAATGGCACACCTGAAAGCCCTGGAACAAAAAGAAGCAAATACACCAAAGAGGAGTAGAAGGCAGGAAATCATCAAACTCAGGGCTGAAATCAATCAAGTAGAAACAAATAAAACCATACAAAGAATCAACAAAACGAGGAGTTGGTTCTTTGAGAAAATCAACAAGATAGATAAGCCCTTAGCCAGACTAACCAGAGGGCACAGAGATAGTATCCAAATTAATAAAATCAGAAACGAAAAGGGAGAGATAATAACAGAAACTGAGGAAATTCAAAAAATCATCAGATCCTACTACAAAAACCTGTATTCAACACAACTAGAAAATCTTGAGGAAATGCACAATTTCCTTGACAGATACCAAATACCAAAATTAAATCAGGATCAAATAGACCATCTAAACCGTCCTATAACCCCTGAAGAAATAGAAGTTATCATAGGAAGTCTTCCGACCAAAAAAAGCACAGGTCCAGATGGTTTTAGTGCAGAATTCTATCAGACCTTCAAAGAAGATTTAACACCAATACTCTTCAAACTGTTCCACAAAATAGAAACAGAAGGAACAGTACCCAACTCGTTCTATGAAGCCACAATTACACTAATACCAAAATCACACAAAGATCTGACAAAGAAAGAGAATCTCAGGCCAATCTCTCTTATGAATACCGATGCAAAAATACTCAATAAAATTCTTGCCAACCAAATCCAAGAACACATCAAAACGATCATTCACTACAATCAAGTAGGCTTCATCCCAGGGATGCAGGGATGGTTCAATATAAGGAAATCCATTAATGTAATCCACTATATAAACAATCTCAAAAAAAAAACCAGATGGCCATCTCATTAGATGCTGAGAAAGCATTTGACAAAATTCAGCATCCTTTCATGCTAAAGGTCTTGGAAAGATCAGGAATTCGAGGCCCATATCTAAACATAGTAAAAGCAATTTACAGCAAACCGGTAGCCAGCATCAATCTAAATGGAGAGAAACTTGAAGCAATCCCACTAAAATCAGGGACTAGACAAGGCTGCCCTCTCTCTCCATATCTTTTCAATATAGTACTTGAAGTTCTAGCTAGAGCAATTAGACAACAAAAAGAGGTCAAAGGGATACAAATTGGAAAGGAAGAAGTCAAACTATCACTATTTGCAGACGATATGATAGTATACTTAAGCGACCCAAAGAACTCCACCAGAGAACTCCTACAGCTGATAAACGACTTCAGCAAAGTGGCCGCATATAAAATCAACTCAAGCAAGTCAGAAGCCTTCCTATACTCAAAGGATAAGCAGGCTGAGAAAGAAGTAAGAGAAATGATAACCTTCACAATAGCCACAAACCATATAAAGTATCTTGGTGTGACTCTAACCAAACAAGTGAAAGATCTGTATGACAAGAACTTCAAGTCTCTGAAGAAAGAAATTGAAGAAGACCTCAGAAGATGGAAAAATCTGCCATGCTCATGGATTGGCAGGATTAATATAGTAAAAATGAGCATCTTACCAAAAGTAATACACAGATTCAATGCAATCCCCATCAAAATCCCAACTCAATTCTTCATAGAGTTAGAAAGAGCAATTCAAAAATTCATATGGAATAACAGAAAACCCAGGATAGCTAAAACTATTCTCAAGAGTAAAAGAACCTCTGGGGGAATCAGTATCCCGGACCTCAAGCTGTACTATAGAGCAATAGTGTTAAAAACAGCATGGTATTGGTACAGTGACAGGCATGTAGATCAATGGAACAGAATTGAAGACCCAGAAATGAATCCACACTCCTATGGTCACTTGATCTTTGACAAAGGAGCTAAAAGCATCCAGTGGAAAAAAATAGACTTTTCAACAAATGGTGCTGGCTCAACTGGAGGTCAACATGCAGAAGAATGCAAATTGACCCATTTTTATCTCCTTGCACTAAGCTCAATTCCAAGTGGATCAAGGACCTCCACATAAAACCAGACACACTGAAACTAATAGAAAGGAAACTAGGGAAGAACCTTGAACATATGGGCACAGGGGAGAATTTCCTGAACAGAACTCCAATAGCTTATGCTCTAAGATCAAGAATAGACAAATGGGACCTCATTAAATTACAAAGTTTTTGCAAGGCAAAAGACACTGTCAAAAAGACAAAGTGGCAACCAACTAATTGGAAATGATCTTTACCAATCCTACATCCGACAGAGGGCTAATATCCAATATATACAAGAACTCAAGAAGTTAAACTCCAGAGAGGCAAGTAACCCTATTAAAAAATGGGGTACAGAGCTAAACAAAGAGTTCTCACCTGAAGAATATCTAATGGCTGAGAAGCACCTAAAGAGATGTTCATCATCCTTAGTCATTAGGGAAATGCAAATCAAAACAACCCTGAGATTCCATCTCACACCAGTCAGAATGGCTAAGATCAAAAACACAGGAGACAGCAGT
Source organism: Tokudaia tokunoshimensis (assembly GCA_036184795.1). Taxonomy (NCBI): domain Eukaryota; kingdom Metazoa; phylum Chordata; class Mammalia; order Rodentia; family Muridae; genus Tokudaia; species Tokudaia tokunoshimensis. The sequence goes on along the minus strand of BTHU01000006.1, from coordinate 65,828,404 downwards.
TGTTGGCAAGGATGTGGAGAAAGAGGAACACTCCTCCACTGCTGGTGAAATTGCAAGCTCATACAACCACTCTGGAAAGCAGTCTGGAGGTTCCTCAGAAAACTGGGCATGACACTCCCGGAGGATCCGGCTATATCACTCCTGGGCATATACCCAGAGGCCTCCCTGGCATGCAATAAGGATACATGCTCCGCTATGTTCATAGCAGCCTTATTTATAATAGCCAGAAGCTGGAAAGAACCCAGATGTCCCTCAACGGAGGAATGGATTCAGAAGATGTGGTATATCTACACAATGGAATACTACTCTGCAATTAAAAACAATGAATTCACGAAATTCCTAGGCAAATGGTCAGAACTTGAAAATATCATCCTTAGTGAGGTAACCCAATCACAAAAGAACACACATGATATGCAGTCACTGATAAGGGGATATTAACCCAGAATCTCAGAATACCCTAGACACAATTCGCATATCAATAGATTTCTAAAAAGATGGAAGGAGAGACCCCTGGTCCTGGAAAGACTGGATGTAGGGGAACGCCAGGACAGAGAAAAGAGAGGGGGTTGAATGGAGGAAAGAGGGAGGGAAGGGGGCTTATGGGACTTTCGGGGAGGGAGGAAATGGGAGAGGGGAAATGATTTGGAATGTAAATTAAAAAAAACTTAGGAAATAAAAAAAAAAAAGAAAGAAAGAAACTTTAAAAAAAATAAAAACAATGACTTCATGAAATTCTTATTCAAATGGAATGAACTAGGAAATTATCATCCTGGGTGAAGTAACCCAATCACAAAACAACACACATGGTATGCACTCACTGATAAGTGGATTTTATCCCCAAAGCTCAAAATACCCAAGTTACAATTCACAGACAGGGAGGGAGGAAACGGGAAAGGGGAAATGATTTGGAATGTAAATAAATAAAAAAAACTTAGAAAATAAAAAATAAAAAAAAAAAGAAGCCACTTGCTGATCTCCTTGAGGTGGACAAAAATTGCATAGCTATTATGTGTTCGACCCAAACTCAGATTTTTCTGAGTCTCAAACATTAATAAATTTTCTCTATGGATTTTCCTCTATCATGCTCTCTGGTCCTCCCCTAATGCAGAAATTCGGAGTGTTTGATATTTCCCTGAAGTATGCATTTATGTTAGAGAAGCCATATTGATCGAATTTGTAACTTTAAATTCAGTAATGTCTATCTTTATCAAACTAATAATTGAAAATAATAATACCATGTCTTTAGAAGACATGGTTGTATAGACAGACAAATGAACTTAATGTCTAGTGTCTATGGTTACAACTAATAATGGTATTAAAGATAAGTATTGAATTACCTTGGGTTTCTTCAGGTAATGACTTACCACATGATTGACCCATTGTTTTCCTACTGTGTGAGTGGGTTCTTACTGTGTTCTGGAACTACAAGTGCCTGAACTCTGTTAGGTTCCAAGTTGTGGTACTTGGTACTTCATTGTGAATTCTGGGGAGGAGTCGGGCGGTGGTGGTACACGCCTTTAATCCCAGCACTTGGGAGGCAGAGGCAGGAGGAGTGAGTTCCAGGACAGCCAGGGCTACACAGAGAAACCCTGTCTCAAAAACAAACAAACAAACAAACAAAAACAACCAACCAACCCACCAACCAACCAACCAAAAAAAAAAGAATCCTGGGGAGGTATAGGAAAAGGAGTGGGACTTGGTTAATGGCAGTGTACCAGGGTTGGCAGCAGTTGGACAGAGTTTACTCTCGTATAGGAATTTGTGAGATTGAAGAAACAGTTCTAAAGCCCCCCTGGCATACTCTCACCTTCCACACAAGGAGAGGGAAAGTTCAGAGGGTGGAGGAGGTGTAAATGAGGTCTGTCTGGCAAAGCTGTTGCCTTTAGGAAACAGACTGAATAGTTACAAGGTGAAAGAGGGACTCTAGCAACCTTGTGACAATCCAGCAGCAACGGGTCAGGGCCAGGAAATCCCAAACATCTCTTGATCTCCATGGACTCCTGTCAAGAGTCTTCAGATGACTGAAGCTAAGCAGAAGTCAGGTGGCAATTGGAGTTTGTAATGTAAACCTGAAGATCAGGCCTTGGAGGTCACGGAGAAAGAAAGGTGAGCTGGAAAGGAGGGCAAACAGGCACTACTCAGTTTCTAAGTGTTGTAAGTGGCAAAGGCAGAGTCATCTATTTGAGATGTCTATCTGTTGATAGATATGTGATAATTATCTTCTCAACCAAAGCTCTTCAGAACCAAGCTTGTGGCTGATATCGAGCTTCCCATCTGAAGAGTAAACATCCCTGTCTTGAATGCCAAGGTTGGGCTACTAGCAGTTTAATTTCTGACTTAGCAGCTGATCACCCTGGGTCTACTGCTACAGGGCTTAGGAGGGAGACTAAGAGAGAGGGGAGGGATTCTTTTTATTCAAAATCTATTTCTTTACAATATTGGAAACAAAAGACCAACTTTTGTTTTCGTTTCTCACAAAGGAGCCAACAGTATTTTCTGAGAGTCAATTAAGTTGGGCTGTGGAGGTGACTCAATGGTGGGTCCTCAGAACTGTGAGGCCCATAGCTTAGGTCCCTAGCATCCATGTAAACAAAAACACCAAAACAAAACAAAACAACAACAAGAAAACAAACCAAAACTGTGGGCAATAGCATAATGGCACTATTCTGTAACCACAGAACTCAGGATGAGGAAGACAGGTACATCCATGGGGATGGCTGGCCAGATAGAACAGTGAACTCTAGGCTAAGTAAGAAACCATGGTTCTGAAAAATAAAGGCAGAAAGTAACACAGCAAGAGATTTGATGTCTGCCATGGCCCTGTCATCCACTTTGTTCATATACTACATGCTACAGACAGACAGACAGTCAGACAGACAAATAGACAGACAGACAGACAGACAGACAGACACACACACACACACATACACACACACACACACAGACTGAGAGACAGAGAAACAGATTCAAAGAGACAGAGAGAAACAGAAAGAGAGACAGAGTGGGAGAGAGACAGAGACAGAGACACATAGAGACAGAGAAACAGAGAGAGACAGAGACTCAGGGAGAGAGACACAGAGTGAGAGAGAGACACAGAGAGAGACAGAGAGAAACAGAGAGAGACAGAGAGAGCCAATTAAATATCCCTAAGACTGAAAATAATTGCACACAATGGTTTTCTCATTTCAAATCAAGGGTTTCAGGTTCGTTTGTGAGAAATCAATGTAACCACATTTATCCTTGGCCTAGTGTTGGAAAAAATGTAGTTACAGTAAAAATGATTTTGGTATTTTGAAACTGTAGGTAACCCAAGTGATTCTGACAGAATGGAAATTTCAGGCTTGGGAGTATGAAATTGCAATTCCGTGATGATGCAGGATTTTCTTCCGGAAGGTGCATTTAATCTATAGATGTGCCGACAATTTCCATGCAAAAACAAGTACAAAGGTAACTGTATTCCAGTAAAGGGTGTGACCCTGCTATGTCCATGGTATGGTCTTGACTGCATTGCACAGCTCAGCATACTTTAGTGTTATTAAGTCAATGCTGAGAAAGAAGGATCGTGTGGATGATGGGGAGTCTTACACAAGCCAGCTCAGTCTTCAGTGTTCTATTTACCTTTCAGAAAAGAGTGCCAAGCATCCATCTGTAATCTGTGTCTTCATCTGTTCTTCATTGATGGCTCAACTGAGAAAGTTTTCAGCCGGGGAAAGTTGAACAGCATCACACTTCATGCTCAGCACGTAGAATGGATATTTAAAAATTAGAACTTAAACACATGCTTTGAATTTAGAAGTAGAATTGCAGACTAAATACAAAGTATCCTTAAATCACCCTGTGCTTACATGAACATTTGCACATACACATGTGTACACACACAAACACATACACAAATACACATACACACAAATATACATACACACACATACATAACACACACACTTTGGACTGCTATCTCAGCCTCTGCCTTCATAAGTGACCCTCTGACCAGGCCAGTGTATCAGTTACTTTGTATTTCTCAACAGATCCTGCCTGCTAAGGATATGGAGGAGATAAACTCTAAACTCATTTTAAGTATGCTTTGAGAATACATACAAAGTTCCATAAAGCATATCAAAGATTTTACTAAAGTACCTTTAACAAATGACACTTAAATTTGTCATTTTTAAAATGAAAACAGAGAGCTGCAATAATATACCCTGAAACCTAATACATTCATCCCTAAATTTGATGTGTGCATGAGGATAATGCCATGGATTTGGAATGAAGAAAGAGAAGTAATAACAGGAGCTCCCTCCCTAGGGACCTCTTGACTCTATTGGTTGGTTAGTTGAATCCACCAGTGGTGGCGGCGGCAGCAGCAGCTGCAGCAGCAGCAGCGACAGCTCCTTCTGAGGCTCAGGCCCCAGAAAGTCTACACACCAAGCTGAAATTTTGAACTGTGTTTCCAGTATGTAACATGTGCATCTGTACTTGACAGAAGCTCTGGTGCTCTAACGGTGGATAGTGAGATGCTATCTGCTGATAGAAGCATAGGGTCATCATGTCTCAAGAGTTACAATGTTACTGCTCCTTTCTGCAATCTAACCAATATTCTTTATTGGCTCCATAAAATGGAGTACATAAAAGATCCCCCCATGTCAATGTTGAAGAAACCAATTTTGAAGGTATCACTTTGCTTGGTTAATAGGATTGGAGAGAGAAGAAGTGGGTGTGTCATATAGTCCCATCTACTATTTAATGGTTTGAATGAAAATGCCTCCCCTGCATAGGTCAGATGTTTGAATATGTGATCCCCAGATGTAGTGCTGTTGAGTTGGTTTAGGAGGCATGGTCTTGTTGGTAGAAGTATGTCACTATGTCACTGGAAACCCAATACTATTACCAGTTAACACACTCTCTCTCTCTCTCTCTCTGCTTTGTGATTATGGTTGAAGATATGACTCTTCATGCTCCTGTTCCCACCACCATATCTTTGTTCCACCATCATGGATGCTAACCCTCTGGAACAGTAAACCCAAATAAACTCTTCTACAAGTTATCTTCATCTTGGTGTTTTATCACAGTAGTAGAAAAATACTAATACAGAAATTAGTACCAGGAGTAGGGTATTTCTATGACAGATGCAACCATGTTGGATTTTTGTTGTTGTTATTGTTTGTTTGTTTCTTTGTGTTTTAATTGTTGGACTGCAGGATAAAGGCAAGAAGGCAAACCATGGAGATACGTCAGGAATCCAAGAAAGAAAGGGCAGAATTTCAGACTGGGAGTGATGCTTCTGGAAATGGCTTTATTCCTCAGTTCCTGTAGAGGTTTGAATGAGAAATATATACCATAGACCCAGTTTGAACACTGTGTTCCCAGTTGGTGGCACTGATTTGTAGGTTTGTATGGCCTTTAAGAGGTAGAGCGTTGCTGAAGGAAGTATGTCACTGGGGAGGGTTTTAAAGATTTAGAGCCTCATGCTAGTTCCTGTTCTTTCTTTCTGCTTCCTGTGTGTGAAGGGAAATGTGATAAGTCAGCTTCCTGATTCTATTATGGAATCTTTTCCATGAATATAAACTAAAATAAGTTCTTTCTGGAGATGCTTTTGGTCATGGTATTTTATCACAGTCACAGAATAGTAACTAATATAGTGTTTGTCAGTGCCAGCTTAAATGTCAGATCTGTGGCTCCATCCGCACTCTCCTACCAGGCTGGGACAAATGTGCCTGATATTTACTATTTTAATCTCACTTGCACTTCTTATATTATTATGAGTATGTTATTATGTTTGGATTCAGATATGGGCTGTAGTTCATGAAGTAGTCAATCAAAAGTTATTAAGAATGTTTAGTAATAAATGACCAAGAGGACATTAAAATTTTATTCCCACTGCATTGAGTGGTTTTTCACACTGATTTATGAGGTGTATGTAACTCTGATGTGTACTGGGAAAGAAGAGGAAAGAAAATGCCCGGAGAAGCAGCATAGAGAAAATACTGTACCGCTCAGATTGTTTGTCTTGGAAAGTATGTGGCAAGCTCTCATGTTCTGCTTCTTTTAAAATGTGACCTGAATATGGAGGTAAAGGACATGTCCCATGTTAATGAAGTCCAGCTTATTTCCTGGACCCCTTTCTTTTCTATCTCCTTTCTGACTGAGCACCTCACAGAGAATGAAGCATCCCTTTCTTTCTAGAATTCCTTCACATTTGTTTGGAACTGTTTACCTCACTCTGAAACCTATTTCTTATCTGTATGTCTTTAAATTGCTGACATTTTTGGAAAGAATGATTCATGAGTTGTCAAATAATTCATCTTTGAAGGGACAAATATCAGCATTGTGTATTTGCTGAATATTTCAAATATGAATTAAAGTCTTAACAAGAACATGAAATCATCTTTTGAGTCTTTCAAAGCTTTTGTAGGAATTATGTGGCAATGTGCAGTTCTTAATCTCCCAGGCATTCTGATTGTCCAAGTGGTCTCTTAAAATAATCAGTGTTTCAATCTCTCTCTCTCTCTCTCTCTCTCTCTCTCTCTCTCTCTCTCTCTCTCTCTCTCTCCAAATGGATTATATAAAAAATATCATAGATAAGAAAAGAGCTTATCTTTGGTTAAAAATGATTAGAAAACAAGGATTATGGAGATCTTGGTTACAAAGTTGGGAGTGGATATATGAAAATCCAAGGAAGGTGAAGATCCTTGTATTTATTCCATGTGGTCTTCAAAGTGAATCCTCTCTATATAGACAACCCAGGCAGATAGACAGAATAGGGCAGTTGACATTATCTATGCTCATTAGAGGCCGACCTTCAAACAATAGTGCTTGCATACTTGGAATCAGGCATATAGATTTTTCATGAGCACATCAATACATTATCTTGCTTCACAGGATTCTTCTAGACATGCTCACAAGAATCCATCTGACCAGCAATAGAAATGCATTTTGGGTTAATTGACCTTTTACCTCCACTCAGGAATAGCATTAAAATTTGAGAGCATCCACAAACACTGAGTACATTAACATCTTCCACTCTGGGAAGATCTTGGTAGGAATTAATCTACATTTCTAGCATAGGTTTGCTTTACTTGCCTTCAGATTGTCACTTTCTGAAAACTAGAGAGTGACTGATCTATTAATTTGTCATTACTGATAACAACATGGTCAACAATGCAGGAAAGAGTGTGTAAGTGACTGCTCTTTTTATATTCTACAGAATCAAAACCTGTTGGACCAATAGCATGACAGAAACCTTGGAGAAGGTATGGTTGGAGACAGGCTGAGAGACATTGTCTTCCAAGAATGGGGAACCACCCTTCCAGAAATATGTAAAATACAAACTAAATAAATAGCCATGATACGGTGTTGCATTTCCCCAAAAGGTGAAATATATTAGAACCATAACAGTGAATCACCAATAATCTCTCTTACCATCAACTGATTATGTATTCGTGGAATTTGAGCCTAGCTTGGACTTTATAGGTCCTTAAAGATATAGGCTTCCATCAAGGAATACAGCAGGCACTGAATATGAGGTTAAAGCTACCATCTGGAAGGATCAGATTCTTCATGTTTAGCAACTAGGAGATCGAAGAGAGTAACTGTTGTGGGAATTATTAAAAAATGGACCATCCTGTGCTATCACCAGCTACTCTTGGGCCCCAGCCATCTACTTCCTGTGGCTAGTTGTCTCAAATCCCCTTAACCCAGTAAATCAAAACTCTAGACGCTTATAATTATCAGTCACTTTTATTTATCAATAAATTCTCAGTTCACAAGACACCCACACAATACATTCAGAGCCAATTGATAATGATACAAGTTTCCCACCTAGATTAGACAAGTTATCCCAATCATTCTACTCTTTTATGATATTCATAGCTACCTGTGGCTATTTAAAGCCACTCAGAATCTGGATCCTCTTTCTCTTCCTCCATCTTCCTTCCTCTCCCTCTGTTCTATCTCCCGTCTCTAAAAACATCTCTGCCTGCATTCCTTTTCCACTACCCAATCACAGGTTTCTTGTACTAATATTTAAATTAATTGGGGGGAGGGGAAATTTTGCTACACGTAACTGCTGTCTTCTTAAGGCATTCAACAAGCAAAGCCTCATCAGAAGAACCTGGAACTGCTTATATTCAGTGGAAACAGAAGGAATAGGTTTGATACCTTACTTAATAGCATCTTAGGATTCCCACCCATCCTTGATGATAAATGGAAAAATACAAGCACCTCAGCCTAAAACAAGCATGGTGATGTGGGGCATAGACTCATCTGCCGAGAACAGCGGATGTATCTGTGTCACTTTTTCCATTAATTAATTATTCACTTTGCATCCTGGTCGTTGCCCCCTCCTCCCAGTCTCCCCCTCAGACAGTCCCTCCCCCACCCCTCCTTTTCTCCTTTGAGAGGGTGGAGCCCCTTGTATTCCCCAACCCTGTGTGCCATTTTTTTTTCCTTTTATTTTCTTTCTAGTCTGAGCTTTCACGGCAAGTTATCATTAAATGAAATGTACTGTGTAAAAGAAATTCAATAAGGACTGGTGATTTGTGGCTGAAATGTTGCGTTTTGTATTTAATTAAATGGTTGATTTACTAGACAAGTGGAAATATGTTTTAATTTAATAAATACTTAGCAACCATTACTAAAATTTGTGTTACCTTAACTAAAATGTGCTAGGACTAGAAAATGAGTAGAAAGAAGTAAAATGATAGTGTTTTTGTTTTTTAAAAGAATTTATTTTCTAAAATTATGCTGAATTACAAGGAGGGAAGTCAAGAGTTATGCTGAGAAAAAAACAACTCTGAAGAGATAAAATGGTGAAATAATTCACCATCTGCAGCATGACTTCCTGAGAAAGGGGAAGCTCACTTGAACCGAGTACAAGAGCACATAACAAAGCTGTCCCCAAGAATCAGGACATGGCTTACTCAATGCATAAGACCCATGGAGCACACAAAAGGAAAACAGTTGACTGACTGTTCAGGCCGATGCCATGGATGATTTCGCTGAAGATGTTTTGAGCTAAATCATAAACAATGAGGGAGCGTTACAGATGGAATGGGAGCTGCATTCCAGATGATAAAAGAAAAGGGAGGGACAATACTTAGGTGTGAGAGAGAAAGGAGGATACATTGTATGGCTCAGCCTGGCCAGGGTGGAGATGACCCAGAGGGAAGAAAAGACATGGGGAAGCAGGCTGGATACTGGGGTAACAGTAAAACCATGGAGATGGGGTGTTGTACACTGTTTCAAAGACTAGCCTCTCTACAACATGGATGGGTAGCCACCGACTGTCAGCAGGAGAACGGCATGACTGAACTTAACAAGGCAAGGTGGAAAGTAGGCTGGAGATGGCAGAGTCCAAAGTTGTAACTAGATGCCAGAATTAAGGATCCATCTGGAGAGCTGTTTGCAATTGAAAGGTCATGTAAATGTGCTGTTTGTCATTTATCTAGCTTGTTTCAGATTTTTTTATTGGCTATTTTCTTTATTTACATTTCAAATATTATCTCCTTTCCCGGTTCCCCCTCCCCCTGCTTCTATGAGGGTGTTACCCCACCCACAAACCCACTCCTGCCTCCGGGTCCTGGCATTCCCCTACACTGGGGCATCAAGCTTTCACAGGACCTAGGACCTCTCCTCCCATTGATGGCTGACAAATCCATCCTCTGCTACATAATGTGATTGGAGCTGTGGGTCCCTCCATGTGTACTTTTTGATTGGTGGCTTAGTCCCTGGGAGGTATAGGGAGTCTGGTTGGTTGATATTGTTGATCTTTCTATGGGGTTGCAAACCCCTTCAGCTCCTTCAGTCCTTTCTCTAACTCCTCCATGGGGAACCCCATGCTCAGTCAGATGGCTGTGAACATCCACATCTGTATTGGTCAGGCTCTTGTAGAGCCTCTCAGAAGACAGCTATATCAGGTTCCTACCAGCAAGCCCTTCCCAGCATCCACAATAGTGTCTGAGTTTGGTGACTGTATATGGGATGGATTCCCAGGTGGTGAAGTCTCTGAATGGCCTTTCCTTCAGTATCTGCTCCACACATTGTCTCCTTATTTCCTCCCGAGAGTATTTTGTTCCCCCTTTCTAAGAAGGATGGAAAAATCCACACTTTGAGTTTTCTTCTTCTTGAGTTTCATGTGGTCTGTGAATTGTATCTTGGGTTTTCCAAGCTTTTGGGCTAATATCCACTTATCAATGAGTGCATACCATGTGTGTTCTTTTGCGATTTGGTTACCTCACTCAGGATGATATTTTCTAGTTCCATCCATTTGCCCAAGAATTTCATGAAGTCATTGTTTTTAATAGCTGAGTAGTAGTCCATTGTGTAAATGTACCACATTTTCTGTACCCCATTCCTCTGTTGAAGGACATCTGGGTTCTTTCCAGCTTCTGGCTATTATAAATAAGGTTGCTATGAACATAGTGGAGCATGTGTCCTTGTTATATGTTGGGGCATCTTTTGGGTATATGCCCAGAACATCATACTTCATTTCATTCTCATAGCAACCTTTGGGGACCGGTTGTTCCAGTATGGTTTGTATGTGTCCTTTCAAAATCCCACACCCTGGAATCCTTCCTTTCAATATATTTAAAGATTAGACTATTTGAAGACAGGGTTATTGCGGTTTCTGGTACAGACAAGGAAATACTGAAGTAGAGTGGGCTTTAATTCAATATGGCTGGTGTCCTTATAATGAATAACGATGAACAATGTGTGCCCACAGAGAGAATGCCGATGGAAATAAAGGCCAAAATTAGGGTGGTGTGGCAGAGAAGCTAAGATTATCAGCAAACTACAAGGAAGGAAAGAAGGGAGAGGCACTGAAAACATAGTTCTTTGCAGTTCTTATAGGAACCAATCCTGCTGACTCTTTGATTTTTGATTTTTAATATTTAGAGCAGTGAGATAACTTCTATTGTTTAAGGCACTCAGAGGTGGATGGTTTGTTATGTGTACTGGGTGGTTTTGTGTGTCAACTTGACACAGGCTGGAGTTATCACAGAGAAAGGAGCTTCACTTGGGGAAGTGTCTCCATGAGATCCAGCTGTGGGGCATTTTCTCAGTTAGTGATCAAGGGAAGAGGGCCCCTTCTGGGTGGTGCCATTCCTGGGCTGGTATTCTTGGGTTCTATAAGAAAGCAGGCTGAGCAAGCCAGAGGAAGCAAACCAGTAAGTAACATCCCTCCATGGCCTCTGCATCAGTTCCTGCTTCCTGACCTGCTTGAGTTCCAGTCCTGACTTCCTTTGGTGATGAACAGCAGTGTGGAAGTGTAAGCTGAATAAACCCTTTCCTCCCCAACTTTCTTCTTGGTCATGATGTTTGTGCAAGAATAGAAGCCCTGACTAGGACATTATGGAAACCATAGTAAATTGGGTGCTGTTGCATCCTCTGTCTTCTGCAATAAATAAAATAATAAATAATAAAGAAAATAAAGGACAGCCCAAGCAACTTGCTCTTCAGATACAAGGCGACTGGGAATTTGAACTTACATCGTCTTATCTGTGGCAGTCCTCTTTCCATTCACAATAATGGAGCAACACACTGCAGTTTGTTAATACCTGTGTCCTCTAGTCAGTGTCCCAGACTGTTTCCTATAGAGCCAGATTGGGGATTCTTGTTCTAGATTCTAGTACCCTATGGAGCCAGTGTGGTGTTATGATATATATTTTATACTTTAGAATAGAAAACTAGTCTAGGTTTCTCAAGATAAAGGTGGGCTATTTGTAGCAAGAGATTTTCTCATAGCCAGTGACATGATTCAGATCTCTTATTTTGATTGATTTATGTGCTTACTAAGAAGAGGAAGAGACATGGTTGCAGAAGCCTGATTGGTACTCACATGTCTCATGCAATCTTTTCAGAGGCTCAAAATACTTTTTTGAGTTCCTCCAGGAGTTTTGCAACCCTTTTGGGCAGGTGACAGGTTCCATTTTGCGAGATGCAAGCCATACAAATGAACTTTGCTTGGCTTAATCTGTTTTATGAAAAAAGTTTATGTATTGCACAACTTTCAAATACCACGGCTCTGAACTCCCCACTGTGCTGTGATGCTAACTTCTCTGTATTTTGTGCTGACCTTTGGGCACGTTTACCCAATCTTCAGTCATGGCATATGTGACAACTGTCTAGGTCTTTCCTTCAACAACTGCTTAGAGTGGTCTCATCTCCGAGCTGTGGTAGGTCTAATGCTTAATGACCAAATGCAAAAGTGTTTATCTGTTTTTCTTTTTCTTTTTTTTTAAAGCAAGGAAGAAGACAGCCAGGGCTTCAGGCTTTTTTATATTTAGATCACATTCAAATGGGTTATTAGTATGGTAGGCTAAGAATCTATCTGGGGAAAAATAGCTTTGTGATTTGTTACACATTTTACCTAGTCAAAAAATTTTGAAGTTTGTCCTCAGAGAGCCCTCTTTCTCTACCTAAGTGGTGCTACATGACACTCAAATAGTGTTTCAGAAAGATAATATTTAATTCAACCCTCTTGTCTCCACATCTTTAGGGCTTTTGTGTTCAGCCTTGGGTATGATGCCCAAAACACCAATTTTAAAGATGCCAAAAGTTTCCTTTTCCCATCCCAAGTTTCTTTCTGTCTCAAAACATTCCCTTTCCTTTTGCCCATTTATAAACCCAATCTAGCACTTCAATCTCCTTTAGCAAGATGTCTGTTCCTTCACAAATAATATGGCTTGCTTTAACGAAGTCCCCAGAGCTTGCCAGCTATCCCCCTTTATTTGAGATGAAAATGGAAAGAGATGAAGCAAAGAGGTGATTGATGGAATCCTGTGGGGGATAGCAGAAAACATCTCCAACTTCAATTTATTAGGCTCCTATTGACAAAGAAATTGTAAGCTCTTAACCATTTATTTCATTCACATATTTTTTTTGGCTGATGGAAAGTTTGATGGTTGCCAAATAAACATGCTTCCTTCATTTCTCTCACTTTTGCTGACATATAATTTTATTTTGGAAAGAGTCAATTAGAATCTGAAAGCAGCTGACTCAGCCAGAAGCGTTGATGGAGACAAGGTGCTTGGTAGCTGGGTCTTGCTTTCGCGTTTTTTCCCCCTGTTGGACAGGATTTGCTGTAGATAGGAATGAGGAGGTGCAGCTCTTTGGCACCAAGGATCTCCCTTCACACTGCAGTCCTTTCACTGTTTGGAAATGGGGGAAAAAAGGAGAGCTGCCTCCTTAGTTCCTGAATGTGAATACTGCTGACCTTGGGGTTTCAGAAAAATGAACCTGACTTTATGGTTTTGGAATAGCTAATGCAGTGAAAAAAAAAACCTTAATCCCTGATTAATTTGGGGGATGCATGCATGTCTGTGTCTGTGAGTCTGTGAGTCTGTGAGTGTGTGTGTGTGTGTGTGTGAGTGTGTGTGTGTGTGTGTGTGTGTGTGTGTGTATGTGTGTGTGCATGTGGGTACAAATGAATGCAAATATCCACAAAGGCCAGAAAAGGGCATTGGATCCCCTGGATATAGAATTTCAGATACTTGGGAGTCATGTAATGTAAACGCTGGGAATCAAACTTCAGTCCTTTGGAAGAGCAGCATGTGCTCGTGACCACCAAGCCACCATTCTAGTCCCCAAAATCTGTTTTGAAATCTTTCAGCCTTTGATCCGGGGAGAGTTAAAGATATGGAGAAAATAATCACCTTCTGCAATCATGAGTTTGGGGAAGATGCACACCTGCCTCCTCAGGGCTGGCCTACTCTTGCCTGTATGTACTTCCTTCAGTCTTGTGTAAGTAATTTTCTTGCTACTCTGGTCAATGTTAACATTAAATGAGTGTCAAAAAAATGTACTAAGCACTCCATGACACATTGAATGAGAAAGCACATTTTTATGAAGACACAAATGAACAGAAAAATAGGATTAAAATAGAATTATGGGACAAGGGAATTCAACCAGTCATTCTTGTAACAGCACCAGAGCAAAGCCCTCCTTCAATAAACCACAAAACTTGAGTCAATTTCAGGCTTCATGATTGATAATCAAACCACGTGCACTCAAAAGTATGGCAAAATGCATTTTCCCCACTCTTTTTCTTCAATTTCTTTGTTAAGTTTATCCATTGTTTGAGGGTTGCACAGTGTGCACAGTGCATTTTCAGCCACTCTAATCATCAAACAGAAAAATAATTGAGTACCAAATGGCACTTTTCTTTTTATTCTTTTTTTTTCATGTTTCCTTCAATATGTCCTTCTGTGAGCTGTCCTTTCCCATTTTCTCCTGAACATCTAAACTCTTCCCGTGTACCCCCTGGCTTTTGTGTGCTGATTGTGGGGACAGTTCCCTCAGATATCACCTCAGGTTGGCTTCTCTGACTATCTTGGGTTTATCCTGAGTATCTATAGAATGTGAGGGAGGTTGAAACAATAAGTTACTACCCTTATGTATCTTCCATCTGAGCCAATAAAATTGCTTTCAATCTAGGGGTGGTATACATGGTCAGACTTCCTTATGAAGGTGTTGAACATCCTTTTAGGCTACTGGAAATTGAAAGGATTGGTATTAGCTTAAGACCCCCAAACCAAGTTCTCAGCACAAAGGAGAGTTATTTGTCCCAAAGAGACAAAGGACATGAAATACAAGACAAAGACGAGATAGAGGATAGAGGAGAAGGGGAAGGGAACAAGGGAGAGAGTGAAGGGATGTTTGTGGCAGAACAGGATAAAGGACTGCCTCTGGACAGAGAGGAGACAGCTGTGGTCCATAGAAAAATGGCAGTTTATAAAGGTAAGAGGGGCAACCCTATGTTAGGATGAGTTTGTTAATTTTGATTGGGCATGTTAATTGGGTGAGCCAAAGGGGAGCATTTGATTGTTGGACTTCAACAGTTGGACATGGGTAGTCAGCCTCAGGAGGAGGATAGGTCCAAATAAGGGAATAGACCTTGGGGGCTAGCTTTAGGAATGTAATCTAATGGTCTTTAGCAAGGCAGAAGGAATGAGGGGAAAGAGTAAGGCTTGCCAAAGCCATGTTTGCCGTGCTTAGGCTGGCTAGAGACCCTTCAGGAACAAGTGCCTGTTACCTTCAGCTTATTTATCAGTATTCACTCAGAAATTTTAAAGTAAAAGAGCCAGGTTTCAATAAGCAGGAGGCTTTGCACACACACACACACACACACACACACACACACACACACACACACATACACAGAAATAGGTACTGGAGGTGTGACGATTTGTATATGCTTGGTCCAGGGAGTGGCACTATTAGAAGATGTAGCCCTGCTGAAGTAGGTGTGTCACTGTGGGTGTGGAAAATAAGATCCTCACCCAAGCTGCCTGCAAGGCAGTATTCTGTTAGCAGCCTTCAGATGAAGATGCAGAACTCTCAGTTCCTCCTGTACCATGCCTACCTGGATGCTGCCATGCTCCTGCCTTGATGATAATAGACTGAGCCTCTGAAACTGTAAGCCAGCCACAATTAAATGTGGTCCTTACAAGAGTTGCCTTGGTCATGGCATCTCTTCACAACAGTAAAGCCCTAACTCAGAAGTGGACACGGAAGGAGTAAAAGATAGACATCTGGCATATAGACAAATGCACTCACCAAAGACAGTCCAAGTGAACTAAAGTTATATCTCCATTTTCTGGAAACACAACAATGGGCTACTCAGTTTATCAGTCCACAATAAACCAATGGAGCATCTATCAAGCCAAAGGGAGAGCTGAGCTCCAGAGAACCCGGATATCTACCTGAAGAGTGGGGCACAATAGCCGATGCTGGTACCTGCTGCTGCTCCAGGTGAGTCTTCAAGTGAAAATGGCACGTTGGTTGCCAGATTATATCATAGCCCTCATCCCAACTGGAATAAAATAGAGTATTCTTGAGGCATTACATGGGAAATCCTTGTTTGGAAACACGAATTAAGTAGCCTCAAATAGCATATCATAGTGTGGAAAAAGTTTCATGAAGTGGTTAAAGGAAAAAAGACTGTTATGAATTAAGGAATATTTTAAATATGTTAGCAGGGACATTGGATGGTGGCTTAGTGGGAAATTACCAAGTCTCTTCTCTAGGCCTCAGATGTTATCTGTTGACATCCTTTGGGGGTTCGTTGAAGTCACTGGTTTTACATAGTACAATCCAAAGTGTTTTGCCTGATATAAAGATGTTAGGCAAAGCACAGAGATGGGCTTTGGATGGCTAATGAACAGACTAAAGATACCCCAAGATAATCTGAATCTCCATTTGCAATATTCCAATGCCCCACAGTCATGAAATTCTAATTCACTGAGCCTATAGAACCTTCAGAATAGATAGATAGATAGATAGATAGATAGATAGATAGATAGATAGATAGATAGATAGATAGATAGATAGATTTGTAGCACAATCGTTCACAACCCAAGTGGTATGTTGCTTTTCTCTATTAGCAGGGAATTTATGACTTCCTCTCTGAGTCCTGTAAGGAGAGCTAATGTTCTGGGAATGGAGCACACAGGCCTCATACATGTTTCCTTTAGTTATACTTGAGTACGGTGTCAAAATACTTAAAATTAGAATAATGAAAAACGTTTATGTGAGAGCAGAAAGGTTCTCAAGTTTCAGGAATGAAGTAGGAGTGTAAAGAGAAATCAGTAAGAGTAATTCTGTGCTGAAGGGGCCAAGGCTGGAGAAACAGCTCTAAAAACAGAAAAGTGAGGACAGACCTCCTCCCAGTAAACCCCTAGTCCCCAAAACCTTATTACTTTTGTAGTATGCGCTCTCTAACAAAACACCTAGTTTGAGATCACCCAGACTTATTATGTAACAGTTCCAGAAAAGATAGTTCTAAAATCCAAATCTTAGGAGGCTTGGTTCCTTCCCAGGTTCTGGGGCGGGGTGGGGGGGGGGGAAGCTGCTTCTCTGAAGTGGGTTGGTCTGACACTGCTTGTATTCTAATGCTAAATACTGGCTCTAAAAATCTGGTTGCCCCTGATGAGAGATCCTCACATCAAGTGATGCTATGTAAACCTTGCTCCCAATTTAACTGGTCAATAAAAGACTAGAGCCTGTGATTGGGCAGTGGAGGGAGAATAGTGGGACTTGAGGATTGACTGACAGAGGGTTGCAGTCAGAGAGAAGAGAGAAGAAAAGACAGGTAGGTGCAAGAGGCTGTCAAGAGAGGGGATGGGCATGAGCATGTGGCCAGGAAAAACAGCAGTATCAAGGGACATTATGACTGGGGAATAAGTTGGAATAGCTCCAAACCTGCCCAGTCGAGGCTTTACAATCTAGGATTATAAATAAAGTACCTGGATTGTGTGTCTTTTATATAGACTAGCTAGAATGTCTTAGTCTGTCTATGTTCCTCTGTGAATTTCATATAAAATCACTGCATCAGGGCTTATCAATACCGATTAAGATTTATATTAACTTGCTCACATCTGCAAAGAACCTATTTCCGTGTTAGGTCATATATATATATATATATATATATATATATATATATATATATATATATATACATATGTGCCAGGGGTCACAACTTCCTAGAGGTCATACTTTAACTCATGATAATTTTATTGATATGAAAGGTCACACTGAATAGTGTTATCTGTAAGTGCCACCAGAAAGCAAATGTAGGATATCTCACTAGAAAATTCTTCCATTTAAGTATGTGTGATTCCAAAAAAAATACAAACACATACACTCAGTCCAAAGATGAGCTCATAGAAAACTATACAGAGTATAGAAGGAAATGAGATATCACCAGACAAGGAATAAGAATTTGAAGAACTAAAAACCAAACCCTCAAGGAGTTAAGATTATGAAAGTAGTTCTGTAAGATAGCAGTGGAATTAAAGGAAGATCCAAGGATTAAGGTCAGAAATGGATAGGAAATAATGTGGCTCTGGGAGAGAGAAAACAGATAGTTTAGCAATGAAAGGTTTTATGGCTGACAAGGAACAAGTGGGCTCAGTGACACATTAGGCAAGGCTAGAAGAAAAATCTATGGTGACTGATGTCGGCACCATGTGTTATCACAGGCACCAAGGGAGTAGAAATGTAAATTAGAATAATGAGGGTGTGGATGGCTGAAAAGGGGAGACAGCGAACATTTCCATACTGATTCCAGGGAGAATCCACATAGATGAGGGAGTAAAGAGTCTTGATTGATGAGGCTTTGTCTTCACTATGGGTTGTAAAGCTAAACACGGGCTCCCAAGGTCTGGTTGCCCTAGAGATGAGGCGAGCCTCACATAGACCAAGTGACGCTATGTAACCTTGCTCCATAGTTTAAAACTATTGGTAAAATGAAGATGTGTATAGCTTATAGCTTGGCAGAAGGTTCCCGGGCTCAGAGTCTGATGCAGAAAACCTGAGGAGGAGACAAGAGAAGGTAGAGAGAGAAGATGTCATGGGGTAGGGCTGACCAGCTGGAGTAACCAGGTAGAACACGGCAAGTTATGTCTCAGGGATCTTTACAGGGAGGTAGATATAATGGCATACAGGGTAGATATCTACCCAGCTCTAATGCTGTCTAAGGCTTATTATAAATATAAAAGTTTTGTGTCTTTGGTCTGGGAACTGAATAATCTAAGGTGGGGTAGAAACCCCTGACTGAGATTAAATATTTACTACAACTCATGATCTTTGAACTGGACCCTGTGCATCCCAGGTGCATTATTAGAGAGTTTACAGAACTTGCCACATTGGAAGGAAAAAAAATGTCTAAATAAAGAAGAAAGGAAACAGCCACTTAGGGGAATGAGACCAGCAGCCTGTCTTCTTCTCAGCAAAGGCCAGTGGCACTAACGGTGCTTCAGATTGATTAAAATGGAAAACCTAGAAAAGTTATCATCAACTCGGGTTCCGCAGCAGTTGAGATCTGTCTTGCAAGGGTGAATAGTGAAAGAAAGATATGCCGAATGAAAGAAACCTGGGAGAGAGAGGCAGAGGGGGCAAGACAATAGGAATTATGGGAAGGGAAATTATTAGTGACCCCTCTTGGGGGACAAGGACGTAAAAAGCTGATGATTTGAACATCATGAACACACTCAATCTAGCTACATATCTAGAACTAAGGAGTACATACCTCAGAATTCAAGGTTGGCTCAGTATTAGGACCTGAGTCTGGGTCCCAGCACTGACTTAGAAAGTAGGACAACGAGTGACTATCAGCCCCGCCCTGGGGAGGCTGAGACAGAGGATGTCTAGGGCTTGCTGGCCAGTCAGTCTAACTAAATCAGCATATTCCAGGATCAATGAGAGAGCCTGTCTCAAAAAATAGGGGTCGAGTGGCTGAGGAATATGTCTGACATGGGCCCCTGGCCTCCACAGGTGCACACATATGTATGCATGCATACACATAGATACAATTCATTCACATTCTAGGGAAAATCAAAACACTTTAATATACTAGTCAACATATGATGTTTTTAATTAAATTAAGCACCTAGATGTGAACACACACATAAACACACACACACACACACACACACAGAGAGAGAGAGACAGAGAGAGAGAGAGAGAGAGAGAGAGAGACAGAGAGAGAGACAGAGACAAAGACAGAGACAGAGACAGAGACAGAGAGACAGACAGAGACAGAGACAGAGAGACAGAGACAGACAGACAGAGAGAATAGGAACCCTTAACAGAGGGTTAATGAACAGGTGGAGAATATTTGATACTTAGACAAAATACTTCTATGAGTGAAATGTTCAAATATTTCTTTTTCTTTTTGAGACAGTATCTCACTGCATAGGCCAGGAGGACTTGGAACAAGAGCAGATATTACATCTATACACCATCAGGCCTAACTTTTGTGTTTTTGTGTAAGGCCCCAAATAACATAAGGATATTTTTAATGTTTTTTTTTCTTTTAAGTTTTCATGCAGAACTTATTTTAAGCTTGATGGAACCGAATGGGATAGGGACTCCACAACAAGACCAACAGAATAAACTAACCTGCTCCCTTGGGGGCTCCCAGAGACTAACTACAAACCAAAGAGCAAGCATGGGCTGGATCTAGGCCCCCCACATATGTAGCAGATGTGCAGCTTGATCTTCATGCGGGTCCCCCAACAACTGTAGTGGGGGCTGTCCCTGAATCTGGATCCCATTCCCCTAGCTGGGCTGCCTTGTCTGGCCTCAGTGGGAGAGGATGTGCCTAGTTATGTAGTATGCCAGGGTAGATTAATAACAATGGGGGAGTCCTCTCCCATCTTAAAGGAGAAGGGAGGAGGAGGATGGGGAAAGAGGATATATGAGGGGACAGAGAAGGGGGGCTGTGATCACGACCTAAAATGAATAAATAAATTAATGAAAAAATCTAAAAATGGCATTGTGCTACTTACATTCGGAAAAAAGAAATTAAGTCCTTATTTCACACATCATACTAAATTCAACTCAAAATAGGCCAAATATTCATGTATGAGGTGTGTAACCATAATGATTTTAGATGAAAACAGAACATAGAATACAAAGTTTCTGACAATAGTTATACAATTACTTTTTTTTTTAAAAGTTTTACGTACAAGCCCTAAAATACAGAAGACAAAAGCAATGATAAACAAATGAGATTTAATAAAATGAGAAACTTCTGAATGGCAAAGGCAAAGTGTTAAGGAAACGAAGAGACAAATACATATAGAATTTGAGAAAACATTCACAAACTGTACATTGCATGTAGGGTTACTATCCAAGTAATATAAAGGGTCCAGCCCAACAATGAGAAAAGAAATAACCCGATTTACAATGGACAAAAGATCTGAGCAGAAATTTCTCAGAAGTTATAGAAACAGCCAAAGGTTTATGTGAAATACACATACACCATCATTAACCATCCAGAGAAGTGCAAATTAAAACCATAATAAAATATCATCTCAGACTTGTGAAAAGTGTGATTATTGGAGCACAAAATAAGCATTTGTGAAGATGTTGAAAAAGGAAACTTGTATAGTGCCCATTGGGATGTTATTCAGCACAGCAACTGCAGGAATAGCAAGACTCAAGAAATTAAAAATAATTGACCTTATCCAGGAAATCTTTCTAATAGACACAATCCAAAGGAGATGACATCAACATGTCAGAGAGATAACTACGTTCTGATGTTTATGGCAGTGCTGGTCACAATTGCCAAGGCACAGAATCATCTAAGAGCCCATCAATGGATGAATAATAAGGATTATATGATATGCACAATGAACAATGGAGTTTATAGTACTTAGAGACTTTTGTGCTATAGTTTTTGTATATATAAAATTTAAACTATATGCAAATATCTGATATATAATATATCATACATAAAGTAACTAAAACATTACATATATATGTGTGTATGTGTGTATATATGTGTGTGTGTATGTGTGTATGTGTGTATGTATATATATTCTGCTGCTCTGAAAAATACAAAGGCAACTGAAGGGATAAAGATTTTATTTTGGTTTATGGTTTATGGTCCCAGCAAGATAGAGTCCCTTGGGGAATAGAACTATACATCAATGTATTTCAAAGTTCCTGGAGGCTTATGTAGTAAAGTATACTCATTCCTATACATGTTGGAATTGTGAGTGCATTTTTAAAAATAATTTCTATTTTTTAAATTTTCAGTTTTTGTTATATAGCTTTTCTACATGTCTGCAATGAAAATGTATTGCTTTTAATTTTCTAATGTTGCTAATTTGTTGCAAAAGGTTTGCTGTCTACTGTTCAAAATCCCACAATCAACATGTTGCCAGCATATCCCACACTCCTCCCATCATGCACCCTAACAGAGAACTTTTTCTCATCTCTCACACACTAAACATGAACATCAGTGTTCGTCTTCTCTCAAGTAAAGTTCTGTTCCTACAGCTCGAGTCCTCATTGGAAGGCACATAGGAGTCTGACAAGCATTTGTTATTTTCCATTGTAGACCAGAAAATTTATATGCTATGGTCAATAGATGCCTGCCTGTCCTTACAGTTCTCATCAGTTGAGTGGCTCCTTCTTCAGGCACTAAGCCACTGGGCATTGATCAGCTCATAACATTTCATTTTCTTCAAAGCAAGAACAGTGTTAAAAAAGACTTCCAACTTTGATCTTTTAACTAAAAGAAGTTCAAGCTAAACTGATTGATTATTTTGCCTAATGTGGAATCTATAACCTCTTTAAAGGGCCATAGATGAATATTCCATGATTGAAATTGGTTTGGCTACTTACAGGTAAAAGTAATATTTTCAACTCCCTGTGCTTAATGGCCTCCAACTTAGTTATCCTGCATTTCCACTGCAATCATCTCCAAAATTAGCCTCAAATAGAACACAAGCTTCCTCTCCAAATATAGCCTCCTCCACCACCAAAATAGCAACTTTTCTTCTTTCCTAATTTTCTTGGTCATAATCAGAAAGTGGAGAATAGAGTAAAATTCTCCCCTGTGAAGGGCATGCAAGGCATAATTCAAGTCCCACTGGGAAAATAACAAATTGTTACAGATGTGTAGCTGGCAGGGTTTTACCTATTAATATTTCATAAGGACACAGTTCCTACAACTCTAGAACGGAATTTGGTTAAGTGTGTGGACTTCTTCAGAAGGCGGCTGACAAGGATGAGGCTGTCAGTTTATTTCTTCTGTGTGTTTTCATTGGCATAGATCTGATGATAAAGTCAATTTTGTGATACAAAGTTATGTAATAAGGACGGCATAAGTTGAAAACCAAATTTGAAAGTAGAATAAGAGATGGGAGAATTCTGCACATAAGTGGGTTAACAATTATAAATATTTACTGTAAATATTATCTATACAGAAATTATGAGAACAATAGTATCAGATAACACATGTGTTGCATGACCAGCTCATTCCAAAAATGTCAGCTGTAGCCAAAGAACAGCAGATATAGTGTAAAACTTTATAGAGCTTTTCCATGACAGAAAATTAAGAACAGAATGCAGAACTACAGAATCTCAAGTAGAATAAATGTTCAGACAAAGCATCTTTTTCTACCCTCACAGGTAGTATTTTATATTGAAGCCAGCAGATAATGTATGCAAGAAGAAATGTAGCTTTTGGATTGAAGAAGATTTTGGAAGAAGCGCCTGAGAGTAATCTTCTAACTGTACCACAGTCAAGATGCCTATGTTTCCCCCACCTGTCTGCTCCAGCCAGAATCTTTGGTGTTTTCTTGTTGAAGATGGGCATGGTAACAGCACTCATCTCTGTGGAATGTAGCACTCTGAAAGTGCATATTACAATGGAGACCTATGGTGAATGGTCACCAAATCGTACTTGTAGACATATCATAGTCTTATATGCAGCTGTCCTTGGCTTTCCCTGTTCACTTTGATTTTGGAGAATAATGAGACTCCTGGCCAGCAGTCTTCTCTCTACATGGGCAAAGCATGTAACACACAGGTTTGTTGAGACATCATGATGAGTACTAACTACATTGAAACTACAGACATATTTGTTTTAGTTTATGTCACTATGGCTACAAACAGGGGAGGACAAGGTAATGGAGAAAAGTTTCATTTTTGCCTGGGGCTTAGCAGAAGATTTTCATCCATCCTCTGCTTGCCTGAGTCTTGGCGATGGTGAGATAAGTCATGCTAATTGTAGGAGCACATGGGAGAGGAAGCTATTTACTTCATGGTAGGCAAGAATAAGAGTGAAGAAGAGACTGACAAGTACTCATAATCTAGAGTCCTGTCCCTAGTCATCTATTTCC
Organism: Tokudaia tokunoshimensis; assembly: GCA_036184795.1. NCBI lineage: Eukaryota > Metazoa > Chordata > Mammalia > Rodentia > Muridae > Tokudaia > Tokudaia tokunoshimensis. The sequence continues at coordinate 65,804,771 of BTHU01000006.1, read as the reverse complement.
TCCAATTAGGCCCCACTTTCTGAAGTTTTCATAACATTACCCCAAATATCTCCAACTACATACCAATCATCAAATGCTCAAGCATGGGACAGACATTTCATTTTCAAAACAGCATTGGACCCCAAAGGTTCTCAGCCTCTCTATAGCATGAAACACATTCAATGTACCTCCAGGAGTCCCCAAAGTCTTTAATAGTTCTAGCATTGCTTAAACGTCTAACTTCAGCCTCCCTCAAGGCTCTGTGCTGTGAGACCCATGTAAAACACATCAAAGGCACCCAGCAAATATTCCATCTCCAAGAGGAAGGAACAGGACAATTGCAAAGAAGGATTGTGTCACCCCAAGATTAAAATACACAGGGAGACAAGCATGAGGTCCTGTGCCTACACGTTCTGCAGCTGGGTGCAGTGGTGTCATGCTATGAGCTGAAATGGGCTTGGCTGGCGCCACCCCTACAGCCTTGCTATTTGCTCTTCACATGTCCTCCATCTTGGAGTGTCTCCAGCCATTGTCTGCAGCTTTTCTTGGCAGGCATTCCATGTCCCTGGCATCCCCACTGTAGCCATCTTCACATCTTCACACATTGCCTTCTCCAGAGCTGCTTCCGAGGACTCCAATCCCCACTACACATAGTCTGGACTCCCAGGCCTTCTGTTGAAATGTGGGTAGAAGTCACCATAGCCTTGTAACTCGGCATGTCTACACAAGCTTCATGTGGATCATGCCAAGGTCTGCTGCCAGCTTGACCCATCATGTCTTGCCTTGTACTGTGACTGAAGCTGCCTCTGGATACCTTAGCAGCTGACCATGGTAAAAAGGATCATAGAAACACAATTGGCTTGGCATCCCTGCTGCACAGGGTGACATGAAATTTCTCTCTTCTCAGGAAATCCCTTCCAATAAAACTCCTCTTTGTGGCCCTCAACCTGCAATTGACAGTATATGGTTACTTCTCTAGATGCCTTAAGAGCATCGTTTCCCCAATTGCGTGAATACAAAGAGCCTGGATTCTTATAAACAGCAGTGATCTCTTGAGAAGCCAGGGCTTCCTTAGCCCTAACTTTCTCCAGCTTTTCTAAGCAAACTAAACATTTAAAGCCTTTCTCTTCTCCCCTGTCTCTTCTCCTAATATTCCCACAGCATCCCAAAATAGCACCACCACACAAGACCAAACATTCAACATATAAGCCAATGGAGACCAGCTCATAATCAAATCATAACAGTCACCACGAATACAGGATGCTGGACTTAAGTCTTCACCTTAGCTGGTGAAGATTTGAATGCTGGGATTTCTTCTAATTTTCTTCACCAGCTTAAGCAGTCTACTGCCTTCAAACTCAGACTTCCACAAAGTCTCAAGTCAGGGACAAAAGCACACAAAGTATTTATGAATACATACAATTCACAATATAACAAAAATGACAGGAAGTCTAAAGGTCAATAAAGTCGTCTTCCTATCCAAAACCTTATGGACTAGGGCTTCACAGTTCATGGTGAGTACAAGGTTCTGAGGTCTTCTGTTCTTGGTAATTCCCCCCAGTGTCATCCATTACTTTTCATTTGAAATATTTTAGGTTTTCTAGAGCCTACATCTTTTGACTTTTAAAATTTCTTCCAACAAATATTGTTTAAAGATTTAAGCAACAGGTCCTCATGTTGGGTTATAACAGTAGCCCTTTTCTGACAGCACTTCTCTGTGTTACTTGATTTTGCAGAGCCATGACAAAATACATGACATAAATTAAAAAAGAAATAATTAATTATTATTTTTTTTCAAGACAGGGTTCCACTGTGTAGCTCTGGTTGTCCTGGAACTCACTCTGTAGACCAGGCTGGCCTTGCACTTAGAGATACTCCTGCCTCTGCCTCCCAGGTGCTGGAACTGAAGGAGTGTGCCATGGCTGCCTGGATAATTTACTGAGATTTGAGTGGGTTTGATCAATGGTTGCCTGGCCCCGTGTACTTGGGAAGATCGTGTTAATAGCAGTATGTGGAGGAAAATGTTCTTTACCTCAAAAGGGAAAGTAGCAAAGAGTAAGGACAGTACTGATAGGAATGGATGACATTCAAAGTCACATCCCCAGTGAGTAGCTTCTTCCTGTTATACCCACTTTTTTAAAGTTTTCTGGAACCAGTTTACATAGCACAACCATGGAACCAAGCAGGAGATGCATGAGATTTTGAGGGGCATTTCTCATTCACACCATAGCTACAGGGTAAATATTTTGCGTTGTGCCATAAATTTGGGACCAAGACACAATAAAGAATGGCAAGTAGGACATAAGTTGGCAATGGGGGGGCACATGAGATCCTTGGCTTAGGAGAAGGAAGACAAGAAGGGGGAGGAGAAGAAGGAGGAGGAGAAGGAAGAAGAGGGGGGGAGAAGGAGAAGGATGAGTAGGAGGAGGAAGAGGGGAAGAAGAAGAATGAGGAGGAGGAGAAAAGGAAGAAGAAGAAAAGAAGAAGAAGAAGAAGAAGAGGAGGAGGAGGAGGAGGAAGAAGAGGAGGAGGAGGAAAGGAAATTTTGAATGAATTTCTCTTCAGTTTCCTTTTCTCTAAATGAACATTTTAAAGAATCCATTGAAAATTTTCTACAAAATTAGTAAAATTATATAAATTTTAAATTTATATTTTTCATGTTTGAAGCCTGATGTTTTCTAATGGCTAAAAGTGACAATATTACACTAACTGACTGTTTCAAGAATAATCTCAATTTATATATTTTCTCATGAGCAGAGGTTGGTCATTTCTGTTAAATACCTAAGTCTCCAAGGATGTCATTTTGGCCATGAAATTACTTGAAGATCCAATCTTAGCCTCGGGAAGAAACGTTCCAGTCTTTAAATTTTTATGCTTAAGTTTATTGTATTGTATAGATATGCTCACTCTATAGATATGCACTTCAATGATGTGCTATCCAGCTTTGTTTCAGATTTGAAATTAAAATAGTAACTATGTGGTAGAAGAAATATGGCATCACAACTAGGATTTTTCTTTCTACATCACAGATGCTAAAAATTCAGAAGTGAGTAAAACTGAAGTCATTGCCCCCAGGAAGTTTCCCCCCAAGTAGTTTCTTTTGTGGGAAGATAGGTAAAGGAGAACTTAAGAGATACATGAATTTAATCATTTCAAACATCAGAAGCATCATATAGGAAACTAAGTGATGTCAGAGAATGTAACTTTTGAATATGATGACGATAATGTGATTAGTATATATTGCTCTGAGAGGATATTCAAGCAGAGACTTGGAGGTAGGTGACAGAGCCCAATCTTAGGACTTCAAAGTCAGAAGATGTAGAATAGTTGGGACACATGAATGAGACTGTGGGGAAGAAAGTAAAGGAGATAATGTGACAGACAGATATACATATATATGTGTATATGTATATGATGTGTATGTATAGCAATATATCATGATGATAAATATATATATGATTCATAAATGTCTCATATATGCTAATAATACACAACCTAGATCTACTTATGAGAGAAGTCTAATTAATCCAAATTCTTCAAAAATGAATGAAATATGATGTTTTAGAATGTCAGCATCATAAAAGACAAGGAAAGGCTAAGGAATTATTCTTGATGCAAAGAGACAGCATAACTCCAGTGAAACACAATGTGTAATTTGTAGACTGGACTTTTGATTAAGAGATGTGAGACTGCTCTAAAGAACATCATTGAGAAACTGGAAGCTATAAAGTAAGGTAGGGTCAGTATTGTTGTATATTAAAGTCCTAAGTTTGACATTGTACAGAAATAATTTATGAAAATATCCATGTTCTTAGGGAACTGACAATGAAGTATTTATAGGAAGCCATGAGAAGACATGGAGCAGAGCCTATCTCATAGGCATGGGTTTGATTCCCAGGACTGAAAAATAAATGCAATTGATAAAATATTAGCAACTGATAACATAGGTAAAGTTAAATCGAATTTATTTGTTGTGGATTGACCTGGTGCTATTTGCATTTTGATGCTAATTCCCTCTTCTGGGAGGGGCTGTGGACAAGGAGTGAGTCACGTACCCAGGTGACTTCTTGTGAACCAATCCCCTAATGAATAAAGGAGTCAATCACTGGGTGAGTAGGTGGTACTTCCAGGTTAGACGAAGAAGAGAGAGTTAGAGCCTTTTGGACAGAGATAGTGTGAGGACAAGATGCAGCTACTAGCATCTCCTGGCTTGTAGAGAATTCACCAGGATTCTCCGCTGGAGAAATTATATTTAATATGGCTTACTAGATTAGGATTCTAGTTGTTGCAGCCAGAGACTGAGTTACCATTGTTTCTGAACTAAGAAAAAAATAAGTCTTTTAATTCTCTCAGTGACTCGGCTGGGTTCCAGAGAGAAAGGTACAGCAGCAAAGCATGGTGTGCACCACAAAGGCCATGGGGGTATTGAAGCGTGGGGCTGGCATGGTAGCGACCCTCCAGAGGGAACATAACAATCTGGGTATAGGGATTTTGGAGCTCTGAATCAGTCTCCATGAGATAAAAACCTGTTGGCCATTGCCCACAAGTGCATGGCCAGCCAGGCTGCCGGGCAGAGAGTTGACTGTACAAATGCTGGAATGTGCCAGTTGGTTTTTCATATTTTCCACAACATTTATTGAGATATAGCAAGATTTCTCTGAGTTTGTTATTAGATCCCTCAAAAAAGGTAAATGTTTGCTCTGACTGTTAGGTAGAGTGTCTAAGAGAAGGGTAGCTACAGAAGGGCCAGAGAATCTTGCTGTAGCTCTTGACTGACAGTGGCCCCATCTAGGGTGATATCAGTAGTAGTAGAAAATTAAAAAAATGGTGAATATTTGTAATATATCAAAACTTGTTAAGTGTTAGATGGGGGAATGAATAAGGAAATAAGAAAGGGGAAATATGTATACATCCTGAGTTAGTAATAGTATCACTTACTACTACAAGGTCTCAGATGAGTATGGCTATGAACATGTAAGATTGATCTCTGAGAAGAATGGGCTTGCCCTGTAAGACAAGATGTTGACAGTGATAGAGAATAAGAGATCATCCTGGTAACTGAGTTCTGAAAAAGAAGAAGAAGAAGAAGAAGAAGAAGAAGAAGAAGAAGAAGAAGAAGAAGAAGAAGAAGAAGAAGAAGAAGAGGAGGAGGAGGAGGAGGAGGAGGAGGAGGAGGAGGAGGAGGAGGAGGAGGAAGAGGAAGAGGAAGAGGAAGAAGAGGAGGAGGAGGAGGAGGAGGAGGAGGAAGAAGAAGAAGAAGAAGAAGAAGAAGAAGAAGAAGAAGAAGAAGAAGAAGAAGAAGAAGAAGAAGAAGAAGAAGAAGAAAGAGAAGAAGAAGAGGAGGAGGAGGACATGGGATTGAGTATGCATACAGAAAGATTGTCTTTTCACAAGAACAAGACCATTCTCAATGCTGTGGTGCAGGCAGAGCTGTATGGTCAATCCTAATACTGACATTGATATCTTTAACCACAAGCACTTTTTAATGTGACTGCTTTTAGAGAAGGGGGGTCTTCAAAGAGGTGATAAACAGTGCCATGTGAGGATAGGTGGCAGTGATTCCGTGTTCACATAAAATAACCAAAGCTTTAATTTTACAAAAGAGATATCCAACTACAAATGCATACAGAGGGCCACCATCATATAAATACACAATGAGAGATGTTATCTGCATGCCAAGAAGAGGATTTTCAGAAGACATTGAATCTGCTAACAACTTCACCTTTGACTCTAGCTCTAGGTATGTGGGAACAAACTTTGCTGTTGTCTCAGACAACATCCAGTCTCTAATGCTTTGTTGTGATAGCCCTTTGAAGGCTGTACCTGCTGTAACGGAATGAGAACACGGAGACAGATGCAGACCAGTGTACAGAATGAATTATGGGAAGTTAGAAGAGTTCCCATATGATTGTGTCTACTCTTGGTGAAACATGAGGTCAGATCATCAATTGAAAATTAAGATGAGAGAGGCTATTGAAAGGAGACAGGTTGTTTAATAGTATAAACAGTACCTGCTGATCCTCAAAAAGTCAGTGGAAAGATATTTTCATGGAATACTTTTATTATTGTGAGTATATACCATTTTAATTTTGCAGAAAGTAAGAATGAATCTTTGACCTGGGGAAAAAATCCTTCACTTCTCTTTGAGACTAGGTTTCACCATGTAATCCTAGTGTGTTTGATACTCACTATGTTGATTAGGCTGGCCTCAAAACCCACAAAGATCCCCCTGCTTCTGATCCTAAGTGCTTGGACTAAAACTGCATGCACCACCATAGCTGACTTGAGTATCTTAGGGGAGTGGTCTGGAAAACCTATCTCATAACTGTCAGTGAGGGATGCTCAAATTAGTGTGTACAAAATTTTTACCACTCTCTCCTTTACACATAATACTTTCTGTGTAAAATATGCTGTAATATATATGCATAATACAAGTATAATATATGTAAAATATGTATAATAAAATATAAAATATGCAATTTGTAATTAATAAGTAATATATAAAAACATATTATGACTATAAATATGGATATATTATACTATAAATATAATATATGTAAAATATGTATAATATAAATATATGTATATATATGTATATATAAGATATAAAAAAGATGGTACTTAAAGGTGTGTACCCAATACTTCAGCCCAAGTTAAACAGGTCCAGGGTACCACAGTTATGGTTATAGAAATCCAATATCTTTTAGAAAAATACTATGATCATCTGTTTCACTCTTTTTCCCAAGGAAACATCTCATTTCTTTTTAATGATACGCAAGAATACAAAAAACTTTTCTAGTTATGCACATGAACTTAGGTTTTGTGGACCATTTCTGCAGCATTTTGCTTTCCTTCACAGTCTTAGACATCTGAGCATTCTAGAGCTGTTCTGATCAATATTTTATTAACTGCCCGCTTTCCTTCTCAGAACTCCGTTTTCCCATGCTCAGAATTCTCTTGTCTTCTCCCTCTCCAGGTCTAGCACTGAGCACGGTGCTCTGACTGTGAGAAACCCTTCTCATGTAGAATGAAAGGATACATGAGTATAAACCAGAGACAATGTCCAAACACACAAATTGGGGGTGAAGAGGTCAGGACAGTTTTGTGCTCTCCAAAATTTTTACATCATACACCATTGCCTTGCTATAGCTATTTCATAATGGCCTATTACTGCCAAACAGACCAAATCCTTTCCAGCTGGATTCATTGTGTTTTACTTTGCTGCTGTGCATAGCTTGACCCGATAGTCCTGATAAACATATTAAGTCAGCTAAGGGGGGCATGAACAGGAGTCGTCATTAAAGCTACACCACATTGCTATTCTGTATAGTCTCCATTTCTTTTAGATTTGGTACCTATAGAGATGCTTCTTGTTCCCATAATTATAGCATCCAAGTAAGTTATTTCTTCAATCCTGAATGTAGTGTTATATTTCTTGTATTTTATCGATGAACATTAAAACATTACATTTGCTTGCTGAGAAGACATATTAGAAAATGTAACATCACCAGTCCTCTTGGCCACAGACCAGGTATAAGGAGAACTTTCCCAACTAGGACTTCCTCCTGCAGTGAACTACATATGCCTCCCCTGAAACACAGGTAAACCAGTCTTTGTGCCTTAATAACTACTAATAGCTCCCTAACAAAGGCTGTTTGTGACAGTCTGGAACATATCGTAGAAATAGAAGCATTGATCAATCCATTCTGTACTGGCTTTGAGCACATGTACAGGGAGTTACAATTCATCTTCTGAGTGAAACCCTAACAAAGATATTTGTTATCTTAAGCTTTGAAATTGTTGGACATGCAAACAATTAAAATCTAATACATCATGGGAAAGGTCATAAACTGTGAACAGCTTCCATAGCCCATGTCTGTCAATCAAAACAGGAAACCACCTTACCCCCTCAATAACAAATTTCTCGTTTTACTGGACCTAGAAAAGGAGACCCTGAGCAATTACTAGGGCTCTTTAGCAAATCTTGATCAGGCCCACCATGGCCTGCAATGTCATCTGAACTTTCCTTTTGCTTTTGAATAATATCCCTTGCTGGTTTGTTGTTTGTGTGGAAAAAATTCAAAGAACTTTTTCAGTCCTTTGAATGAAAGATCAAGAACCTAGAATCCTTCTTGTTCTGACAGCAATTCCTATATCATAAATATCAACCTGTTCGATGATGTATTTAGTATTTTCTCCGACTTTTCATGAGGAATGTAAAAATCCATGAAGTCAAATTTTCCTTAGATACATGCATCTGGGGAGTGGCAGTGGCACACTCAGCCTGATCCTCTGAGTCCTTTAGTGTCCCACATTTGGAAATTTGGATGCTATTATTAATTGCTAGTATTACTATAGTGGAAAATCCCAGAAGATGCCAACCCATAGAGAGATGTTGAATCTATTTATTTGTCATACTGATAATTAGTGTCATACCTAGGATTATAACACAGAACTTCAAATGTTTAGAGTAGTACTTATTCATATACACTAATTTTTCTCCAAATCCCAGGGAGTTAAATGAACATGTGAAAGGTGCAATGAAATATTTAAAAATCATGTTCATTCATTTTAGAAAATTGTTATTTGTTGGTATAAAATGTCTTTTCCTAAAGGTTAGGAAATTTTAGTTTTTCCACTAAACTGGACAAAATGTTTGAGACTAACAGTCTTTTATAAAAATCTTCTGTTTATGCCTCATTTTTTAGAAGAAAATGTCCATATGGAAGTTTCCAAATCCCCAGATTATTGTAACAGGGACTTAGTTTATCCACCCCTTTGAAAAATAAGAACAAAATTAGAAAAGATAGAAAGAGTGAGGGTTGTTGAGAGTCCCTTAACAACTGATAACTAGGAGAGTGACTCTCGAGACATAGGAATTAGTAAGGTCATTTTTAATACTACTTCAACCTGTGGTCTTGAGGGACATTGTGGTTTAATGTTGATGTCTCCCCAGAATTCTTATGTTAAAACTTAATCTTTAATGTAGTTGTTTCAGGAGGCGAGACCTGGAGATGATCAGAGCTGAGAGCTCTGCCTTCATAAATGGAATCTGTATCCTCATGATAAAGACCCAAAGGAATGAGGCGAGGAGGAGTAAGGCGCCATCTGAAGCAGAAAAAAAAATCCCTCCCAGGACACCAAACCTGATATTCTGCTAAATAACTTCAGAACTCTTAACACATAATTTTCATTATTACACTTTACTATGACACATAAATGACAAATATTTTATATGTATACACGTGTGTACAACTGTGTATACATTTATTATGTGTACATGTGTATGTTTTCCCCCTTTCTCCCTCCCCCATCGTGTGTGTGTGTGTGTGTGTGTGTGTGTGTGTGCATGTGTGTGTGTGTGTGTGTGTGTGTGTTGCACACAGAAGCCAGAAGAGAACATTGGATCCCCTGGAGCTGCACTTACAGGCAGCTGTGATCTACCCCATATGGGTGAGTCAAAATCAACATCAGTCCCCAGGCAGAAAAACAAGTGTTCTTAACCACTGAGCCATCGCTATGGTGGGATCTGCATTACCTTTGAGTTACCCAGTTCATGCCATTGGGATAGAGAATCCCCAATAGAGCAGAAAAAGGTTTTTCCAGGCTGTGATACAACCTGGAACCCAGAAAGAACACAAGAACATTTGAGATTGGGAGATAAATATCAGACACTGAGGGCAGCTAGTTCTCAGGAAAACGGTGGGAGAGTACACTGGGTATGAACTCGCAGCTTTAGGAGTCCATATGTGGAACATGTTGACCAAACTCATGGACAGAAACTACCAGAAGCAACGAAGAAGGGCCCTGGTGAGAGAATCTGAAGAACTAGTTTCCTCTGCTCCCACAGGGCCACCAATCAGACTGAAAAACCATATCATCCATGAAGCCCTTTGCCAAATACTCAGAACGCCTGGGTTAGTTTAAAGGAGATACTTAGCCTTAGACCAGAAGCTACTGTCGCCCCATTTTACCCATACAACTCCTTTTCAAGGATCCTACCATTTCCAAGTAGTTTAGCTACATTCTGGAACAAAGCTCAAGATTATTCATAAGAATATTAATTAATCCACACTGCAGGGTGAAATTCACAGTATATGTCATTCACCCAACGCTATCAATGAAACAATGCTCATAATGAAGAGAAAATGCCTCAAAACTGATAGCATCAGCTGGTGAGAGTACAGTAACCACTATCACTGTGTTCCACATGCTCAGAATGTGAAAGAAAGACATGGTAGATGTGAAAAGAAAAGCCTGGCAGCTTGTTCAGCCCAGACTGGCTTCTGCCAGTCTAGGATGGCTTCTGCCTCACTCAACTCCAGCAGTAAATACTGGCCAGCAATGGCCAGCAATGGCCAGCTCACTAACAGCTCCAGTAAAAGCCACTGTCTATTTCCTAGTGGAACTTCTCTAGGCTAAGAATATCCTTCCCAGAAACTTTTCCTGGCAGCCAAGAGGTGAAACTTCCAGAAAGTTCCATTTGAGTGGCTCCACAGTGACTTTCCTACCTATTCAGAGTCACAGCCATTCATGCCCTCTCCATCTGACCTGGGTGGCGTATTTTATTTTATTTCTAATTTAAGACAGGTTCTCTTGTTTGCCAGGCTGGCACCAAGCTTACTATGGAGTTGAGAATGATCTTCAACTCCTGGCTCTGCCTCTTGAGTACTGGAATTACAGATGTATACTACTGAGATTGGCTAGAAACTGTCTTAATACAAGCCTCTTCCTTGGATGTTATATTGTTGTTCTAGGCATAGTTATTGCTCTTTATATTTGATATTCTATTTTATTTAGGGTTATTATTAGTTTGAAGATCACTTTAATTGTTACTAGATTTGCACTAGAACAGAGTTAACAGATAAACAACCAAAAAGAGTACTAAGTCTTCTTCTTGAGTCACCCAAGATTGCCAGTTATAAAATCAATTCAATCAGAGCAATCAGAAGGTGAAAATTTAAAAGAAATACCATAAAAGAACACACATGGTATGCAGTCACTGATAAGGGGATATTAACCCAGAATCTCGGAATACCCTAGACACAATTCGCATATCAATAGATTTCCAAGAAGATGGAAGGAGAGACCCCTGTCCTGGAAAGACTGGATGTAGGGGAATGCCAGGACAGAGAAGCGAGAGGGGGTTAAATGGGGAAAAGAGGGAGGGAAGGGGGCTTATGGGACTTTCGGGGAGGGAGGAAACGGGAAAGGGGAAATGATTTGGAATGTAAATAAAAAAACTTAGAAAATAAATTTAAAAAATGCACATGGAAAGAAAAAATATTAAAAAAAAAGAAATACCATAAAATTACGACAATTCAGTGATGAATCTGGTAAGAGCAGGTCAAAGCTTGTAAATTAAAATAAAAAAATCCCTGAATTAAATTACATACATATAAAAATAAACCATGCTGTGAGTTAGAGTTTTCAATATTGAAAGAATAACAATTCCCTCTAAATAAATCTTCAGATTTCAGTCAGTGCCATTCAGAGATGTAACAGGTTACTGACCACATCTTAGCAATCAGATTTTAAGACTCATTCAAATACAAACAAGAAAGAAGACCTAAAGCTAATCTGAGGAAGAATAAGACATTGGTGACTGTCTTAGTTACGGTTTTACTGCTGTGAACAGACACCATGATCAAGGCAAGTCTTATAAATGACAACATTTAATTGGGGCTGGCTTACAGGTTCCAAGTTTTAGTCCATTGTTATCAAGGCAGAAACATGGCAGCATCCAGGCAGGCAAGGTGCAGGAGGAGCTGAGGGTTCTACATCTTTATCCAAAGGAAGTCAGGAACAGACTGGGAGTGCTCAGGCATCTAGGAGGAAGATCTCCAAGCCCATCCCCACAGTGACACACTTCCTCCAACACCTTCTAATAGTGCCACTCCCTGGGAGGAGCATATACCAACCATCACACTGACTGTGCACTATTTCTCTTAAGACTTACTAAAGGTTAGCAAGAACCAAAGCAACATAGCACAGGCACAAACATAGCCAAATAAAGTGTAGCATGATGGCACATGCTGGTGATTATAGCACGTGGGAAATAGAACCAGCATGATTTTCATAAATCTGAAGTCAGAATGGGTTATGTAGGAAGATCGTGTCTGAAAAGAAAAACAAACCAAAACCATGAAAAACAAAAGAAAAAGGTTAAATACATAACCAAACCACATAATGTTGATCATGTCTAGACAACAGCTCTCTGATGCAAATATACAGCTATTTCAGTGGGGATATACTTCACACAATAATGGCAGAGCAGTTGGAATCTCTTACACTCCCTTTTTTTTCTATATGGATTTGAAGCAGATGTATATCTATTTGCAAAAGAAGGTCAAACAGGATCATAGACCTAAGTCAGAAGACTGAAATTATAAAACTTTCTGAGGAAGCTATAGATAAAAGACAACACCTAGGACATAATAGGCAAAGATGTATTATATTATAATACTAAAGCACTAAACATGAACAAAAATATTATAATTGACTTTCGTGAATACTGAAAATAGCATGCTATTCAGAGGGCCTAGGAAGGTAACTTTATCGATAAAGTACACAAACATGAGGATCTGAGTTTACCCTCCAGCAACCATGTAAAAGGGCAAGAGTGTCAGTCCGTTTGTATTCCCAGCATTGGCAAGGCAGAGGCAGGCATATTCATGGGGCTTTCTGGGTAGTCAACCTAGCCTATCGTATGAGCTCCAGGTCCTAGAGAAAGACTTTGCCTCAAGAAAGAAAGGGAAAGAGGAAAGGAAGAAAAGAAGGAAGGAAGGGAGGAAGGGAGGAAGGAAGCAAGTGTATGGCATTTAAGAAGGAAAGACATCCCACATTAACATCTGTTAAACTCCTGCCTACCTACACACACACACACACACACACACACACACACACACACACACACACATACTCACATGCACACGCAACCTGTGTGCATGTACACATATCCGAACACACAATGTGACACTGTTAAGAGACTGAAATAATAAACTAGAGAAAGTATATAAGGTAAAAGACTTAATCACAGATTTTACCTCTTTTTTTTTAAAGACTTATTTATTTTATACATATGAATACACCACCATTGCTCTCTTCAGACACACCAGAAGAGGGCACCAGACCCCGTTAGAGATGGTTGTGAGCCACCATGTGGTTGCTGGGAATTGAACTCAGGACCTCTGGAAGAGCAGTTGGTGCTCTTAACCGCTGAGCCATCTCTCCAGCCCCAGATTTTACCTCTTAAAGCTCAATTTTTATTTAAAAAAAAACTTCTAAAGAATGGACAAAATAATTGAACAAGCATCTCATCAACAAAGGTTCAGGAATTATAAGTGGACACCCAAAGAAGACTCTCATTAGACACCAGGGAAACACAAACATAACTATAACTGGATAGGGAAAATGTCCATATCCAGTATTTTCAGTGATGCAAGAGACTGGGGATTCTCATTCCCCCTTTAGAATCTGATTAAGTATGACTATTTTGGAAAAGTTTACCTGTTTTTTTAAAAACTTCCACCACATGATTGAGCCATCCCATTGTAGCCATTTTTATACAAGACAAGAACATATTCACTCATACAAAGGTATATACATACATGCTGACAGCAGCCCTATTTATAATATCTAAAAAAGTATAAATAGCCCAAATGTTTACATAATAATTCAATAAATATCCTGTGGTTCCTCTCTTAAAATAGAAAACTATGCAGCAGGAATGAACTATTGACACCACTCAGGGACCTTGAAGAGTCGTGCTATTATCATGCTGAGGGTTGGAAACTAGGCGAAAAGTGTGTAGGGAAGGATGCCATTTATAGAAAGGCAGAAGAAGTGCAGTCTGATTCAGAGAAACCAAGAGCAAACCAGCGTTTGCTTTGGATGGAAACTGCAGCACTACTTTGGGGAGATTAAAAACTTGGATAGCAAAAGAACCTTTAATGAGGAGGACCATGTTCCCTTTCTTGTTTGTGGCAATGAGTTCCGAGTTGTGTGACCATCTCTAAACTTTAAGATTACATACATTCCACAATAACTTGAATTTACATATTTCAAACATATATTTTAATTGCCTGCTAGTTATACCTCAAGCAGATTATGAGGTTTGTGCAGTAGTTCCCAAGAGGGTGGTTTCTGCCTTCAAAGATGGGTAGTTACTTGTAGGTGGACACCCCCATGTATTGTTATGACAGGAACTCATATTTAGACTAAATCTCATGTTCTTCCACAGATTGCTAAAAGCTTTGTTGCTTCTTCGCCTTTGGCTGCTGTTGGAAATGTGTTGTTTTCTACAACTGAGTTCAGCAAAAGTGGTGTGAAATCATGGTATGTGTCAACCACTGTCATGGAGTCCCCACTTCATCATTGATGGTCCAAAGGTCTTTTAAACTTAGCTGCAACCTTTTGGCAGTTTTCTCACCCTTGGTCCTTCATGAGGTAGACCCAAGAAAGGAGATTCAAACCCCTTTACCCTTCATGTTACATCAAAATGGAAAAGACACATAAGATCCACTTAGCAAATTGCCAACATCAGACATATATTGGCTCTTATTACTACCTCTTCATGAAAGTGCTCCCCCCATCTATCTGGATGTCTGCTTCTAGGTGACATGTGTTTCCAAATCTTGCCTGTCAGTGAACTACAAAAGCCCAGGACCATATTTGCTTATAGTTGTTTTTTTCACTCATATTTTAAAAATAATGTTAGTAAATTATAAAATTTCTTATTGTATTTGCTAGGTGTTGGGATATTATCCTTGAATGCATTATCTTTTCATATTTCCATAACAATTAGTGTCAATAGTCTTGACCCTATACTACCAGTCACTGTTTTACAGGTGAGGAACAGAGGATTAGAGAACAAACCTAACCTATTAGTTAACAGGAAACCATTACAGACACTTCATCCGCATAAGATTCATTCCAGTACAATATGCAGGGAAATTGAACTGTGACTCCCTAACCCCTGACCCATTAGAGCATTAACAAGTAAAGAGTATAAGAGATTGGCAAGGATGTAGGAGACCATTACTCTTCCACAGTGGCAGAGGCTTGTGGAAACTACAGTGTGAAATGCTCCCCCACTCCAGATCATTGTTCAGTCCCCCGCTGGTAATACTACTTGGAAAGTATCTGAATCCTTGGGGAAGGTGGAGCCGCACTGGAAGCTGTGTGTCTCTGGGGAAGGCTTTGGGACCCTGTTTTCTGTTTACTTTCCATTTCCTGATTACAGATGTGATGTGTTCAGTCATGTTCCAGCTCTTGCTAGCCATGCTGCCCCTGCCTTGATGGTCTGTACCCCTCTGGAACTTTGAGCTAAAATAAACTCTTTTTCTCTTAAGTTGCTTTTGTTAGGGTGTTTTATCACAGCAATGAAAAAGTAACTGAGATAGAAGTAAAATAAAATAAAATAAAATAAAAAAAATGGGCTGGAGAGATGGCTCAGCAGTTAAGAGCACTGACGGCTCTTCCAGAGGTCCTGAGTTCAAATCCCAGCTACCACATGGTGGCTCACAACCATCTGTGATGGAATCCGATGCCCTCTCCTGGTGTGTCTGAAGACAGCTACAGTGTACTCATATACATAAAATAAATAAATAAATAAATATTTAAAAAAAAGAAGTAAAATAGACAGTCATTCAGAGAATCATATGGCCCCTTCTAGTAAATTTAAACATGTCCCATCATATGAGGCCATCTCAGTTCTGCTTTCATACCCAAGAGAAAGGAGCAAACACTGACAAAAGTCTCCCATTCATAAAATCCCAAACTAGAAACAATGCAATGTCATCAACAGCATGAAAAATGAACTGTGATGAATTTACATCATGAAATACTATGAGCTGCAACAGTAACAACCACAACAGTAGCCAGTGCATGGCTAGCCTCAAAGAAGTTACGGTGAACAGTGGGAGCCACATAGAAAAGGCACATATACATCTTTGCCTCTATATGAAATCTGAGCACCTATCTCCACAGAAAATAGTAAGGTATTTCTTCTAATTTGAATGAGGATAGATGTAAAGAACCTAAGTGCCTTTCTGAGACCGTGCTTACACTTAATATATAATCTGGTACACAATAAAAGATTAACAAACATTGAAATTACAGAGACTGTTTCATGCACATTTATTTTATTTTGTTTTGTTTTTTATTGCATGATAGTATGACCTTGTTAGCTTCTTCCTTGGAAAAGAGCAATACTGCTTGATTTCTCTGCAGTTCCCTGAATCATCTCCCACTGCCTTTAACTGCCTGCCCTCCCACTGCCAAAAAGCCAGATGCTCTTCTCTTTGATCAGTATTTGTTCAATGCTTGTATTGTGTATGCTCTTAATCAGTCGGTTGGGACCTATAATATTTATTTCTTCACGAGCCAAACAATACAAGTTCTATTGGGGGCAGAGAGCAGATGTTGATATATTTTGGCCTACAGACCTTATTCTGTGAAACATCTGCCTGTTCTTACATTTGCCCTTCAAAAGCAGAAGTCAGTCCTCATCTTTTCTGTTGTATTACATCCCACAAACCCACCCTAACCCAGAAAACACTTGAAAAATTTTTGCATAATAACTTTGACAATGTCTGTCCATATACATGTTCAGGCTTGCATCGTGTGTTCTTCACAAAAATACTTTTTTGGTTGATCACACCCCAGGATCTACCTGGCGGTACTACTGAACGCTTAGTGAAAACTGGTCATAGCCCAGGTATCCCTGCCCTAGGCGATGCTTCATGGTGCCTGGAGTTTCTGTTACTCCTTCACTGAATATATTCTTAGGTCTGTTCTCATGTTCATATGACAGTCTCCAAATTCAGACACTTGGGGACATATGTCCATAAAACATACATCTCTTCACTTTCAAGTGAGAATCGACCACAAGTACCACGATTCACTGAGTAGCAGAGCCCACAGTGTGGGAAAGCTAAGTAGAGGCTGGCAAGCCATACTTTTTGGTTAGTCTGTCTGTTGCAAATGCATTTTCAATAGTTGATGTTTTGAAATGTCTTTATCCCTAGCTAGCTCACATTAAATGAGACAGAGACTATAAAATTTATTTGATAAACTCTATGACTCAATAACTGAGCAGTTAGTAATCTATTATAATCTTCTGAGTTAATTTGGCTACTTCCCAGTCAAAAGTCCCGAGATACTTCCATTTTAGAATTGGTCTGGCTCTCTGGGTTTCAGGTGTTTCTCCTTGATTTCTCTCCCAGACCTTCCTAGAGGAGAATCCCCCTTTTCTCCCCACACTCTCTCCCCTTGCCCTGTCTAGCAGAATCCTTCCCTATTCTCTCTCCTGATCAGCCATTGGCTGATCAGCCTTTATTGACAAGCCAGAGAATCAATGCGGAGCAATGTTCACACAAACTGAAATAGAAGATACTTAGAATAAACATTACAATGGCATGTTCAGATTGCAATCAGATATGGAGACAGATAAATCAGCATTTGAATAATACAAGGATAATCTTTATAAAATGCATAAAACATTATGCATGCAGTCCATTATTGTGCAACCAGGACCAATGTGGGTGTATGAGACACTGTAGGCAGCTATGTTAGTCTTTCTATTACATAATTCAGGTATATAGTGTCCAAGTCATTTTGTCTGGAAGACATCTGGACTGTCCGTGGGGCTCATTCTTTGCACTCTTCAAGTATTTCTCTAAGAGGTAGGGTTTGACCTATCCAGAACTAAGATATTTCTTATAATCTTCGAAGTCTCTACAATGCTGACAAAATTGAGAAAATGCTATAGGATTTTTGGACTAGAAATAAAATTGCACTTGTAAGGACAGGTGTGAAAGTTCCTGATTTTCCACTTCCAGCCACCACACAGATTCTTGAGTTTTTATCCTTGGAGAAACTCTACAAACCTTTTCCTTAGATGTGAAACAGTTTCTTCAGATGTAGTCTAAATATAGAACACAAAACAATTTTTTATCAACTATTACTTCTATAAAAGATGAATGTATAGTTTTATGAGGAAGTAATAGCTTCATAAAAGAAAAATTTTGAAAAACAGAGAAAAGGAAAAAACCTCATAAACATAAAAATAGAAGACCACTCTGGACCTTTGGGGCTATTTCCTGTGATGGATCCTTTGTTTTTCTCAAAACCATCTGGAAATTCCTCTAGAATCTTCCTTATAATATAGAATTTGAGCATCTGCTTTAGGTGTTGAGTGAATATTAGAGGAATGAGAAGAGTTAGGCTAGAGGTGTTAGTAAAATTCATGAGTCCCAAGAATTGTTCTGCGAACTATCACCTAATGTCTGTGAGCCTCTTGTGTCAAATAATAAGAGTACCAACCAAGAATGAATAATGTGTGTGTAATATAGAGCTTTAAAGACCTTACAAATAGTAAATACAACACACACACACACACACACACACAATTATTTTCATTTGTGGTGTCAGATATTCATTAGATACAGCCATATTCTGCTGTGATTACATTTATTAGGTGTGGTGTCTTTTACCTAATTTTGATATTTAATTAATTATAAATTTTAATTTGACTATAGTTATAGAAACATCCAAGAGCCATACCTCTGAATGTGTCTTTCAGGACATGTCCAAAGAAAAATCAAGTCAGGTGTAGAGACATCTTAAATATGTGTGACATCATTCTATAGGTTGGGAGCGTAGCCTAAGTTTTTGTTTTTGTTTTTGTTTTTAAAAAATAGAGCTATAGAGGAAGCCTGATGACCAGCAACATTTATTTCTCTGCCTCCTGTCTGCTGACACAGTGTGACCACCTACCTCCTACCCTTGGGTTAGATTAGCACTCAAGACCCTTTAAGGTACTGCATTCTGTTCAGCATTTCTATTTTGTACATCTCAGAGAAGAGGAGTTGGTAAGAATATTTAGGAGGTGTCTGTAGGTAAGCAATCTCAGGCTGTAAACATCCAGGAGGAGAAGGCTGCAGTGGCTGGTTTTGTCATATACTGGTCAATTGTTGTAACTACTTCTACTCATACCAGAGAGGGCTTTACCATTTCAACCCCAGCCCATGCAGGAAAGTCTGAGGTGTTGAGTCCTTGATATGGCCATGATTATGTTAATAATACACACTCACTCCAGACTTCATCCATCCCTACACATTCACTCCAGGGTCCCTTAGCTCCCCTCATTAAGAGAAAATTATTTTCTCCTAGTTAAGATAATGAAAAATCTGGCCTGATTAGAGACCTAACATTCTAGTTGGTCAGGTCAATGACCAGCTGTTGTGAGTGACTGTCATCAATTCCTAGAATCCACCATCTTGAAGCATTCAGCTGTGTCCTTATGCAAGAGATCATCCCAGTTGGGATATTTGACAGCTCACAACACCACACAGCAGGGCCAAGAGCAGCAGGAGTACCCAGCCGCCCTCCCCCACTACTTATTGTGGCCTGGGGGAGAGACTAGAGTGTTAGAGGGTGCAGGGCACTAGATGTGGGACTCCATCTATGCAGCTACAAGGACACACTCATTCTTACTGGGTAAAGGCTTTTCAGGTGTGACCACATAGGGTTAGCAGGAGCTCCTATATCCCTGTTATTAACCTCTTACAGATGCTTGGTAAAGAAGTTCAATAGAATCATTAGTTCTCCAGAGTTTAATATTTGGTGGAAACGTATGTCAGTTTGTTGTTGGTTCCTTAGGGAAAAGGGTATATGGTGCTTATCTCATGCTCTAAGAAGGAATTTTAGGAACACAAGGGACCACTACCAGGAAGGTAGATTCACCTTAAACCAAGCTAAAGAGATAAGAGGAGATACTAGATTTTTAATGGCACAATGTATTTCTCCTCAGAATTCTTGGCCCCAGCACATTCCATACAATCTGTCATAAGGGGTTTGTTTAATGGGTCTGCCTACCTTTCTGAGAATGACTCAGACTTAACCTCTCTTTTCTGTCTCTTTTTGATGCTGTCTGGAACCTAAATACATGTTTTCTGGCACTGTGGGCTTCTTTTCCTTGTTCTCTAAGGCTTCACTCCAGGCTGTGTGGCTGCTTCATTGCTATATAGCAGACTTCATGCTGGTGTAACTAGAATGTGTGGCTTTACCCTCATCTCTGTTCTCTTTTCAATGTAAAGATTTACAGCCTGCTTGCCTGGGGTTTTTACTTTAAACTGCAATAGAAGTTGCCTCCAAACCTCTGCTTTAATCCATTCCTAAGTTCTTTTATTAATGAGACTAAGAACCCCAGGGAAGGGACACCTTCCCCCAAGTATCACTGGCTGTCATGAGTTTCTGCCATGATAGTCTTCATCTCCTCAACTTGTGGGCTAAAAATAAATCCTATTTCCTTTAGTTGTTTCTCGTCAAGTATTTGGTACAGAAATTAGAACAGTAATTATATATATATATAATATATAATATAATATAATATATATATATATATATATATATATATATAATTTGTTCTAAGAAGTTCATTAGCTGAAATGCTGAAATAGACCTGACTGTGCCTTTAGCAATGGTTTGGTGGGAGGAATATGGAAAGGATTGAAGCAAAGCCCTAGAATACTAAAAGGCAGACTTAAGGGGACATTCTGGTGGGTATTCAGAAGCCAGAATCCTGATCGAGTTGCAGGCCGAAAGATTATACTCATAAAGGTTTAAGGAGAAGCAAGAGCTCTGCCAGAATCTATATTATAGACTATGCTGCATTTTGGCAAAGAATCTGCTTCTGTCTTGAAGACTCACATGAGGCTAAATTCAAAATTAGTAGACTAATTTTGGGGGAGAGAAAATTTTAAGATAACATAGAATTCAAGATGTGACATGGTTACTGTTTGGTGCTTTTAGCCATGTTGCTAGTGTGTGAGGTTGGTGGGGCAGGAAAGATAGGCAAGTAGAACAGAAAGATTTGGAAAATGTGCATTATGATAAAGAAAGGAGAATAAGAGTTTAAAACCACTTGCAAGGTGCAGACAAAGAACGTGTACTTCTTTAAAAAGATAGCACCATTTTAAGAGAAACCATGGACAGACTGGGAGACTAGGAAAAGCACTTTGAGGGCAAGACCCTACCTATTAAGAACTCTAGAGTATAACTATGCCAACTTTTGTTAAAGTTGCAGAAGAGAGTTTTCAGAGCATCCTGATGGAAGACTAACAATTGTAGAAGTCTTACCAGACTCACCAAGGAAGGCACATAGAGGCTGTTACAGGTATGGCCCAAGAGGGCCAGGATATATTTTGATCTGGCAACATAACATGATGGTATACACATGTTGCTGGTTTTACAAGCATGCAAAATGCAAGTGATGGGTTCACAGAGATTTGGGTCATAGTTCTAGAGGACCCCTGAGGCAAGGCAATGTGTTGTAGGGTCAGGTTCTTTGCAGGAGACTATCAAGTGACCATTGCTCTAAGTTTTGAAAGCAAAGCTTATATTGTGATGAAGGGTACAGGTTATTTGTGATACCAAACTCCAGGACATTTGCCAACCAAAACTTCATCCATGGAGTGGAGATGGTCTAAGAGAGAAACTATATGCACTACAGACAACACAGCTGGATGGGTGGGTGGGGTTTCCAAAGACCACTGGAGTACAGATGATGTTATGAAGAAACCAGGATACCAGATGTGGAGGTCCAAGATTTGATATTTGCCCTGCTGGGTTTCATTCTTGCTTTGGCAATCTGCTTCTTTTATGTCCCAATTTTTCCTCTTGGAATGCGGTTGTTTAATCTGTGCCATTTTATGTTAGATGTATGTAACTCAAAAAAAAAATCACAGGATCTCACAGTGAAGATAATAACATCTTAAGTCCCAGAAAATACTTTATTAGGTTTTTAAGTGTTGTTGGAACTGTTAAGACTGTTAAAGATGAACTAAGTGCATTTTTGCATTATCTATCACTGGTTCTCAAAACTCTATGGCCAGAGATAGAATGCCATGGTTTAAAAATGAATATATTTCTGTGTCAAATCAACATGAGACGGGCTTGTGATAGTTGATCACTTTCTACTTGACTGGATTTACAATCTACTAAGACACACACCTCAGTAGCAGCATCCCAATGGCTGAGGATCAAGACTTATGGAGAAAGTGAGAAAGCCCAGCTTGTGCTCGTATTTGCTTTCTGCTTTCTGCTGCTAAAAATGTAACCATGTGCCTAATGCTATAGTTGTCATCTGTTTCTTGCTATGACAGATTGTATTCCTTCAAACCATGGGCCAAAATAAATCTTTCCTCCCTTAAGTTGCTTCTGGATAGGTGTTTAGTGAGAGCACTAAGAAAAAATATCCAGTATGCTTCTTAATGTTTGAATACAACACTTTCTGTGTACCAGGCACTGTTGGAAATGCTTCCTAAATGTCTACTTATTTACATATTTAACAAACTTTATGGCAGTTTTAATTGTAAATGTCACTTTTATTTCCTCAGAGGAAGGGAGGAGATGAGAGCCATACCCAAGCTTTACAAATATTTGTCTTGTACTGAACCCAGAGCTTTTCCTTCTTGGGTCTATCTCTAGACCTAGGCCTGGAAGCTTCTAGCCTCTGTACAATCTAAACATCTGCAAGCCTAGACTTTGAAGCCTTCAGATTCCAGTCTCTGTCTGCTTTCCTAGGCCTAGAATGTTTTAATCTACAAGACTGATGAATAAACTTACTCTTTCTAGTTCGTTTTTTGAACTTCGGCTGGTTGGTTCGACCCAGCTATTCTGTCTCGTACTCCTCTTCAAGCTGGCTGATTCACATTGGCTTCTCTCTGTTTCTGACTGAATTGCTCTGCTTGGAAAGATGGTTTCTGAATGGCATGAACTGAACTGCACTGAACAGAATTGAACTCTCTTTCTCTCTCTCCCTCACTGCTCTTTTAGTAACCTCTCTTCTCTGTCTTTTCTCATGAGAGTTAGGTGTATCTCTGATTCACTCTGTCAAGTCTTTCTCTGATCCTTTTGTTTTCCCTTCCATTTGATGTTGTTGTTTTGGGTTAAAGGTGTGTACTAAGGGCACATCTGTATTCCAACCAGAGTGTATTCCAGCCAGAGGGATTAAAGCTGTGTGGTGTGTCTGCATTCCAGCCAGATCATATCTTTGGATGTAATCATCCCTTGCCGGAGCATCCATGTTGCTGGACTAACATTTCTCTTCATATCCCCCCTTTCTGTTTAAACTAAAAAGCACACACAGATTAACTATTACAGAAAAAACTATTATCAATCCCACTATCTTAAGTCCTTATGAAGATCAGTTGATGTCATGATCCTCCATAACTGTTGCCCTGATCATCTCTCCTTCGGCAAATGTCTATTTCAGCATCAAGGCTTTCCAATCTCCCAGTGTGATGGCCAATCTTCTAGTCTGGTTTGTTGAGCTGTCCCCATGTGGGGGGGGATGGATCGGGGGTGGGCCAGCTTTCTGCATTGTCTGCATTGCTGTCTTTCTGCATCTCTTCCTTGTGTCTTTCCTTTCTTGTGGAAGCTTCTCTTACTCAGATCTGATCTTTATCATTTTTGATGGAACCCATAATCTTTCATCACCCCTGGGAATACAGGCAAAACCTCTTCCCCAGTGTAATGTATTCTCTGATTTCCATTCTGATGTTAAAACATCTTTAAAGCATGCAAGTTGATCTAATTCAGTAGGTTTTTTCTTCTACAGGCAGTATTAATAAAGAGATACATATCTTATAATTACCAGGACTGGGACTCAACTACGGGTCTCCAAATCCATACTTTTAACTTTCATTCTGTGCTGGCAATTGCTGAGTTTTTGCATGATGGAAATCTTTTTTTCTTGTTTCAGTCCATTGTTTGCCAGAACCCTCTCAAGAAGTAGCTATAAATATTCACTTTGTTATCTTGACACAATCTAGAATCACCTAGGAAGAGAGTCTCAGTGAGGAACTGTCTGGATTTAACTGGTCTATGGGAATACCTGTGTGGATTAGTTCTAGTGGGGCTAATTCAGGTGTAATGGGTCACTCTGAGCATGGGCAGTACCATTTCATGGGCTGGATACTGAACTGCATAAGGGTAGGAGTATTGAGTTGACCACAAACAAGCAAGGGAATGAGCATATGCATTCATTTCTCTTTGATACTGACTGGTTGGCATATGATTTGCTGCTTCACAATCTTGCTTCTGTGACTCTCCCTCAATGATGGACAATAACCTGGGATACTGAGCTGAGTAGCTTGTTTTCAAGGTGTTTTATAACACCACCATATTTGAAAATGAGGCATTAGTATAGGCCATTCTCTAGAAAACTACTTGTAAATCAGTTCTAAACATCTTAATGTCTTAACAAAGGTGGGAACTATCTTGTCCTTGTTGTACTCTAGTAAAGGCTTTAGAACAAACCATATGGAATATGAAGTATCTCAACTCCTTGTGGTTGGTTGTGTCCTGAGATCATTTAAAACTAGAAAAACAGAGTAACGAGAGGGGGTTGAATGGAGAAAAGAGGGAGGGAAGGGGGCTTATGGGACTTTCGGGGAGGGAGGAAACGGGAAAGGGGAAGTGATTTGGAATGTAAATTAAAAAAAAAAAATAAAATAAATAATAAAAAAAAGAAGAAAAAAAACTAGAAAAACAGAAAATGAATCTAAATGTTTTCCAGTGAAGAAGATGAAACAAAGTTCCGTAAGCCAAAATAATATGTCAGTGGCTCCCAGATGCCACACATTCCTTTAAACAATGTAAAATATCTAAAATGCAAGGGAGAAGCACTGAGGGTTCAGCTTCCACTTTGGCATGCTCAGAGTCAGAAGGCAAGGACTGCTGAAGAGAATGTGGGGTGAAATTTCTCAGTGTCTGATAATTGTGAGTCACTGGGCTACAGGATTCAAGGATACCTGAGAAAGTGACTTTTATGGAAATATCCACAGATGCTTCTGGAAGAAATCATGATTTTTGAGTGACAGCTGGGTGTAAAAGATTGCCTCCACCAATTCAGGTGAATATGACCCAACCTGATGAGAGTCGGAGCAGCACAAAATTGGAATACAGTGGCAAATTGGTTATCTGCACTCGAGCAGGGATATCTATCTTCTTACCTTGAAGACCATCATTCTGGAACTTGACTTCCCTATCTCAGTCTAAGGCATTGTCCTTTGGGAGTGGACTGAGGCTCTACCATTAGGTTCCTGGCATCAAGGTTCTCTCTCTCAATCTCTGTCTATCTCTCTCTGTATTGGTCTCTCTCTTTCTCTCTGTTTCCCCCTCCCTTCCTCCCCCTCCCTGCCTTCTCTTTCCCCTCTAACATCCCTCCCTCCTTCTTGGTACTGTTATGTGCACTGTTGCTATTCCTAATAAGAACACCTTAGAGTGTAGTTGGTACTAATGCTGTCTCACAGATGTTGAGAGGAGACTCTTGGGGGTGAGACATTTGCTCAGGCCCACAGAGTGGCTATGAGTTGACCTGCAATTGGGCGGAGGGGCAAAGGAAACCAAATGCTCTGCTGTTTTCCCAACATCCCAAGATCTGTCTCAGAAACACTGAAGATACCCAGGCTTGGCAGAGAGTTGGCTTTTAAAATGGAATATTTCCAGATATGACTCCTTAACTCAAGAGTAAATTGTTATTTCCCCCACGTATTTGGCTTAGCTGACACTAAAGAGGTGTTGGGTCCTGACTTAGCCTGTGAGCTGTGACAGCAAAAAATAATTTTTATGAGGCACAAACTCTTGAAACTATGACTCTAAAGAACCAACAAATGAATGAGAGGGATGAAAGCCGAGATGCAATGTTCCTCCACACCAACCCATGCAGCCTATAAAACATCTTCCAAACAGGTGTCCTGGGCTCCTTGGACAAAATGCTCAGTGCTGAGTGCATCCAGACATTTCTCATCCATACATTATAAAGATCCCTTAAGACCAGGTACTTGGATCCGTCACTCTCTGCTAAGTAATCAAATCAAATGAAGTTCCCACTCCCACCCTGACTCCCACATGCACACATGGTTTTGTTAACGGCAACACAAGGCACTTTAAGTGTTTAGCAGCACCAGGTGTGGGGTGTAAATCTATCTACAGGAGTTAGAGTCCAAGGTCTGGAGGAAGAAACTTCTTTGTGTGTCTCTGAGTAAATGCCAGGAAGAGAGGATAATGGAGAAAAAGGCTTTATTCCAGCTCCTCAGTACTGTTTAGCAGAGAAAATCTTCTCAGGCAAGGAACTAGGAGGCTCATGATACTCTGGTTATTGGTTTAACCGCCATTTACTTGGCTGAACTGTTGTGGGGATCTGCACAATTCTCCTCTTAGCTATTTAACATCATGTCCGTATTCGTTCTTCAGCTTTACACCACCAAGTTGTGCTCCATGTGGCAGTGACATCATTCTGGTTTTGTGTAGGTGCATAATACTGCTTTCTGTCTGATTAGTGGCCTCCTAAGATCTCAGTGACCCTTTGACTGGAACGTCTGGACAGCAGAACAGTGACATCAACTTTTAGACAGCTGGGTGATGACAGGCCTGGGGTCCATGGCTTATATCAGGTGATGCTGTACAAGTCCAGGAACTTCCCTCCCGGCCTCAGTCAACAGGCTTCCATACCAAATCCTAGCCCCTTTGGTTCTCCCTCTCTGGGCCTCTCCCTATTTCATCCTCTTCCTTTCTCTTCTTGTTTTCCATCTTTCTGGTCCCTCTCCTCATCCTCCTTTCCTTGTTTTTCTTTTCTGTGACTGGGGGAAAAGGAGAAACCCAAGGACTAAATATTGACACTAGTAATCACTAATTATAGAATCACAGAAAGAAACGTCAAAATAGGAGAATTAATGATATTAGGAAGAAGAAAGCTCAAAGGCAAACATTGTTAATGCACTTATGATTTATTTCTCTTTGTGTGTGTGTGTCAAAGACCAATTTATCCTTTCTAGTATTTAAGCATGCCTTGATCCACTCTAAGATTTTAGGGTTCTTAATCATGCAAAGTAAATGTTGTTTACCCATTCTTTGCCATGAAATAATGTTGAAGTTTGAGCACTAAATTATTGTATTTTGCAGTGTCTATGCCAAATCTATATTCTCAATATGCTAACCTGATCATTTAAATAATTTAAATTTTATATACAAGTGACAAGAATAACATCAAGGTTATCTGTAGGACCTTAACTCTGATTCCCAAGTATTCACATCTGATCACATTTATTTTAGTTTTTTACTCAAGGTGTTAATTTTTTTTTCTGTGCAAATGATAGATAGACAGAGACTATAAAAGAAAAACCTGTTTTGTTGTATATGCCAATGGGCTGATACTTTTGACCCCCAAAACGCAGGGTTTCCTCACCAAGGAATTCCAGTCCTCTGCAGATACCAACTTGGTAACCCTTGGTTCAATTTCATCATGATCTTGATCCCTTAGCACTCTCCCAATCTCACGTGCCAAGAGCAAGCTTCAATTCTCTTGCTGCTCCTCTGTCCAATTAGATATAAATTAAGGTTCTATGACCCCTTCCTTGTGCTCATTAATTTGTTATGAGTTCGCAGAATTCAGGAAACATTCTTCTTACGTTTTTCATTGTCTTGTAAAGGAGACAGATGAAGAGCCTGGGGCAGAGTTATGTAGGGTGAAGTGTAACAAGGCACATGACTTTTCTTTGCCATTTCTCAGTTTGCCACTCTTTCTAGACCCTGCCTGTGTTCAGGAGTCTGGAAGTACCTATACCCCTTCTGAGAATTTTATGTAGGTTCCATTATACAGGCATGATGAATTAACTAGTCATTGACCCCTGAATTAATCTCCAGCCCCTTTCTCCTCTCAGAAATTGGGGGTGTGGGCAGAGCTGAAGGTTCCAACCCTCTGATGCCATGACTGGGTTATCTGGCAACCATTCTATGGCCTGAAGCTACCTAGAGGCATTAAGCATCCAGTCAGCTCATTATCATAGGAGAAGAGACTCCAATTCCCACTGCAGAGATTCCAGAGTCTTTGAAGTTCTTGTGCCAGGAAATGAAGACTAATGCCAAACATTATAACAAAAGATGCTCCTAGACTGCTGTTATCCAAGACAGTGTACAATGATTTTATAATAACTTTAGAAATGATTATCAAGAACTAGAAGTAAAGACTATATCTATATCTCTATCTATCTGCCTGTCTATCTATCTATCTATCTATCTATCTATCTATCTATCTATCTATCTATCTATGGGCCCAAGTGTGGAGGTACCATACCTGGCTGTTGCCAGGTAATTGTGGGGTGGAACTTAGGTAGAACCCTAGTAGGCCCTTCCAGGTGCGGGTGTGAAGGTTCTAGCAGAGGGGGAGGGCAGGGGCTGCTGACCGCTGTCTCTGCGTCATCGCTGATGTTGTCACTGCTACAGTCTTGGTTACCTGAGATGCTCTGCGCCCAGTCTGGTCTGGAGGTCTGCCAAAGGCCTCCTGGCCAGGGAGGATTGCAGCAGAGTGGCTGGTGGTGTTTTGGGAGAGAGAACCTCTTCCCTCGTGTTGCAGCTCTTTATAACAGAAACTCCCAGATGACGGAGTAATCCTCAAATACCCTTTATTCAACTACAGGATTCAGGATAGGATGTATATACAATTTGGGGATGCTCCAGGGTTTGGCAGCAGGTACTTCTCGTTGGCTTGGATTGAGAACTTGGGGAAACCTTATTTACATGTGGGGAAGGCTTGGTGCTGCAACTACATGACTGATAGCCACATGTCTCTCCTATGTGTGGGGGGTTGTGGGGGCTGCAACTGCGACAGGGGCTGGAGTCCAGAGGGCGGTGACTGAACTCCTCTGCCCACGAGGTTGTAGGTGGAAGCCACCCCCCCACGGGTCTCCGGGGTTCAAAGTCACTGCTCTACCTGAAACCAGGCTGCCTGTGCTCAGATCACCTCCCGACATTTATCTATCTATCTATCTATCTATCTATCTATCTATCTATCTATCTATATCACAATGTCTTAGAGGCACATTTTTTTTCTGTCATCTGAGAGTAGGCTGTTAACAGGTATAGTGCTAATTTGTTCATGAATACTTCGGTGTGTTTTTCCTAAAACGTTTCATATATAACTAGAATAGAACAATAAAAGCCAAAGCTACTTTGGTGTCAAACACATGTAATTCCAACTACTTGGGAGACTGAAGAAATGGAACTGCAAGTCTGAGGCCAGCCTGGGCCCTATAGTGGGTTTGAAACCATTTTGAATAACTTAAGGGGACCTTATTTCTAAATAGATATTAGATGGAGATAACTTAATTGATGGTAACAATGAGTGCTTCCTAGCCGAGCCCCTGGTCTCAATTTCCAACACCATCAAAACCGTCTTTAATTTTTTATATATTTTATTATTTAAAACACATTTTAAATTTAAATGTTTTGATTATATTCTTCCCCTCCCCCAAGTTTTTCCAGATCCCCTCCCCTTCTATCCACCCAACTTTCAATTCTTTCTCAAACAAACAACTAAAATACAATAAACACCCCAACCAAGAAAACAAAATAAAAACACCAAAACAAGAAAAATAGCAATAACAACAAAACCTAGCAAAACTGTAACCAAATAGAAGCACATTTTTAAAAAAAACAAAAAACAAAACAAAACAACAACAAACTATGGCGGGACCAGGTTGCATTTGGTTTAGTTGTCGGCTGAGGAGGTCCCGTGGAGACTCCCAAACAACAGAGGCTGATGCTCAGAGGGTTGCTCTCTGCAAACTGACCACAGGGCCCCATGGCTGAGCACCACAGAAGCATTGAACATTTACACAGCTCAGTGAACATGGGGCAGTCGAGCTGGTTCCTCCATGGAACCTTCTCCCTGACTTTCTAGTCTCTTTGTTGTGGGAAGGTACTCTTCAGGTTATTGAAAGAGCAATATGGACACCAACCAAACCAGAAAAACCTGTGACCTATAGTCTGTCCTGCCTGCAAGATGTGTTGGAGCAAGGGTAGCATGGAACTTGTGGGAGTGGCCATGTAATATCTGATTTGATTTGAGGTCCACTCCACTAGAAGGAGCCTGTGGAGGACACTGCTTAGATGGCCAGGAACTGGAGACTGGATAGCCCAGAGACCTAGGGTAGAAACCAACTTGACGTGTCAAAAACGAAACAAAACAAAATAAAAATAAACAACAAAATGAAAACCAACAAAAATCATGAAAGGTTTCCTTTGAAGATACTGCTATGTAGCCGGGCGGTGGTGGCGCACGCCTTTAATCCCAGCACTTGGGAGGCAGAGGCAGGAGGATTTCTGAGTTCGAGGCCAGCCTGGTCTACAAAGTGAGTTCCAGGACAGCCAGGGCTACACAGAGAAACCCTGTCTCGAAAAACAAAAAAAAAAAAACCAAAAAAAAAAAAAAAAAGAAAGATACTGCTATGCTCACAGATCGGTGCCGTTTCTAGGCATCATCGGAGAGGCTTCCACTGGCAGCAGATGGACGCAGAGACATTAGGTGGAGAGAGAATCTAACTTGGGGGTCTCCATCATGTTCCTCCCCTCGGAACTCAGGAAAGCCCGTGAAAGAAATAAAGGAAAGACTGTAAGAGTCAGAGGGGCTGAAGGACACCAGGAGAACGTGGCTCGCAGAATCAGCTTAGCAGGGCTCACAGAGACTGAGGTGGCAAGCTCAGGACCTGCGTGGGTCTGCACCAGGTCCTCTGTGTACATGATGTAGCTGTAGTTGGTGTTTTTAGGGAGGGTAAACTGTTGTTGGGATCTATTATATGAGATAAGAATCTATTTCAATTTTTAAAAAAAAGAAAAAAATGAGTTTTAGCTGTATTTTGTTTCTCTTCCTTTCAGTACAACATTTTCTCTCAGAAATGTGATTTTAAGCAAGTAAGGAAGAAAGGCAAAATGAAATTTAAAGGCAAGGTTGGACATTTCTCTTTTCTTCGTTGACCATGCGCGTTCACCAGAAGCACGGAGCATACATTTCGGCTGTTTGATCAAAGAATGCAAGACTGACTCCAAGGAAGAGCTTAACAGAGCAGTATCTAGCACTACCAGCCTCCCAGGACTGACAGACCGCTGTGCTCTAGGGCTGTTGGCCTATTGCTAATAGGACACTGCCATCTGCTGGTGATGTAAATATTTACAGTTGCCTGCCCGAAATTGATATCCTTGAGGTGATAGGTCCTCTTTCTTATAACATTGCTTTAACAGTATTTAGAGAAACAAGGTGAGGATAGTATCATTTCATTGCCTTATAAAAGAAATCCTCTTAATTTTCCAGGAAAAATGACAAGGTCTGTACCCTCACCAGAGAGAGTCCAAACAGGCAGAGTGCCTGGTCTTTAGATGGTTTGCCTTCAGGCTAAAGGAGGGAGCAGGGCGCCACCCAGTGGACTCATTCAACCTTAGCAAGAATGGAAGAGTGAAGTCTACTCCATTTCACAGTGAGCTCCCCAAACCTTTGAAGAAACAAACCCATGTGTCTCTAGCTGTCTAGACTGCTGTACTTTTAAAGCAATATCTTCTCTACCAGATGTTTCCCAATAATCCCTCCCTCCCCAACACACACACACACACACACACACACACACACACACACACACACACACACAAAGTACAGCTTAAGGGTTCGAAGATAGGTTGCTGACAAGCGAGACTCCTCGGTATTTCATCCGCTGTCATTTCTGGGGTAAAGCATAGTTGAAGGAGGCTTAGCAAAAGGGACTTTGCCAGTGTGGTTAAATCAAACCGTTGGAGATAAAGGTTCTCAACCTTCCTGAGTCTGTGACACTTTAATATACTTCCTCAAGTTGTGGTGACCCTCCCAACCATAAAACTATTTTTGTTGCTACTTCATAGCTGTAATTTTATGACTCTAGTGAAACATAATGCAAATATCTGTTTTCCAATGGTCTTAAAGGGATCCTTATGAAATGGTCATTCGACCTACAAAGGGGTCACTACCTATAGGTTGAGAACTGCTTAAGTATAACAATAAAATAAACACTTGGCACGAAGTGCGGGCGTTCGTTTCTTTGCAGCACTCTAATGGAAGATAGGGTCTTGCCCATCCTTACCAAGTGCTTTACCACTGAGCTGCATTCTGAGTTACAGAAGCTGTTTTGTGCTGGATGTATTATTGCTGTATTTTTGTCCTATAGACCCAAAAATTATCCTAAGACAAGCATATCAAATCATATGCTATCTATAGAATGGTAAGGTAGAGAGTGTACATGGGTCAATGAGGTTTTTCAATAATTTTAGACTCTGTGGACGTGGCAGTGTGATGAAAGCTAAGGTCACACGGGCAATGTGTGAGAGAATGCCAGGGAATAAGACAAACATACAGGCAGGGAAGGGACACAGCGACGGCCAGCGTGACTTGCGCAGGTGTTGGGAAGGTCATGACAGTGTAAGAAACCCGAGACTACAAGGAAGGCAGAGTGAAAATCTTAGGAGAAGTCCTATGTGCAAAGTTGAACCAAAACAACAAGGCAACCTTGCTTCTGGAACATTCCTTATGGAAGCCTGGGTGCCATATTGCCTGGTCTCTTATCTTGGACCTTTCTGTAGCAAAAGGGAATATTGCTAAGTCTTAATGAAAAGTTTCCCTGTGTAAGCTCTCCTCTCATCTGCAAACACCTGTCGTTTGTTTAAAAAGCTACCTCAAGCAGGTGACACATAACTGAAACCCCTCCCTGAAGGGTTTTTGTGTTGTTTGGTTTTGATCGATGCTGGCTCTCACTGTACAGCTCAGGCTGTCTTTGCCCTTGCAGCACTTTCGGTTTCTGCCTCCTGTGGGTCAAGGAGTGTATCAGCCATGGTTGGCTTAGACCTGAAGCTTCCTTGTATTTGTTTAGGCTCTCCGAGAGCTTGTGTTGAAGTCTCTAGTGTATTTATTCTTTTGTTTAGGTATTATTACCTCCATAAACACTACTATTCAGTAAAGGGTTATGGTTCTAAGTCCTGGAGAGCTGAGCACAGTTGAGGTACAGTCATAGATCCAAAGCATTGTGTATATGAAAATCATGGTAGTGGTAGAAGGGGCTTCTTTTAGCTGCTGCAGTGTACTTAGCATGGTAACTGGCACACCTTCACTGCCATCAGCCTCCAGTCGAAGCATGTACCATCAGGTCAGGAAGAGCATCTACCTGGACATTGTCTGGTCCCATCTTTGAAAAGCTGAGAGCAGGAGCCAGGGAGGTTTGAATAAAAATGGTCCCCATAGGCTCATAGGGAGTGGCAGTATTTAGAGGTGTTGCCTTGTTAGAGTAAGTACATCACTGAACTAGGTTGTGAGATGTCAGGTGATCAAGCCAGGCCTAGTGGCTCATTGTCTTTTCCTGTTGCTTTCAGATCAAGATGTAGAACTCTCAGTTCTTTCTCCAGCCCCATGTCTGCCTGCACGCCTCCACGATTCCTGCCATGATGATAATGGACTGAACCTCTGAAACTGTAAGACAGCCCCAATTAAATGTTTTCTTTTATAAGAATTGCCTTGGTCATGGTATCTCTTCACAGCAATAGAAATCCTAACTAAGAGGATATGACAATATTTGACCATATCTGACCATAATTGGTGCTTTGTATTGGATGGGGGCTAAAAGTCTATGAAATCTGAGCAAATTTTTGACTTTTGGATTTGTGTTTCCTTTTATTTGTTATAAAAAGATTCAAGGAACTATGTAGTCTGGCAAGAAAGGAAAGATCAAAAGCTGTTTGATCAAAAGTTGTTTTTTTTTAGTGTAGGATTTTCATGAATCCATTTCTCATGAGAGATTTTAGCTTATTGACCCACCCCCCATGAGATCATGATATAATCTAAGAAAATCCATTTTGTTAGGTTTAAATGTTGATCATTAAATATTGCAAAGGTCTCCTGGTCTATTTGGAACCAAGAGAATCAGCTCTGACTTGTTTTCTTCTTGTCTATATTTTAGCATATATATCATAAGAGTAAACATGCAAAAGTTCACAGATAAATTCCCAAAGTAAAATCCAGCACAATTATACATCTCACTCACCTGCCACACACTCACATTCTGATACACATCCTCTTAAATACACACTCCTACACACACTCACCCAGACACACACATATGCACATTCAGTCACTCAGTCACTCAGACACACACATACACACTTAAATACACCCTAACACACACTCACACACTCAGTTTGACAACTGAAATGAACAAGTCTGTGGTCTTCACATGATGTTAAAGTTAGCTTACTGATTAAGGAAACAAATGATCCTTTCCTGAAGATGCCACCTGCACCGTGAGTGTCCTTAGGTTTGACTTTCAGAGTAGAAGAGTGAAGGCAGCCTTCTTTGGGCTCTAGCATTGCTTTGCTGTCCTCTGCTGAGTATTCTTGCCTCTAGAGGACCATTTGCATAGACTGAACAGTGTGCAGCACTTGTTAAAAAGAATCAGTGTTTCTTGGACTCTGTTATGGTTAGAGTTGTCTGTGAAGAAAGACCTGGAAGAAAAGAAGGAAGGAAGGAAGGAAGGAAGGAAGGAAGGAAGGGAGGGAGGGACAGAGGGAGGGAGGGAGGGAGGGAAGAAGGGAGGGAGGAAGGAGGAAGGATCTGTCTTCTAATTGTGAGTCCAGGCATAGACTGTGCCCCCATCAGCATAGACTGTGAACTGGGAAATGAGGAAAAACATAACTGAGAAGGGAAAGCAAGCGAACAGGGCATTTGTAAGTCCAAGCTTCTGTTTAATTAACACAGACATTTAACACATAGAACAAATGACAGAGAAAAGATCTGTTGAGGGAAAAGTTTTCCCCCAGTAAACTGTGAATTATTTAGAATAATGAAAGTCACAGCAGTGTTGGCAATCCCCTAACAGGCTCCATGGGTTAGACAGGAACCCTCCTTTAGAACTGCTAATAAGTTGTTTTCATTTGCATTTCCCTAATGACTAAGGATGTTGAACATTTCTTTAGGTGCTTCTCAGCAATTCGATATTCTTCAGGTGAAAATTCTTTGCTTAGCTCTGTACCCCATTTTTAATAGGGTTATTTGGCTCTCTGGAGTCTAACTTCTTGAGTTCTTTATATATATTGGATATTAGCCCTCTGTCGGATGTAGGGTTGGTAAAGATCTTTTCCCAATTTGTTGGTTGCCGCTTTGTCCTTTTGACAGTGTCCTTTGCCTTACAGAAACTTTGTAATTTTATGAGGTCCCATTTGTCAATTCTTGATGTTAGAGCATAAGCTATTGGTGTTCAGAATGGCTAAGATCAAAAACTCAGGAGACAGCAGGTGTTGGCAAGGATGTGGAGAAAGAGGAACTCTCCTCCACTGCTGGTGGGATTGCAAGCTGGTACAACTCTGGAAAGTAGTCTGGTGGTTCCTCAGAAAACTGAGCATGACACTCCCGGAGAACCCTGTTATACCACTCCTGGGCATATACCCAGAGACTTTACCTGCATGCAATAAGGACACATGCTCCACTATGTTCATAGCAGCCTTATTTATAATAGTCAGAAGCCAGATGTCCCTCAATGGAGGAATGGATTCAGAAGATGTGGTATATCTACACAATGGAATACTACTCTGCAATTCAAAACAATGAATTCATGAAATTCCTAGGCAAATGGTCAGAACTGGAAAATATCATCCTTAGTGAGGTAACCCAATCACAAAAGAACACACATGGTATGCAGTCACTGATAAGTGGATATTAACCCAGAAGCTTGGAATACCCAAGACACAATTCACATATCAAATGATTTCTAAAAAGAAGGAAGGAGAGGCCCCTGGTCCTGGAAAGACTAGAAGCAGCAGTGTAGGGGAATACCAGGACAGAGAAGCGGGAGGGGGTTGACTGGGGAACAGGGGGAGAGAAGAGGGCTTATGGTACTTTCGGGGAGGGGAGAACCTGGAAAGGGAAAATCATTGGGAATGTAAATAAAAAATATAGAAAATAAAAAAAATAGAAGAAGAAACCAAGTTTACTCTCTTGTAAGGAAGGCAAAGAGTAAGCTCTAGAAATAAAGGGAATAAGTAGCAGTGAGTCAGCCGGTCTGTGACAAACTTTTACCATATGAATAAAGCACCCTTGCCCCATCATTAAAAAAAAAAGAACTGCTAATGGGACTGGAGAGGTGGCTCAGCAGTTAAAGGCTAGGCTCACAACCACAGAACTGCTAATGACTCCACTGTCACTGTGAGGAAAGCCTAGTAAACCTTAATTTACATGTTTGTAATACTTTTGTGGAATTATTCTGGAAAGGACAATGTTATTTTATGATTCTGTTTACCCAAAGCTATTTTTGAAGATATTTTTAGTCTCATGTTGATTTGGGGGAACGTTGCTTACCTTACTGATCTTTTATGTGTATATTGTGGTTTCTCATTTTGTGTTTTTCTGGGTTTTGTGATCCTGTGTGTGTGTGTGTGTGTGTGTGTCTGTATGTGTTTGTGTGTATGTGTATTTGTATTTATGTGTGTGTATATGTGTAATGTATATGTCTGTATGGATATGTGCATATGTATGTGAATATATGTGTATATGTGTAATGTATATGTCTGTATGGATATGTGCATATGTATGTGAATATATGTGTATATGTGTAATGTATATGTCTGTATGGATATGTGCATATGTATGTGAATATATGTGTATGCATGTATGTATGACCCTGTCTATATGTGTGTGAATACATATGTTTGTACATGAGTGTGTGTGTGTGTGTGTGTGTGTGCATGTTGGTGTGTGTGTGTGTCCTTTTGAAGGTGTGTGTGTGGGCACATGTGAATTTCTTGCGTTTTTCTGTGTTTGTTTGTTTGTTTTCTTTGTTAATTTTAAATCTTTGCCTGTACTTTCTATTTGTTTGTTTTCTGAAAAGAAAGAAGGAGAAGGAAAGCTGGAAGGGTCAGGAGTGTAGACGATCTGGGAGGGGGTGACGAAGGTAACTAATAATCAGAATAGATTATAAATAACTTTATTTTCAAGAAAAATAATATATATTCTGAGCACCTATTTTAAAGATTATTTGTATGGTGTATAAACATATGTAGTATTGTTAATCAAAATATTTGTAGGAATGGCTCATTTTCCGATGGACATGTTAACTAGAGATGGGCTACTCATGGTGCCAACCATTGTTTTCATAAGAACTACTTTTTTTCTTAAATGTTAAACCACTAAATTTACTGATTTTCTGGTTACTTAAACACCCTTCCCACTCCCCTCCACTTATTTCCACAACCATGAAGTCTGTAAATGCATATTTGAAACAACTTACAAGGAGATGATCTGAGATCTGGAAACCCAATCACATACAGCATCAGCTGCTTACCTGCTTCCTGGATCTCTGGCAGGCAGTTCCAGGGAAAGCAATACCCCAGAACTTGTGCACAGCAGCCTTTAACTTTCTTCAGAGAAAAAAAGGTAAAGACAGGTCTCCCTGCTATGAGGCCCAAGGTACGGGCTTGGGAATGACACCCAGGGATGCTACATTCTCTTGCTGGTTTCTTCTTTTCCATGTGGACTTTACACAGTCCCATAACTCACAACTGGGAGGAAGAAATGAGGTTTACTCTCTGGTGCTTACTTGACATTGGTGGTCTACTAAACCATCATTTCCTTTGCATCTGTAAATAAGTCTTCCTACAAATTCTGTCCTTAGAAGACAAATACTAAAACGTGTGTGAAGAAGACAATGATTTTGGAAATGAAGATATATAGAATATGGAAGAAAGAATGTAAAATATAGAAGAATATAGAATATATAGAATATAGAAGTATATCTAATATCTAATATATAACATAAAACATATAACACATAACACATAATATATAACATATAAAATATATTATATAATATAGTGTAGAATGTACAATAAACAATGTAGAATATAGAAGAATATAGAATATATAGAATATGGAATATAAAATATAGAATATATAGAATATAGAACATAGAATTTCTTTTTAAACAGATAGGTGATTGATAGGTGAGTCAATATTTGAGGAATGAGTTAATTTTTTGAGAAAATCCATATTTCATAAAGTTAAATTTCTTACTGGACATTCAGTTTTCAACCTTTGTATTTTGTGTTTTACTGGGAACTGCATGGTTCAAACATTTAAAAGAGTTAAACATTATCATGGGGTTCCAATGTTGGGAATATTTTTGTCATTATTACTTTGTTTTCTTCATGGGTAGGCTGATTCCTACAACAGATAAGAGACACAGCAATATCTCATTCTAAAAGTCATTCACTCACAGAAGAAATGTTTTCTACAAAATGACTCTGTGATATTTGTTCTGTGTTATGTGGCCACTTCAGGGTAAGGGCATTGTTGGCTTTAGCAGAATGGGATCCGTTTGCCTTTCTGAACCTTACAACAGCCTTCTCTAGTTGCTCTCATTTTTATCGGTTACCCCTATTGTGGCTTACCAGAGTCTTTCTAGGGTACCGAAACTTCTAGAGAGATATTAAGAGAATCCAGGCTGACATTAGGCTGAGACCTAATTGAGATTTAATACAACACACACACACACACACACACACACACACACACACACACACACTCACTCACTCACTTTAAAAGAATCTTAAATTTTTATCCAATCGCAACTTTGAGAGGCAGGTTGCAGTATCTAGCTAAGCCAAACATGCTCTTGTCATGTGACCCACTCTCATGGCTTCAGGTTATACTCAAGAATATTAAAGCAGGGACACCGACAGTTACAGCAGCTCAATTCACTGTTGTCCAAATGTGGATGTCACCAACACGTTTTTCAGCAGGAGGCGGTCTACCTTAATGCTGGTACAAATAGACAATAGTATTATTCAGCACTAAAAAAAAAAAAGATTGTCTGTTTGACTTGTGTTCAAACAGAGTACGATGGACTAGACCCTTAATAAAGTAAATATTTCTCATAGTTCTAGAAATTGGGAAATCCTGTTGAGGCGCTGGCACCTGTCAAGGGCCTTCATACTGAATCGTGTCATGGCAAAAGGCAGAAGGGTAGGCAAGAACACATGAAATCAGAAGGAGGCTGAACATGTTTTTATAGCATGCCCGGTCTTGTGACGCCCAACCCACTGCAGTGAAGGCATGCATTTCTTTGAGCATTTTCCTAAGTTAATTTTGAAAAATGCCTTAATTTCATCTTAATTATGTGTCTGTCTTTGTAAAGTATACCCGAGCGCTGGTGCCTAGTGAGGTCTGAAGGATCTGATTCCCCTGGAGGTGGGGTGGTTGCGAGGCACCCTATGCGGGTGCTGAGAACCATACTGGGTCCTCTGCACTTTGAACCACTGAACCACCTTTGCAGCCTCCTAACCACTTTAGAAGATGTTAACTCTGAGCACTGTAGCATTGGAGGTCAAGTTTGTGAGACTCATTCAAAGCGTAACAACTTCTATAGTTGTCTTCCCATCAATCACAGGACATCTGTGGGACCTGAAACACCCACTCTCACCTGGTGACTTTTCAGTTCCCTTCAAATACTGGATTCCATCCACAAAGAAGCAGACAGACCAAATTCTATGAGAAACTCTTCGCTGTGGTCATACTCCCTTAAACAACAAGCACCCTTCCTCCTTTCCGCCATTTTCATGTTGTAGGACAGTGTTCTTCTCACAAAAGGTTGACTTTCTTTCTTGGTTCTTTTAGTCCTATAGTGTCTGGGCACAACCAGAGCAGTGGCTGTGACTCTAGCCTTGGTGAGCTCACTCCAACCAAAATATGACCTTGCCTCTGACCTAAAGGCTTGTCATGTCACCACCTTCCTGTTAGCCACGACCTCTGGGCTTCAGCCTTTGAATCCTCTTTCCTGTGGAGCTCCGCAGCTTTTTTTGTCTTCTCTGGGTTCAGCCTGGCTTCCTTATCATCCTTCCATTCATCTCCCTAAATCCCAGGTAGACCCAACCTCATTTGTTCAACAGCCTCTGTGACTACTCTGGCTCTGTCAAGCTCACCCCTCTTTAATTAGGACATTGCGCTCTTCTCATGATAGCCTAGTGTCTGCCTTGTCTCAAACACCCACTCTTACCTGTTACCCTTTCCATACCCTACAATCAAGCCAATCCCAACTATTTTCCACCCAGTGCTCTGGGCCTTCTCAACTCCACGCCTGGAATAACTTTCCTCACCCCTAATCTGAACTAATCAGGTCAAACCCTCATGCAACATTTGATACTTCATAGTTTTGTCTGAAGTCCTAGACGCTTCTCTTCAATTTTCCCTGCAGTTGAGCTGATCTTTGATTACTTTTTCCATGTCTAGGGTCATGGGAGAAGCTGCTAAGTATGCTGAGGTAAGAGGGAACAAGAGTTTAAGTACTTAGCTTGATCATAGGGAGGGTATTTTTTAAACTTTCCATTATTTATTTATTTATTTTTATTCATACTATATCCCAATTGCAGATCCCATCCTCTCCTCCCAGTCTCCTCCTATCCTTCTCAGATACAGTTAATGATACTCTGCTATGCTTGCAGACATGAACATAGCATAACTGTCCCCCGAGAGGCTCCATCCCACAGTGGATGAAAACAGATGCAGAGACCCACAGCGAAACATCAGGTTAAGCTTGGGGGAGTCTTGTGAAAGAGTGGGAGACAGAACTGAGTGAACTGGAGGGGTCAAGAACACCACACGAAGACCCACAGAGACAATTAACCTGTGCCCATGGCAGCTCAGAGAGACTAAACCACCAACTAAAAAGCATGCAGGATATGGACCGAGGCCTCCCATAGTTTGTAGCAAATGTGCAGCTTGGTCTTCATGTGGGTTCCCTAACAACTGGATCAGAGACTGCCTCTGACTCTGTTGCCTGCCTATTGAATCCTCTCCTCTTGCCTGGATTGCCTTGTTGGGCCCCAGTGAGAGAGAGGAATCCTTTAGTCTTGCTGTGACTAGATGCCCTAGGGTGGAGTGGCACCCAGGGGGGGGGGGCTTCCCCTTCTCTGAGGGTATTTATTTATTTATTGATTGATTGATTGATTGATTGATTGTTATAAACTGGCAGCCTACGTTCTGCTTGGGACAGCTTTCTAGACTGCTTTTTCTTTCTTGTGCTTTCTCTGGAGATGTCCAGAGAGCACTCCTTTCTCTCCTCAGATGCAGCTCTCCAAGAAGTTCTCACTTACTATTCTAAAACATTTTCTGGATAGCTCATCTCTTGCAATCATAAACCCAGTCTTTCTATTTTTAATGACCAGCTTCCCATGGATGCAAGATAGATACTAGCATTTCCTCATAGGGTCCTGATAAAAATTACTCTATGAGCTATACCCATTGACATCCAAAGCTGGATGAGTTTCTTTTCTAGCAGGTTCAAATTACCCAGTTTTTAATTGGTGTTTCCTGTGGCAACAAAATACGAAGTCTTCCCTTTTCCTTTAACTTTTGGTAGAAAGTAGGCTATAAATGAAAATATTTGAAACTTTCACTTTTATTCTCATTTTCTCTTGAGGAAGGGGGAGCAAGAAAAGTTTAACATAAATTTTCTTTCCTTGAAATAAAGAAAGGAGGTGATATAAAGGACAGAGAGAGGAGATAGGAGAGAACTTGGCTTCAGATTGAAAGAGCGGCACGTTATTTCATTTCGAGCTCCACAGCCCAGCTGAGCATCTGCACTTACAAAGCCCAGCTCATACAGACTCCCAAACTGATATAAACGTGGAGCGGTGTGGAAATCAAACATGAGTTTCCTATGAGCTCTCCTCTGCTTTCAGACTCGACCTGATTGCCCAGGTCTGCGGATGGCCTTGAGCAGCTCCTGTTTTCTTAACGTGACTTGGCCCGGAGTTGTGAACCTTGGCTCAGAAGGTCTGGTCTTGCAGTGACCTGCCAAAGAGGCTGACAACTTAGTGCTGGGTGCACACTTTCCTGAGGATGATCATGAGCCAAGTTGGCCTTGGCTCTGCAGAAAGGAATGATTCTAAGTTACCAGAGGAAAAAGGAAGTGGGGTACCTCTGTTCTGATCATGCAAGTGATGTTAACTAAAACTGATCATTTTCCAAGTCTCCCACCATGGAGATAGCAACTTTAAATGTGAGAAAAATACAGCTCTGAACTCCACATACTTTTCTTTTCTTTTTTTCTTTCCTTTTCTTTTCCCCTGTTTTCTTTCTTTCTTTCTTTCTTTCTTTCTTTCTTTCTTTCTTTCTTTCTTTCTTTCTTTCTTTCTTTCTTCCTTTCCTTCCTTTTTTTCCTTTACTCATTTATTTTTTTGGATGCTTTAGACTTTGCTTCAAAGGGGAAAAAAGCCTAAGTTATGTTTAAGCTGCCACACAGCCTGGCTCTGCATTAGTTATCCTAAGAAACTTTAACGTCAGAGTGCATTAATCCTGGGACCTGGACCTTTGTCATATATTCATTCCTAGTATTTTGGCAAAGTCGCCACCTGTCATAGGATTTATTGGTGGCAGGGTTATTTTCCAGTTGTCAAATAATGTTTTTCCCTATTTAGGAGGCAGAAATAGAAACGCTCCCTCATAAAGGAATTGAATAATTTGGAACATGAACAATATAAGTATTTATTTGAAAAAAATCATTTTCCATTTCAGTAAAGTGGCAAATCAGCTTTAGCAGTTTCTCACTACTAATTCTTGTTCGCCCTTACAGTTGCTTCATCTGTCATAGTCAACAATATTGCTACAGAAAAGTGTTTCACAATTTTTTTTCTAGAAAAAAATACAGTCTCTCTAATGGGCAGTTAATTAAAACAATAAAGCTGGGCGAAAGAAAGCTAAGGTATGAAACAAACTGACGTGAACACAAATAAATAAATATGTACAGAAGAGACATTGCCAATGGCACTCTACATGGTAAGAAACAGTGACAAGAATGGAGGTTATCTCAGGACCCTAGGCTAAAACTTGAACACAATTCAGTGAAAGAGAGGGTGGGAAGTAAATAACCAGTCTGAATTGGGGCTGTTTTACAGCTGTGTGGAGCCTGAACTCTGGCTCTCCCATTGAACCCTGTCCCTCTTCTGAGGGGCCAAATGAGAGTCACAGACTTGGAACTGAAGGCAAAATTTGGACCAGTCTTTTAAATCCACTTGCAAATACGTCTAGTCTGTTGTTTCTTCTTTTTCCCCCCGTCTTTTCTTAGCTGGTTATTGGAGATTTTTAAGATGGAACTAACATCATTGCCAAATGTGAAAAAAATAAAAAATGATTTTTCTCAGATCTGAATGCTGGTAAGAAGAAATCAAAAGCAAGGCCACTTTTGAAGCAAAATTGTAATTTCTATTAGCTAAATATTCACTTTGTGCAGAAATCTCACAGCTAATTAAAATCTATAACGAACACCTAATTTTGGGGCTAGAGCTGTATCAAAATTCAGTGTCTATTAAGATTAAATTCTACCTTCATGTATCCTCTGGTACAATGAGCAGCCTGCTAATATAAGCCCCCTCCCCCCTCTGGTACAATGAGCAGCCTGTTAATATAAGCCCCCTCCCCCCCAATAAAAGGATTGGCTCTACTGAGGAGAATTTTAGTCACATTAAGACTAAATCACTATTTCTTTCTCCTACATGGCCTCTTTCTTTGTGAAAACCGGACCCAGCAACATTCAGGTCTAGCAAGATGGCAGTCCAGGTTGCCACAAGTATGAACAGCAATAACAACCCATTGCCATGTTCTATTGACATTCTTTGCAGCCTGGCAAATAGCTTTATGACTGACACTCGGAGAGCTAAGGGGATCTGTTGGCTGTTTCAAAGCCTGCCAAGTTCTTCGACGTCATAGCCGAGAATGGCC
The DNA here is from genome assembly GCA_036184795.1 of Tokudaia tokunoshimensis. Lineage (NCBI taxonomy): Eukaryota > Metazoa > Chordata > Mammalia > Rodentia > Muridae > Tokudaia > Tokudaia tokunoshimensis. The sequence continues at coordinate 65,761,174 of BTHU01000006.1, read as the reverse complement.
TACTTTCTGCACAGATGTTCTGTTCTGGTTTCTGCCTTCTAGTAGGCTGGTTCTGCTAAAATCTCCCATTGTCGTCCTTGTGCTATCTGGGAAACCTGAAATTTCCCAGAGTACCCTGAGCATGGCTAAAGCCAGCATGCACTGAGACCAATGAATAGGACTCCATCACTTGGGGTCAACCCACACCCTCATTAACAAGCAAGCACACATTGCTTCAGGATAGTTTAGGAGTTAGATAAGCTGCTTAATGTTATAAATGACATCCATGCCACAGTCTGATCCATACATATTACACTAGTGTAGTAAACCTCACCAGCCTTAAGAGGGTCTCATACACTCTGATCGGAGGGCTCAGTGCAAATAATTTGTAGACTAGCAGTTGTAGACCTACATATTTATAAATTATTTTGATTAACCTAGACAGCTGTATGATTCAGTGTATGTTCCTTGGGGCAAAACTGTCACTAGGGGGAGCCAGAGGTCTCTGAAGTTTATATGATTTGGAATGACTTATAATCATTAAAACAAGGATAGGACCACATAATCTCAAAAATATGTTCTTTAAACAGTGAGAGGCCATTGCACAGAGTGCTTAATGGGAATTCTCATCTCTCTAACGAGCCTATGGGCCTATTTGCACAGTGAAGGGGACAGGAGAGGTGCTTGTTCTTAAATTCCAGGAGGCCCACTTGAATGCAAAACCCACATTCCATTGGATTTATTTATGTGCATGAGATAAAGGTGAAGCTTCAGGTGCATGTCTTGAGATATTAGAAATTCATACAACATATTGACTAGATCAAATTTTTGAAATACTTGTTTAGCAAGTTATGTTTATCAACATTCAATATTTGCCTTAATAGAGAAAAAAGCATGTTTAATATGTGGGTCCAATAGTAAACATTCTTTTCTACTTATGGTTGAAATTTCACTGAAAAACGAAATGATGCTGCTATATTCATAGAAAATAGCATTGGAACAGAACCCGTGAGCATCCAAAGTCACTACAAACAGTAATTAGTGTGTTTTCTACATCGTCTTTATGAGAGTCAGGCCACATCCTAGCCTAACTATGAGGTGTGGTATATGAGAGCTAAACTCAAATTTCTTCTTGGGGTTCTTCCTCTCAAGGTTTCTAATTTTAATGCCTTTCTTGTCATTCCGGTGAGTTTGATTCAATTGCATCCTAAAAAGTCCTGTATCCTTGCAGGCCTTAGAATGTTCTCAGTTCTGAAGTGTGATGACTGAGCTTGTCCATAGGAGTATTCCAAAACAGATGAATTCTGCATCTCACAGATGCTTCCCTGACAAAATGCAGTCAGTCCTCTAAGCTCTGCAGTTTCCTAGGGAGCAGCACACTGACATTCCTAGAAGGTAGCTGTTGCTGTTTGTTGAGCATCTCACTTCTCCAGACAGGTTTTCTTTTCTCTTTTTTTCCCCTCTCAATGACATTAAAACTTCGTGCTGTGGCTGAAGGCATCTGACAGGATGATATTTTTATAGAAGTTATCGGAATGAGCGTTACAGTAACCCTTGACCTTATCAATAACCTGATGGACGGGGATGATTGATGTCTGTTCTCCACCAGCGTGGGTCAGTTTTGACAGGGACTTGTCCATAGAAGTGCTGTCTGCAAGAAATGATACGAGAGATTAGTCTGCAGCTAAAGGGCCAAGGCCATAGCACCCAAGAAGAACACAAAGAGAAGAAAGTTCTTGGTTCTCTGACAGGTTACAGAGTAGGTAGTTCCCACCTTCAAATGCACTTCTAATATTCACTGAACCTCAGCTTGCCTTCAAGTAATTTCTGTTGTGGTGTGATGTTTGAAAAATAGTCCCCAGAATGTCATTTTTCAGAATTAATAAGTAAAATAGTTGAACTTGAAAAATGTATGCACTAAACGGCTCAAAAATCAGAAGTGAGATGAAAACTAAATGAAATGTGTTGGAACATTCATGAGAAAAAAAAGATATAATATCTAAGATATATTTTACAAATAGCATAGAGGAGGAAAAACCAGCATATATATCTGCCTCTGAGTCTATGAGAACACGGAGACGCACTATACTCTACTTATGTAAGGTTGACACTGTCATAAAAACATTTGACACAATTTAAATGCTTTTGGGGAGTAAATGCCAATCAAAAATAAACATGAAAGACTGTCTTGAGTGCATTTCCTTCTTATGGTTGTTGAGATATGAGTGGAAGTCAACAGAAGCATTTTCATATTATAAAATCAAAATTCTCTTCACCAGAAACATTTAAAAATCAATAATGTCAGAGACATTATTAGCATTTAAATGAGGGATCACTTAATAAATTTCTAGAGTTTTCATTGCTAGATATAAGCACATGCTATTTTTTCTATAGGCTCAGAAACTCTAAAATTGACTCAGGTTAATGGTCTGAAACTTGAAGCTCACACCACCCTTATTATCAACATAAATTTTTGTGCTTCTATGGATATAATCAGTGACTGTCTTGTCTTCTCCCTCTTAATATGCTTTGGGAGATATTTTGCCCTAAATTAACCAAATTACAGATTTCAGAGTGGTTATAAAGGAAAAAAAAAGATGTCTTCACTGTAGTCATATCTCTTCTATAATTGGTGAGAGAAACAAGAAAATGCTACCCCTGAACACTGATCTCAGTAGCCAGCTCTCCCAAATTGGAGTGTTTGCTTTTATGTTTTGAGTAAACTGGGCCCAATATATGAAACGACCTGTAAAGTGCATCAATAAGATTCAAAGTCCGGGTCACCATCATGGTATCTGTTCTGTATCAGGGCAAACACCAAGCTAAAAGGGCAAAGGGAGGACATGGTGGTCTCATCCCATGCTAAAGGAAACCGGGGGAAGAGGAGATGATGTGTTGGGTGATGGGCAGATGGGGTGATAGAATGATTAAAGCATGTCCTAGCATGGATTAGAAAAAACCTGGATGAGTCTCATGTAAGTCCTGTCCATGAGGCTCTCAGCACGCTGGTTGGTTTTGGACTCCATTTGGGTTCACAGATTCACTAGCCACTGGTTTTCTGTCAAGGGTTTTCTTTTTTTTTTTTTTTATTATTTTTTTTTTTTATAATTTAATTTATTTTTTTAATTTACATTCCAAATCACTTCCCCTTTCCCGTTTCCTCCCTCCCCGAAAGTCCCATAAGCCCCCTTCCCTCCCTCTTTTCTCCGTTCAACCCCCTCTCATTACTCTGTCCTGGCGTTTCCCTACATCCAGTCTTTCCAGGACCAGGGGTCTCTCCTTCCATCTTTTTAGAAATCTATTGATATGCTGATTGTGTCTAGGGTATTCTGAGATTCTGGGTCAATATCCCCTTATCAGTGACTTCATACCATGTGTGATCTTTTGTGATTGGGTTACCTCACTAAGGATGATATTTTCAAGTTCTGACCATTTGCCTAGGAATTTCGTGAATTCATTGTTTTTAATTGCAGAGTAGTATTCCATTGTGTAAATATACCACATCTTCTGAATCCATTCCTCCGTTGAGGGACATCTGGGTTCTTTCCAGCTTCTGGCTATTATAAATAAGGCTGCTATGAATATAGTGGAGCATGTGTCCTTATTGCATGCAGGTAAAGTCTCTGGGTATATGCCCAGGAGTGGTATAGCCGGATCCTCCGGAAGTGTCATGCCCAGTTTTCTGAGGAGCCGCCAGACTGCTTTCCAGAGTGGTTGTACCAGCCTGCAATTCCACCAGCAGTGGAGGAGTGTTCCTCTTTCTCCACATCCTCGCCAACAACTGCTGTCTCCTGTGTTTTTGATCTTAGCCATCCTGACTGGTGTGAGATGGAATCTCAGGGTTGTTTTGATTTGCATTTCCCTAATGACTAAGGATGATGAACATCTCTTTAGGTGCTTCTCAGCCATTAGATATTCTTCAGGTGAGAACTCTTTGTGTAGCTCTGTACCCCATTTTTTAATAGGGTTACTTGCCTCTCTGGAGTTTAACTTCTTGAGTTCTTTGTATATCTTGGATATTAGCCCTCTGTCGGATGTAAGGTTGGTAAAGATCATTTCCCAGTTAGTTGGTTGCCGCTTTGTCTTTTTGACAGTGTCTTTTGCCTTGCAAAAACTTTGTAATTTAATGAGGTCCCATTTGTCTATTCTTGATCTTAGAGTATAAGCTATTGGAGTTCTGTTCAGGAAATTCTCCCCTGTGCCCATATGTTCAAGGTTCTTCCCTAGTTTCCCTTCTATTAGTTTCAGTGTGTCTGGTTTTATGTGGAGATCTTTGATCCACTTAGAATTGAGCTTAGTGCAAGGAGATAAGGATGGGTCAATTTGCATTCTTCTGCATGTTGACCTCCAGCTGAGCCAGCACCATTTGTTGAAAAGGCTATCTTTTTTCCACTGGATGGTTTTAGCTCCTTTGTCAAAGATCAAGTGACCATAGGAGTGTGGATTCATTTCTGGGTCTTCAATTCTGTTCCATTGATCTACATGTCTGTTACTGTACCAATACCATGCAGTTTTTAACACTATTGCTCTGTAGTACAGCTTGAGGTCCGGGATACTGATTCCCCCAGAGGTTCTTTTACTCTTGAGAATAGTTTTAGCTATTCTGGGTTTTCTGTTATTCCAGATGAATTTTTGAATTGCTCTTTCTAACTCTATGAAGAATTGAGTTGGGATTTTGATGGGGATTGCATTGAATCTGTGTATTACTTTTGGTAAGATGCTCATTTTTACTATATTAATCCTGCCAATCCATGAGCATGGCAGATTTTTCCATCTTCTGAGGTCTTCTTCAATTTCTTTCTTCAGAGACTTGAAGTTCTTGTCATACAGATCTTTCACTTGTTTGGTTAGCGTCACGCCAAGATACTTAATATGGTTTGTGGCTATCGTAAAGGGTATTATTTCTCTTACTTCTTTCTCAGCCTGCTTATCCTTTGAGTATAGGAAGGCTTCTGACTTGCTTGAGTTGATTTTATATCCGGCCACTTTGCTGAAGTCGTTTATCAGCTGTAGGAGTTCTCTGGTGGAGTTCTTTGGGTCGCTTATGTATACTATCATATCGTCTGCAAATAGTGATAGTTTGACTTCTTCCTTTCCAATTTGTATCCCTTTGACCTCTTTTTCTTGTCTAATTGCTCTCGCTAGAACTTCAAGTACTATATTGAAAAGATATGGAGAGAGAGGGCAGCCTTGTCTAGTCCCTGGGGTTTTCTTATTAAATGAAATATGAATGATGAAGAATTTGTGCTTGATGTTTGTAGCAAACCACAGGTCCTCGGAGAAATGTTAAAGATGCACCCCTTCTGGCTCCTGGACTTTTTTCCAAAGGCATGTAATTTTACAGACTGTAATTGGCCCCACTCTAAATATATGTTCCTGCTGGGTGGTTCATCATACCCTGATAGAGTAAAACTGTGTGTGTGTGAATTCAATATATATCCTGTACATACATGATATCTCATAGCTTCTCCTTAAACATCACATTATGAGTGACAAAGATTTAGATTGTATTTCTGAAAACCAGGGGCTAGAGAAATGAACCATTATTTGACATGTATTGAATTCCCAAGCAGATTAAAAAAAACAAAGCAGCTTTCAATTAACATTTTTTTTCATTCAAGACTTCTATGAATGTACCATGACATACCCAGTAATCCAAGAAACAGTGAAATTTTAAAAAAGTCACATCATATTACAAAAAGTTTATTAAGCTTTACTTTTCTTTTTTTTTTTGCTTTTGCCATTATGTTACACGATATGTAACTCACTCATCTGGAGCATGGTACATTTCCTAGAAGGCACAGCTTGCACACCCCATGCAGAGAAGAGCCGGCAGAGCCCACTGTCAGAAATTTCAGATTCCAGCTCAGTGTAGGAGTACTGGTGTGCTAGCTGAGAAGTACTGTAAAGAACAAGCCATTTTGCTGGTGCAGCAAGAACCTTAGCTTAATCCATGCAGATGTTCTCATTACTTTGCACAAACTCATGCATTCAAAAAAAGCAGTAGAAGTTACCTGAATGTTCCACTTTTGTTGAAGGAACTCTCTTAGGAGAAATTATCTATACCATAAACATATGAAGGTCTAGATCAATTCCAAGAAATAATCCAACTATATATTTATGAGGTTATAGAGTGGCTTTCTGCACACCCCAAACCATCCTCAGTAGATAGCTGACCCACCAACAACTGTTGGGGATTTAGACTTGGAAATAGACTGTTTGCAACCTGAGTTGTCAGTATAGATACTTCACATCTCATGCCTTTTAAGAAAAATATCAAATGCTAGTCTTTCCTATGCCACTCACCTCTGGTCACACATGTAACAACTTACTACAGTAAACAATTTAAATTTCTTTCCATTACGCTCCTAGATATATCATAGTGTGTGCTAAGACACTACACCTGTCTGTCAAGGGGGTTTAATTAGTATCTAAATCTAGAAATGCTATCACTCCCTGTTGAAGTTAAATGTTGAAACCTTTCTGCCATGTCACGATCAAGCACTGCAACCACATTCTTTATTTCCTGGTTGTCTTCAGGATTATCTGTGTATATGCTTAGTGCCAGAATGTGTGGCCACAGGAGCTCTGTTGACCAAGCAGGACATGAACAACAGCAAAGTTTCTGACAGTCCTTGTTATTTTATGAATGCTCTCTATTCTTTCATGTTTTATTAGCAAGCTGAGGGGTAGTGGCAGCTTACTGTTCCTTATCAGTTCCAGTGGTTAAGAAATTAAGTCTTAAACAAAATGTTCATTCCACTTTATGCTTCTTCCTGTCCCCCCCTCCCAATACAAAATTTCTCTTTTTATTCTGGCAAATTTCATACTGGGCTGAATTGTTTTGCAATTTGGTTTCTACATTTTTAAATAAAAGTGACTTTAAAATGAAATATCCACACTTCAAACGGGAAAAATGTTTCAAGTCAAACTTTGAAAAGTTTAATAATAATAATAATAATAATAATAATAATGATGATGATGATGATGATGATGATGAAAGCTACTGATAATATAACCATGAAGATGTACTTGGGTTGAAAATTACTTTCAATTTAAAATTTACAAAGCCAATGGAGAAAGTCTTTAGCTGCACAGAATAGTTTAGGTAAATATTAAACCCATCTTTTAGCAAGCACTGGGATCCACCATAAGTCAGTTTTGTGATGAAAATGGTGAAATGGAAACCAACCCGAGGAAAGCTTTGCAGACTAAGAATGACTCACCAGAGTGGCTGTTTCTTTTGAAATAGGTAGTGGAGCTGGATTTTGATTTGGATGTGAGATACGTTGAATTGGAGCCAATGGAGCTTGAAGATAAAGATTTCCCCAGGTTATCGGAGCTCTTCTTGATGATATTGGTAGCTGTCTTACTCCAATCTGGAAAGAACAGAGAACAGGACATTATAATCTGGCTTATAGAAAATACAAGCTGTCCCCAAATCTATCACCATATCATTTCATCTATCCAGAACAGACCATTTCCCAATATTCACAGTGAGTTAAAGAGACTGACGTGGGAATAGTAAGAAGCCAAGGAGAGAGGAGTGTCTTGCTCTGACCCTGTGCATATGCTATGTAGTATCTCACTTCAATGCCCTATAGATGGGAAGAATTTGCAGGTGTTTAAAAAGTTAGCGACAGTTTCCTCCAAATATTATATATCCTAAGAACAATCTCTTCAACAAAAACGCAATTGGGAATTTAAAAATGGCAAGGTGGATCTCGTGTGGAGAATCCCTGCATAGGAGTTGTCAATTAGATGTCAAAACTTGAGCAATTTTTTAAACCTCTCCAGACTCCATGTTTCTTGTCAACAACATTCAAGGATGGGGTCCAATGTGCTCAGATATTTTCTAGCCCTAACAATCCAAGATGCCAACTCAGTATCCTCACATGGTCTATTTGAAAGGCACTCTTGATGAGGTTGGGCTATTATGACAGCATAAGCAGGAATCCTATTGGTTTCACCTGCTTTTCCAAATGAAACCTGTTAACCCCAGGCCTTTACCTGAGTTGTCTGCTAGCCGAAATCTGCCACAGCAGAGATGGCGCCTCCACTGTTTCTGAACATTCTCCTTCATTGCACAGTGGAAGATGAATATAAATAAGCCTGTGACAAGAGAACGTGAAGATACTTATTAAAGCAACTGGCACATTATTAAGATAAACATTACTAAGTATATAGAATTATCTTAAGATTTTATAACTAAGTCACCATCAGTGAGGTACAAAGATCTTAAGGAATGGACTCAGTACATGCAGTTGGCAATTTAATCTTCTAGAGAAGAACACAGAGGCTCAGAATTCAGAACAGGTACACAGATCTGATTCTGTCTTTGACTGTTCAGCACTCAATGATGATTTTGGTCATTGGCTTCATTCCCATAACTCCCCAGCATAGAATTCCAACCCAAACAGCTTCTAGGACATCTTGCCTTGGCTGGATTTCTGTTAGCTGCATCTCAAACTTCAGATGTTCTTATCAGAAGTTCTGACTATGATGCCCAAACCACTTGAATATTCTTCAGTTTGTCAGTGTGTATCAGACTTGTCCTTGTCCAACACCGCGCTGAACATTTTCTTCAGATCTTTTAGCAATAGTCTCTTGCCTCAGAGAAGCCAAGCACTCCCTAGAGTAGTTATTACCTGACAATATAATCCATTCTTAATTTAGATCCTACTCATCCTCTCTTGTGTACACTGATCAGTACATGGTGCTCCTGTGCTCCTATTAGAGTCAATGGTTTGTTTATCTTTTCCTAGTGGACAATAAAGCTCCAAATATAGCTGTTTGTCTGTTTTTGTGCTGTAGTTGTTCCTGTAATGATGCCAGGAATCATACACAGATGAATGAGTGTTTCCTTAATGCATGAAGGCTAGTAAGATGAATTCAGTCTATGTTCAGTAAGTGAACATATGCTCATTTTAAGGGATGAGATGTGATTAGATGTATGGGATTAAAAATGAGCCCTATGTAGAGACTGGGAAGATTTCTTAGTGGGTGAAGCACCTGCTGTAAAAGCAGGAAGACAGGAATTCAAATCCCTACATATTCCATAGATGCTAGGTGGTCAGGGTGATGGTGAAGACAGGATCTCCAGAGCAAGCTGGCTTGCCAGACCAGTTATATTGATTATCTTTAGGTTCAAATGAGAGATTTTACCTCAATAAATAAGGTAGAAAACATGTAAGACATCCAATATCATCCTTAGGCCTATAGAGTTGCAGGCTCATGTGCTCACGCGTGCGCGCGCGCGCACACACACACACACACACACACACACACACACACGCACGCACGCACGTATGCACGCACACGCACACGCACACACATACACACAAGCTGATGCTGATGCAGTAGGGGTGCGCCCCAAACTGAAAAGACTTAGTTAAGTGAATAAGTTCAGTGCCAGCCTGGTTTATATCGGGAGACCTCATTACAAAACAAAGCAAATAAAAGCAGAACAGACTTAGTTTGATGCAAATTAAAAGCTAGGACTACAATGAAAATACTTCTAAGGCAAAAGTTTCTGAAAAGCATGCAGGTGAATTTTGAAGCAATGCCCTTGTTTTATATTACACTGGTGGCAGTGATGGTGTGTCTAGGGAGCCTTGCAGAAGATGCAGGCCTGAATCGAATCTTGGAGTAGAGAGGAGGTAAAGGAAGTTTCTAGAAGGTTAACTTGTTCAGTGACCATTTGTAAAGCACCAATCATGACATTTGGAATTTTCAAGAAGAAGAATTTTGTACTCCTGGATCCAAGGGTCAGCACAGAGCAGCATAAAAGCAGTTATTACAGTATTGTTAAGGGACTGTTGCTTTTGAACATGGAGTGTTCATTAAGAAAACTAAATTCTACTGTAGCTTCTATAATTAAAATGTGTGGGTAGGCTAAAGAGATCATTCAGTGGGTTAAGTGTTTAACAACAAGGCGGAAGTTTGATCCTCAGACTCCATATAAAGGTAGAAGGAAAGAACCAACTCTGTAAAGTTATTCTCTGACCTCCAGGTGTGCCATAGGACATGTATGTTTCCTTTAGATACACATGCATACACCAATAATAAATAAAATATGAAAAGCTATCCCAGGAAAGTTTTGACAGCATGATAAGTATAGTTGCTTGCAAAATATGACCAAACTTATATTCAGAAGTTACTATCTTAAGGCCACATGACTCACAATTGTATTTTAGAATAAATGGCACGATTGCATGGCAAGAGAGATGGAGCTTGTTGGATTTCTCTTCTAGCCTTGACATTAGTAAAATGACTCCAAATGTTTTCTTCTGTGTTTAGCTTCCCTGTGTTCATCAGAGAGCACCAAGCACAGTCCTAATGTGAGGACTATTTTCTTTTCTAACTGGAGAAATGTGGATATGAAATGTATCAGTTATCTTTTTGTCACTGATTTTTTAACAGGAGGATTAGCCTATTAAAATACATGGTAAGTTAATAAAAAGATCACATAGGTCCCAGGAATGAAGTCAAGTTATGTGGTTTTGCCAAAAGTCTTTACCTAATGATCCATCTCCCTAGCTCCAAAGACAATTAGCTTTGAGAGGTGTAAAAAAAATATTCACAAGGCATCAGATAAGTAATCTCATAACTATCATGTGTATTGTATGGCTGCCTTACGTGTTAATTGGAAAGCCTATGGCCTATGGTTTAGGCAGGAAATAGAGGTAGAACTCAGGAGGAGAAAGAATTTTGGGAGAGAAGGAGGCAGGTGGTGCAGGTGGGAGGAGTCTGAAAAGAGGAGCGGAGATGGACACATGGACATGTGGTACCTGATCATAGGTAACCAGCCACATGATAGAATGTAGGTTAAAATAAATGGTTATCTTTAGTTATTATCTAGTCAGAGTAGAGCCTAGCTATATGGCCAAGGTATTTGTAAATATAATTTGTGTCTGAGTCTTATTTCTGGGAGCATGGGGCTGGAGGCAAAGCTGGGGCATGGATTAGGAGTCAAGAAAGCATAGCCCTGAGGGCTGGCCAATTGGAGTTAAGAGCAACCCAGACAAAACAAAATAAGTAATAATTCAGGGTTATTGATATGAAATGGATTTTAATAGCATGGAGGGTAGATATCTGCCCGGCTTTAGTGCTGATTAAGGCTTATTATTGTAAATAATAAAAGTCGTGTGTCTTTTATCTGCAAATTAAGTGGTCAAAGGCAGAGTAGAAACCCAAGTTTGGGATTAAATATGTTCTACAACAATCATGTAACTTTAGGTTTAGTTACATAACTATGTTGTTTCATTACAATATCATTTATTACTATTTTGCTAGTGATTATGGTAAGTAGCCCATGTCTTTTTCTGAAATGTTCTATTAGACAGCTTAAAGAAGTTCTACATCAAACTTGTTCTGATCAGGAGTCACACCTCCACTGGCTAGCTTCCACATAACTGGGAGATTCTAAGCATGTTATGGAGGGAGAGAATAATTGTCAGTTTACCTAGCTGTGAACTCTGGGAATTACGATAATGACTGGTATGGCTTGACATATCTATTGGTGCAACTGGGCACAAATGTCACGAGAATAACCAATCACTTTTTAATTTGACTTAAGGCCTTAAACTCACATCTGGTACCATTATCAGCCAAGAACCCAAGGGTAGACAAGTTATAAGCCCTAGGGAGAACCTGCCACTATCTGGACATTCTCCTAACTGGACATAGTGTTAAACTAGTTTCTGATGTTTCATCATTATATCCAAAGATTAGTGCATCTCTCAACACTCATCAGAGACCCATAGCCATCAATGTTCAAAGAGTAGGACATTGCAAAGTACTCAACCCTATGGGACATGTATGTCGCAGCTTCTCTACCAAAGGCTCAGAGATCTTCAGTGAAGAGGTGACAGAAAGATTGTAAAGAGATAATTGAAAATAGATGACTATAGCAAAACAGTGAATTTTGGACACAACAGTGTAGCTATACACATGAACTCACAGTGGCTCTGAATGTATGCACTAGACCTGCCTAAGATAAAGTCAGACAAAAATCCCAAAATGGAGGTGGTCACCCTAGCTGAGGAACTGTTGACAACTAATGTCTGCTGGGATGAAGAGTCATTTTCTGTAGTGATGTGGCCTCTGAGAAGGTTACCCATGTTCTAGTAGATGATTCTGGACTCATGTATATACAACAGCATGAGTGGACTCAGAGAGTGTCTGAACTTGGAAGAGAAAAGTGTTGGGAAGGAGAATAAGGAGGAACTGAAGTGAATGGTACAGCCTTGATCAAAGCCTGTGATATGCAAATATGAAAATCTCAAACATCAAACTAACAAAGGAATTCTAACTACAAAATATCTTTAAGAAACACCCCCACCCCCAAGATCTCTGTGTTGCGGGTTGGAGGAGGAGGTCAAGAAGGCACATGCCAGCCTGAGCCCTGGTCTGATCTATTGAGGGCATGAAAGCTCTCAGAGCAAGGAAGGGCATTCTTCCATACTTGATCACACTTAGAAGCAATGCCTGGGGTTTGACTCTCCTCCCCAGGGAGTTGGGAGGAGTATACAGACCAGATCTCATCTCCACATCCAAATGACTGAATCGGAGAGTCATGTCTACCAAATCCAGTGCACTCCGACAGGAGATTCTACTAAATGAATGCATGTGGTACCTATAGTGCATACATCAAATTGTTTCATAGATGTTTTTTAAGGTTGAGGGTGCTGGCAGATTTACAGAGACTGGAGGCCTGAGGTGAGATCTCTGGAGGCTGCAGACAAAGAGGGCCACTGTTTAGAGACTGCCTGCTCATTTAAGTCTAAATTTATTTTCCTTTAATGATGTCAGAACTTTCTATGCTTGTTCTCTCAGGGTTTGTTGTTGTTGCTACATAACTGAGAACATAAGTAATTGTGTGATCTCAACGTATAAGTCAGTCTCCTGTGTGAGCCGCAAGATACTATCCTCATTTGAAGATGTTCATTTACAGCATAAATCAAATGGTTACCTTAGGGCCTCATGCTGAGTCAATGATTATCTTGCGGTTGAGAGCAGAAGGTAAGGTTTTTATAGACAATGCTTTCCTTCATACTCCATTAATATTCTTTTCACAACACTCTGTATTTTTATATATCATATGAATTGGAAAAGAGAAGACATGATATTTTCAGTAAATATTCAGCAGACATTTCACTAGGCTTTAAATTTGACTTTTGAACCTTTTGGGGAGCTAAATTATAAGTTATTTTGAGAATCTCATGCAGACTGTAGTCAGAGAGAATGAGTTCAAAGATAAACTGACTTAGTGAAGCATTTTAAACAATTATATAACCAGGGGCTGGAGAGATGGCTCAATGGTTAAAAGCACTGACTGCTTTTATAGAAGATCTTAGTTCAGTCCTACCATCCGTATGGAGACTAACAACTGTCTGTGACTTCAGTTCCAGGGGATCTGATGCTGTCTTCTGGACACCAGGCATACACTTGATACAGAGACATATATCTAGTCAAAACACCCACACAAAATAAAAATGAATAAATCTTTAAAAATAGTTTATGTAACATTGTTCTACATGACAATTATATAATAAGAAATGACATTGCATTTTTAATCATCTCTAATTTTACTGTAAATACAGAGGCATCAAGTAAGTTTAGATTAAAATCTAAACCCATCTGCTCTAAAATTACAAAATAGACTAAAGTCATATTAAAGTTCCATATTGTATAATAAGTTGTGATAAAAAATAGATAATAATCTTGAGAAATGAAGACTTAGTGAAGATTTTCTTTGAAAATTCAAGGTATTATATTTATTATAATAAGAATCTCTTTTTTGCCCTGAGACACATTTTCATGCTAAATTAGAATAAGGATATCCTTGTATGTTATTTTGCTCTTTGCAACAACAAATGTTTCTCATGTGAATTTAAGCTAATCAAGTAATAAATGATAAAACATCTGTCTTGAGGAAAATATAACTCTTCTATTTAAAGTTCAGCCATGAGAAATGTGGTTGAATCCACATTGTATTCTAAGCCTTTTTAGGAAGCAGTATTAAAAATTAAGCTATGAGAGCCAACAGCAAGTGGAGACTAAGAAAGAAAACCGACCCATATTCCCTCTTAACTTATGATGTTTCTCTCCATATAAACATCATGGCAGTAGAAGCCAAGTTAGCAACAAAATATTAATGGGGTCTCCACAAGCATTAAAGTGAATCCATTCCAATCTAATCTCCATCCTATCTATATGTTTCCTCCTTGAGAATGTTCACTCTATTCCTCACCTGGGGATCCATCCCATATAGTCACCAAACCCAGACACTATTATGGATGCCAACAAGCGCTTGCTGACGGTAACCTGATAATGCTGTCTCCTGAGAGGCTCTGCCAGTACCTGACAAGTACAGAGGGGGACACTCTCAGCCAACCATTGGACTGAGCTCAAGGTTCCTGATGGAGGAGGTAGAGTAAGGACCCAAGGAGTTGAAGGAGCTTGCAGCCCCATAGGAGAAACAATATAAACCAATCCCCAGAGCTCCCAGGGACTAAACCACTAATCCAAGAGTACACATGGAGGGATCCATGACTCCAGCTGCATGTGTAGCAGAGGATGGCACTGTTGGACATCAAAGGGAGGAGAGGCCCTTGGTCCTGAGAAGGCTCGATGCCCCAGTGTAGGGGAATGCCAGGAAAAGGAAGCAGGAGTCGGTGGGTTGGTGAGCAGGGAAAGAGGGGATGGGATAGGGGATTTTCAGAGGGGAAACCAGGAAAGGGGATAACATATGAAACGTAAATAAAGAAAATGTCTAATAAAAAAAGAGAATGTTCACTCTACCCAGGAAACATTTGAAAAGGCTTCATTTTGTGATTGGTGTGGTGATGAGAGAGCTTTACTTGGTACCTTTAGCTTTACTGAAATGAGGCTTAAGGGTCATCCCAGGGAAGGTTGGGAGCCCACACAGCAAAAAGATTTTAGTCTATCTTGATTGGTTTAGTGCTAGGTTCATGAAGCCTTTCTGTTACGAAACAAAAAACAACAGAAACCAACCAACCAACAACAATAAAAACAAACAAAATCCAAAAGCTACTGCTGTCTTTTTTTTTTTTTTGTGAAGTGACGCCTAGCTTGAGAGACTACCAGGCTAAGGAATCCAAGACAGAATTCTGTAGCAATGGTGGCTTCCCCTTAACCACTCCATGCCACATGAGCAACGGATGTCCAGCCAGTTCCCACCCTCTTTTCTCCCTCCCACTCAGTGCCTTCTTTAACATCCATCTTCTACTGTACATTCACTTCACACAAACACCAATATTATCTCAGAATTGAGATTTTCTTAAATCTCAGTAAATGCGACAGATTTTTTTTTCCATTTTAAAACTAATACTATTTTGAGCTGTGATGAAGAAAAAAGAACACCGTAATTCACATGGGAGGTAGGGCTATCTATGGGAATTCTGAAGGTTGAAAATGTAACAAAATCTATCTTAGCACATCCTTTTGGAAGCCTTGCTAGCTATGCAAATACAGTAGAGAAATACACAAAAGAGACTGTAGAGAGTGCCCTGAGCCTGGAGTAAGGAGACATTCTAAAAAACCTTATGAAGGAGTACATTTGCTTTCTGATTCTTAATTCTGTCAGGGAATCCAGAATCTTAGTAGCATCTTGGAAAATAAATATAAGCCTCCTTCTACATTCTGGTATAAATGCTAACTGTGTATTATCTGACTTGTGTTTAATCTTGATCCTGATGGAGTTATTTGTGGGAGAGGAAAGATATTTTGACTAAAATATTTGACTGCCATAAAGAATCCATTCCCTTTGTTTGGCTCAGGCAAAGACAGCTTCCAGGAGTGTATGTAAAATGAGTAGCTATTTTTTAGATGTTGATCCTAATTATCAATAAAAAATAAAAAAAAAGTTAGAATGGATTTCCCTTTGTAAAGGCTTCATTTTGTGACTGGAGTGGTGATAAGGGAACTTTACTTGGTACCTTTAACTTTACTGAACTGAAAAATCCAAGTCGGTATAAGTGGCTGTCTGTCACTGTTCCAAAAGATCTCATCCAAATCCACATAGAGGGAAAAATGATAGCTTTGAGTGATTACTTTGAGTGTTCTTCTTTCTAAATCTTTTTGGTATTTCTCCCAAAAAGGTCAGCAATAAATTTGTACAAAAAACCAATATTTGCCTTTTCTGAGTCTGACTGATAAACCTATAGAAATACAGAAGGGAGTCATAAACATTAACATAAACATAAAGCAACTTTAGGTGTGTAAGAGGGGGTCAGTCAAGCAGCAGTGGGCAATTGGCATCTTAGATCATGACTGTGCATCTTGGAGTTTTAATGGGAAAATCGGTCAATTCATCAAACTGGCTATTTGGGAAGAAGAGGCTATGTGCGCTATATACTTGACCACTGATGAAACAGTCCAGATGGCTTCTAAGCTCCTCAACAAATCTGCTCCGAAGAGTAAACACCTCCTAGGTTCTCTTGTTACTCAAACAAAGCCTGCTGTTGTTAAGTTCGGTTTATGACTGGTTTTTGGAAACTTTGTTTTGAATCTTCTTTTCATACTACAAAGACACCCTTTACAAAATTATTTCTCCATGGCAAAAATGTCCTCTTAGAAGATGAGTAATGTGTTTTCTTGCGATGTGTCATGTTTCATCGCGCTTGACATCATTTCCGGTGTCTGGAGTTGAAAGGTACCCACCTTTCAATTATATATAGTAGTACTCCATCTTTGCCTTGGCAGCAATTAATTACACATGTGCCTTATGTGTGTTATTGTGCCACAACTTAATTTCCATGAGACACCTAACAGGCCAAGCGAGAGTCAGATGACATTTAATTTAATGTATCTCAAAATTTAACTTAGTGTCTTAGCCAGTCAACAAGATTGAGATTATTGACAGTTCCTGTTGGACAACAAATTAAATTGCCATTAACTTATTGATAGTATGTTTACTAGCATTTTAATAAATGAACATAGATAATCATGTCCACAATAAGAACATTAATATGAACGGAGGAGTCAGTTAAGAAATTTGCTTTAGTTCTCAGTTTCTATTGAAAACTATACTTTTAATACTGTGACACCTATTAAGACACCAATTAATGTGCTGTTTAATTTTCATACACACGCACACACACACACACACACACACACACACACACACACACACACACACATTAAAAATGTCATTATCAGATCTTGGGAAAGTCATTACCTTTTCCTACCATTAGTTTACCTAGTAAAAAGGGGACTATCCTCTTTCTGAAGTTCCTACTTTTCAGTCTGACAAGCCTGAGAGTAACAGATGTTAGATGAAAGTGTTCTGTTAACTCCCATGCAGTCCACAAATATACATGATTTCTGTTGCTCCAGGTAGCTATATGTTACCAATGTAATTAAGGTCGACATCTCTGAATGGACCAGAAATACCTTTTTTGTGTTCCCTGCAGCAGTTGGTTGCAGAACTGTACGAGATATATATATATATATATATATATTGCTCTCACACTTGGATACATATAATGACCTGGGTATATCTGATTGCTAATCAATACTGTCTTTTACTTCTAGAAATAGAGAATTGAGGATCATGTTCTAGGTATGGGTTAAAATTTGCAACCTGTTGAACTTATTAGGAGAGTCAAAATTATCCATATGTTGGAGAAGTAGAAAAGGTATTGGGAAATGTGTAGAATTTAGACAGTAGTTGAATCAAATCATATATATATATGTGTGTGTGTGTGTTATATACAATTTCTGATCCTCTTCATTTCAGAAAAATAAAAGAGAATTTTCTATGTTTCATGTATCACAGGCTTATTCCCCTTCCCCATTAAAAATCAAGCATCTTCATGTAACTCAGGAAGACGTACCTCAAACTCAGTATCTTTCTGTCCCAGCATCCTGAGCTCTGGGGTTACTGACACACATGACTTCACAAGACTTTATATGCTTTGAATAAAGTATAAAGTTCTTCCAAAAATAAGCCTCGTGCTGAAGGCAGAGACTAGCTCACCAGTAAGAGCCATGAACTCAATTTATATCCTGCTCCAGGAAGTTTTCAAATGGCCTGACTGGGTGAAATAATTGTCTACAGGGTCATGTTCTCAGTATCATGGCCCTGTGTGTTTAAATTTTTGTTGAGGGGGTGTTTTTCTTTTTCTTTTTTAACATCAACTGACGTGAATAAAATTGTTCTGAATTTGTATGATTTGAAAATCAGACTTAAAAGTCGGTGATTTATGAGGAACGCTAACTTGATGACGGCTGACAACATTTTTCCCTCTCGTCAGGAGACCCACGCTGAGAAAGCTAAAGCATCTCAACTCCCATTAATGGAAACGGAGCTGCACAGACAACTTTAGCGCCTGCTGAAGTGTACCGAGGCTGCCAGGAAACTTTAACGGTGAAACCGAGGTTGGGCTGGCAGATGACTACGCCTTTCATGTCCAATCCTGAAATATAAAACCATGGAATTCCGAATGCGAGTGGACACTTTGGTCAATATTTACTTGGGCACTTTTATGTAGTGTAGCATAAAAGGGATTAAATAGTCCCTTTCCCTAACTGGATCCCTTTGCAGATTGTTCATATGGTACAACTTCAGCTTCCAACTTAAGGATATACCCCTGAGGCCTAGTGTTCCACATATTTGTGATAACAGGCCTACACATTTTGTGTCTCATTATCATGAATATATTTGGTGAATTAATTAATCAGTATTTATGCCACAGGCATCTTAGATTGGATCTAGGTCATGCCTGAGCCTTCGCCTTTCGCTCATCCAGCAATCCATTTACTTAACAGTCACTGAATATCAACTTCGCGACAATTATTTCAGTTCGAATGCTAGCAGGAGTTGCAGGGTGACAAGTAGTGACTGCTACTTTCTTTCAGATAAGCACAGATGTCTTAGACTATAGCCCTGGGGAATACCCAATGAGGTAACTGAGTATTGGGTAGTCCAGTCCTGCTTTCCACCCCAGTTTAGATTTGTTCCATTCATCCATCATTGTATGAACAGTAGAGGAGCTTCACGTGAGCTATTGGTAGTGTTCTCACTGAAAATACGAGGGTAGAGGTGTTGGAGGCCTATAATCCTAGCTCTTAAATGGCAGAAGTAAAATTTTGAGTTTGAGGTCAGTTGTCAAGGCACAGCAAAACATACACACACACACACACATACATACACACACACACACACACACACACACACGCACGCACACACACACACCCCACAGAGAGAGGGGGGAGACTTCAGACTGTGACATCTAATTTCTTATGATGTGTGGAGCTCATGTTGCTTCAGTGCCTGAGCGAGTTTGGTCATAAGAATGGAGTATGCTCGGTGTCTTAAATAATGCCCTCAAAGACTTGAAAGGAGCTTGAAGCCCTAAAATGTATGAGGCCCTAGGTTTAGTCTTCAGCACCACAAAGTAAAGGATACTATTTAATTTTGAAGATGTAACTGGCATAAATCCATTTAGAGAATACTAGGGGACATACGCTAGGTGTGTAGTGGAATCAAACTTAGGACTGCATGGCCAGGTATGTTGGTGCATGCATTTAATCCCATCCTTGGGGAGGCAGAGGCAGGTGGATCTCAGTGAGTTAGAGTCCAACCTCTGATCTATATATCAAGTCCAGACTAACTAGTGCTACATAATGACACCTCTCCCCACCCCATATATATATATATATGTATATATATATATATATACATATATATATATACATATATATATATATATACATATATATATATATATACATATATATATATATATATATATATATATATTAAGATTCTTGAAGAAGATAGCTCATTTTTTTTTCCAAAACAGAGCATTGGTATGTTTGATATGTTGAATTAATTTCCATATCTCAAATGACATGTTTCTGAATTTCACTTGGATTTCATTTCTAAATCTCAGGCACTATAGAGGCAAGCTGAATTGTGCTGCTTGGACGTAGACCACCCGTACAGTCCTCAGGAAGGGCAGCGGTAGTGCCCTGAGCCAGAAAGAAGACAAAAGGTAAAACTGCGTCCCTTAAACTCGTTAGGCTCCCAGCTAACCCTCAAACCGCTCTGTATTCCCTCCCTTACATGACAGTATACTTACTGACTGCCAACCATGTTCCAAGCACTGTTCTAATGTGTCCGCGAATTATTGCTAAAGAAAAATAGAGTCAACTAATGTTCTCCTGCTTTGCCTATGCAAAAGCTTCTTAATGAATGGCCACTTGCACCAGTATCTATGCTCAGTACCTGGAGTAGTAACTGAAACTTAATCTGTACCGTCCAAAGGGAAGCTGTCTGCAAATTTGATAAAATTAGGAAGCAGCCTCTGCTCACGGACCATGTGTCTTACCTTGTAATGAGTTGAAGATGGAGAACAGGTACATGAAAGGAATATTTAAGGGTCCCCAGGCAAAGAAAGCAAAACCCCATGTCATGCCCAGCAGGAAGGTCAGGCTGACCACACTTCGTAGGTTTCTTAAAACCTCTTCTCTCAGGGTCCGGTTGCTTCTCTTTCCATTCCTCCCACAGATCTGTACCATGACCACAATGAACATGGCAACATTCAGGAAGAACATGACTCCGAAGTACCCAGCACAGCTCACATAAAATACCACGGGATCCTGAATCCAGCAGCTTAAAGGAAAAGAAAAAAGAATCAGATAAAAGAGTGGCTACTGCATGTGTTTACTTGTTTACTTTCCTGGCCCTGATTTGCACACTTGCAGAGTTCTTTCTGAAACACTACGGAAAGTCTGCTTGCTTCTGTGAGCCCCAGTTTCTTCTTTGATCCTTTCATAGTTTTTTTCTTTTTCTCTCCATTTGGCTAGTTTTGGATGGCTGCTGTTTTAATCTCATTATTTAAATCAACATTAAAAACCAAATGAGGTCGCTTGTTGAATTCGGATTGGCATGAGGGCATGCTTGTTTGGCTGACTCTAAACCACATCTGACCCTTTCCCTCTTGTGTGTCTTCACTCTAAAAATGGGGATTTTCAGCACTCAATTTTGCTGTCCTTTCCTCTCAAGGGGTGGACATGTTTACACCATTCCAAAAAAATAACATGGAAACAGAAGTCTGTTAAGAAGATTTTTGTGAGAGTTATGGTGTCACGGTTGTCAGTTCATGACCATGTGTAAGAGGCCAGGAGAACTGCAGAGATTTTGGCTTTGGTGGTTTTTAGTGACAACATCAATTCTAGTGGTCACCTATGTCCCTAGTTCCTTGTCATCCATGATTAGCTAACTTATTCTTCATTGTCACATTGAATGGAGGAGTCAGGATCCAAAGCAATTATTATTTATATAACTGCTCTACATGAAGCAAGATATTGTAGAATTAAAAGATTCATGTATACACAATTATAAGGCATATGTAAATTTTAACATCTTTATTAGGAGGACTATAGGTGATTTTCATAAAAATATCAGCCAATAGATGGAAGAAAAATTCAAACAATTCTGTATTGCAAAGTCTAACGTGAGTAAAGCTGAAAAGTAATGGAATTTGCAAATATTCTAGAGCTTCTTAAAGCTATGGAAATTCTTAAGGACCAAAAATTCAATTATTTCAGGAAATTAAATTTATCTTAAAGTGAATTGGCCTCATCCTGGCTACTGAGGTAAATGCTTTCCTGAACATCCTGAGATCCTAGAACTCAAGATGATTTCTAGCATATGAAGAGGGCTCACTAAATGACATTTTTGTGATGGTAGAACTTTAAAATCCTGTAACAACTGAGTAAGATAGATTTTTACATTCCCCCATTTTAAGCCGACTTAGCTTAAAATGTATTGTTTCTTGTAAAGGGCCATAAATAATATTGCATGTTTGTGACAATAGATTTTCTTTAAATTTGAAAGTCTCGCAAAGATCCTAGAATTCTTTCAGGTCGAGCTTGTTGGGGGTTCATAGTGATGCCTCAGAAACACAAAGAAGGGAAGACCACAAGGAATGGGAACTCATTAGCTATAAAAGAGTTTTCTGTCCCTGACGCTTACATAGACACAAGGTGTCACTAATCTCACAGAATAAAAAAAAAAAATGTCCCTCAAGCAATCAGTAATTCTTCAAATCAATAGATATCAATAATGATCCACAATGTGGTTGGTAAGGTATATGAGAGCTAATTGCTTAAACAACATAATGCCTTTAATCTCAATGACCTCAACTTGTGAAGAAAGGTTTTACGAAAAAACTCATGGAGAAATGGGGAGCCATCTTTCTGTAAAACACTCATGTTAGCACTGGGTCATTTCAGCCAGAGGCAAGAGTAGTACAGAATCTCCAAACGTGGATGAGTCTTCTGAGTCTAGAGGAGAGTAT
This sequence comes from Tokudaia tokunoshimensis, assembly GCA_036184795.1. Lineage (NCBI taxonomy): Eukaryota > Metazoa > Chordata > Mammalia > Rodentia > Muridae > Tokudaia > Tokudaia tokunoshimensis. The sequence continues at coordinate 65,738,861 of BTHU01000006.1, read as the reverse complement.
CTCAGGTGTCTGAACATTCCAGATCATCTAGCACAGTGTCATTAAAATAAGGAAGGGCAGCTCTGACCATCAAAATGATTTATCTGTGGTAGAAGGACCTGTGACAGATTTCACAGATAAAACTAAAACCTTCAACATCAGAGCATTATTATCACCATGGTAACTTACAACAAACTTTAGGAAACAAAGTGCATATCCCATCACAAACTCCCCTGAGATGCATATTACTCACAATTCATCATCCTGATCTTTCCCGTAACTTTCTTTTCCATATACTTCATTTTGTCTTCTGCTCACTAGAATAATTGACACCACCAAGGCTGGCAGACCTGTTATAAAAAAGACCATGACATTGAGAGCTCTCCTGAAGACTCTGGGACTGTCTTATGGGACAGATGCAGTCAAGCAAGTTGGTTGGTTAAAAGCAAGAGTAAAATTGCCTCTTCAAGTGTGGTACATATGACTCTAAACGGCAGTAGTTAAAGCATACTCTCTATTGGTAAGGCGCTCAAATCTTCTGCTGGGTTTAGTGATGCCCACTGGAGATTTACTGTGGTGTGATTGTGCTAATGATGCTACATAGGGTCACCAGAGTTTGAAAAGATAAGGGGAATGTAGTTGCTGCTGCTGCTGGCCCTAGTTGTTGTTGTTGATCTTCTTCTTCTTCTTCTTCTTCTTCTTCTTCTTCTTCTTCTTCTTCTTCTTCTTCTTCTTCTTCTTCTTCTTCTTCTTCTTCTTCTTCTTCTTCTTCCCCTCCTCCTCCTCCTCCTTCCTCTTCTCTTCCTCCTCCTCCCCTCCCCATCCCTCTCCCCCTTTCTCTTCCTCCCCCTTATCTTCTTTGTTTGCTTGTTTTTCTAGACAGGGTTTTTCTGTGTATCCCTGGCTGTCCTGGAACTCACTCTGTAGACTAGGCTAGAGTCTACAATTCAGCCTCAAACTCAGAGATTCACCTGGCTCTGCTTCCCAAATGCTAAGATTAAAAGCATGCACCATAACCACTGGGCTGAATTCAGCTACTTTTTTTTTAATATAAAACAAAACTTTAGAAAAAATTGGGGTTAAACAGCAAGTGTATGATATCCTTTCTTTTCTCTCCAGTGAATCAATAAAACTCCTGTCTACTTCACTGAGCCAATTCCTGCCTCCTCAGGTTCCTGAGAGATCCCATGCTTTCTCATAGGAGGGTGTGGAAAACTAAGGACTGGCTCATCCTTGAACACTGTCATCTGAGAAGGACTGTGATTGAGCTTTAAGGTGTTCAGCTTGACCCAAACCGCAGGTAAAGAAAGCTGTTCAATGAAAAGACTCTAAACAGGCTAACACAGCCTTTGGATATCTGACTAAGGATTGCTTCATGGTTAAAACAACAACTCAAGGCGATAATTCTGTAACTATCTTGTTTACACACATAAAAATAACACTCCTTTCCTGGCTTCCACAACAGGGATGAGTAGAGCTAAGTATTTAGCTGGCTACTATATTTGGAAGCGTAATGGGCTGTCAATTGCTTCTTTAGCCTTGGGTGGGCTGGCCCTGGGCTGTGGAAATGAGTTGGTGGTGACTCTGGCTTAAGGCTTTCCTTTACCCCTGAATTTAGTGAGTACTGGTGAGAGTTTCAAAAACACACAGTGCTGGGGAACAGGGGATGTCCCTTCTCAGGATTTTTTTATCCAATGCATGGTTTTCTGTGTCTTTTGGGATGATGCATGAGAAAGTAAGTTTTGGGAAGGCTTACCCCAGCCGATGATGCAGAATTTTAGAATATACCGGTGGATGTAAGTGTTAAACACTTTCACGAGAGCAATGTACATGTGGATGGCTTCCAGCCCCATCCAGGTGAAGGTAGCCAGGAGAAAGAAGTGCAGCAGGGCAGCCACAGCCGTGCAGAGTCCGGCCACACCAAAGGAAGTGATCCAGCCATCCAGGAGGAAGATGAGATTCAGGAAGAGCAGGGCTGAACTCAGGTTCATAAGGATTTTGGAGGGATAATCCCTGCGCAGCTTCCTAAGAGTGGAGAAGAGAGAGTCATGCATGGAGTAACATCATACAGGGATGTTCTAAATTCAGGAGTCAGTTCATGCTTTCTACCATTCAGTAGTCGGTAACTCCACAGAAGAGATATGCAGAGGAGTGAAGATATTCATGAGTTTTTGCCAGGCTACAAAGTGTTTTTCAATGTGATTTTCATTTCAAATCTGTTTCCAGTTGTTTTAAAAATTCCCAAATGTTTACACAGAATTTATATTTTTTTCCTTGTCTAGTCTTCAGACAGGGTCTTCTACTGCAACTCAGGATGCCTTGTAATTCACTATGTAGCCCAAGCTGTCCTCCAACTCATGGAAATGTTTCTTCTTTGAGCCTTTTGAGTGCTGGGATTAAAGACATGAGCCACCACGACCACAATTTTTTTTAAAAAATTTATGAAGTTCTCCAGATTTACAAGATTTACGTTTTAACTAATGTGTTTGGCCACTTGTATCTGTCTGTGTATGTATGTGCACCTGTCTTTAGATGGCCAGAAAAAGCTACAAGGTGGCATTAAGGCCACTGGAACTAGAGTTACAAATTGGCATGAGCTGCCTGGTTGGAGTGAAAGAGTCCAGACTCAGTTCTTTCTGCAGGAGCAGCCAGTGCTCACAGATGCTGAGTCATTCCTTTACCCCGACACTTTTATTTTAAAAGTAATTTCCCCAGAATTGTTTGATGTTTCTTGACTTTTTAATGAGTCAGAGATGCCTTTTAAAAAGTTTCCTGTTTCAAGAATGTTTGCATACAATTCAAGAAGCAAATTGTCTTCATCTTTACAATGTAGCAATTATTTCATGTCATTGTAATTTACATAAGTGCTAATAATCTCTAGCCGACTAGAATCCATTTTATCAATAGAAATATGGCACTTATAAACTAAAATTCTATACCTGGAAAATTCATGCTGTATGATCTTATGAGAAACATGATGATAAAAAGGCAGGCACAAATGTGATTCATAAACTATAGCATTGTTTTCATGAAGTTGAGGCAATTTTCAGGCTCACATTTGCAATTGTTAGCACTGTGCTTGGCAAATGGAAATATACTTACTCAAAAGCAACATATGTTAGGAGAGTTGCGGCTGAGAAAATGGCAGATATTCCACATCCAATATAGGTAATGAATGTGAGGACTTTTGTGTTTCTTCCATCTATTTGTGAGGCACTCCTTGGAAGATCCTAACAAAACATGGAAAGCAGCCATAAGTAAATATTACTCCTCTTTCATGATAGTGATGCTTCACGTTGTTAGAAAGTTCACTGTTGACATTAGAGCAATTCAGTGTCAGGGGCTAAATACAGCAATGTCCATCAACATCGCTATAGCTGCTTATGACACTCTAGTGTACCAATACAAGAAAGAAAGCTGAAGCATTATTGCAGAAGTAGATACATATTGTCTTAAATCATTACCTCTTTAATCTAAGCTCGTGGTACCCTAGTGTAAGCCAAAGAATGAAAACACTAAGCCCCCAGCAGAAACAGGGTAAGATGCAGCTGCCTTGTATGATAAGTTAACAACTACGTCTATTTCTGCAGAGGTAGGGGCATGGGTATAAATGGAGGCCACTATGCAAAGATGGGCAATCCCTAGACCCCTAGATTGTCAGGTATGTGAGAGATGCTCAGGCAGGAACAGCTGGAGGTTGCTGTGAATGGTGTTGAGATTTTATGGTCTTTTCAAAGCCTGGCATGAATAAGGTTGGGTTCTTTTTATTTTTTTCATAAAAGTGACGTCACCAAGTGAGTTGGGATCTAGCATTTTTAGTCCCTATAGGTTATATATTTTTTAATTCTTTAATTTTTATTTTTATTAGATATTTTCTTTATTTACATTTCAAATGTTATCCTCTTTCCTCATTTCCCCTCCGAAACCCCCTATCATCCCATCCCCCTCCTCCTGCTCACTAAACCACCCACTCCCATCTCCCTGACCTGGCAGTCCCCTATACTGGGGCATAGAGCCTTCACAGGACCAAGGGCCTCTCCTCTCATTGATGCCTGACAAGGCCATCCTCTGCTACAGATGTGGCTGGAGCCATGGGTCCCTCCACGTGTACTCTTTCTTTGGTGGTTTAGTCCTTGGGAGTTCTGGGGGGTACTGGTTGGTTCATATTGTTGTTCCTCCTATTGGGCTGCAAACCCCTTCAGCTCCTTGGGTCCTTTTTCTAGCTCCTCCATTGGGGGCCCTGTGTTCAGTCCAGTGGTTGGCTGAGAGCATCCACTTCTGTATTTGTCAGGTATTGGCAGAGGCTCTCAGGAGACAGCTATATCAGGCTCCTGTCAGCAAGCACTTGTTGGCATCCACAATAGTGTATGGGTTTGGAAACTGTACTTTAAATGGCATAATTTAAAGAGTCAGGAGTTGTGAAAGAAACCAACATGGACGGACAGGAAGCATTAATCTCACATGTTGAAGTGAACTTGAAAACTTGAGACCTCACAAGAAAACTTTCCTTCTTTTCCTTAAATAAAGTACAAGGTAAGGATAAAATCTGAGGTAAGACCACTGATCTGTCCTGGGGGGAGATGAGATTCACTTCTAATATACAGACGTTTAAAAATGAAAGAAGGGATTTATTGAATATGCGGTCTAAACATTTAAATCTTGTGGTAAAAGTCAAGCAAGAGGCAAGTCACTTCTGTAACAGAGAAATGTAGAAAAGGATGTTAGACTTTTCTTTCTATATGTCAACTTCCTTTCATTTTCATCAAATGTCAAGAAAACTGGTACTCTTTCATAGGCCACCCCACCCCCCCCCGCATAGAAGCACTATTTCTGGGTATGGGCATGTATTGACATGAAGAAGCAGAAGTTAGTTCTACATACAACTAATGCCATAAGGCACATGCAGTAGTTTTGAGACACTGCCACACAGTGGCAGAGATCAGTAGAGGTGGAGGGCCTAGAGCCAGAAAGTCTTCCCATTCCTCAACAGTCCCTCAAAACACAGGGAAGATGTGGCCCATGACACATGGGGCGGAGTTCAGTGCCATTTGACTACAGAGGACTGTTTATCTGGTTCAGTTCCCATAGGATCAGCTACAGTAGATAAATTGAGAGTTTGGAAGGATGATGAACTGTTTCCATCTAGGTGAGGCAAACGAGACAAAGTAAATAATTTAAGAAAAAAGAAATCAGTACTTCTGTGTAAGGACAGCAGTTCAGGGACAATTCTCACATTGAGTTGTGTTTTCTGAGAAAGATCACATGACAATTTTATCCTTCTAGAGGAACCAACAGGAAGATATAAGAATGTCAAGCAAAAGAGGCAAGTCACTTCTATAACAGAGAAATGTGGAAAAGGATGTTAGACTTTTCTTTCTATATGTCAATTTCCTTTCATTTTCATCAAATGTCAAGAAAACTGGTACTCTCCCATAGACCACCCCCCGCATAGAAGCAATATTTTTGGGTATGCGCATGTATTGTCGTCAGACATTTTTCATACTGACAGACAAAAGGACAAAAAGATGGGTTCATGGGGATGTTTAGACTCTGAGACTATCTTATACAAGTGAACAAGAGTTTGTAAATCCAGAATAAAAAAATCTATGACTCAAGTGTTGTTGGTCTGGAAGAGCCAAAAAGATGCTGGCGCATTGCCAAAAAGGATGAAATTTGGAAAGTGTTTCTCCCAGTGGTTTATAATCTTACAACAGAGGCCAAAAACAAAAGCAAAGGAATTCACTAACGTGCAAATCTCTACACATGTAAACTTAACTTTTTACCCAGACAGCAAGAGAGAATGCAATGTGCATTTATAAACCCATAATAAAATTTAAATAACATACAGTAAAACTGGCCATCCAGGTAATGTGCAGGTAAAATTGGGTTGCATATAAATCACCTCTGAGAAGTCAACTTTGTTACTAGCATCTATTAATCTATAAGAAATGAAATTCACAATCATTTTCAAACATATACCTGCACAGTGTTGAAATAGTTAAGTTAATTGAGCTAAAGTTCACATATCTGAATGACTAATTCTCCAAAATAAGCCTTTTATGAAGAATTATCTTTTTTAAAGAAAAAAAGAAGACAGGAGGAAATGTAAATTTCTGTTTCAGATGTTTAAGGAAAACACACTATGATTTACTTGTTCAGTATAGTGAACTAATTATAACTTGATCCCCAAAGAAACAACATATTTTGAGAGCATTAAACAGCTACTTTCTGTGATTCGTCACCTTTGCCAATGACTTCTTCTTGCACAGACAGTTCGTATCTCTGATTGTCAGTAAATTTACAACCCGCAGATTTGTCATAAGACAACGGCTGTTTACACATCCCAAGGAGTTACTCACTCTTCCTTCCAGACCCCACAGGCAGAAGGATGGAGAATTTGATGGAGGAGGTGACTAGAACCTTGTGTCTGTGGTTCCAACTGGAAAAACTGTATCAGCTCAATGATCCACTATTCCCATATTCTATGAACAAGCAACTGTGCTTGATCCTTTCATAGAAACTTTGTCAAAACAATGGCCCCAGCACATTCTAGATGTTCTGCATTCTGGATAGGTGCCTATGCAGCACAAGTGTACCAGATAATGGTACTCACGGATGACTTCCGACAGGCCCAAGGGAATAAGATGGGTCATGAAAATTGAATGGGATAAAAGAAAACATTAATGTGGCCTAAATTTTATGCAAACTCTTGAATATCCTGGCTAGGTAGATATTTTTAGGATAAGAGAAAGGAAGAGTAGAAAGGATGATAAGAAATCCTCCAAGTGAGAGAAACCTCCAACTCTTATTCCTCTTTCAGGATTGGAGTTACAGACTCCAACTCCTAGCTGTCATAACTCTTCAGGAGAGAAATCGCTTGGCACAAGACACAATATCAACTGGCAGGCAAGCATATTAAATAAAACATGAGGAAGAAAAGTCTTGATCAGTGTATTTATAGTTATTTCTCTTCCATGCTAGCAACAACCCAACACCTTCCTTCTTCTGTTGTTCTCTCTTTTTGTCTCTGTCTGACCAACTCCTTCTTCCTTCACTAAAGGGATTCGTGAGGATATTTGTTTTCATTCTGGAATTGTTTCTTGTTAATGCTATGGAAAATGAGATAGAGTTCTTTTGTGTGATGCTGTCACTTGGTGTAAATACTCTGCTAAGCGGATGCTTCTTTATGACCCACGATCAGGATACAGATGGGCATGATTAGGTTACAATTATCTAGGATATATAATATCTCAAAAACTGAACTTACACAAAAGAAGTGTGCCTTCTAAAATCATAATGTGTCAAAGTAAGCTAAGACACTCCCCTTACCATCAGAACTCCAAAGTGAGTGAAGTGATTGCACAGACAGATGGTCTCACCAGCGTCCGAATCGGAGTGGGCAACACATCCAGAGGTGTTCCATCCCCCGAAACTTTCTGCGGGAAGAAACAGTGATCTGAGAACAGCAGCAGCAGCTCCATGTCCTCTGTAAGGGACAAGCCCTTGTGCCTCAGCCGTTATCTGTAATATGGGCATCATTCTTGTAGTGACCGAGATGCAGAATGATTTAGATTCCTTGAAAGTCATCTCAAAACCTTTCAGGCAGTCGTTTCAAACTGTGCTCCACTGAAGTACTTCTACCTCAGGGTTCTGCAGATGCTCGTATTAATTTTTAAACATTTTTTTTGAAATAAACTTCTATAAAAACTAACACTTTTCAAACACTATGTGCTAATGAGCTCTCAGAAGACCAAAACGGTTTTCCTCTCTGGGATCAGACTAACTTTTTAGGAAGACATAAGAAAACAGGAGGTGGTCTTAGCCTATTTTGTGATGCACACAGTAGTTATCGTTATGGAAATAAGGACAAATGACATGAACACAGCTTATCTGACTTGTTGGCACTATATTTGTCCATCTCCTTAAATATGTTATGGCACAAGATGATATTTTTAACCAAGTATACAAGTCAATCAGCATTTCAAAAGATGGGCAGCTAAAACACAAACCACAACTATACTAAGCAACTTTTCATAAGCAGCATAGCCAGGATGGCACCATGATAGATTTATAGCAACATGGTATTGGGGGATCCATAGGGAAGATGACTCTTAGAAGATGAATACAGGAAGTTTCTTTTCACAATTCCCTTATCATTTGCACATTCTTTTACCCAGTGATTTGTTGATTCCTTATTCCTTCCTATCTTGATTGCTCAATATCATTTTGGAGGTCATTTTTTTTTCAAATAATTTGTGTTCTTTATAATCACTTCCTTCAGTAGCCTCTTTCAACTACCTAATTATTTGTGTGACTTATAAACGTCAAATCATCTCACCAGACTGTTTTCAGCTGCAAGTGGCTACAATAAAAATGTATGCCACATCGCATACATACCTGAAATGAAAGTGGTTAATTTGTTCAGACTGTGAGTCAAATATGCTTACTTCTTGCAGTGACAAAATGTTCTTTTAAAAATGAGAATTGATTTCCTAAGCTATAGTTTGAAGCTTGCTTACTGTTAAGCGGTGGTTTGGGGTGAAATGGAGGGGGTGCTTTAAAAAACACTTAAAAGTCTATTAATATATATTAAGTCCACCAGGATTTTGCAACTTACTGTTTTTGTTCAGATCCCAGAAGGCACAGATAGGACGATGCACTTCCTAGATTAATGTAAAAATAAACACAGACAAAAAAATCATATTTTAAATTATTTCAAAGTCACAACTGAAAGAAAACTGATCAGTACCACCATGCCAGTACCACTTGACCAGGTGAGCATCCTGGGTGGGTCTACTCTCCTAGAGACTTTGAATGAACATCAACTGGGATCCCTGGGAAGAATGACAGTCACTTATTTTTTTTTAAGGACATTCACTCTGTGTTCTATCATTAAGTACTGACTCTACTTTTATTCTTCATGTCTAGCAAAGTTTTTTCATAATTTAACATTCACGTCATCTTCAAAATTCTCCCATATGTCTGGGTATCTGCAAAAGCAAACTAAAAGCAGACCCTCAAAGGACAGTTGTATGCCTACAGCCAGATTGCATTATTCACAAAACATAGCCAGAAAAATAGACGCAATCCAAGTGAGCATGGATGGATGAATGGATAAAATCTGTTATGGTCTCAAAATGGAATATCAGCCAGTCTTTGAAGGAATGCACTTCAGGTAAGTGAGACAACACAGATGGATTGTGGAGGCCACTGCTGAAGGACAACTACTATAGGTTCTCTACGGGGTGATTGTTCCAATCACATTAGTACCGCAGGGAAGTGGAGTGAATAGAGTTGCTAGAGATTTCTGGGAAGTAAGAACAGGGGATTACTCATGTTCAGTGGGGACAGGGTTTCAGTTGAGGTCAATTAAATAAAAACTAGTGGAGAGAGATGGTCTCTACTGTTGACAAGCTAATGCAAATGAACTATATACCTAAAGACATCATTTAAGTCTTACTAAGTGTGTTTCACTCTGGGGAATAAACAAGTCTTCCTTTGTGGATGCTGAAGCAAATAAGGCCAAAGATGAACAAGAAGGTCTCTGAGGCTTCGTGATAAGGGATAGTGAATTCAGTGTTTGAATTCCGAATCCTCGGCTATGATCAGCCCTGCTCACGTTCTTCCTGGTGATTGTGAGACCATTATTCAGAAGCTCTACAAAGGGGAATACACTTGTTCGTGAGTAGGAAAAGACGGGACGTCTCCCTGTAGCACATAAGTGGACAGCAGAGCGGGTCCTGAGGTGATAAGAATGCTAAACTTGGCTACACCTTAAGCCACTGCACATCTCCCAAAGGATAAGTCCACTCCCTCTAGTTGCTCCTTGAGTTTTCTCAGTTGCAATTGTTTGTGACTTTAAAAGTAATAAAGAGGCAATCACAACAACTCCTAATCAAAAACTCTGTCTGTGTCCTTGTATTTGGAGATGCGCAAGACCTTTATTAACAACAGTAGCCCTCTTGATCATTTCCATTCTCTTCTGATTCTTGGGTACCAGGCAAGAGATTTGTTGGTGGCTGCTGCCATTCATGGTGTCTACCTACCTGACCAGTCCATCTCCCTTCTAGAGGATGGGCGTCATCCCAGATAAAATGTGTTAACGTGGTTCTTTATCATTTACAGTTCTCTGAGATGGTGTGCACTCCCCAACTGCTACCTGTGGTATTGTCGTACCTGTCTTCTGGTGTGTTTGATTTTGATTTGAACAGGATCTTTCAGATTCTGGATCGTAATGTTTCCAATGCTGCACGCCATCACATAACTCACTAGGATTTTTCCTTGAGATCCAACATCCTTTGAAAGAAAAGAACAGATTGCGTGCACAAGTCATAAGCACACACTTTCATGCTCCAAAGTAAGCAAACAGTCAGCAACTTTTACACTTAAGATCTTCAATTCGAGAACATCCTGTTTATGACTTTCAATTGCTGGCTTTCCTGAAGGGTCTCTGCTATTTCCCTTATTACAAAAAAATACATTGAGGGGATAGCACGAACCAGCATTATAAGGGACTGTTCGAAGCACTGTATTCTCCATCACTGTGATGATGCAAGCCAATTGACAACTGTAACAATACAGACTCATCAATCATACAGACTCATAAAGAGCTGTAAAACAATAGAATCATTTCCCAACTCTAGAAAACAGATGAAATTATTTACAGTGTAAAAATTATAGAGCAATTCATCATTTACACCCATGCCAACAGCCTGATGTGCCTACCAGTTTATACTCGGGACATCTGCCTTTTAGTCTTTTAGACGTGACAGCAGATGAAGATTTCACAGAGAAATTAAGTGGCCAGAAGAGTCCCTGAATCTGTGGTGTCCAATGACTTAGAGCACCAGTCTGTCTTTCTAGCAAGTTCTCTGGTTTTCTCTCCCATCTTGTTTTTTTGTCAAACTTGAATGTCTCTATGCTACAGTTTATAAGGCAATTGTAATAAAAACAATTATACAATCTCTCTTAAATTCCAAATATAATTCTAAAATAGAGTTTTTGATTAATTTTTTATGTTTGTTACTATCAACACAGTTGATTTGGGTTGGGAATGATCATCATTTATTGAAAATGTTCCTATTATTTCTATAGCATGGGAGAATACTGCAGATTCTTTACTGGTTTTTGTTTGCTTTATGTTATACATATATACATATATATTTACATACATTTCTGCTAGTTTACTTTCAAAAATCTAAAAATGTACTACTGTAGAAGTTTCCTAAAATATATGCAAATATGTGAATGTATACATGTATATGATATGTACAAATGTATATTTTATATATGTAAATATATAAAAGAAATCTACATGGAGTTACCAAGTAATAGGGGGGAAAACCCACTAATTAGACATGTTACACTGCAAAGCAAAAACTTGCAGTTCCAGGAGTTATTGAGTTTTTGAGTTATTGGCTAAGGGAGCCCCATGGAAACCCTAATTATCACAGGCCATGGTCAAGGCTATAGATTGCTCTCCACAAACTGGTGTTAAAACCCTACTGCTGAAGACAACACACATTTCATCAAGCTGGTATAAGCTGAGCTGGTCCCTAACTCAAAGTTTGTATAAAAGTCTAGGTTCCATTTATATTGTAAATGAACTTTTTTAGAAAGCCTGTTTCTAACATATTTGCAGATAAAATTTTTAAAATTTTGGAATTATATTTTACCATATTCATTCCCTTTGTCCCATCCCTCTTTCTACCATTTGAAAAACATTCCTACGGATCTGAGACTCAAAATGCTCTTCTTCACAGGGCACACAGCTGAACAAAGCCTGGCACCTTGAATTTAACTGGTAATTCTTCTTCTAAAGAAAGGGTCCAGCTAAATGCTCTTGATGGGGCTGGCCTCATAAAGGCAACCAAGGGTCACTACTGTTTTCTGGCAGTGGACCATCTAGTATCTGAGCAGATGCCAATAAAAATGATAATATGTGCTTAGCACAATGCCACTCTACTTTGCGGATATGAGAATGCCAAAGGTCATTTGAAATACTAATGGGAAAAATGATTAAAGCCAAGAATGCCGCTCATTATGTAAGAGGTGCTTCCTGCTGAGTTAAAAAAAAAACCTTTCCTTTGTTGCACAAATGCTTTAACTCTAGAGACCTCAGGGGTTGGAGAACAAAAGAACTAACAAATAATAAATAGTAGCATCATAACTAACTCAATTTCTCATTATATAATACATCTTAGCCTGATATTTATTTTTGGAACTCAAGTAAGTACATACTGTTAAATTGGAGATTATTTGAGTAAAATATTTAAACATTTATACTATTTTTTAATTTAGAAAATATAGTAGATTAATTTTTCTGTAACTGTTGGTGTATTTCAAAGGAATCTGAATGTTTTAACCTCTGAGCAAAGAAGAAACAAAATAAATTCATTGAGCTCTCACCTGGAAAAGTCCAGTTTTGTTGAAGAAAGTAAACTGTGCTCTTCTGACCAACCCAGAATCCTCAGGACTTAAATTCTCAAGCAAATTTGGAGGCAAAATCACAGACGCCAGTGGATCTGCCTGTCCATTCTGGAAGTCCATCTGGCACACACAAACACATTGGTAGAATAGTCATCATGAGGGTAATGGTAGCCCAGTCCCCAGGTTGTCAGATGAGAGAACATGGCAAGGACCATACTAGCCACAGCCAGTGCTGGCCTTGACCTCTGCAGAAGTCTGGAATTCTTGGATAAGTCATTTGCAGTCACAGGCAGAGATGGCATTCAGAGTTCAATCAAGAATACCTTGATTTTAAAACATATCCACAACGCTAGAGACCAATTAATACTTTTCAAGTATGAGAATGGGATTTCAAAGTGTTAGATTTTGATGTTTTCTCCATTGACTATGGGCTTGATCTAACTTGTTTAACTGCAAAGATCAGTTATCTCTATAAAGAAACAACAGCTGTTTTTGTCTTGTTTTAACATCATGGCCTGCATTTGAAATGAGACAAGTGGAGAGTGACACACTTTGAATGGAGAAGTCGTGCAGAACAACTCAGTCTTGATTGACACTCCCCTGGTTGCTTCATGGACTATAGTCTATAGACTGAAAAACAGCTAGACAAAGAACAGCCTCAAATATCATACCTCAAGCCTTAGAGATTGTCCTCATACTATGAGAGAGACCAGTGGAGCTTACCCTGTTTAAATATGAAAAGTCCTGATAACCTCCTAGACCGCTAATCTTTTTTTTTTTCATTTACTGAACCTTTTTTTTTTAATTTAATTTTATTTTATTTTTTTAATTTACATTCCAAATCACTTCCCCTTTCCCGTTTCCTCCCTCCCCGAAAGTCCCATAAGCCCCCTTCCCTCCCTCTTTTCTCCGTTCAACCCCCTCTCATTACTCTGTCCTGGCGTTCCCCTACATCCAGTCTTTCCAGGACCAGGGGTCTCTCCTTCCATCTTTTTAGAAATCTATTGATATGCTGATTGTGTCTAGGGTATTCTGAGATTCTGGGTCAATATCCCCTTATCAGTGACTTCATACCATGTGTGATCTTTTGTGATTGGGTTACCTCACTAAGGATGATATTTTCAAGTTCTGACCATTTGCCTAGGAATTTCGTGAATTCATTGTTTTTAATTGCAGAGTAGTATTCCATTGTGTAAATATACCACATCTTCTGAATCCATTCCTCCGTTGAGGGACATCTGGGTTCTTTCCAGCTTCTGGCTATTATAAATAAGGCTGCTATGAATATAGTGGAGCATGTGTCCTTATTGCATGCAGGTAAAGTCTCTGGGTATATGCCCAGGAGTGGTATAGCCGGATCCTCCGGAAGTGTCATGCCCAGTTTTCTGAGGAGCCGCCAGACTGCTTTCCAGAGTGGTTGTACCAGCCTGCAATTCCACCAGCAGTGGAGGAGTGTTCCTCTTTCTCCACATCCTCGCCAACAACTGCTGTCTCCTGTGTTTTTGATCTTAGCCATCCTGACTGGTGTGAGATGGAATCTCAGGGTTGTTTTGATTTGCATTTCCCTAATGACTAAGGATGATGAACATCTCTTTCAACAAATGGTGCTGGCTCAGCTGGAGGTCAACATGCAGAAGAATGCAAATTGACCCATCCTTATCTCCTTGCACTAAGCTCAATTCTAAGTGGATCAAAGATCTCCACATAAAACCAGACACACTGAAACTAATAGAAGGGAAACTAGGGAAGAACCTTGAACATATGGGCACAGGGGAGAATTTCCTGAACAGAACTCCAATAGCTTATACTCTAAGATCAAGAATAGACAAATGGGACCTCATTAAATTACAAAGTTTTTGCAAGGCAAAAGACACCGTCAAAAAGACAAAGCGGCAACCAACTAACTGGGAAATGATCTTTACCAACCTTACATCCGACAGAGGGCTAATATCCAAGATATACAAAGAACTCAAGAAGTTAAACTCCAGAGAGGCAAGTAACCCTATTAAAAAATGGGGTACAGAGCTCCACAAAGAGTTCTCACCTGAAGAATATCTAATGGCTGAGAAGCACCTAGACCGCTAATCTTAAAAGAACAAAAAAGTTCTCATATCCCATGCCTAGACCTTTTTTTCTGTTTTCATTGTAATCTATCTTGAGAGCTAAAACCAAAACAATCCAATTATGCTCTATTCTACCCACATATCAGGAATGGTGTTGCATTTATTGGGTTTGTTCTGCTTGCTAACGCTGATTGGAACATGGTAGGCACTTGAAAGTGAATGAGCTGTGACTTTAACATACCCAAGAGGGTCACTTGAGCCCTGGATTACTTGTCTAGCCTCATTTTGTCCTTGGCTGCCTGCTACTGCTGAGCCACTACACTGTGGCCTTACACCACATGGTCCCAGGAACAGCAGCCACTGAGCATTTGCCTAATCTGGACATACCAGAGCCTATCATCTCAGAAGTTCTGAGGGCAAGGCCCAGAATTGTTTTTAATGTGTCTTCCCTGGACCTCTAAAGTCCAGTGTTAGAATCAGTGGCAAGGAGAAGGCTTCCCCTGTGCCTCTTCTCACCTGAAGGTTGTTAATAAGACTTTTATCTCTTTAAACTGGTTCCCAACCTATATTTCAATCTGGTGGTCTTTACTCATGTGCTAACATTTAGCATCTTCTCGCCTCCTTTAGAAGGTACCCTTCATCATCTAGGCTATGAAACCTACACCTCCTGTACGTCTATTTTACCTATGAATGCTAATGCCATTCTAGCCAATGTTCAGATCTATCTACCATCTCGTAGATCAAGACTTCTTTGAGGTATCTAATATTAAGGAGTCAGTAAATTTGTTCTGTCTCATTAGTTAGTTAAAATTAAAAACAAACAAACAAACAAACAAACAAACATGATTTTGTTACCTGGAAATATGATTCATTATTGCTTGGAAGGCCAATGCTAAAATTTGAAGGTGCATTTGTTCCTGGCATCAGGGATGAGACTCCAAGGGCCAAATTCTGTGTCTCAATATTCACGTGCGGGGTGCTATTCAGGTCTATTTTGAAGGCTAGCTCATCAATTGTTTTTAAAGCTCTAAAGAAATGCAAACAACATCACTGTTAGATTAAACTGTATTTTAGGTACTTGCCGCATGACAAAAATTCTAATAAAGAAATTATCTTTAAGTTCTTTGATCTTAGCAGATACAGCCAAAAAAATTGCAAAACCCCAATGCTATCGGCTAAAACACCAAATAACAGTAATGGATTCATCCTCAAGAAAACTGCACTGTCTTTTTTAATTGTTATTATTTTATGTACATTGGTGTTTGGCCTGCATGTATGCCTGTGTGAAGGTGTTGGATCCCTTAGAATAGGAGTTACAGACAGTTGTGAGCTGCCATGTGGGTGCTGGGAATTGTAGTCAGGTCCTCTGGAAGAGCAGTCAGTGCTCTTAACTACTGGCCCATTTCTTCAGCCCAACTGTACTGTCTTAAGGGCAATCAGCAACTAAGCCAACAGGAACAAATTTTGTTTTCCACAAATACTGTTTGAAAAACCATGAGATACTGAAAAAGTGCTTGCAATGAATTGAGTAGAGATCAAGTAACCTAGAGAACATGCTAACAAATACATTTTCATCAAAGAAATATTACTTAAACAAAGGAAACAGAAGAAATTAAAGACCCTAATGTCAATAACAAGTAGAATAATAAAATACAAAGAAATATAATCACACCTGTTCTACGCTTTTTCATTTTAGGAGTTCACAGAGCTGTGTAGAGCAGCAGATGTACAATGACCGAGTGAAAATAATCATGGATAATCTAAGTTTTAGAATGAAAATATATTACAATGTTCTGAGTATGCTTTGGGGGAGGGCTTTATATAAGCTACCAGATAAAAGGTCTAATTACTGTGTAAATTATGCTTCTAAAATAGAGAGCTTTAGAGTTTACTTTGGACATGACCTTGGGAAACATATATGCATCTTACCAAGTAATGAATTATGGACTGTGAGCACGAAGAATGCAGAAATGGGGAATGTTCTCAGAACACATCCGCGACATGTAACTCGACTGGGAAGAGATACTTACTCAGTAGAAGACTCAAGCAAATCGCTATCTGAACTGCTTAAGATATTAGAAAATATATTCATTAGAGTGGCGCCAAGGGTTATGTCAATGTTTTCTTCTTTGTTCACGATCCGTTTGACCTGTTCTACAATGCTGTTGATATTAGCCGAGGTTAGGTTCTGCCCATCGCCGGTTAGGTCTAAAATCTCACTGGCCATTTCATTTGATTGTCCTAGAAGGAGGGAAAGAAACAACATAACGTTTGCGTGGGCGTTTGGACATTTCTAGGAATAGACGGTGTGAATAGTGTATTATACAGCTGCGGGGAGCGTGTCTTCCCTCACACCCCTCACCCATCTTCATAAGGTACTGCTTCTTTCTGCACAGGA
Organism: Tokudaia tokunoshimensis; assembly: GCA_036184795.1. Lineage (NCBI taxonomy): Eukaryota > Metazoa > Chordata > Mammalia > Rodentia > Muridae > Tokudaia > Tokudaia tokunoshimensis. Next base: position 65,721,992 of record BTHU01000006.1, on the reverse strand, counting down.
ACACATTCCTCAAGTATGATACAAATGATTCAGAGGAATCAATGTTACCTTGAAGTCACTAAGTACATGTTTTCTACTTGAAACTAATGCAGAAATATGAAAAAATGAATAGAAATAGCAATTTGCACATTACTTTTAAATCCTCTGTATAAATTTCTTAGCATTTTTATTTCCCTAGGTTATGAATATGACACAAAGTTAATATGCAGAAAAGTATATTTTCTTACTAAAACACATGAAAACTTCATTTGCCCGAGTTGTAATATTACAGTCTATCACACAGCAGAACATCACATCTGAAAAGAATAAAGCCTTGACAACGATAAGGTCATTTCACTCTGTCATTAGGAAGGGAAGACAAACTGAACTCACTTGAGCAGTTGGAAGAATCGATGGGGCCCCAGAAGGTTGACGTTGCATTAGAAAGGCTGCAATAATTACCAAACAACAAAATGACATTTAAATATGTGGCATTAATGAAATTACATTTAATGAAAGCAATTGTTAAGTTTCAGGATTTGCCTTGATATCTAGCTAGATTCCCTTTGAACATAAAATTACAAATGATGCTAAGAATCCTCATTGGAAGACCAGTCAGTAATTTGCACTCTCAAAGAGAAGTACCAGCTACATCCTGCATCCTGGCCTCACATACACTGTCAAGTGCTGCTTTAAGGACCTTTACTGGAAAAACGCTAATTTCAATTCCACATAACTGTAGAGAGCAGATTCCAATCCACATTTATAAAAGAGGAAGTGCATTTTAGAGAAGCCAAGGAATTTTCCCAAGACCTTAAGCCAGGAAGAGGTAGGGCCACATTTCAAACTTGCGTCCATAAATCTTACAGCGCTTCTCTCTTCTCCACAGCAAGTGTCAAACACGGCCCTTGATCCCGGGGACTCACACTCAGGCACTTTCCATTCTTGAATCCCTTCCCAAAGAACTAAATGGAGCCCAGGCAGAGGGTGGAGGACTAGATATGCAGGGTGGCTTGGCGAACTCATGCAACTCTCTCATCTAAGGTCTATTAGACATGCAGGGAATTCTTGCGTCTTGGCAGTCTGTGTCAACAGGCTGCCCAACCTGGATCTGATCTTTATTCCCCTTCTGCCAATTCTCTGTTCCCCCAATTGGGTAAGAAGTCATGGGGATTTTGATGCATATTCTGAGACCAAGTTGACTACAGGGTCCTTTACTCTGGAGCCACGCTTTGGCTTTCTAATTTTTTCAATCTTTTCTTGTTGAGAATCTGATTAATTCACTATTAGAGGAAAGCAGTCTTGTAGGTAATAGTTTTCCTCATATCTATCTACCCACATGTGTGTGATTCTTGCCTTGCTTCTCAAATCAATGCAATGAATGAGTACTGCTGTGACATAGATAGTAAGCTTAGCCGGGCGGTGGTGGCACACGCCTTTAATCCCAGCACTTGGGAGGCAGAGGCAGGAGGATTTCTGAGTCCGAGGCCAGCCTGGTCTACAAAGTGAGTTCCAGGACAGCCAGGGCTACACAGAGAAACCCTGTCTCGAAAAAAAAAAAAAAGAAAAAAAGAAAAAAAAAAAGATAGTAAGCTTAGACAAGTGACTAGTCAAAAGTCAAAGAAAGAATTACCATGCCCGCGTCATAAAAAATCCAGGCTTGTTTGGACATGGTTGTTTGTAGACAGAGGGTGAGATGGGTGTCCACCTAAAGCCCTCTGCCTCCTCCAAGGCGCTACACCTACCTAGGAGAAAATGAGAGCCATCATGAGATACAACAGCCCTTAATTTTCTGAAGTTAAAGATATAGAATGAAAACCAATGACAGTCCTGGGAAATTAGTAACTATTTACATACTACCAAAATAACAAGTGTTTTATATTTAGAATTTTTAAAAGTTAGCAAGGATAAGCGTGTACTTGAGATAAAAATTATTATACCTTACAAAACTATCTTATAATAAAAGGACATAGCGTAATAATGAAATGTACATGCTCATTCCTATAAACCATTAACTACATATTAGTAAAGAAGTTTCATTCAGAGAATAAACATGATAGGAATTGAGAACAAAACCTGAAAATTTCAAAATGTAGTGCAATCAGTTTAAAATGGGGGAGGGAGGATCAAACTGTGCACACAAGTGCACACCGCCACTTTGTGGCTGGATTGTAAGCATATTTTATGGATCATTTTCTAGTTGTTCTTGTGATGTGCACTTTCTACAAGCTTACTGGGAAAGAAAAGCCAAGGAAGTTCCAACAAGCTAGCTTCACCTCTCTTGTAAAACTCTCCTACTCTTTGTGTGAAAAAATCATCTCGGTCAGTGGTTCTCAACCTGTGGGCTGTGATCCTTTTGGGGGTCAAATGAACCTTTCACAGGAGTTGCATATCATATATCCTACATATCAGATTTTTATATTATAATTCATAGGAGCAACAAAATTACCATTATGAAGTAGCAATGAAAATAATGTTATGGTTGGGGGTCACCACAACATGAGGAACTGTATTAGAGGGTCACAGCATTAGTAAGGTTGAGAACAAATGCTCTACGTCATAGTAATGGCAAAAAAAAAAAAAGATTCAGATTTTATCACTGGAAATGTCAAAGTCATAGCAAGATACCAGCCACCACAATCTTCCAAGTGCTGAAGTAACAGCAAGTCTTTCTGAGAGCCACTATTGGCACCAATTGAAGATTCAAATAACCTTCCAAATTGTCCTTTGAATTCGGGATGTTTTAAGCTCTCATTTTCAAATGCCATAAACCCTTTTTCACAGAGTTACTTCTAGAGAAACATGTAACACAATATCAAATAACTAGTATACATTAAATATCCAGGTATGCACAGAAGGCTGTCCTAAGATTATCCAGCCTTTGAGGACAGATGGGGGTGATCCCTCAGGGGTGTGTGGTCATAGCTTTCCTGCCATTTGTCACAGTGCTTCTTTGCAAAGACCCTTGTGTATGAAATGGGAGTTCTGACTCCTCTCTGGAGCCTGCTTGTGAGAAAGTGTGTAATTTCACAAAGCCCCAGACTCTGTTTAGTACTTCCCGACTGAGACTGCTATCTGCACGTGTCCATGTTTCTGATGGTCTCTGTAACTCTGTGTGTTGACATAGAATGGAGATGGGCAGGAGCTTTCATACATGGGCATTTATCACACTGGATCTGGCCATGGCTGCTAGCAAGCTCTAGAGGTGAAGAGTACCCATATCCCTACTTCAGCTTACTAGGGAACCAAAAAAAAAGCAGCAAAATCTTCTTTAGTCCCAATTCCTATAAAAGTCCCTAGTGAGAATATAACTGCTCCTAGAATAACACCAGAGCAATTACTTTTGTGTGTATGGTTTTAGATATTTGTTTGTAAAAGTATGCCATTAAGATTTATCCATTCATTTATTCATCCAACAAGTATTCAAGTGCTTGGGGCTGGGCATCTTTTTAAAAGAAAATAAGATGCTATCTCATGCTAAAGATCAAAATACTTAAAGAAAACATGCATAAGAATGCAGATAAGTCCATTAAGAGACTGTACTCTTCTAAGGTATGTGTAGCACAAGGTTTCTTAACAATATGAAGCAAAGAATAAGCAATGGTGATGTGTATTACATGTGATAACTTCAGAAAAGGCCTTTAAGAAGAAGTGGCTCACTGAAGTGATATAAGTGAAGGTGTGCAGGGCCATTGTAGTAAAGAGTGTGCACATGATCTAGCTACTAAAGGGCATGGGCATTTGGGAAAATACAGGCTGTGTCACATGTATCATGGGCGCTTAGGATGTGGAAGGTGTGTCGCTGAGAATGGATTCTCTGTTCAAAATTCCTGGTTTGCTTCAACGAAGGTTATAGCATCATTCACAGACAAAGAACCCAACAGTAAAAGGCATTTTACAATAAGGAACTTATCTACATTAGTATTTATAGTAATACTATTATATAATACTATTATAATATAGTAATACTATTATATAACACTATTATAATAAAGTATTAGATATTTGATGAGAGCTCTTACAAATGCATTATAGACAGTCTTTTAATCCCATAAGTGGAAGCCAATGATAGTCAAGGTTATTCTGGTACTTTGCTCCTTTTAGGATGAGAAAAGATAAATACAAACAGACTGCCTCCTTCATTCCCGTAGATTATTGAGACTATCTTTAACGCAATGATATACATTTTCAACAGTCTCTATATAACAAATTTCATCATTAAAAATATACTTTACACAAACAGATAACAAAAGAAGAACGTGTGTGTGTGTATGTGTGTGTGTTAGTTAATTCTGCATATGTAAATCATCAAAGCTGAACTCACGTACCCAGTGGCTTCACATCGACTTTGCACAACCTCACGCCATCCTCTAGCGATGCATTGTTTGCTAAAAGCTGTTTTTCAATCATCTCTCCATCCAGGTTGCCATTATAGGTAGCATTGCAGACTAGAAGGGCCCGAAGCACCAACCTATAAAATATGTCACAGAGAACTAGTGTACCTGGGGTTACTCACTGACTCAAGTTTTTTTTGGTGGGAGAAATAGAACGTGGATGCCATGTGTGGTGATTTGAATATGCTTGCCCCCCCCCCAAAAAAAATGGCGCTATAAGGAGGTGTGGCCTTGTTAGAGTAGTGTGGCCTTGTTGGAGGAAGTTTATCACTGTGAGGGTGGACTTTGAGATCCTATGCTCAAAGCTCCACCCACTGCAGAAGAAAGCCTCTTCCTGGCTGCCTACAGATGGGTTTTCTCCTGGCTGCCTTCTGATCAAGATGTAGAATTCTCAGCTCTCCAAGTACCATGTCTGCCTGGATGCTGTTATGGTTCTTGCCATGATGATAATTGACTGAATCTCCGAAACCATAAACCAGACACATGGAGACTGAAAAGATCAATTAAGGAGTCTTGGCCTTTCTCTGTGGTACAAATTATAGTGTTCACACTACCTGGAATAGACTTTACAAGATAGTTCCTTAAAATTTTAATCAGTGCACCCCAGTTTTTAAAGAAATATTTATGTATTTAATATGAACAGTTCATATATTATATTATAATATTAATAGCATCCACTTAACTCAAAAGAGGATATAATATACTTAATTCTGTTTTGTTTCTGTATATGTAAAACTTAAAAAGTCGGAGGAAAAATCAAATTGTATACTGGACTCTTGAAATTGTTGTATTATTATTTACAAATACGATACACACCCATAGATGGGGCTTTTACAAGTGTTCTGTATGGTGAAAATTTGTAAAAATGAACACTCAAAATATACAGTTTGGTTACTACACTGCTGCAAATGGTTTTAGAATGCGTGACCTTAAAAAATATCTAAATCAAAGGAATGTAGGAATCAAACGATGTAGGAATCAACGAGGAAGGTTTTTAAAACCCATGTCAAAACATACAACTAAGCCATAATTGTAACTTTTACCAATAGCAAAAACCCAAAGGTAAAATTCAGCACTGAGGTGGAGGTACATGATGCCATTTTGTCAAGGAAAGGAGAAATTTTTTTTTTACTGCTTTATGTGAGAGTGCTGCATTTGTATTTCCTCCATATGCTGAAGAGAAGTGTAGAATATAGTAGACATCACTCTATTATCCAGATTGATTGCTATTCAATCACCCAAGAGAAGAGGAGGAATGCATTCTCAAAGTACAGAGGATGGCACCCTCAATTTATGAAATTTTATCAGTAAGAATAGAAGTAAAAACAGAACTAGAACATTTGTGATGTTAAAAGAAAAATAAGGAATAAGTAAAGTATTTGTTGTTCAAGGATAGGTGAAGCAGCTACAAAGCTAGTCCTCAAAAACAAATCTCAAGGACAAAGTTACTGCTCGTCTCTCAAAGCTTATACTTCTAAAACAATCCACACTTAACACTCATTCGTAAGCCAGACTTCAGCATGAGATGTGCACATAGATGTGGATACTCAGTATATGGCAAACCCTTGATCATTTTCTAAATGGCAAATGATAAAGTGTCCTGTGATTAAATGGCTGTTAGAAGAAAAGCATTATCACTCTGGTTCCTGAGAACTAACAGCCATGCCCAGGACAACACCCTAATGTATTGTGGGAACATTCCAATCTATCGTGGGTGTATTCAATACATGAATAACATGAACCATTCAAGAAGTAGCCCAAATTTTCACAATCCTTATCTGTGTTATTTTTCTTTCCCATCTGAAAACAGAAACTACTCTACGGTTCTACAACGGTCAAGGTCTATCTCTGTTGCTATCAGCCATTCACTATACGCTCTGTGGTTTCAGATTCCCTGGCTGTCCAAGCAATGATATGCAACAGCATTATCTGATGCTCGAGCTGCAAGATTGGATTGAAAGGAAGAGTTTGGGGAAAGGAATGGAATAGCCTGTACGATAGGAAAACTAAGAGAGAGACCACAAAGCCTTGTCAGTGAGCACAAGAGTAGGAAAGAATAGGTGTTTGAAAAAAGGGGGAAGCTATAAAAAAGACAATGCTGAGAATTTTTAACAAAGGAAAACCAAGTAAGTGGACTTTCCCACAAGTAAGATTGGTTCATTTGCCCTATAATTTTCTGTGAAATTATTCACTGGTTTGAAAGGTCAGGAAATGGAGATTTTATTTATTTAAATGTCTTTCATGCAAGAGGTTCTGAAATGCGGCACACACCCACTGTAGCTGATGTCTAGTGTTATCACTAATATAGGAACCTCTGTGAGTAAGCTTGTGGGATACTTAGTTCCTAAGGAAAGGTTCTACTGGTCACACTCCAAACTAGGCTTGTCCCAAATGCTAAATAAACACCCACAGAGGATCCTAGCTGCTGTCAGATCCATTGATAGAGGCTCAACATGATGTAGTAACAACTGTGTGAAAGGACCACTTTCCTAGGAGAAGGAGAAGAAAAGTCTTGTCATTTACCATCCTGAAATACATTACTCTGTTTTCAGATCATAAAGGAAAGTGAAAGTCACAATGAAAACCTAATCAGGCAGTGTGGTTCAGTTTATTGACCACATATAGAAATGACAAGGCTCAAAACATTTGTTTTGCAAATATTAAATAGAAAGGGAAAATAGTAAAAGTTTTCGGGTCAACTCTCAAATAAAATTTTATGTGTATTTCTCATAGTAGCAATACATTATTGTCTTCAAGGCTGAGGGTTTTTTTTTTTGGTTTTTAAAGAAATCCTTAATTATATTTTGGAATGCATGTGTTGTGTGTGTGTGTGTGTGTGTGTGTGTGTGATGTGTTGTGTGTTCCATAGAGCACACGTGGAGGTCAGAGAATAACCAGTAGGATTCAGTTTTCTCCTTCCACCATGTAGGTTCTGGGCATCAAACTCAGGTCATCCAGGCCTGTCACCAAGCATGTTTACCCTGTGAACAATTTCACCACCCAGTGGCTACATTTTTATAACATCAGATCAGTAAATTAAAACCTAGCAAGCTTTCAAAGAACATTAGCCTTTCAAATGATTTTTACAATTCTATGGAGATCTGATACACAATCCTAAAACAACTATTCTTTTCTTCCATTCAAGGATTTAATTGCTAATTTTGCAGCAATCTGAAAGGCTGATCCCTATGTGCTTTGAGCGTTGTGCATGCTGAGTGCAGCCATTAACCACCTATGTGGTTAAGTCATGATCTTAAAACAAATTTTAAAATGGAGACTTTAAAAATAGTGATGATCATAGATATTAAACATATTTGGCTCATATTATTTATATTTTATGTGCTATCTCATGTCATTAGAATCTTAAAACAGAACTATTTTTTTGGGGGGGCGGGTAGTTCTGAGGCTAGAATGTAGGACCTAATACATGCTAGGCAGGTTCTACTAACCTGACTTTTGCCTCCTACCCATGAACTACTTCCTATGAAGGTCTTTTTGGAATTTTGAATAGGAAGTGGTGGATTCTGATAGGCTACAAATGTTAGCCCTGCTCACCATCCCTCTTAAGTGCCCTGCTTCTCAAGGGCTTTCCACAGACTTACATTTCTACTCATTTTCTCTTTCAACGTCACATAAGAGAAAACTGTAATAGGCAGCCACGCTGAGGAAATAAGTTGAATGAACTAGGCAATTAAGACATTTTATCTGACCATTGTTTCGTGGTTTTTTTTTCTCTCTCTCCAGACAGCCAAATTCACTAGCAAGGAGAAAACACCAGCACACTTTCCAGATCTCCTTGCCGTTTGTTACCTTTTGTCATCGTCCATGGTGTCTCTCTTGACTTTCATCCTGTCCTCTGCTATGTCTTGGTGAAAACTGTAAAGACAGATACATGTATCTGTTACCAAGCTCATCCATCCACTGTGTCTGGTCAGCAGTAAAACTGGGGAAACTGAGAGAGTGAAGAGGACAGAGACTCTAATACAACTTTCCCAAGTGTGTGTTCTGAGGTTGCCATGTCTGCACAGCTGGACAACTGTTTATCTGTGATCTCCTGGAGAGACCCACAGGGCATCTTAGTAGATCACCGACCCTAAGACACTCCAAGAAAGAATTGGCTTCTTCTACCTCCTGAACTTATTGAACAACTTGACCCCTCTCCTATACTAATACATCTCTGAGATTTAAGTATGGAGTTATGGAAGCATCATCATGGGAGTCCGTATGGGCAATGTTTGGTGAAAGAAATTAAGTTGAAAAATAATGAAAGCTCATTTTTAAAAAGGAGGGTGTAAGCAGATTGCCAACATCTTATTTTGTAGAGAAAGTAGTCTCTAAACTGGGGCGATACACCCAATGCATACTCAGTGTGATCTACTAAGGAAAGACAAACATAATTTCTGTCTATGATTATCTTTTCTAAAGTCTGATAAATTAAAACACACAATATATTGATTCAGTTCACATATTGGAACCGAATGCACAAGTATTCAGATACAGCCAGAGAGGGGAGGAGTGGAAAATTAAACACTTATATTTCTCAGACAATGAGTTGCATGTACCTTATATTAACCACATAAACAGTGTAGTTCCAATTCTGTAAGGTTGAATTGAGCTGGAAGACACAATGGAAAAGCATGAGTTTCAGTAATGCTTAAAAACATTCTTTTGTGAGTCAAGGTTGTCTTCTCTCCAAAAGATGAGTTGTCCTCAGTACAAAGACCATGGGAAAATACTGAAGTACCACAGGAGCAAAACAGAACGGAAGGGCTGCTGAACCAGCCAGCCATGGGGTGAATGCCACTCGTGTGATCTTCAAATTAATCAATGAAGCAGATGCTATACTCCCACCCCAGTGCCACCTTCTTAGTTATAAAGAGATGGAAGTTTGAAGAGGAGAAACAGCTTTCCAGCATCATCTGCTGATCAACAGAGATCTCATCCAAGATACAAGTCAGTGTGGTGGGAAACAATGTCATTTCCTGTCTATCTAATATCCTGTAACAACCCCTCGACTGACACCTTCTTTAGTTTGCATGTAATAAGTATTGAGATGAAATCAAACATGTTTTGTAGTAATATTCATCTCATAAAAACATCAGGAACAAGAAAAAGTATAAACAGAAGAATATGTCTTTGATGAAACCCAAAGGCATGGGGACTATGCCAACTTTGTGTCTTAACACCAAATCCTGTTATCTTTAAGTCATCTTCCAAGGCTTCTTTAGGCCATAGTTCATATATGTCTTTAGTTTTTATTGTAAATATTATAAAATGGAATGAAAATTCTAGAAAATATTGGCAAAATAATGATAATTATTTTGTATAATTAGGTTGTTTGTGTTTTATCTAAATTTAGCTCTTGGGTCAAAAGTATTTAAGATTTCTGATTTTCACCCTGAATTTGGAATATTTGCCTAGACTTCACTGGTTTATCATCTTATAATCCAAAACACTAAAGAGGTCTGTCAGATTTTGAGTTTTCAGGTTCGATGACCCCTGCCTTGTAATGGGTATTGGGGATATCACTCATCCTTGCTGTTTTCAAGTAATTTCTCTGGAAGCCTGAATCACAAATGAAGGTAGCTAATAAATCTTACCCTCAGATGACACGATGCTGGGATGCAAACCATACAGGACTGAATGTAATATAAAATTACACCCTGTCTAGTGGCAAGGTTCCTAGTTGGAGATCATTTTCATGATTAGTAATATTACCCATGGCTTGAGAATAAAAAATAAACAATTTCATTTTTAGAAATAATTGTGCCTGTCAAAACAAATAAAAAGAACACTGTATAAAGAAAGGGTGACACAAGGAGGCCCCCTTTCCCACGGCCTGCTTTCAATCTCCAAACTGAGCACATAATTATTGTTTCGATCCGTGAAGACTACTTAGGCTCAGTTTTGTATCCTGTACCCAAATACATCTCTCTTCCTATACAGAAACATAAGACCTTATTTCTCTCTTGTCACATACTGTTTTAAAGTTTTCTCTTTTATGTTTAATTATGTATGCATGTCTGACACAGGGCGGGTGGGCATGAACATATCAGTGCAGTACCCATAGTGACCAGAAAAGGGCGTAAGATCACCAGAGTTGGAGTGGCAGGCCTTTGTGAGCCACCAAAAGTGGGAGCTGGGAACTGAAACTAAACTAGAAGGTCTGAAAGTGTAATATCCACTTTTGACCACTGAGCCTCTTATCCAGTCCACTATTATTATTATTATTATTATTATTATTATTATTATTATTATTAAGCATTATTTGTTGGTTCCATTCAGAATCTTTGCAATCTATAAAGAAGATACAATTTTAAAGTAAAAAGTCAATGGAATAACCTCACACTTACCCACTCTGCTACTTTGGTCTGCACTCTTACTTCGGGGTGATTAAAGTCATTGTGAATCACAATAGATATTCGATACATTATCCCATCTGCACATTGGAAATAGTATTAGTAATTAATAATACTTTACTTGTGGAACAAATAATGCAAATTCATCATCACATTATTGCATATAATTAAAGTACACATAGGCACAGGAAGTTTTGGGCCAATTTTGATGTTAAAATTGCTGTTGCAACCGCTTAGAAGTAGCTCGCGATAGGCTTACACTTGCAGATATTTTATTGCTTCTAAATTATCACTTGGTTATGAGTGTTGTAGTAATTGCAAGCTATTTTTTAACTTCTATAGATTCCTGATACCTAGGGCTGATGAAGTGAGAATTTTTCCATGTGAGGTTTGATTTTTGATAATATGAAATTATGCTTTTTGGAATACGATTAAAAATGGTAGTGTGAGAATGGAAAATAGTAAGTGGGATTCTTGGCTTGGATTTATTCTGCAAATGCAGCAGTGATCCCTCCCCCACTTTTCCTCATTTCCCTCTCCCCTCTGAAGCACACACTTCCGGTTAAAGTATTGGGTCGTATTTCATTTAATTTCTAAGGGCAGTTGCTTTACCAAAGTAGAGCGAAGAAAGCTAATATTTACAGGTAGAATCTTAATTGGTTTAATGGGCTTTATAGAGAAAACCATATTCTCAAAAGAAGGCTGTATTTTGGTTTTAGTGGTTCTTTAAAGTGTTGAGTCTCTTTGTCCTCATGAAAAATTAGCTCATTAGAAAGGGCTTGGTAAACTACAGGAGCTAGCTATGTGCCACAGGGCACTTGACTCAAAGTAGTCAAACAGGGTCAGGGAGGGGCATCCTTTTAAAGTAGAAGTTAAAGAGAAGGGGAAATTAATATCTATCATTGTTATCCATCTTTCTCCATGTTTTTAGGTAAGTCTTAAGTAAAAAGCATAAAATATCTAGAAATATATAATCAAGCAATGCTGAGAAATTCATTCAATGAAAAATTTGGGGGAAGCAGTACAAAAATATATAGAACTATGTTTCTGGAAAGTCCCAGGTATAGCAAAAATGCAAATCCCAGTCGTATAAGTCTCATGTGAAATAATAGGTATTTCTATCTTCTCATATAGTTATGCAAATATGGGAAAATAAGTTCAGAGACTGGTGAACTTAATTTATACAGATGAGGTTATGTCAATGTCGAAAACTCCTAAAATTTTAGTAATTTACTAAATTCAAGTCTTGAATTTTATTTTCCTCAGAGCATGTTCTGAATGGCAACTATTTAGAACACATGTAAAAAGAGATGGTAACGATGCAAACTTTATATTAAAAAAAACCCTACACAGTAGGTCTCATCTCATCAAATCATGGATCTGCTGAGTGGCTTGGAGGATATTCAAGATGCAGAAGTCCAAGTGTGCCAGACTCCAATGGACAGTCTATAAACAGTGGCAGATCCCTGAAGAGTATCTAAAAGCTACCACTAGATGGAGTACTAAATATAAGTAATTATTTTTCTCTTACATTGTAAAGATTACAAAGCAGTAAAAATGTCAATATTTTAACCACTGACATTTTTGAAAATTTATGGAAGCATCCAAATATTTAGCCCAGTTTCTTTCCATTTTAAATGTTTCCTGTTCCACTGTTTTTTTCAGTTCATTGATTCCATAAAATGAAACATCCAGTGTCAGATAACCTTAGTGCTTTTGAGTGTTGCTTATGAGAGACACAGATAGATAAATATCTCAGCTAAACTACTGTCTGTATTTCAGATTCTTTTGTGCTGTGAATAATTATCAAGTAGTCTCTGCTTGGAAACCTGGGAGCTAAAAATTTAGCTAAAAACTCAGTGGGGCCTACATGTTACTTATTTAAAACTTTTTTGAGTTATGTATTCAATGGATAATTATGCGCTACATTTAAAAGGCACCAAAAGAACTAAAGAACGCGGAGTGTCTACTGGTGGTCTAGTGACAGGGAGGGATTTTTGTTTTGAGAAATTAATCTGTTTAAACATTGTCACTGGGGGAAATGCTATTAAGGAACACACACAGGCCCCCTGATGTTATCTAAGCAGCAAGTCTCTGTCTACAGATAGCAAACTGACATGATATGCTAGTACTAAAGCCAACGACAGATCTTCATGCATGCACATGACTTAAACGATGTATGCATTGTTCTACCAGTAGCATATATACCAGAAGAGCTTTTTGTAGAATTTTGTAAAAAGGAAGAAGCAGACTAAATAAGTATATATCTATCTACTTTCCAGTCAGTAACTCTTCTAGTTATATAAAACTTCGAATAGCTATTGCAGGTGTGGTACTAAAGCAGTGCTCACTGCTCTAGGTCTCTCTCCACATAGCCACCCAAGTTTCTTGAGGACTATGAAAATTCTCATTAAAGTTGCAAAATATAGCATTGAAATGATGAAATTAAACGCATTGATTTGAAAAGACAAAGTGAAAAATCCAACTTACATGTTACTTTAGATTTCAGATAATTCCTCCAAACTGATAAGGAGGCAATTATGAAGCTGAATTTATACTACAAATGGCAATCTGTAGAGCCTTAGATGCCTGACTTCTTTAGACATCTGTCACGCAAATCTACAATGGCTGGTGTCTAAAGACACTCACAAATGTCCTATGAGCGAATTTGTTATTTGACTCGCTGAACACATGTGAGAAATTGGAAGGAACATTGCAATTGGCACTTGTGAACTGGATTTTCAGAATAATGAGGACAGGTGGAATTAATCCCTACTTGGGTTGCTTGTGCCTACATCACAGACCTTCACTGTTCAGGAGGACTGGTGTTGATTCAAGCACAAACGATTACATCATTTGGAAGCAATCAGCCTGCCAGCAGCATTTGGGGAGAAATTCAAGGAGATTGGGCAAAGATTCATTATTTGTGGAAATACCTAGACTATCTATGAAAACTTGACTAAACTCTCTTGGTAAATAATACTAGGTATTGGATGCAAATTTTATTTAAAATGTTGAAAAGAGCTTTGCAAATAAAAATAGGAACACGACAATTAGAAGCAATTTGGTTGGTGTAGTGAGTTAGACTATTTGATTATCAAGTGGCCTAGTGTTGTTCTCTCTCTCTCTCTCTCTCTCTCTCTCTCTCTCTCTCTCTCTCTCTCTCTCTCTATCTCTCTATCTCTCTATCTCTATCTCTCTCCAAACACTGGTAGATTATAATTGATGAACTCAGTAAAATTCTGACAGCTCAGAGTTAAAAGGGCTGAATAAGGTAGATAATAGATTAGACAGTTGTCCCAATCTTTCCAGTCATGGAAAAATATGAATTTCTAATATATTAGATGATAGCCTGAGAATGTTTACTATAACAGTTTCTCAAGAATAAAAAGATGTTGATAATATGTACGTGACATTAGAGGGTCTGGGACTCGACATAAATGTGATTTATTTACAGAGGAAAAACATAATCTCCCCTCAATTATTTTAATTTAGAACAGAGGGGAAATTTATGAGAATATCTTTTTTCTGAACCATTTGGTTACTTCTCCTTTTTAGGAAAACGATGAAGGGGCCAAGCTGTAAGCCCCAAGAAAAGTGCAGTGGAATATAAAAGATAGTTGTGGAACACTGTGTCCTTGAACTTATTTTAAGTTTTCATTTCTCAAGTGAGAGCATCATTATAGAAGAGTGAAATTCCATATAAATACAGATAAAAGGGTAAGAGAAGCACATGGTTCAAGTATATGATTAAAATTGCTAAGAAGGTAAAAAAAAATATTTGGAGGCCCAAATTTTGAGACTATTTCCACCACACTGAATATTTTAACTATTAAAATTAGATGTTCTTTCTCTCTCTCCCGCTTATTCTCCCCTGGCCCTCTTCTTTATCTATCTCTCTGTCTCTCCATTTTCTCCCCTTTCCATGTGTTCATGGCTTTTCTTAATTATTTTCTCTTTATCCTTTGTCTATCTCTTTTTTCTTTCTATTTTCTTAATGATAAAACATTAAAGCTAAAAAAAATTAGATGTTAACCACAACAGTCATCTGAATTAGATTCTTCTTTATGAATGTGGTCACTATAGGCCATTTTAAGTGCCTCTAATATTTGCCTGCTTTGTTGAAACTCCAGTGAAGGTTATGACGCAGAGAGGGGTGGCCTGAACAAGACTCTCTTCAAGAGTGTCAGAAACTGTACGATCAAATGACTACAGCTCCAATCCACCAAGTCAAGGGCTCTGAAGCAGTCATGTCAATGTTCTTAGGCAGCAAAGGATGTATCAGTTCTGGAGGAAGAATGCCACAGAGGCTCTTTGTGTGTTCATACAAAGAGGGAAATACTTAGAATTATAATATCCCCATCTGCTGGCAGAAGTCCATGCGAAATATGCACTGGAAACTGTAGCTGCTGTCACTGCCTGCTTGGGGAGATGGTATTTGAACTATAAATCTCCATGGTAGAGCTAGTGGAATTACCATAAACACTTCCTTGATTCGATGTCTTTATAACCCTAATGAAATTTATATCTATGTTACATGCAAACTATTCCATACTTCCAATGTAAATGTCCTTCCAGAGGAAGTTGATGTAACCCCTGAAGCCCTAAGGGGAAAATACAAGTGAACTATGTAGGTTTATTTTATTTTCCCTGGCTTTTGGAACCCTGGTTATACATTACAGATGTTTTGACCTAACACGCTAAAGGACTGGGTTTTTGTAAAACTCCTTTGCTTCCAGTATCTCATACTTGAGAATATTACTATGTTGGAGGCAGTGGGACAATCTCTTGATTGGAATTCGCCTTTATCAGAAGAAACTGAAACCACTAACTTCAAATTGCACATGGCTATATATGTGGTCTGTATGTGCAGCAGAATTATAAAGACATCTGACTTTTCCTCTAGTAGTTTCTTGAAAGATGTAACTGGCACATATGAAAAGGACGATTAGTACCAATAGAAAAATACAAATGGAGAAGAAAGGGCAGTATATACTGGAAATTACTTGAAATTTTATCTTTCAAAAATTGGGGTTCCTGGTGGAACTCAGAGGCAGGCACTTGCCTAACCTGTGGAACCCTGGAGTTAAGCACTGCACCCCCCCCCAAAAAAAGAAAAGAAAAACCCTGCCTGGTGACTTACTGAAAACACATGCTAACCAGTGTTCATCAAGAAGTGATTGAAAGGTGCAACTTGTTGCCATGGCCACTGGTATAAATGTTGTAAGTGTTTAAGCACAAAGCTGACTTCCATGAAAAATTAAACACCAAGAATCAGGTCTCTAACATATCATAACATTCTTTTAAAATCTGTTTCCTCAGGTGGTACCCTTGGCACTGTCCTCTTGGCAACTTGGTGTTGCCCTCTGTGGTACACAGAGAAATCGCATTTCTCAAGCAAACAGAAGGTTTCTCAATTGTAGCAATTTGACAAAAATACTATATAAAACAGTGCACTTCTTTTTCTCTCAGAGGTATTAAAATGAAAATTAATTCCTTTCAATTAAATGACCTTTTCTTGCCTTTTTGAGGTTAGGAGGCTAGTTTTGAGACAGGGTCTCTCTGTGTAGTCCTGGCTGTCCTGGAACTCACTCTGTAGACCAGGCTGTCTTTAAATTCACAGGGATCTGTCTGCCTCTGCTCCCGAGTCCTGGGATTAAAGACATGCACCACCACCATTACCCATTTTTTAGCCTCAGTGTGAAGAAGTCCTCAGAGCTTTCAGTTCAGTTGGAACCAGAGATGATGATTGTTTTCCTAGTCTTCACATACACAATTGAACCAAGTGTTGCCAATCATAGAGGTTTTCTGGAACCTTCTACATTCCCACTCTCAGAATACAGGTTTACACACTCCAGACATACTATACATAGTATCTTACCAAATGAATCTTACCATTCTTTTGTTTATGGATTCTGTTAGTAACAGGGATGTTAGTGGTAACAGTGGGTGGTGGAGTAGTAGGAGGGTTTACAGTAGCTGGCAATAAAGATGAGAGAGATGTAATTTTACAAGACGCATAAACAGTTAATATAGATAAGCAATCTACAGCTAGTTTATGAAAATGCATAGAAGAGTTGGAACTATTTCATGCTACTAACACAATAAACTAAAAGCTTACAATGCAAAAAAAATAAAAAGAAGAAGCAAGGCTTTCTATGGAACATGAAGAATCAGTTTAAAGAAAGTTAAAAACAGGCATTCTGTATAGATTAACTTTAGAAGTTTACTGAGTCAGCCTGCGCTGATATTCAAAGACTAGAGAAATAAAATACCAAAATAAATAATAAAATAAATCATATTTTTAATTAATTAATCAATAAAAATAATAAATTAAGTACAAAATAATGAAGAAATGATCTAGAAAATTACCTTCTAAAGGTACCAGAGAAAATGCTGAACTTTTTGATGTAAATTGTATGTAGCTACAATAATTTTCTTTTCTTTAATTTTTTGTTTGTTTGTTCTTGTTTTTGTTTTTTGAGACAGAGTTTCTCTGTTTCACAGCCCTGGCTGTCCTGAAACTCACTTTGTAGACCAGGCTGGCTTTCAACTTACAGAAATCTTCCTGCCTCTGCCTCCGAAGTGCTGGAATGAAGGCATGAGCCACCATGTCTAGCAAAATAATTTCCATTTGAGAATAAAAACCTTAATAATGGGAATCGCTTTGATGGTTTTGTTAATTGTGAAAAATTGTGATAATCTTAATGCAAATGCATTGTGAAAATGCTTTTTTTTACTCATTGAGGAAAAAACAAGGTACAAAACAAGAAAAAAGCTGAGTTTCTGGTCCCCTGGTCCATGGAATGAGTGCTTTAATACTTATATTAAAATAATAAGAAATAAATAAAGGTTTTTGAAGTCTTCACATCAAAGGTCTTCTGCTCTATTATACAACTACTTTGTAATTACACAAAGTACATGGAAAGAAAAAAACACTCAGTTATCATGGCAATATTATTCATGTATCTTAGAAGGAAAATCCAAAAATAATGAGTTTCCTCCTTGCTTTGTCTGGCTTAAAATCACTCTAATCTGTCACCTTTGTGACATGATCCTCTTAACCAAGCCACCATATATGGAAAGGCATTCCCATGAGTCTCATGTGGAACAGAGAAGATGCTGCATCTTATACATGCATGCAACATGTGACATGACAATGGATGAAAATGGGTCACAAAAAAATTAGATGACAAAATGATACATTTAAGGCAACACATTTATATTATTTATGTTATATATTACATACATGTGTAACTCTATGTTATTAGTATGCAACTTCTTAATACATAAAACAATTTTATTCAAAATATAATCATTAAGGATCAAAATAGTTAACACAGTTAATATTAACATTAACTTACTGTAACTATATTTATCTTAAGATTTAAGATATATAATATAATATAAAGTGCCTCATGGACTCATTTTCAAATTTTTTCTAAATATTCAATATGCATTTCCCTCAATTTATGAATCTGAGTACTTCTTGAAAATATCATATGACTGCATACCCAAGATGCTTACAATAATATTGAGAAGAAACATGGGGAGAGATGAAATCAACTGTTGTTGAGTGCCACATAACCATTCACATTTAAAAAACCCGAGCTTTATGGAAATGTGGCCAACATGGCCAATATGTCCTGATAGCACATTATTTGTGCACACTGGTACTGTGTCCCCACACAGCCAAAACACATCCAGAAATTCTGTTTTGCTGTTTCTGGCTTTTTCAGATGAACATTAAGATAAAACCCAAAGCAGTGAAACTACAACTTCCCAAACAGCAAGAGTTAAGAACATGAAAAGGTTTTGAGAGATGATGTCACCTCCCTACCTTGACAGAGAGTCCCCAGATCTGAACAGTTCGTCAGCTCTGCTGCAGGAAGCGGGATCAGGTAGGAACCTTGACCAACACAGAGGCATATGCAAAGTTAACTTGTGATTTGCTGATATGAACCGAAAAGTAAATATTATCAATCATGTCATTGATAAAGCAGAAACAGCCTCAGGGAGTCAACTGCCTTAACTGCACCCACAGGAAAATGTCTTTTAAGGTGACTGTGCCTTGCTTTCCTCAAATGCAAAATAGAAGAATTCAAATTGCCCTCAAACTCTTGAGTTCAGTATTTCAGCCATATGTACTGAAAGTACATATGTATCCCTTAAAGTTTATGTAAAACATTTGGGGATTTTTTTTTTGAATAATGAATTGTGAGACTCAGGTAACAATTTATATAAATAAAATAATATGAACATTCAGGGCACATTTCATAACGGAACTTGGATAATGTGAATTACTCATAAAATGCTGATTTTTTTTTTGTATACCAACACAATTATGCAAACTCTAATTCTAGAAGTATTTTTTCCAGGATTTCAAGTCAGTCTTGTTTTGTTTGACTTCAGGCTTTCTCTGATGCCTCTGCAACGGGAAACAGACACTGAGCTGATTTTTCTAATAAGCAACATTAGATGCTCTTTGCTGCATTAAATCTTCCTGTTGTGATTATGGGCTAAACTTACTGCAAATAATATGGCACTTGAATAAAGACATAAGAATTAACTCAAGTATTTACATTATGTATACATACATATACAATACACCATATATATGTGTGTGTATAGATATACATGTGTATATATGTGCCCGTCTTTCCCATGGGAACACTATGTGAACACAGAGCAGGTGCATGAGCTCACAGAGTATGTCTGATTAGGTAAGTGATAGATACACAAGCAGAAAACATCTCATCAGTTTAATGACATCTAGAAAGATATGGTTTCCTCTTCCTCAGATGTCTCAGTGGCACATCAGAAAAGGCCAGCCCTACAGACAGGTCTATCATGTGACATTTACTGGCAAGAAACTACTTCGTTGGTTCCTGCAACAAACACAGACACTGTATATACAGCTTCTGAGGTATGGTGGGCAGAAAACTTCCTGCTTCCATGTCTACTGTCAGAGAGGTCCCAATGGAAGCTAACTTTACTGTAACATGTCCGAGGGAAGAGCTTCAGTGCTGGAGGTGGCCCACTGGAAGCAGTGACAGGAGCTTGATGAGGAGAGCAAGCAAGAAGTCTGCACGCAGGTACTAAGGGTACCAGAGCACTGAGGCAAACAGACAGGATTTCTGAAACACATGCCTAGGAGGCACTGAAGAGGTCTGGGAATGCACACACTTGGCACCACTGTGGTAAAGTAATTTCAGAAACATGTGGGCATAGTCAGACGTATATCAGTGCAGCCTGTGGAAGACGGTCTAATATACAACAGCAGGACTGAGTCTCCTAATGCTGAGTCCCATACACAGTGGGGATGCATGCTCAAGCTTCTCTACACAAATTACTGAATGCATTATGAATGACAGCTAAATATCTGAACTCTTTTTTTTTTTAAAGCAATTGGAATGAATGAAGGGGCATGTGGTGAAACCATAGACTATCATTTGGAAAACAACAGTTTTTGATATGAGAGCGGGGTGCAAGAAGGCAAAAGACTATTAATCATTCAGGCTTAACATCGTGAGTATTAAGAAGAGAGACAGAAAGGGACGGACACAAGAAATGTGAAGGCCGATTGTGTAAGATTCAGTGATGAACTGGAAAGAGGAAGAGAAAGGGAAGAGTAATTTGCAGGTCTCCAACTTGAGAAACTGGACTTGATGGCCTCATAAGTGGAGAAAGGAAATAGCGAGAGGAGAATTATCTTCTGTTGTGTCTGGCAAGGGAAGTCATTTGCCAGTTGGACATCTATAATGCACACATGAGAAACTGTTTCTGTAAGGCACCAGTCAACCAAAGATACTGAAGGGTTTGTCTTCACCAGAGTATGGGTTTGAGAAGAGAATTGAATCAGACTTCAGCTGTGGCCAGATTTAAGTTTCCAGGGCAGAGATCTGGGGAGATAAAAACAGCTCCTGGTCAAAGTGGCTTCTCAGAATTTAAGTAAAGAACTTTGAATGAAGGGTGTGGCCACAAGGAGTGGAACTGAGAGGCTGAAGTGATAAAGACTGAAAAGACCTTTAACAGCCGCTGTACAGGAATCGGTGTCAGTCTCGTGGGAACAATGAAACTCAGTCTGTGGAGGCTTGGAGAATTAACGCCACAAGAGGAAGCCTGGTTGTGCAAGGAAGCAGAGATAGGGAAGGGGAGTTGTGAAGACTGAAAACCTAAGCCAGCATGTACCCTGGGAAGGGCGTGTGATGTGGCGAAGTGGAGGGAGGCTGCCGAGAGAGGGAGAACCTTATCTTGGGAGCTTGCCGCCCCTCGTGCATGTCCACTCTTTCCAGGACCTCTCTTCTACAGCTCTTCATTCATGTTTTAGATGGGACTTCAAGAAAACTAACAAGCCTATCAGACTCCTGTGACTAGAGAAATCTCGGCTTTGTAACACAGCACTGTGGAGACCCTTGGATGAGGTTCCTGTAGTTCTCAGATTACACACAATGCTGGCAGTCCAGGGCTCCTTGGAGGCTTCTGGAACTGATACAGTATCTCTCCAAGACAAAGAGAGATAAGGGACAAGGTTGTGGGAAAGGAGTTCTTAGGCTAACTACATGTCCACTGCAGTATAGCTATCTAAGCCCTCAGAGGTGGCAATAAGGGAAAATGTCAGAAGAGCTATGATTTACAACAAGATCTTGACCATTTTATCAGCTTCATTGTATACATTTCAATCTGTGGCTTCCTTTTGGCTAAAACTGTAAACATTCACTTCTGAATATTTTAATTAGTTGTTCTCTCTAGAGGAAGGCCAAGTTTATCAAATTGCTAGTATTGTATAAATACTGAACAGATACCATTGTATTATGGTCTCCTGGAGCAATAGAAATTACATCTGAATTATTTTAAGTGAAAATGGCACAAAAACAAATGACCTAATTTAATTAGAAGGAAATTACACTCTTGCATTATAAATATGTGGGACTACATAAACAGATATATAAAACACTGCTGGGGTTTGTAGAAATGCCATTGTCATCTCAACTGCCCAGGAGGTTGAAGCAGGAGGAGCACTTTAGCCCGGAGTTTGAGGCTAGACTGGTGAACATAGCAAGACACCATCTCAGATAAATAAGGAAAAATGCCCCAACATATGTAAACTTTTCATTTGATACTCAGCTGTACTTTCCTTACCCAGTTTTCTAGGTGTACTGTTGTGTTTTATAAAAAGAAAAAGAAGCCAAAGACCAATGCTGTGTTTTATAAAAAGAAAATGAAGCCAGAGATATTGTTTGGTGGAGGCTCGGTATGGTGTGGGGGAAGAAGATGCCTCTGTGGGTCCGAGCTGAAGCATCCCTTTGCCCTGAGGTACCAGCCATACCATGGTATAGCATAGAATAGAGTTTATTTAGGGCATGGAAAGGGGGGTTGAGGAGGTAGTAGAGACAGAGAAGGGATGAGGGGGGAGGTTAGAGGAGTAGAGGCCACCTTGAACATGTGGAGTGTGGGAGGGGAATGGGGAGAGACAGGGAAGAGGGTAAGGGAGCAAGAGAAGAGAGCAAAAGAGTGAGGAGGGGGCAAGCAGCCGCTTTTATGGTGAGTCAGGCACACCTGGCTGTTGCTAGGTAACTATGGTGGGAGTCTAGATGAGATGCCAACATTTATAGATTTATAAGTTGGGAGATGGGGAAAAAAGAAACAAACTCTTCTTTGTGATAATGACCATCAGCAGTCATCAGCAGTGTTTAAGTGATCTCTGTGTGTTCGTGCTCTGACTTTGAGTCTGCCCAAAGGTACTTAAAGCTTATTAGCCAACAGAAAAATTTACAATCACATTTTTTGTGTTAAAGTAAAGATATCTTGAAAACGGGGAGTTAGGACTGGGGATACAACTCAGTGGGTAGAGTGCCTGCCTAGAAGCCATGAAACCTTGAGTACCAGTCCTACTGGTTTGGACGGGCATGGCTGTACTTAGGAGGTGGAAATTGCATCACAACAACCTCATCATTGGTACCCAGGGAATTTCAGAGCAGTATCAGTTAGGGATCTTGTCTCAAAAGAGGAATACAGACAGTTGGTAAAAATCCTCTAAGTCTTTGGGTTTCTACTCTTTCTACCTTTCTTCTCCCAGCCACACTAGTGAAAGGAGTCACTATTATTATACAGGGTGTGCTAAACTGGACTGATGTGTAGCCAGAAGCTGAGCACATAGCCTCCTTAATAATTTTAATCATAGCAAAGTAAGTTGCAGAAAGTCAGAAAAAAATGTGTTCCAAGTTTCTCTTTGTTGATGTTGCTAAGATGAAGTTAAGTAAATATATTAAATTATTTTATGATTTTTATGTCACATTTTTCTTTTTTGTATTATGATGGATATGTATGTATACATAAGTTGTTATGATTATATTTTACATGCGTATGGATGTGTACATGTGTGTGGAGGACCAGAAATCGAGGGCAGGCATCTTCCTCAATTGCTTTCCATGTTATCTTTTGATGCAGAATCTCTGATTCAACCTGGAACTCACTGATTTCATTGCACAACCTAGTAGTTAGTGTGCCCCAGAGACCCTTTCCCTGACTTTCCACTGTTGGTATTACAGGTATATAATTGTAGTCTTTTTAGATGGGTTCTATGATTCAAGTTTAGGTCCTTTGACATCTCTCCAGTCCTATTATATAATAGTTTTATTACTATTTTGTATATACAATTATTTCTAAAGATCGCCTATGAGTTTGAGCACCTTCAAAGAATAGTGTGCTTGTCATGATAAAGCAATTATAATTTCAGTTAAAAATTATCTAATAATCTAGCAACAGTAAACTCAGTAGTACATGAAACTAAATACCAGTAATCGAATTTTTGAGCTATGGAAGTCAGGACTGTAGTGTATTATTTAGTTAATTATGAAAGGATGGGAGTTGGAGAGTTAGTGATCAGAAACAGAAATTTAGAAATGAGAACTAAAGTCCATTGAAAAATCCACAAATTTCTAGAAAAGGGTAATGACAGCGTACTTACCACTGTGTCTTATCTCTACCTCCACAGTGAGTAAGACAGGGAAGTGCTTGCAGACTGCTGGACAAATACATGTAATTTGCTTGAACTTAGACTGTTCACTGAGTTATACTATACCACTCCTCAGGAAAGAGCAGTAATCAGTTGAATAAATAAAACCAGCAGAGAAAGTACTGTCTGTTCTTTGTGAAAAAAGAAGGGCAGTCGCCAGTGTCTAAACTGTAATCATAACACGGCAGATACTTGTACCTATAATTAAAGGGTCAGAAAAGGAAATGACCTGTTCCTGAAGGTCATAAAACTGGGTATGTTTAAAAACTGTCCTAGGAAAAATAAAGATGTCTAAGGTTTAAAAACAATTATTGATAATACAACATTTGTGTCAGAAAAGAACAGACAAGATTGACTGATTTTTAAAAAGACAAACCAGCTAAAAAATTAATTTAATTCAGAGATAGTCCAAAAAGTACTTAGAAAAAATATAGAAAAGCAAAATAGCACGATTATAAAACTGTTGAAACAGTTATTGAGGACATTAGTTTTATATTTAATGTGTGACATACGACAGCATAGTTATATACTCAATGTGATCTGTTCTGTCTTAGTCCCTTACTTTCTCTTTTTGTAATTTATCCAGTGACACACAGATGGAAAACATATTCATTTTCTACCACCAATGGATGCTAGAATAGTCAATACTTGGCAGACTTTGCCAGTCTTCTGGAATGTAAGAAATGAAATTGCACTTTCTCATTGGTTACTGTACTCACTGAAAACTAGGAGAATTATGATGATCCTAAACAGCAATCACAATATTTTCTGAAGGAATAAAAGGAGGTGAAAATGTTAACAGAACACCCTTTATTTTTCTTGATTATTGAAGTTTTGCTTAACCAACAAGGCCAAGATACAATCTGGTACAGGTATTTCCTGTCCGTTAATAAGTGACTTAGATTCTTCAGCCCCAGGCTGGTGATTAAGCAGCAGGAATTTCCTTCTCCCACCAGTCCTCCTGACAGGCACAGCAAGACATCTGGGTGCACACAGTTGGAGGTTGGGAGTAGTGTCACCATGGAATGTTGAGATGACTGCTATAAAGTTAATGAGAATCAACTGCATTGAGTCTGTAAGAGTGTGTTGTCTTATGATGAAATAGTTTTGTGGACTCACAGATGAGTAGGATATGTGAGCACTCATTCCATAAGTTCCGGTAATCTTCAGACTTTAGAATGAGGTGGTGTGTTAACCTCAGAGGCGGTGTTTAAGAAAATAGAAGGAATGCATGATCTCACTTATGTGTGGAATCCCAAGAAGTTGAAATCATAGATACAAAGTAGATTTGTGATTCACATGGCCTCGAGAGCAGAAGGTGGGTCAAAGAGTCTAGAGATTATCAACCAAAAGGGTACTATTCTAAGAGTAATGAATTTAGAGGCTCTATTATACTGCATAACAGTCGCAGCTGAAAATGACGTAGTATGTGTTTGAATTTGCTCAGAAAGGACTAACAGTGTAACCAGTCTCTATGTTCTTTTCCTTGAATGCAAAACACTAAAAAAAGAGAATTGCTAAAGATTTAAAGTTTTCTCAGTATGACTACATGACTAAGTAGGATGTACTTAGCTTGAATTAGCCATTTCACAATTTATATAGCAAGATAAGCTGTACAACATGCAGTTTTGTCAATTAAAATAGTATTAACTAATTAAAAAGTGCTTTCAACAGTTGAGATTGCCAGGGACAAATTGATGATGAGTGTGTGAGTGAACTAGGCACTTCAACAACTGATCACTTATATGCTTCATTTTCCTCACTATTTAAAGCAAAAAGAGTGGTCTCTATTGAGACCTTCCAGTTTAAATGCCAACCAGGGTCAAAAGGAAACCTAAGGAGGAAAAAGCCAACAGGGCTGGGACTTGGGGTTATAAATGCGATGAAGGCTAAGGTGAACTCTAAGCCTCTTCAAAGGGAACAGTCACCACTTTGCTCTAGCTGTGCTATCCATGCAGAAATACTAGCCTGGCATTTGTGTTTGCCAAGAAAACCAAATAATTCATTTTATGTGGAATCTAATTTTTGAGGGTTGGAAACAGAGTCACCATTGAGAAGCATAATGTGTAAGAAATGCAGGTGGAGAATACATGAAAGTCTACCTCCAACCTCCCAGCTCTGAGGGCTTCACTACTTCTTTCCTACTGCTCTTCCAAGTGTGAGTTTCAGCCACTCTTAGGAGTCTTTGCTAGTTTAGGAGCTCATGTTTTCACTCATGAAGATTGACAATAAGGTGGTGGACCATGCTGTCTGTCACTATCAGACAATTTGTCTCTGTTGGTATAATCACAGCTGCTTACAGTACATAAATCTATGGTCCTAGTTATGTTCCTATAAAACTTTATTTATAAAGCAAGTTGTCTGCCACAAGCCCTCCCACTTTGCCAAATTCTGGTGTAGAGGATTTTCTCCAATGTCACATACAAATTCTTTTGAGTTGTAGGCCTCTTTCTTTAACTAAAATATATGTTACTAACACCTAAGAACACGTTATGATATTTTAAATTGATAACAGAACCATTTTTTGTGGGTATTTAAATTGGTCCTATAATAAAACATGATTTCTAGAACTAACTTGTATGATATAAAGAATACTGAATAGAAGTCTACTTCAATATCTTTTTGTTCCATATAATTATTTTCCTAAATAATTTACATTCAGCTATATCAAATATCGCCACAATTTGAAGTCTCCTAGAAACAACTGGGAGAGGAGAGTATTTGAAATAAACTACTAATGTTTGCTGTCAAATAAATAGTGATGAAAGGTCAACTGAAAGATTCATAATTATAAATTAGTACAAAATTCACATAAAATATAAAGCTGGATATTTGACTCTCACTGTCCTACACGTGACTGTTTATTTAAGTAATACAACTGAAATTCTGTTCCAGAATCATAAGGATCAGTATATTAGGGTAGCATTTTGGTGACTAAAAAATTACAACTTATTTATTTGTTTCTTGTGGTCCAAGTCTAGTGCCGAGGGTTCGTTTAATCATTTTGACTGTTTAGTTAGTGACAAGCTGACCTGGGGAATTCTTAAAAATGGCAAACCCACTCTCACTAAGCAAGCTTGGTTCATCATCAAACACATGCTGTGAATTGCTGAACTGGTAAGGTTTTCTGAAGCTAAAGGAGCTCTTTGTAATGATTCTATATACAAACATGTGTATATAATTTCTTATAGTTTTGCTTGTGAGCTAAGCCTTTAATGGTTGAGCCATCTCTCCAGCCAAGCATTTATGATTTCTTAATGATGAGCATTTTCACCAAACAATGCTAAGACCATGAAGAACATTAAGTCTTACCGCAGCTCAGGTTGCTCTCGGCTTTCAGAGCCTGGGTTGAGATGCTCCAAAAGTCATTGTGCCAGTCTATGACATTTCCAGACACACTACAGCTGAGGTTGGAGAGGGTTTTCAGATCCATGGTAAAATTCCAAAGTCGAAAATTATAGATGCTGCCCTTTAGAGAGGCGATCTCATCTCTATCAGAGCCCAATAGCAATGTCCCATCCCCGGGCACGACAGCACTGATTGTGGAATCGCACGGAACTGTTTCATAGTTCTTTTTGAAATTTATACCAATGAAGCCCCAAGAATTATTCCACATAAGACAGAGCTGCTCAAAGTTTTCTGTGAAGATGTCCTCTTTTTCCTTCACAGGTAATGCATTGTTCAACAAGCATCTTGAGCCAGAAATGGACAGGAAGTAGCCATTTTTGGTCTTTTCAAGACTGAGCAACTGTGTAAGGGACTCATCTGAGTAGGAGAAAGCTGTCCAGTCATCGTCTTCATTGCCAACTTTGGAGGCTTCAAAACAGAGTGTGAATGCTTTGAGCTCTGGAATGGAAACACTTTTTGCAACTGATACCTGGTAAGCATCTAATGTCTGGGGCAAAATGACCTTTTGATTCCTCAAGGACACAGCAACTAGGAAAAAGCATAAAGACATAACATAATTCTAGAACATGAGCAGAGATGTAAAATGTTAAGTGTCTCTCAGAATTCTACCATTTTCTTCCAAGGAACTTTTTACTTAATCTGTGAGCCATTGTTATCCTTTTTTTACCTAGCCTCAAACACCTACCTTTTACAAATGGTCTTACACCAAAAATAACAATAGGCAATCCCACCCAGGGACAACCATGTTGACATTTTTTAAATTTCTCTACATGACCATTAAAAATTAAGAAACAAAATCACCAAATTAGAAAGGAGCTAATTTCAGAGTGATTTCATTTGTATACTACGGATTTTAAAATATGATATTTCTTAAATACTTTCTGAACACAAACTAACTTTCTTTTTCACTAATATTTACCTTTTGCTCTCTCAAATATTTCTAGGCAAATCTTATTCATTCAGAATTTCTATTTTCCTTACACATTAAATTTCTGTTTGTCCTCTAGAAATTTTATTTTAAGGAAAGCATTGTATATGTCCAAAATAAAATAATTTCTGAATAGAGAAGATTATAACTTACAGTGAGGTGATATTAGAATTACAGATTTTCATTATTACCAGTGGACTTTTTAAAGCAGAGCTGGTCATGTGACATACTTGGAAGGCAAGGCAAGTCGATCTCTGTGAGTTCAAGGCTGGCCTGATCTACTTAGCAAGTTCTAGAACCGTCACAGCTAAAAAAAATAAGACCTCAGCTTGAAAAAAAATTAAAAGAAAACAAATATGAAAATAAAATAAAATAAATGTTATGCAGACAGACAGTCTAGAATTCAGTTCTGAAGAAACCAGAATTTGGATCTAGTAGTTCTAGTTTGGAAGTGAGGATTCTCAGAAACTATTAATAGATTCTCGCCCTTAAATCCTGATCTGACCATTCACATAAAAGAGCATAGTTTTGTCCTCCAGCCCTGGTGTTTACTGCAGCACATGCTAAATGGAAGCAGAAGGTTGGCTCTGCTTGTGGTTTACATACCTCTGATGTAGCTGGCATTGAAGCCTTTCTTCTGGATACTAAAGTCACTTGAAAAAGACACATGCATCTCATTCACGCTTGAGTTAAATGACAGGCCTTTGGCAGTTGCTCCACAGAACTTTGTCTGGCTCTCTCCATTATCAAGGGATAGTGAGTCATAGATGCAGTTGGGAGCTTCCTCAATGTCGAAGTCATTGAATGTTATCTGAATGATGTAGCCGGTAGGGGCTCGGAGGGTCCATGAGCAAGACTGGGTGTTAGGGTAGTCGTTAGGGTAACATGGAGAAGTAAAGGTACCAGAAGGATTGGACAGGACAAGTCTGCAGTTGCCACATCCCCACACTGTTGGTCATGAAAAAAAAGAGAGAAAGAGAAGGGCTGGGATCAGATTACATATAATAAAGTAAGAATCCTACTTATTGGGGGCAATCAAACAGTAAATGTTAAAAAAAATACATGAAAACTAAGAGGAAATGAAAGCACTTCAAGGAGAAAAAGAAATGCCAAGGACATTCCAAATAGTAATGATAAATACAAAATCTTAGAGAGCAAAACTTGAGGTTGTGAGAACACAGGGAAGGACAGAGGAACTCTCTCATGCAAGATGCACAAGGGCCCTGCACGTACCCACACATGGCAGATGATTCTAAAGAGTATACAGGGATTAAGACCCACCAGGAGATCTCAGAACAGCTTACGGGGTATGATAGGGATCTCTACTTCAGAGAGTCCATAAAATCATATAGGGAGAGCTCAATGTTATAAACCATGGATATATGTATACAGACGCACACACACGTACTTTGGTAAATGAATGTTGAAATATAAAGCAGGGGGAAAAAGCAGAAATGAAAATTTGACAACTTACATTTTAGCGTTTCTTTTACAAATTCAAACAACTGTTACCACTTTTCCCTTTCTTTATCGTGGTTGATGATGATACACTTATTTGATCATCTTGTTTACTCATACATTCAGCAAAGGTTTATTATCTAATATATAATACAAATTGTTCTATGCAGAATATAACAAGAAGCATGACAGTCTTTATATGAAATATTAACACTTGAGGCTTAGACCTAAAGAAAACAATAATATGTTGAAAAGTGCTGTGATAGTTTTAATTGTCAACTTGACACAATGCAGAATCCCTTGGGGAACAGAATCCCAGCGCAGGACTTTCTAGATCGGAATGGTCTGTGGACTTGCTTGAGATATTATCATGTTCTGAAGACCCATCCATTGTGGGTAGCTCTATTCCCTAAGCAGGAGATCCTGAACTATGTGTAATAGTGGAGAAAGAGAGCTGAGGACAAGCATGCATGCATTAGTCCACACCTCTCTGCTTTGTAACTCTGGACACAATGGAACCAGTTGTCTCAAGCCCTCGCTATTGTGACTTCCCTGTAGTAATGGACTATAACCCAGAACTGTGAGCTAAAAGAAACCCATTCTTCCCCAAGTCGCTTTGGTCAGGGTATTTGATCACAGCAACAGTAAACACACACAGCCAACAGTGTTACTCAACTGGTGACAAAGGTGGATAAAAAAGTAAGCAAGGGAAAGATCTGAAGTGTGGTAATGAGACACAGTATAGTTCTCCAAAGGCGATATTTAAACAGAAGTCCTTCGAAAGTTATGGCACACGCCATAAGCACTCTAGGACATAAACAATTTGGCCAATAGACACAGCAAATGTGAAGCCACTCTAAATGAAATTTTACTCTCTGCCATTGAACTATCAGTTCCATAAGCCAAGGGCTGTGTCTTCTTTGCACATCTCTATAGTTTCAATGCAATGCACCAGCAGAGCTCACAATCGATGCTAACGGAATGAGTGTATGTGAGGCAGTCTTGTTGGATTAACAGGGAAACGTCACTGTAGCATTATTAGTAAAAGAAACTAAGGATCTTTTTGATTATTCTGAACTATGCCCTGGACACCAGATCGGATGGAAAACAAGGTCTCCCATATCCCCGTTTATCAGTGTTTCTTCAGTTAATATTCATGCTTTAAAAATATTTGTAAAAATAATGACAACAATATTGTGTGCACAGCACTGTAAGCAAACAAATTACTAGAACATCAACACACAAAGATTTAATTAATAATACTTCAATTTGTGGTGTAAACTACTTTAAACTCAGTGTTACTGGGTACCATTTACTGGGTGGAACTGAGTGACTGACTATGCAATAGCTGTTCTTTAGAGTGACAGCTCTTACACACAGCATTTAATCTTCTTTGATACAGTGATACACTCAAAGGCTGAGAGGTATTAGCTTTTCCTTGTTGTCATTCCCTGGGATTAGGTTGGGTCATGCCATTTGGTCAACTCTGTTTTCTATCTGGTAACTCTTTCTCTGTTCTTCCAGAGACAATGACAACTTAGACAGGGTCAAAGACAGAAAGAAGAATACAAACTATAATTGTCAAATGTCTGTCAAAGCCTTTTCTTATTTACCCTCAGATTATCATGTTCCACGTCTGTCTTCATAGCACTACCCAGGGAGGTTTTGTTACTTCTACTTGTGGAATTATTTGCTGTCTGTCTTCTCCCATCAGTCTGTAAACTCCACAAACAAAGGGTATTTACTGGTTATGTTAGCCAGGCTGCTGGAAAGACTCCAGGGTGTTCTTGACACACAAGACTTCAGTGCTCACATTTGTAAAGACACAAAAGAATAACTTAAATGAACAGAAATGTGTGTAAATTAAAGAATGACCTCACACGGTGTGCAAAACCAAGACAAACGAATTGTAAGCCTGAAAAGTAGATGAGGAATACGTGGGTTGTGGCACGTCTCTGGATAGGGTTTGGAGTTCTTTCTTGTAACTAATCCATGCGTGGCCTGAAACTGAAATGATTGAGACTCTGAGACAAGTTTCCTTTCTTTTCCTGAATCCTGGGCTCAAAAGAGAAAGAAGCCATCGTAGCCTATAATTTATACACAGTAATAGACACCAGAGTTAAAACAAGAAAAGAAAAAAAAATGGAAGATTTTAAACAAACAAACAAAAACAAACCCATCAGTTTCATGCTATGTGAGCATACAGATAGGGGTATTGTTTATTTAAGGTGAAATACATTTCCTTATATTTAAAACCCAAGTAATACAACACAGTTACTATATCCATTAACCAAACTAATCCCCTTCTACTGTGTGATGTGGGAATTGAACTCAGGTCCTCAGACTTGCATAACAAACACTTTTATGCACTGAACTGTCCTGCTGGCCCTTGAGCCAGTTTTGTGCCTTAGCTTTACCTCCTTTGCACCAGGGATAATAAGGAACTTGTAGCCCTCGCTAGACTGTTGGGAGGATGACATGGGTTAATACTGGAGCATCTGGAGACTTGTATAAGACATACAGGGAATATTTAAGCATGGACTATCACTGCTCCTTACTACAGGACAAAAATCTGTGCATCAAAAATTTACATGAGTTAAAACAGCACTGACTTTGGTAGACTCTTTATCCCTCAGGCAGTTGTTGGGAAATGAGACAAGTAATAAAACAATAAAGGGAATTAAAATTGTGTTAAAGCATTCTTTCACATGACCCAACTACAGTGGCAAGACAGAATTTCCACAGTGCTATAGCCATTATCTTAATGAATGAAATGCCACATCAGGAATTATAGCAAAACATTCATTAAAGTCACAAACTACTTCACTATAAATGACTTTTGCTATATTCTTTCTCACTTAGCATCATAAAATGGTGGGAGTTATTCCCACCTCCATCTTTAGCTAAAACAAATATCACTAACAGAGATTCTGTAACATACTTAAAGTTATAGCTCTAATATTCAGTACAATCAAAATCCACCAATTATTCTGAATGTGAGCCTAGAGTCTTTTGTGGAAAAAAAACACACACAATAGAAAGATTCAGGCAATAAAAAGACACAGGGCAAAGTGGAACATGAGGAGAGAAGTTATCAATGGGAAAGTTCCAATAAGAAGTGCTATTACCTAAATTGAGCATGTTTTCAGAAATTTATTTGAAATGTTAGAAAGTTGGATTTGACTTTATTGGTTTGTATTTGACTATGGAGTAATCAAATGTTAGTTGGCTTCTATACTATGAGCCATTCCATTAAGAAATTAATTTGCCAGAGGAGGGTGGCCCTTTTCTGAAGAGAAGTGGAGGAGAAGTGGAGGAGAGATGGGTCTAGAAGAGGAGATTGGGGGGCTGGGAAGAGAAGAAAGAGGGAAACTGCGGTTGGGATATAAAAATAAAATTAAAATAAGTAAAATGAAAATGATTTGGGGTTGGGGAGATAGCTCACTGGACAAAGTGACTGCTGTGTGAATGTGGAGCCCTAAGTTCACATTCTCAGCACCCATGTAAAATCCAGGTACAGTGGCTT
Organism: Tokudaia tokunoshimensis; assembly: GCA_036184795.1. Taxonomy (NCBI): domain Eukaryota; kingdom Metazoa; phylum Chordata; class Mammalia; order Rodentia; family Muridae; genus Tokudaia; species Tokudaia tokunoshimensis. Next base: position 65,688,922 of record BTHU01000006.1, on the reverse strand, counting down.
ATATCTGTAACTCGAGTGCTAATGGCCTAGAAACAGATAGATCTTGGGGCCACATTGGCCAGTGAGTCTAGATAAAACGGCAAGATCTGGGTTCTGTGAAAGAAGTTATAAACTGGAAACCTGATAGAGGAAAATTGCCAACATTAGCTTCTGTCCTTAACATATGCACCAGTGAGTGCACTCCTACATACATATGCATACACAAGCATACATCTCACACACACACACACACACACACACATACACATACACACACACGAGCACATACACATACTTACCTGCTTCACCATCTACACAAACATATATAAGAAATAAATTTATTCTCTTATAGAAAAAGCTTCTTAAAAAGTTGGCCACTGAAGTAGGCACTAAGTGGAACTTTTGTAAAATCATGATTACCATGTCTCCTAAAAGTCTACCCAAGTAAAAGTCTCTGACTCACTGCATTCTCAAAGATATATAGAGTAAAGTGTTCTGAGCTCTAGTTAATACCAGAAAACATTTTCAAGTAATGTAAATAATAGTAAACCAAAGCTCAAACTTAGCTAGTGTGTGTGTGTGTGTGTGTGTGTGTGTGTGTGTGTGTGTGTGTGAGAGAGAGAGAGAGAGAGAGAGAGAGAGAGAGAGAGAGAGAGAGAGAGGGAGAGAGAGAGTGCGTATGTGTTTAAATAAATGCCTAGCACTAACTTGCCTATATCTTATGAAGGCCTATTTTTCAGCTAACCTTAAATAAACTCCAGGAAACCTGTATGTCAAGTTTTACTCAAATAGCACTTGTATATTTACTTGATACCCTTAATTCTTTTAAATTAACTTTATTCATACTATCCTATGTGTGAATGTTTTTCTGAATGTGTTTATGTACATCATGTATGTGTCTGGTTCCTGTGGAAAACAGATGAGAGTGTTGGATCACCAGAAACTGCAGTTAAAGATGGCTGTGAACAACTATATGGATGCTGGGACGAAAACCCTGACCTCTGCTCGAGCATCAATTGCACTTAACCATCTCCCCTGTTCTAGTGAACATTATGCTAATGGTTTAATTTTCTTTTTAATTTGAGAGATTTTGATTCTTACACTCAGAAATCTGAAAGTGCATAGCCTTTAAATCTTTCCCAGATGGGAACTTCAGACACCCAATTGCTAAATAAATCAAATAAGAAATCATTTGTAGCTGATTTTTAAGATCTATTTTTTTTCTATATTGTGTTAAATGGGCAACAAAACCCAAGTCTCAGATACAACTGTAACCCTGGCATTTGAGAAGAGGCAGAAGAGTCAAAAGGTCTGGGCTAGCCTTGGCTGTGTAAAAAGTTCCAGACCAACCAATGCTCCATGAGACTCTATTTCAAAAGCAACAACAACACCACAAACAGAAGGAATACACTTAAATATTTTATTTGAGTTCCTGGATACCTGTGGCTAGCAACTTGAGAAAGTGGCTAGTAAAATGAACCCCCAGAAAGATGTAACTTAAGTTGCCTGTTTCATTCATTCATTCATTCATTCATTCATTCATTCATTCAGTAGTCTGCAATATGTATGGTGATATGTCAAGCGGTAAGGAATTCAGAGCTCATTTGATGTTTTGAAAGTTTAAAATATCTAGTATCTCTGGTAGTTTCTAAAGATTAGCCCTAAAGTCAGCAGCTGAGAATTCTGGGGCCAGTGTTATCCATTAAAGGGTCAGAAAAGTCATGTGTTTCTGCAGATCAAGGCAACAGCTGCCAGATACAAGTAACATCAATGAAATGTAAATAACATTTCAGTTGCTGACATGACCTGCGTGGCTGATGACATTCAGAGTGGACAACTTCATCAGAGCATGTACTTCGTTCATTTTTGATGACCATGCACATTTTCAGGATGGCGAGGAATCTGAAGGCAATCTGGCTGTGACATCTGAGATTGTGTTAATGTGACAGACTTGGCAAGGGACACAGCCCAATCTCCCCATTCTCCTTAAGCTCTGCTTTCAGAGAGAGACTTTCCATATCAGGGAAGGTCTCTGGCACCCCATGCTGACAGTGGCCATTCTTATTTTCCATTGGAGCTTCCAGCAGCCATGTGAGAAGACCACTTTACTCCCACAGTCTAACGACACCGGTCCACCACCACTCCCCCACCGGTCCTTCCAAAGTTAACCAGATGACTGTTTCATTTCCTCTTTCGATTATTCAACCTCCAAATCTCTTTGGAAGCAGCATCAGAGGAAGTTATCACAATGATTTTGGCATGAGTTCAAAAGGAAATTATTTACTTGGATCGGTCCAGTTAGGTCTGACACAAGGAGAAACCTAACAAGGCAGGGAACTGAAAGACTCTCATGAGCAGCTTTCAGTTTGATAACGTTTTCAGTCTCTGAATGGGTGCACAAGTACCCCAACCCCACACACATCTTGGTCTTTTATAATATCGTTCATGGTTCAACTTCCGACCCTGTCTTTCCTTGATCATTCCATAGTCAACTGCAAAAGGTAATATTTTGTGAAGCAAGTGAATGGTTATAAGCCACACTAGAGTGCTTCTTCTGGAGACGCACAGTAGGTCCCTTGAAAGAGGATTAGACACTCTCGATATATGCACACCCATCTTGTTTTCATGGGAAACTCTTCTCCCTCAAGCAGTGGCTGAGCCTTTCCTGTCTCTTATAAAGTGGACAACTTGAAACAATGTGAATTGCATGTTCTATTACTGAATCTACTTCTTGACACTGGGTCTGTCTCTTTCCTTGTTCATATTCACAGGCTACAAAGGCACAACTCTGGATTAATCAAGCCAAGGACTTTCTTACCATCTAATGAATATGCTCCTAACATATTATTGAAGAGAATGTGTCAACTCATGATGATTATTCAGACTGAGGCTTCCAGCTTTGTATCTCTCATGCTTTATTATGTGGAAGCCTCACCAGGCTCCTCAGGTTTCACTTCTACCATCTCATCCTACTCCTTCAGCCTTCCTTACTATGCTTCTACTGGCCTTGCTTTTCAGGGTGTGGTCCTCAGGCCATGAGAGGTAGCATCATCTCTGGCATTAACAACTGCCTAAACAAAACTTTCAGGTTAAGATTTTCAAGCAATTCAAAGACATGTTCCTTTAAATAATAACATAAGCCATACTTCCTCTGAAAACAAAAGGAATCTACAAAAAAAAAAAAACACATAAGGCACAGGGGACATTGCAGAAGAGGCAGTGGAAAGATATATTTATACGTATACATATATTTATACATATATATGCATATACATATATGCATGTAATAATAAAGTTAAAAGGAGTTTATAAATTTGAAGGAAAATGCAAACAGGTGAATGGGAAGGGGAAAAATATCATGGTTATATTATAATCTCAAAAATGTAATTGAAAAAGAAAAGAAAACTCCTACAGCTTTGTGGTGAAAGTAGACATAAGGTTTCACTATAGAATAAAGAATAGCTCTCCTCATTAATGTGAGGAATATGTGCAGCTAAGTCCCCAAAGACATATCTCATCAAACTCTTGAGTAAATGACCTGCGTCTCTAGCTTCAAGTTCTGGAAAGAGAGATGGGAACTGATCGATCAGCTAAGTCCATGTCTTGTTTCCTTCCCTCTAGAGCAGGGCTCCACCCCTTGCACCACAGTTAATGACATTCTCCAGGCACAAAGCTTCTCTTGAAAGTGTCTGTTTCCTCTGCAGCACTAATGACGATATTTGTACAGCTTGCCTCCAGGGGTGGACCCTGACCTGATGGGAACCAAATCACAGACTTCCTCCGATGGATTTTTCTTTCTGAGAAATGCGAGATAGAGACACAGGACATTCACTTTGTCAGAGAATGAAGCTGGTGGGCTGGTAAAGAAAGGAGTGGGGGTGGGAAGGAGGGAGGGGATGTGGGCATGGATATAGAAAGAATAGATGACAGTGGTGTGGATGTGAGAGGTGGATACACTTTAATTTCAGACATTCGATGCTATCACAGACAAATGTGTCTACAGCCAATATCCCAGTGAGCACTCCTCTCCACCTAGATCTCTCTGTGCTCATTCTCCCTAGATGACCGATTCTGAGCAAAGGCTTCCACGGTGTTCAGATGGTAACTCATCCTTGCCTGAAAATGTCTGCTAGATAACTTTCCTTGGCTATCCCTCAGGCCCAACAATCCAAACACCATTCCACAATGGTCTGCATCTTCTCTGATATTGTTCGTAGCATGAAAGATATCAGATACAGGCTAAGACTCTGTATATCTCTTCTTTCTTCCTTCTCCAAAGTTTCAAACATCTCATCATTTATTCTATTTGTGTGTATCAAATCCACCACTTCATCTGATTTCCTTCCATTTCCATGCAGTATAATCTTCTTCTCTTTTTCCCTCCAGGATTAAGCTCAGCACCTGGTCTCACAGTTAGTCAATATCCTAGTCATCTGCAAGCCATCCTCCCTATTAGTACCAGAAAGGCCAATCAAAATTCACGTAAAAGTTTTAAAGTATTTTCACCTCTAAGTGACAAGTGAATATCATACATAGAACTTCTTTTCTGCCGTGTTCATACTTCCATCCCCTACATCCACCCACACATCCAATACAGTCTTCTGAAACTTCTATGTGTCTGCACAGTCTCAGGTCCTAAAAATAAAATATCATATAAGACAGCAGGGATTGGAGTGATGGCTCAGAGGTTGAAAGCTCTTTCATAGGTCCTCAGTTCAATTCCCTGCAACTGCACAGTGGCTCACAACCATCTGTAATGGGATATGATACTCACTTCTAGTATGTCTAAAGACAGTGACAGTGTACTCACATACATAAAATAAATAAATGAATCTTTGATAAAAAGAATGGTTTGTTTTAAATAACAGATAGCATCGCTGACTATACGGGATATACAAATTATTAGAAATGCAGATAGAGATAGATAGATAGATAGATAGATAGATAGATAGATAGATAGATAGATAGATAGATAGATAGATGATAGATAGTCAAACATGTAGCTGAGTCCAACAGCATGTATAAATTTTGCAGAGATGGTGCTAGAGAGATGGCTCAGCAATTATGAGCACTCATTGCTCTTCCAGAAGGCCTGGGTTCAATTCCAATATGCACATGGTGGCTTACAATTATCTGTAACTCCAGTTCCAGGGTGTCTGGCTACTGTAGGCCCTGTACACACATGGTACACAGAGAAGCATGTAGGCAAGAACCCAGTTTGTGGTGTAGACCAGGGGCACTAGACCATTTCACGAGCACTTGTAAGGCCCTAGAGTCCATCCCCAGCATTACAGGGGAAAAAAAACTTCAAAAGATGACTGAGAGGAGAAACAGGAAAAAAAAGGGAGGGATGAAAGGTGAGGAGGGGATTAAGGACGGCAGGAAGGAAATATGTCTAACACAGAAACAAACACCCGAGGACAACACGTAGTTTAGATGTGAGGCATGCAGAGAGGAAGGCAGGAGAGAAACAGAGAAGCTCTGGCCAGCGTGGTTAGCAAGGATGACTGCCTGAAGGTAAGAAGGAAGCTAGACCTTTCAAGGATCAGAAGAGGCTAGTTCAGCTGAAATTCTGTGAGCAAAGTAGGGAGAAACAGCCAATAGACAACCAAAAATGAATGGGGCTAGAGTTTACAGGATTTTTACAAGCCTTGCCTCACCAACAAGATCAGCAAAGAAAAGAAAATGGGTGTAATTATAGGAGAGTAAAAATCCCCAGAATTTTGTTTAGCAATGATTGTGTTTTAAATTTTCACCCATTTATATGAACACAAAGCTACTGGGGACAAAATGCCTTTGACAGTCATCGCCACCTTATCCTGAAGACTTGACAGATGACAAGAAGTACAAGTGACGGCCAGCCACTCTGACAGTCTGCTTACGTGATAATGATCTCTTGGACAGGGCATCACAAGGTCTCAAATCACCAAAGCGAGCCTGCACTAAGGGACAGCAAAGTAACATCCGAGTTCATCAAAGGCTGGTCTTACTTACCTTTGGTGTGTTTTGTTACCCACAAAGAGAGACTAGAGAAACAATAGGCGACACTCACTTGCTGTGCACTTCACTTGATTATCTCACAGGAAGAAAAACTTTCCCTGTGGATTCTCTAGGTGGCATTGCATGGGGAAACTGACTTATCTGAAAAGATATTGCCAAATAGCACTGAAGAAGAGAGAATCCCAGCCTTGTAAAAGTTAATTGTCACTCTTACACCCAGGAAGGCAATGATGTCATTACTGGTTACATCACTAACTTTTGAGCAGTAACTTGTCCACATTGGCAGTACATTTGGCCTACATCGGGATGCTCGAATATGACATTTTACTGTCCTTTCATGGTGGTTGTTATTTAACAGCACAATGTATTGATTACATTCATTTCTACCATCCGCCCACTCAGTTTTCTGGGAGCCTAATGTTACAATATGCAGTCTTCCTTTAGATGTCTTCACATACAGTCAACAGAGCATGGTCCGTGGAGAGGTAGGGGAAAAAGAAACTTTAAGAGCTGGTAACTGTTATTACTTTGTTTGTCTCGTGGAATGCGGTGTAGGTGACGAACCTGAAATTAACAGCTAGAAGCAAATTTGGGGTTTGCAAATTGACCTTCCCAATAAGGTGGGAGGGGCCTGGGTGAAGACAACAACTGGAAGGATGTTAGGTCTGGATGTTAGCTCAAGTTTTCCACATGAACCTTTAATTTGGGGCCATTAAAAAAAAAAAACCACTCCAGCTTGTACACATAAATGGAGTCAGTTTAAACAGTGAAGGTTTAGAGAAATGCAAACAGCTACAACTGACATGCTTTCTGCTTCATTGAGGGATACTTCCTTATGCAAAGTTCTTAGCAGTAAGGGAAAGCTTGTATAAAATTCTATAATATATATTTCCTAAGCAGATTTTTTTTCAGTATGAACATTCTATACATGAGGAATTCTTATTATAAGTATGCTATATTTATAATATATTTATATTAAATTCTTATAAATATGCTATCCATTTTCCCTAATCCATCACCAAAATCAATTACTTTATTATATTTATATCATATTAACTCACCAAATAGATCTCAAGTATCTGAGCAAAGCTCATTGTGACAAATAAAAGAAAGAAAAAGACTTTTAAAATTTTCTGAAAAGACTCAAGTTGAACTTGTCAAAAGTTTCTCCTGAGTTTAAGTAAAGCACGGCACCTAGCTGATACACAATATTTTCCATCACTGTGGAATATCATAGTGTGGAGGACAAATTCAGTCAGGAAGCTGAACCGGAAACCCTCCAGGTTCTCTAAACTGAAATGACCCCTTTCGAAGTACAGTCTTTAAAACCGGAACTCAGTCATGGAGGCTCCTACACATTGACATGAAATATAATAACATGGAGAGAGGCAGAGAAATAAAAATAAGAATAAACACCATCTCGTGAGTGACTTGTGGGAGTTGGGCCATATTACCAGCATATCACAGAGGCTCTGGTCTTAGCTTTCCCATGAACCCATCCTGTGACAGTAAGGAGCCACTGAAGCCTTGGTTTCCACATGTCAAAAAAAAAAAGTTCATTGGATTCTAAAACCGTGGTAATAGGTTCTGTCTTTGTGTAATGGTATAACTTCAACTGTTTCTTTGTAGGGAAGAAAATTCCAGAAGAGTTATGAGGAAATCTGAGGTTTCCCTAAGGAAAAGCATCATGATGTGTAGTTTATAAGGTCAGGAGGCAAGAGGGTGTCTTTGAGGGTTCATGAGACCCAGCTTATTTATGTTCATGTGTCTACTTTGAAGCCCTAAATTCAAGTCCCGAAGGGACAGCCAATGCAGGTTGAACACAAGTGAAGCTAATGTTCAGCAAACATCCTGGCTTCTGGGGTACATCACTGCTGCTCAAGAAATTTTCCACGTCTTGCTAATAGTACTTATTGTGCTATTTTGAATATTGCTGGCTTGGAATTATAGAACGAGCTATGACAGATCACGAAGATTTAAAGTGTGGTTCCGTGTGGAAAAAAAAAATCAGCTCCCTTTCTACTTAATATAGCTAAGGTAGTGTGCTAGTCATGTTTGCTTTACAAAGAAAATAGTTTATTACTTTCATGGGGTTAACATGCCCATTAAGAAGCAGGCTGGACTTGGGTTTGCCATACCACTGCTGAAATGGTTATCTAATTGCAGGTTGTGGGCTAAGGTGCTGGAGGTGCTAACCTAGCCCCTGGCAAGTTATAGCTGTGGAGGCAGCCCACTAAATTTGCCTGCAATTTCACTGCTTTTCCTGTGCCCCAGGAATTCTCTTGCAGTAATCCCACGTCTGCAGGAACACACACACACACACACACACACACACACACACACACACACACACACACAAGTTCATAGAGGTCACAAAAGTTTATAATTATATGTTTCCAGGAGGGTATAAAAATCAACTTGCTTGCTGTCCTCTCTGAGTCAGTGGTATTTTTAAACTTCAGGAAAATGGTAGAGAGACAAGCTCTAGGTGAGTAAGGTCACACCTGCAGGCAAACCAGAGAGAAGCCAGACCACCAAAAGTGGGTGGGCTGGGTGGGCTGCCTAGCAAACAGCCCAGTGTGTTTCCAATTGAGGCACAGGCCTAAAAACAGAAGAACGCCAGAGCCTTAGCAGTCTGGGTGGAGGAAAACCTCACTGTTGTTGGGAGCTGGTGTGTAGGAGGGCTCGGCTGCAGGCATCGTTTCCCTTCTCCTGGAGGAGATGAATTTACAATTTCAGCCAAATCTCCTCTATGCTCTGGATTACCATTTAGGTTTGTGGGGGAGTTTGCAGAAAGAAAAATATTAATAGATTCCTTTCACAGTCCCCTTGGAACATCAAGTAGGTAAGCTCTGGCTGGTAGGAGCCTCTGGGTCAGGACAGACTGTAACACGATTGTCCCCATTCTCTGCCACAGTAACACTGAGGAGAATTACTGGAATCACACATCGCATTTATATATTCGAGGTTATTATGTATTACTTAAGGAGCTATGTCTTTAGCAGGAGTGAAACGGAATTTTCAAGCAAAAGCAATTTGGTTTCCCATCTGATACAAAACCTGAAACATAGGTATTGTTTCCTTGGGGCGGGGGAGAGGGGCTCTTGGTGCCCATGATAGTGAGAATACTCTGCCCTCACGTCTCCAGAAGGAAAGATAAGGAACCCAAGGCATACAGATTTTTCCACTAACAAATGAAAATAAATAGGTATTTAGATGGCAGGTCTTTCTGAATGTTATTTGATCAAATAATATGCTCAATCTCTACCTGAGGAAATCAGTATGATTTTCTCATTTTCTCACTTCTTTTCACATCCTCCTTGTCATGTGTGTGTGTGTGTGTGTGTGTGTGTGTGTGTGTGTTTCTAGACATTGAACCTAAAGCCTCACACATGCTAAGCAAGTGTTGCATTACTGAATTATACCTGTGGCTTTCCCTTGCCTGATGTATTAGGAGACAAGGTCTTGCTCAGACTGTCAATGGATTTCCGATGTTTTTGCTTCAGATTCCTGAGTAGCTAGGATTAGAGGCCTGGCCCACCAGGTTCAACATGTTTTTGTTTTTTTTTCCATTTTGGTTTTAGGAAGAGTCATGCCATTGGGCATTTTCTAGAGAACCATCCAGATAATGGTACAAATTCTACGTGGAAGCACTCCTAACCTCATTGCACAGAAGAAGCAAGAACAAAGAGACATGAAATTCCAAGAGAACGTTTTCTTCAGAGTGTATGCAAATACTTGACATCTACATGATTTTTTGCCTCAAAGGAATAGATTTTTCCACTGTCAAAAAAAAAACCAAAAAACCAAAAACAAAAAACCTTTTCTCTAATCAGTTTCTCTTGTAAATGTTACAATGTCTTGCAAACTTGTTTTCTATAAAAATGTTAAGTCATGACTCAGAATCAAAGAAAGGAGGGTGGTGGACCAAGATCACTATTTAACTTACCACAAATATTATATCAAATGTTTCATATTGTTTTAAAATTCACCTCAAGCCTTTGGCCAAGACATAACTGAGACTGTTAAAAGTGGCTACAAATGGGAATTGCTGTGTCACTGACAGGAGATGCTTAGATCTGATCAATTATATCTCAGGTATACAAAAATCCTTTTGAATAGTAGGCTACATGGCAGGCACCAGTGTTAGAGACAGCTCACCCGTTATTTCAATCTTCTGTATTTAAGCACCTGTCCAGGGAGATCTACATATTAACACCCGTGATTCACATCCACTAGTGGAAGCTTGTCTCTGAGACGCTTCTGTGTTGCCCCAACTCCAACAACTTCCCAGCTGCTCTCAGTATGGGACGTCTCTGCTGCTTGAGTGGAAAGAGCACGCTGGCTGGCTGGAACTTCCAGCTCAGTGTTTCAGTGAAAGACACCACTGTCCTCCAAAGCACATTATTCAGCCATTAGATTCAGGCTGCTGGAGCTGGAGACAAAGGAAGTACTATGTCCTATCTCCCTCAACCCATGTGCTCTGTGATGTCATTTTTAGGTACTGTCTTTCAATTCAAAGAGTGGATTTCTGTACAAGTTTGAGTGATGTTAGGAGCTAAGTAAAAAGTGCAGAAACTATATATTTTTTAAAGGCTTTTCTTGAAAGAGTATCTTAAGCTTGATCATTCTCTTGAAACAAGACAATTAATAAAGGAAAATTCTAATATCCCTAGTATCTTAATGGAGAAACCATATAAATCCTACTCGGATAAGTGCTACACCCAAGAAATACTACTATATTGACCATCTGGTCAATATTTTTAAAAGAACAGACATTGAAATAATAAATAAAAATTGATAACAAGGCTCAGTAGATCTGATGTTGGATTTTAAGAGAAAGCTGGGATACCTTACCCATTAAAAGGTATAATATGAATCATCAAAGACAAGTGGATTTTGTTATTTGTAAATACATTTGTATTATGTACACATGCACACACACACACACACACACACACACACACACACGCACATACAATATCACATTTAACTTGTGATTTTATTTGGCCACTGACAGTAAGGATATAGAAGTTAAAAAAAATAACAACTTGGACATAGATTAGGTGGGAACTCTTTGCTGTCTCCTTCCTCTTTGATTCATTGGGTTTCAGCCAATCAAAACGGAAGTAGAGGAGAGAAAATAAACAGCACACAGCTATCTAAGAGATAGTGGTGGCGTTATCATGAATTCACACTGTGACACTGGATGATGCCAGAACCCAGCTACCCAGTCCCTTCATCTTACAGGGGAAAACCTCAAAGTTCCTTGGTGTGAGGGAGAAGGAAAAGAGAAAAATAGAGATGATCGGAACACAGGGCCATACTCCCTCTGAAATTTAGTAGTGTTTCCCTTGGCATGTTTCACCTAATTTCACTCACTTGATTTCTTTCTTGGTTATTTTGTTTTTCTTGATTGAAGACCACAGACTCACAGAAAGAAGTCAGGCTTTGAAAGAACATTTGAAAGCTCACGAGTGACGTGGGTGCTCTCTGGGTGTACTCGAGTGCCACGAACACTTGGTTAATGTCTAAACCTCCAGTGCTTGGCATTCTTCCCACCATTCAGATGTGTAAAAATTGAGCAAAATAATCAAGATCTGCCCATCATCCACATGTATCTATAGTTTGTAAGTTTATATTGAAAGACTTCTTTGAAAAAAGTCAGAACTTTTGACTTGGTAAAAGAAATGATTATATCATCCTTCTTCTGGTCATAATAGTTAAGTTGAAGGCCATCTCTGGTGGACACTATTTTTGCTTTTATATAATATATGCTTACTCCAGGATAGAGCCTTAAACATTTTCAGAACATATTATGTCTGAGGTACACACTATAAATATCAAGGAGAAGAAGGATTTTCTGTGGTAAAGACAGGAAGCCATGGGTGTAATGATGTAAACCTCCCAAGCAGAGGAGAGCCCCCAACTTAAGGCTTTATCTTGAACCACCAAGACTTCTACCATCAGCAACAGCTAATTTGTTTATTTTATTTTTAATTAAAACATTCCATTTCCCCCTTTTCTCTTCTACTTTTAAGCTTTTCCATACCCCTTGGCATTTATTTTCAAATTTATATCCCCTTTTTATTTTAATTATTATTGCTATATAGACAACCCACTAAGTCCATTTACCATTGCTTGTATGTGTGTTTTCAGGGATAGCCACTTGGTATAGGATAACCAGTTATGGTGCTCATTTCAGGGAAGGTAATTTTCATTCTTTCAGTCATGAGTATCTATAGCTCATCTAGAGGTGGAGCATGTGAGTTTTCCCTTACCCGTACTGGCATGCCAATGGTATTGTCTTTGTTTGAATTTTTTTTAGGAAACCAAGTTGTTAAGATTTCATGGGTGTAACTTCCCTGTCAAATCTAGAACACAAAATTTTGCAACAGACTTCTTAGTCCTTTGGCTCTGAAACTCTTTCTGTCTCTTTTCTGTAAAATTCCCTGAGCCTGAGGTATAGGAGTTGTGTTGTGTTGTGCATATCCTGGGGCTGGGCACCTCATATAGTCTGTGTCTGTTGCGAAAAAGAAACCTCTTTCATGTGGGGTGAGAGCTACTCTTTTCTGTGGCTAACAAGATAAGTATTTATAATTTGGTTAGGAATTATATCAGCCTAGGAAAGTACTAGTTTGTTCTTCAGGATCCATGACTTCACTAGCCATAGTTTGTTGGCTAGGTTTACATTGTAAACTTTACAGTATCAGGCATGAATTCCCTTCTACTAAATGGTCCTTAAGTCCAATCAGCCACTGGTTACCTCCAAGACATATGTGACACTAATGCATCTTTTCAATATCTTGCCATGAAGATCACCTGTGGTTCACAGGCATCATAGCTTGGTAAAACTAGCCTGCACAGCACCTTCTGTGCTAATTTTTAGAGAGGACATTTTCAGCTCAGATACAGGTTGAATCATCAGAGTCCTATGTTCAAAGTACATAGTATCTTATGCAATAGGGACTTGCCTTCAATTTCTGGGAGGCAGCAAAGAGCAAGAGGAATAATCTATGTTCTTTTGCAAGTTTCTTGGATTGCCCTGACCAACCACAAGAAAGGAAGCTCTCATGCCTTATACAAAGGGATGAATAGCAATGATATAAAGATGAAATATAAAAAGGGGAGGGGATTTAATTCTGCAGAGGTGAGAACTATACAGAAGGAGAGAGAAGAGGAAGTGAAGTTAATACCAAAAGCATGTTTTAAAAGGACATAGAAAATATTATCTTATATTTACCTAAAATTACACACAATACATATAAGTATACATACACATACATGTATTTTAAATAAAGTTATGTTATTTGCATTGGTAATGCTTCCCTAGGATCCATAGACTATTTAACACTTAGTATGCTATTACTGTGGTATGACCCTGTATCGCTGAGCCTATCATCCCAATTTTACTGATGAGAAGGCTAAGGTCCAGAGATAATCTACTGGCTTGCCTAAGAAGAAAGTACTATTAAAATAAAAGTAAAAATAAAACTAATTCTTTTTTCTAAGGAAGGTCAATATAAGTAGTTTCTAATATTCCTGTCTGTACTAAAATTAAAACAGAGAAAAGAGATCTTAGTGTGCCTACTAAGTAATCTTACTAGGATAAATTAAATTTCTGTAACTTCAATGCACACTTGGAGGTGTTAACAAGAAAATAGGTTTTTGTGTTTCTTTTTAACTAATTATTTTGCTTTCATAGTCTAGTCTATACCCTAAGAGCGAGGATTGACATCTCTATGTTTAGATGTCTAACTAAACTAAAATATGGTTTAGTCAGTAGTTAAATACCAAATCTATCTCTGGTGGTGGTAGTGTTAACCAGGACAACAATTCAATATTCAAGTTTTCTCCAGTATCAAATGATTCAGAGAACCTTAAATTTGAGATCATGCTTCACCCCTTCTCTTACTCTAAGACACAACTTCATGGAAGATCATGAGCTTTGGACTTGCAATATGATCTTTCACACGTCTAAATCTTTCTTTGCTTAGAACAGGGACAACACCATGGCTTTTACTGTAGTTACTATGTGAGCTAGTAGTATCCTGCACAGAGTGGATTAGCCAGCAGTGGGCACAGAGCACCCATTCCATTAAGACAGGAAGTAGGCACACTGAAGTACGGGCCAGATCACTCTTCCAGATCTTCAGGACTGACAACTCACTGTTGAGTTTCCCTTGGAAGACAGCCAACAAGAGAAAAAACACCCACTCAAAGACATACTTCCTTACTGGAGCACATCCCACCCAGTGAGTGAACAAAGTAGTTAGTACAAGGTCCAGTCTTCTGGTCTAAGGTGTTGGTCCAAAATCCCTAGCTGGCAAACCTCCATCTTGGAATGTGGAATTCCTGGAATTGAACCTACAGTCTCTGGTCATTTATGTTTTAAACTTGACTGAAACAAGAGGCACCGGCATCACTCAAGAAAGAACTCTGCTCCAACTGTAGTAGTGGAGATGATAGAGAAACTTGAGAGCCAGAGACACGAGCACTGATTCTGCTCACTACTTATAGCCTAGCTCACGTCATCCATATTTCAGCTTTAAAATGGGATAGCCTTATAACTTTGACATGGATTTTAGCCCTCCTCACTTTAGAACTCGCTTTAGGTCCAATGGTTTCTGTCAGGGTAAGAAAAAAACTTTCTTCTAGTTAAAACATATCAATAATTATATTTTTTACAAATCCTAATCAGCCCTTACAACAACAAAAATAATCAGGATGTCTTCTTCGAAAATTTGGAACACATACTTTGTATATTAATTTGACCAAATGGTAATTCATTAACATTGTAGACTACTGGGATAATTAATACTCAGTGTCAACTTTGCAGAATTTTAGAAGCCATGAAGGAGACAAGCCTCTAGGCATGCCTGGGAAAGATTATTTAAATTCATTTAATTGAGATACCAAGACCCACCTTAATTGTGGGTGGCATCATCCCTTGGACTAAGTTTCCAGAGTTAATGCTTGAATAAAAAGGAGGAAAAGAGCTGAATACATGCATTCATTCCCCTCTGTTTCCTGACTGAATATATAATTTGGCCAGTTTTCTGTACTCTCTGCCTCCATGACTTCCCCCATCATGATGGACTATACCCTCAAACTATGAGCCAATATAAACCATTCCTTCCTTAAATCACTTCACTCACATATTTTGTTGAATAAACCAGTAATATAAATACTATTTATGAAGAAATAAAATTTCCTACATTTTTACTGAGACAGACTTTTGGGATACCATATTTTCCTACAAAGTCTAAATATATCAAGAGAATATTTCATATTCAAGTATTGTTTTTGTCATGACCCACAAATACATTTTCTAAAAATCTGTACAGGGAGTTAGTTACTAACTACTTCTTTGCATTCATAATTAGGAATCAGACACATTCCAGTGATGCTATAAATGAATGAAGAAGCTTCTAACAATGTATAGTCACTAGAAAATGACATCTGCCTGCCTTCCTATTTAAACTAACCTAAACATAAATAGTCTCACTCTTCACCGATGGAGTAACCTATCTCATGCCTGTGCCTAAATATTGGCTCACTCATCTGATCTTTAAACATGAGCTGTCCAGTTCAATTACAAAACGGCTCAATTGATCAAAGTTGGATTTTCATGTCCTTTTGATGTATCCTCTGAAGGGCTTACCAAACCCCATTTTAAAAAATATATGCTACCTAGAGCATTAATCTATCACTCATGTTTGTTTTTTATTGAATTTCTGGTAAGCGGGTACTGTGATGATTCTCAAAACCTTAATTCCTCCACTCCATTACCATGTAGCTAATGGGTTCAGAAAAATCCAACCACAAAAACCATAATCACAGTAGCTCTCTGTAAAGAAGTACCTGAGACTTCACTGATTACAACACTCAAAATGTTCCTTGTGAAGGTCAAACTCAAAATATATTTATGAAAAATAAACCTTTATGTTTAGATTTTAAATCCATTGGCCAGAAAAAACATGGCAGTTTGGTCCAGAGTATAAAAAACTAATGTAGGATCCAGGAGAATATTTAGCAACTTTATTCAAATAGAAATTTGTCAGCACTTGGGAACTATGATGAAGACTTCTCCAGGAACATAGGGATTGGGTTGTGCTTTGGCTATTAAAAGTTAACTAATCTGCATTGATTCCAATAAACAGATATCTTAGAAGAAAATCTTTCCTGGAAGATTAAAACTTCACTGTTATAAGGCAGAACAAGGAAAATCACGTTGTGCACAGTAAATGTCAAGTCTCAAAGAGTTCAATAGTCATTTGCATCCAAGTGCTATAATGCATCAGCAAGCGATGATCCCGAGATCATGTATCTTTGATAAGATCAAACCTTCCATTAGACGGACTCAGAAAGCTTGCTTGTTTAATCAATGTTAAAGGCTGGTTCACTTAGACTATCAGATTCCTATGCAGATGTGACTACCTCCCACTCTTCTGGTTATTTCATAGTGCTATTACTTAGTACCAAGTAGCCCATTAAAACATGGTTTCCCAAGTAGAGAGAAAATCCTCATTACAATGATGTAAACACAGGCAAGGACAAATATACTTAACACTCTGTAAGAACGTGTGTGGACTTGAGTCTTTATTAATCAGAGCAGATGCTGACCCAGAGGAGAGGCCATTGGAAAGAGCTGAGTATCAGTTTTGACTGTAATATTTCTGTACTTTCCTTAATTTCTAACTAAACTTTTGTTTGTTCACCATTGCTCTTCTCAAACCTTGAGTCTGTGAGCACTGGAGTTACACTTCATTAAGTACTGTATTAAAGGGAAATGACTGGGAAAGTGCTTCATCCCGAGAATTCATAAAGAAATACATACATAATGTCATGCACATAGTTCAGTGTAGCTCGCCCTACCTTTATTGAATGATGCCACGTTGACCACCTCGTAATGTAACAAAAGCAGGAATACTCTACAACAAAGTCACTTGGCAAAGAGTCTAATTGGTTTCCCTATGCTATGCTGCTTCACTCAGACATCGACAGTTTGCTCCAGGTCATAGAAGGCCTTCCATTTGGCTATAAACTACCAAAAATCAAATAGACTCAGAATAACCCTTAGGACTAAAAGCCTTTCATCAACGGCATTGACTGATGTCTTTTCTTGCAACAACTTATTTTGTGTTGCTAATCTAAGTGTAAACCACAGCACCTAACTAATTTAATTAATTAATGTAATAAGCCAATTTTGCTGTCAATTAAAGTCTGGCTAGTAGTTACAAATTTGATTGTTGAAACAGCCAGCATCACCTATGCAGTGGGGAAACTGTTTTTTGGGTTCTTTTTTTTTTATAATTTGTTGTGCTTTGGCCTCACCCTTACTGCAATTGGGAAATACATTTTTGGTTGATGAAATGATTTGATTGTAAATTTACATTACATGAAATAAACTATCTGAGAGAGTAGTCCAGAACATACTGTTGGAAGATGGAGAACCTAATGTTTATGATATTCTGTTTCCTTCCTTTGTGCATGTTAGAAACACCCACTTAAAAAATAATGCATTTAGCTAACATGTAAACCAAAAATCCTATTTTTGAACTCATCTTTGATCATGCTGTGAACAACACTTCTAAACCAAAAGACTGGCTGCTTAATATAGTGTCTAATTTTATATTTACAAACCAAACTTTATTCCAATGTTTCCATTATGTATACAATGTTTATAGTTACCAGCCAGTAATAGCCAGTAAATATGAACAGACCAGCCTTTTCTTTGCCTGCCAGAGCTCTCAGGATATTATTTTCAACTTTCCCATGTTTTTCCTGTAAACGATTTCTTAACTGAAAATAAAGATAAGAAAAGATAGACGACTATTATTATTTTATATATGTGTATGTGTGTGTGAATGACAGGGGGAGGGGAGGGAGAAAGTGAGTGGAGACAGGAAAAGAGATGGGCGTATGAAGGGAACCTCTACAGCAATTGCACATGGGGAAGTTAGAGGTTAGACTGACTTACAAGAGTCAGTCCCCACATTTCACTGGCTGAGCTATCTGGCCAACCCAGAATATTACATTTTTATATTAAAAACACAGACTCCTCTCTGAGTCTTTGGTACATATCTTATCCCTTTGCTACTGTGTTGAAACTTTACATATACAAAATAAGTATTATTCATGTCCCAGAACCTTAATAATCAATGATATTTTAATACCCTGTTATTGAAGGACCCATACTTCTGAACTTCCTTGGACAGGAGTCCTATGTTCTTTACACCCTACACTGTGTCTTCCTATGTTCTTTCTTTCAGTATTTGGGGAATTAGTGGAAGAAGGGGTAGAATCAACTGGCTTTCTGACATCCCAGTAGCTACAGAGGCTTTTCAATATCCTCATAGCCATTGCTTTGTTTGTTATCAACTTGTAACTACAATTTCAGATTCACATTGAACATCAGTGTTTAAAACATTATTCCTGGGGGAAAGGGTACCTCCATGCATGGGTACTCTAAGGCTATTTCCTATAAACTCTTGCCTACCAGTCATTTCCTCAAACAGAATGGAAGCAAGGAGTATTCTTTACTATTTAAGTTATCAAGTCATTTTAAGAGATGAGTTGAAGGCTGAAGTACATGCTACTGTATCACACAGAATCAGATGTCTAAAGAAACCATCAATTACCGGACTCATTAAAAGTTGTTTATAATTTCCTAGTCTCAGAAAATTTCCTAAGTCCTAGCAACTAGAGCACTTTATTTTTCTAATTAAAAATATCTATCTATCTATCTATCTATCTATCTATCTATCTATCTATCTATCTATCTATCTATCTAACATCTATCCATCTATTTCATGTGTCTGGGTGTTTTGCCTGCATACACATGTACCATGTGAAATGATTAGTGCCTACAGAACCCAGGAAATAGCATCAGGTCCTCTATAACTGGAGTTACAATGGTTTGGCAGTGTTGGGAACCAAGCCTGGGTTCTCTATGAGTGCTCTTAACTACTGAGCTGTCTCTCAGTGTGCTTTTCTTCTACACAGTTTTATTTAAAACATGTTTTTAAGAAATATCCAGTCATTAATAATTCTGAATGCGTTAAACAAACCAACCACATCAAACTTCTTTAAGGTGATTTTGTCTGGGCACATTGCAAACACAGTAGATGTAATTCCAAATGGCTTGGTAAGATGTGGTAAAAGAGTAACTTGTGCAGACAAAATAAGTGACATTTTCCTTCTGACTATAACATTTTCCTTTGATTACAAATTTACAGCGAGAAGAAAACCCTACATGTATCCTCACAACATAAAACAGGATTTTCCCAAGAATCTATTCCTTTTACAATTTTGGACTCACGTAATATCTCTTATCACTAGTATTTTGGAAACAAAACAACCAGTGACACCATCTACAGGATAAATTTTTGTTCACATTTCATAGAGAAATAAGCCTAGAATAATAAATTATATAAAGCCCATGAGCTGGATCGCTCTGACATCTCTCTGAACACTGGCTCAGTCTTCGAGCCAAAAGAAAATCCAGTAGGAGTTGTAGCTATCATTCAGTTGATTTCTCTCTCATATATTTCATGAAGTATTTGGACAAGCTAGAGAAACAGAAATCTCGTGTTGTGGATGTCAGAAGGCAATGAAATGTACCAAGTTAAATACTCCAGGGTGCCGTGAATCTTCGTCTTTCAGTTCAGGGGCATATATACTGAGAATGCCCCTCTTTCAAACTTTGTTTCCATTCAGTAGACCATTTTTTATGAAGTCTTAACTTTCAGTGCTTTACTAAAACAAGAAACTACACATTTCCATGGCTTTAGCATTGGCTATGAAAAATTGTGGGAGGTCTAATGTTATTATGCTTAGAAACTAAATGTGCCTTAGAATTACTTGACTATTTCTCTCTTTCCCAATGCTAACTGTAATATTAACTATATTTTTCTACTGCTCTAATTTAAAAGTCTATGATTTAAAAGGTTTGTAATTTCATAATCTCAGGAAAAACTGAATTTACATATAGCAAATAAGCATCTCCATATTCTGTGAATCTCTGCATCTTTCATGAGAAAAATAATGTAACTTAAAGAATATATAAAAGTATTTTTCAGAAATATTGATACCATGGCTCATTTTCATTAAAAACAAATTCATGTAAATTTTTTTATGAAAGCTAGAGAGTTAAAATTTATTATTCATCAGTTTCAAGCTGACTCACATTCTCTGTTAGTGGTCCTTAACTATTTGTTCATTTATTCTATCCATGTGCTGGTTTTACTGATGCAACCAAGTCATTTTTTCTTAAGTTCTTGACGGCAATGACAAATGCCAAAGCACTTATTTAGATGTCAGAAGAATTGTTGAGTAAAAAATAGAATAGGTTAAAAAATGAACATGATATATTTATCAGAAACAGGCATCTCAACTTTCAGAGACCATAAACATATTTTGCAGAAATTTAAACTGGTATTTTTCACAGTTTAGTACAAATAATTCAGTATATGTACCTAAACACACATTGTAATATCTAAGACTGAATTGCAATGTGAGGATTATCAGCTATATTATCAGCAAAAACTTTACCTACCCCAAAAATGTTTTTAAAACAAACAAAATTCCATTATTTACCAACCTTATAACAATGTTGGGATATAATAATTTATGCCAGATATACACATTTACTTTTCAATTGTGATTGACTTTCTTATGGAGGTCAGATAATTTTAAATTTTCTTATAAGATTGACAAAGGTGTAAAGAGATGACTGCGAGAGTGCATTGGAAAGAGCAGGGTCATCAGCTCATCAGCCCTGGGGATTATGAATGTTGGGTTGAGTAACGCAACAATATAGCTGCCATTAATGATTTTATTAGGTGTCAACATATCAGTAATGGTGAGCAAATTCAAGGCCTCAATAACAAAAGCTAATGGTAGAAACTTGAAATTATTTAAAAAAGAATATAATTACATTTATATGTTTTAAAATGTATGGCTATAACACACAGCTTATATATATGTATACATATATATACACATATACACATATACATGTATATACATACACATAGATATATACACAGTATATATACATACATATATATCTATGTATGTATAAGTATACACAGTATATACATACACACACACTTACATGCACACACACAGATAATATGAATTGTGCTCTAAGAAACAATGAAAGTAATCTGCATTCCCTTGTTAGTGAGGGTTATTAAAATTCCCCATTTTCAGGAATACTCATAGCTATGCCACAGAGTACATATGGATTAGAACAGCATCATGGGAATGTACCTCTTTGGAATAAGCCTCCTTGGTTAGGCTGCCTCTCTCCACTGGCCAATTGGTTCCACCATGCTTCCATTCACTCCCCTCCATTCCTACTCTACATGAAGGCTCTTATAACAGAGTCAACAGAACATAAATCTATGCGCATCACAAGAAGTGACCCACACACACACACACACACACACACACACACAATAGTGAGCCTTTGCGAAAAGGAGAAAAGATTCCAGACTCTACTTTTTTCCCATTTTCTTGGTGAGGGGACTGGCAATTTCAACAAGTCATCAATTGGTTGGTTTCTATAATTTATTATTCTTTCAATAAAATGCTCATAGAGTTATAGAATTCTCATTGGAATAGAATTAGAAAGCACATAGACTGACAACCTCTCCAAGGTCACATGATCTTTTGGTAGCTTAACTACAGTGAGGATCCTGCTCACTTTAGAAATACTCAGGAAAGTCTTTCTAAACGAGCCACAAGCCTATATTGTGATTTGCCGTGAAGGTGTACAACTGCCCTATTAAACATCCCTAGTAGAATTAGTAAATCCAAAGCATGGGAGATTTTTAAAAATTTCCAAGTGACAATTTAGAGGATGTGGAACAAGGATGCAGATTCAATGAGTCCAGCTCTTGAAACTTCTTTCTTACTTTTTCCATTAATTTATTTTTTTTTAATTTTATTTTATTTTTTTAATTTACATTCCAAATCACTTCCCCTTTCCCGTTTCCTCCCTCCCCGAAAGTCCCATAAGCCCCCTTCCCTCCCTCTTTTCTCCGTTCAACCCCCTCTCATTACTCTGTCCTGGCGTTCCCCTACATCCAGTCTTTCCAGGACCAGGGGTCTCTCCTTCCATCTTTTTAGAAATCTATTGATATGCTGATTGTGTCTAGGGTATTCTGAGATTCTGGGTCAATATCCCCTTATCAGTGACTGCATACCATGTGTGATCTTTTGTGATTGGGTTACCTCACTAAGGATGATATTTTCAAGTTCTGACCATTTGCCTAGGAATTTCGTGAATTCATTGTTTTTAATTGCAGAGTAGTATTCCATTGTGTAAATATACCACATCTTCTGAATCCATTCCTCCGTTGAGGGACATCTGGGTTCTTTCCAGCTTCTGGCTATTATAAATAAGGCTGCTATGAATATAGTGGAGCATGTGTCCTTATGGCATGCAGGTAAAGTCTCTGGGTATATGCCCAGGAGTGGTATAGCCGGATCCTCCGGAAGTGTCATGCCCAGTTTTCTGAGGAGCCGCCAGACTGCTTTCCAGAGTGGTTGTACCAGCCTGCAATTCCACCAGCAGTGGAGGAGTGTTCCTCTTTCTCCACATCCTCGCCAACAACTGCTGCCCCCATTAATTTATTTATTTATCCACTTTACATCCTGATTGCTGCCCACTCTTCCCATGCTCTCCAACTCTATCGAAGAATGGATACAGGAAAATGTGGTACATTTACCCAATAGAATACTACTGAGCTATTAAAAACAAGGACATCATGAAATTTGCAGGCAAATGGGTGGAACTAGAAAATATCATCCTG
Organism: Tokudaia tokunoshimensis; assembly: GCA_036184795.1. Classification (NCBI taxonomy): domain Eukaryota; kingdom Metazoa; phylum Chordata; class Mammalia; order Rodentia; family Muridae; genus Tokudaia; species Tokudaia tokunoshimensis. Next base: position 65,666,117 of record BTHU01000006.1, on the reverse strand, counting down.
AGTGAGGGAACCCAGACCTGGTGGCACACATCTCTAATCCCAGTACTTGGGAGGCAGAGATAGAGGTAGGCAGATTTCTGAGTTCGAGGGCAGCCTGGTCTACAGAGTGAGTTCCAGGACAGCACAGCCAAGACTACACAGAGAAATCCTGTCTCAAAAAACAAAAACAAAAACAAAAACAAAAAAACAGAACAAAACAAAAGATATGCACGGTATGTACTCACTTATAAATGGAAATCAGCCATAAAATACAGGATACCCATGCTATAATCCAAAGAAGCAAAATAGCAAGGAGGTCTCAAGAGAGGAGGGTTGAATCTCACTTCTTAGTGAGATTAGGGGACATAAAATACACCTTTGAGGTAGGTGGAGGTCGAAACTTCTTTCTTACACAGGATTGCTTACCATCACTATGGAAACACAAGAACCTGTCAGTCATCTTTCTAGAGACAGTTATTTTATCCTCAAGGGTGTATAAAAAGAAGGTTATTATTTTATTGCACTTGCTTTTAATTTTTTGAAGCTTAATTTAGAGTGTGTGTGTCTATGCCCATGTGCACGTGCTTGCACACATTCATGCACACACACATACATGCACGGACCATCCTTGAGGATGCATAAGACAACTTTTCAGAACCTTTTTTCTTCCTCTTCTTTATCTGGGTCCTTAGGATCAAGCTCAGGTCTTCTGGTTTGGGCAGCAAGCACCTTTACTTTACATTAGCCCTCTTTTTAATTTTATTTCTTGAGACAGGGACCCTTTATTATGTAGCCCTGGCTGTCCTAGAACTCATTGCACAAAACAGGCTTGCCTCAAACTAACAGATGTAATTACATTATGATCTCAAATTCAAAGAAATTATAAATAAAAACAAAATAAGTATACCACTGAAAGGGCTTCAGAATAAAGAGAATGGAGTCCTCTTTTTTCCTTTCAGTCTTAATTATAAAATAAAAGCATACTCAAGAATAATTCATATAATTTATACACTATATACAGGTACACATATAATTACACATTCTGAAACTGCATATATCAATAAGTGTATGAGCACTTTATGGCCTTATCACTATAATAACTTCTATGTTAATTAAATGAAAATATGGGTGCTTAAAAAAATTACATGCTATTAATGACTGGGAAGATTTGTCCTTAATATTTAGTAGACATTTAGCAACATATAAATTGCTGTAAATTGACCCCTTCCTGTGAATACATCTGGATTTCATGTTGTTTTCTCTGCAAAATAATTTACAGTTGTTGGTGCGTCAGCACAGCACCTCTTGGTAACCTAACTCCCACTTCTAATATTCTTCATTCCACAGATGTGGAGTGACTTAAAGGAGAGACAGCTTGGTCCCATTGTGTGCAAACGCTCTGGTTAATATTCAGTATTTCCCACTAGCAAGGTAAAATGAGAAAATCATTAAGCACCACCTATCCATGTCTAACATTTGAAGATACTTGTTTCTCTACAGCAGAAATCTGAATTCCCAATGCTGGCCACACCTGTAATACACATGTGCAATGAGCAAATGCAGAAGGGAGTACTCAGCCTGTTCTGTTGAAAAGTAATACGTTAGAACAGAAGGTAAAAAAAGAGAATACCTTGTTTATAAAGTTTCCATGATGTAATGCAGTTCAGACACAATGATCTGGGATTAAATATAGAAAGTTGTAATGGAAAGCTAACCAGTCTATTTAATTGTAGATATTCTTCTGAACACAAAATAATCTCTGAAGTAAAAACACTCTAGAAATATAGTAGTCTAGAAAAAGCTGCTTACCACTGGATGTGTTGAGCCCTGCCACCACAAAAAGATCATGGTTAATAGCATAGACTGTTAGCAACAATCCATAAGAGAGGTCTGGTTGCTCACACAGAACAGCAGAGAGCAAGAAATGGCTTGATTCACATCAGCTCTTATCCTTGGCAGTGAGAAGATGAAAGGTTTTAATTTTTACGTGGTTTCTGGAAAGTTCTGAGGTCAGCACTGACTGATGGATGCTTGGCAATTCCTAAATAAAATCCTAATATCTGTGTGTGTAATACCAATTTTTACTGTCTTCGGGTCTCCAGCTTCTTTGGAGGCATTCTCAATGCTGACAAGCCTCTAAGGCTATAATGGGCAGTCTATATTTTTGGTGAGAGTCTCTGGCCATGTCTTGTGTCTACCTGCTTGAGTGGTCTATTATGCTAAGGTAAGTAATCAGGAGATCTTGTGCAAAGGAGGACACTGGGTACTAAAAGCAAAACCAATGTAAAAATGTGAGGAATACCATTAATTGGTAGTGCTGGGAATGGAACCCAGGTCCTCAATCTTGTAAGAACATTGTAGCGACTAAGCAATAACTATCCTCCACAGAAGCCCAATTAGTATAATTAGTATCATATAAATAGTAAAATTAGTATCTGAAATTTGGCATGCTTGTAATCCCAGAATGGGAAAGGCTAAGAAATGAGGGTTGTTATTAGTTTAAAGGAAGCCTGGACACCATAGAGAGACTGAGTCTCAAAAGCCATACATTCAAATATATGTACACACACACACACACACACACACACACACACACACACACACACACCATATATGCTGAAATGTGTACTTGCGATATGGCTGGATAATATAGATTAATCATTAACAACTATTCTGGATGTGATGATTTATGGATATAAAGATAGAAAACTCTTTCATTAATTTAGATGTTTAGTACAGTATGAATTATACCTTTTGAAATGTGGAACATATTTGTAGGGAGATAAGAAATATAAATTTAAAACAATTTGATGGTTGCTGAAAGAAAAGTAGGTTTATGTTTTGATTGTTTTCACGTTTATGTGTTGGGGTGGAGGAGTGATGTTTGAAAATGGATGCAATAGATGGACCAGTGAGCATGTATCTCTATGGAGAAAGAAACTTATTACTCAACTATATAGGAGAGAAAAATAAAAAAATCACAACGTGATCTATTTCTTTTAGAGGATTAAAAATTACAAATGTAACAATGCTAATTACTGCAGCACTGTAAAGTATGCCCCATAGGCTCAGGTGTCTGAACATTCAGTCTCCAGCAGGTGGTGCTGTTATGGGGAAATTGTGAAACCTTTGGAGGCCTGAGGCCTAACTATAAGAAATAGGTTAGGCCATGGGCCTTTTGTATCCTGCCTCTGCTTCTTCATCCAGAAGAAAAGGAGTCACCTCTTCCTCCTCTCACCACTGGGCCTCTGTTACCCAGCCTTCCCCATCATGGCAGACAGGATCTCTTTAATTTCCAGTCACAATAAACCTCTCCTCCCTAAAGTTGCTTATGGAGTATTTTGTCAGGAACAAAAATAGTAGTAATAAAACTACTTTATAATGACTTATCAAATGGTAATTACTTCAATAAAATATTATTGATCATCCTGCATTAAAAAAAAACCAGGTAAAATAAATGTGGACATATATAGAATTTTGTATCTAAAGTGAATTTGATGCTGAGGAGGTATCTCAGTAGCTAAGAACACAAATATCACAATAATGAGGATCTAAGTTCACATTCCTAAGATCCACATTAAAAAAGAAAAACAAAACAGTACAGCCATGAATGCCAGTAACTCCAACCCTGTGGAGGAGGAGCAGAGTCAAGAGGATGGCTGTGAACTGCTGCCTGCAAGTCTAGCTCCAGGTTCAGTATAAGCCCCTGTTTCAGGGAAATAAGAGGAATAATGATAGATGAGGGCATCCAATTCCTTCTTTGACCACACCCTTACATAGGCATACATACCTGTACACACATGTGGGGGCATGTACCATACACATCGTGCACAAATGCACATATTACATATAGAGGCACAGTTTAAAAATTAAAGCAAATTTGATGATTATATAGTGTCAGACTATTAAATGCTATTATTTAATCATGAAGTATGTAATTTAAATGATCAAATTTATGAATAATAGATTTTTTTTTACTTAGGGCCTTAATTTAAAAAAGACAATATTGAACTATAAACAAAAATAATCCAAACATAGTTTAAGAAGCAAACTTATGCTATTAAACTCAAATTTGTATTTTTTATCTCTATATGATTATCAAATATAAAATTATTCTTTACAGGATATTTGTTCATTTTCAACATAAATAAGTATAAGTAAATTTAGAATCATATTAGATAGGAACTATTCATTGTCTGTTTGTTTGCAATGGTCACTGCTATGGACCACTCCTGTCTGTTAAGCTTAAGACAGAAAGAATAATTTTAAGTTAAAACTGAGTTATAAGAATACTATGGTTCCTAACAGAGCAGGGCTTAGTCCTAAGTTGAGAATCAGGACACTCAAGGTTCTGACAACAATAATTCATTCAACGGTATCTAGGAATGGATCTGTAGAATCTACTGTAATGCACCAGAATTACTGGACTGTACTAGAATGCACTAGAATGCTCTGGAATGCGATTGAATACACTAGACTGCATGGTAATGCACTAGAACACACTGGAATGAACTAAAATGCATCAAATGTACTGGAATGCATCATAATGCACTGGAATGCACCAGAATGCACTGGAATGAACTAGAATGCATAATGCCCCTCCCTCCATTGTGCACAGATGCTGCCTTAGAAGAGAGAAGTCAGGATCTACTTTTCATAAGCTCGTTTGACCTGGTAACACACCATTCTACACTCACAAAGAGTATAAGACTACAAAAAAAATCATAACACAGATTACAATAAAACTCAAAGTATATCATTATGAAGGATGCTAAGTCCATAAATTTTAATGATGAAAACAGGATAGCAGATTCTATGACATTAATTCAAAATGCAATGTACATATTAAGGCACCCTGTGGAGGAAAAGATACAGCCACAGTAGATGCAGACCTGCTTCCTACCTGCTTGATTATCTGGGGCTAGACCCCTCTCTCTGCCTATCACTTGCTCATCATTACACTGGGCTGGAGAACACCAAGCCTGTAAAAACACTGCCCCAAGCCCAATTCTCAGCTCAGTTTTTGTGTCAATTCAGCTTGAACATCTAATAGATTTTGCACACACTAGGGCAGGTTTCCTATAAAGGAAAAAGAATACTACTACTCTAAGGGGGAAGTCATAAAAATACCATACACATATGTATAGTGCCTATTATAGTATATACTATCTTATTATATGCTTCTATATATGTAGCAACTGTCCTATTTTCTATATTGTTACTGTACTGGATTAACAGAAGCATATATAGTTATTATTATTTTAAAAATGAACTATTTGAACTAATTTATTGCAGTTGCTTTCATAATCCCAGGCACCAAACAATAAGGACCAAATATGTACATGCTTCTCAATCATGACCTTATCTCTACATATGAAACAGTTTCAGAGCCAGACTGAGGACAAGGCTACACTACATAGGACAGCATTTCAGACATAACTGGAAGCTCCGTCCATGTGTGTCCCCCTCATCTACTTCTCTGTCCTGTACTGAAGCTTGGTCCAAGCTGATGTAATTATTCCTAGTTCACGACTGTCCTTGAAGTATGAACTGCTTTGTGTAGAGAAACAGTATGTATCTGCACAGAGAGAGACACCACAATCACCCAGGAGAGAAAAATGAAGAACTATATGAAGTCACTTTGAGCTGCCAACTTTTCCTAGTTCCTTATTTTGTTATTATATGTTCTTCCGTATTTACAAAGTAATATTTTCACCAGTGTTTGAAGCTCTTGGGTTAGCATCCTCTTTGGCCCATCTTGGGACTTTCTTAACCTCACTTGTTTGGTTTCTCATTCTTGTCTTTGTTGGCTTCTAAGAAATTCCCTCTCCTGGTTTCTCCATCATCCATCAGTCTTTTCTCATCACTTTATCTGATTACTTTCTTCTTTCATCATCTCTATAGCAGAAGCTAAAAGTTTCATATTAGAAATCTCATTTCTTTTTCTCCATAGTCTTCGCCTTTGCAATTTCAACAATGTTCATGACCTCAGTTCCATTTGCCACAAAATTCCTGAATCCACTTACAGATGTCTGACATCTGGCTCATTTCCAGCTTTGCATTGGGAGCCACTAATAGCCAAGATGGGCCTCCTTGACACTGAGTCTCCCAAATCCTCTTTCTTCTTGCTTCTTCCTTCCAGGAAGCTCACTTTTTCTTCTCATGTGTGGAAGTTTCCTCTTTTTAATTCTAAAACTTCTCTAACCCCCATTCTATAGAGCCTAGTTCATAGCATTTGTGGTGTAAGCTTCATTTTTTCTCATTAAATTGCTTTTTCTTGACCCTTCCAATCTTCCCCTTATCTAACTTTCTTCCCCATTATTATGTTTGCCTCCTGTGGGATTACAGGCAGGCTGCCAAGTCACTAACTTTTTCTTATGTGGGTGCTGGTGATCTGAATTCTATAGTCGTAACATTTATAGGGTAAGTACTTTATTCATGAAGACATGTCCTTGGCCTCTTGGGGTTCTTTATTTGTGTTTTTTGTTTTCTTACTACTGCATCATGCAGAAAAATGTGTCACCTGTTAGGATCATAGCAGAGAGATCCCCACATGTGTTTGTGTCCACTGCCAACTTTTAACTCATTCGTCAGAGATTTATGATTCCACGGCCTTATATGATAGCACTTTCAAAAGAATCTCATTCTTATTTTTCTCTCTAAAATAGACTACTCAAGTTTCTTCTCATTACTTTTTCAAAAGATTGTCACAGCTGATTATAATGTGTAAGCTCAAATCCTCCCCTGTGTGTATTGAGGGATATTTATGAAAATCAGTAGGACTCTGAATATGAGAGAGAAAGAAGGCGTGACCAAAACAATAACAGAATCATGAAGCTTGGCAAGGAGCCTTCACATTCTTCTGATGCAAACTGTGATGTCATGCTGGACTCCTGAGGTGGCACTCCAGGCACATGGCATTCTAGCTACTACCTGATGCTACAGTTAAGGAGGGACAGCTGGGAGAACAGGGCAATCCACTGCTGGCAGCTTTGCATTACTCTGGGCCAAGACACACTTCCTGGCAACTTTGTCTTGCTACCCCCAACCCCAGGTCTACAAACACTTGGGCTTCTCCACCTTGACTGTTTCAGAACCATGTTACTGCTCCACACAAAGGATACTATAGACTGGGTGGTTAGGATGGCCTAGCTGCCGCATCTGGTGATATCAAATGGTAGTTTTACTTTCTATACTGTTTTCTTTATGGACCATTTTGTCTCTATCACTAAAGGCTCTGCTTTGATTTTCTGTTTTTCACATGAAATATTCTCACTCTTTCTAATACTCTCCTTAAATTTATTCATTTTATTTTTTTCTAAGGATGTTACATTTTCATATTTAACTGTTATATCTTATAGTTCCCCTGGAAACAGTCCGGAACGCCTACAGAATAATCTCAAACTCATTGAAGCCGGCTATTAGAAACATTGATTTCCCCTATCAGCAATGATATATCACCTATAAACTGGATAACTTTCAATAAACACTATTGTTTATCCATCTACAAATCACCAGCTACATTTGGACTCAGGAATGACAGAGTGGGCATGCAGACACAGAATCAGGACAGGCCTTAGCTGAAATTCTTGTCTAACACTTAGTCCTAATAGGAAAATGGGCAAACCAATGGACTCCTCAATTTCTCAACTCAATGAGCTTTTCAGTTTTCTCCATCCCAGAAACCTGACAGTTACCTCATCTTTCAACAATAACAAACTATAATGTCCCTGAGGATCAACTGCAGTGTCTCACACACTCTACGGTATAACAGATATTATTGGCTCCATCCTTGACAAATGAGACCATTAACTAATATTTCTCAAGGCCCAGGGGTTGTAGCACAGAGGTGGTAAAAGGAAGCTCTCAGCTGTCGTCTGATTACGACACCTCTTCTAATATAAGGCATGTTAGCATGAGAAGACAAAGTAGCTGGTGGTCATTGTCAGCCAGAACTCATGATTCTAATGACAAATGCCAACAGCGAGGGGATAGCAAAACTATTTGGGGAGCATGGAGCTCTGACAAGGCACACATACACTTGGTGAGGAACTGAAATATAAGACTCAGCCCAGTGCTCTTCCTATATTCATCTGGGTCTTCCATTTTATCCAAATTTGTTCCCCGAGTGAAGAGTTTGCTCAGTGAAACACTGATGAATCAGCACATTCAAGAATGAAAATAGTTTGCACGGTCTTTGTCAAGTCTTGTGCTGTGCATTTTCTTTACTCTGAGTTTGAAAGTACAGGGCAGGCTCACGTTCTTCTACAATATTAGAGACACTGCTGAGAATCTGTACAGTCCCAGCTTGTGAAAAATAAATGCTGTCAGTCAGTAACTAAATGATGGTTTTCCTAGCATAGTAAGACTTCAAAAACTCCTCCATAGCACCTGGACATCATCTTCTATCTTTTGCATCTTCTGTAAAAGCAATCATTCTTGGCTCTCAGTAAATAAGAATGCTTTACATCGACAAACATCCAAGGCCCACAGCAAGATTTATAAGGAAAGGAAATCTTTTCCTAGAGAAAATATCTTGGAATGAGGTGGTTCGTTATCTGAGCCTGAAGAACATCAGTTCTGTTTAACCGAAGTCTCCTTCACAAAAGACATTAAAAAAATATTCTCATCAAAAACGTTCTGGTTTAGCAGAAAACAGAAAACCAGTTAGGGTCATCAAGTCAATAATTTATAAATTTTCTTTTTATTATTATTATTTTTATTTTCTATATTCTTTATTTACATTCCAAAGATTTCCCCTTTCCCGGTTCCCCCCTCCCCGAAAGTCCCATAAGCCCTCTTCCCTCCCCCTGTTCCCCATTTGCCTAAGAATTTCATGAATTCATAGTTTTTAATTGCTGAGTAGAATTCCATTGTGTAAATATACATGGAAAATATCTCTGATAAAATTGAAGAAATATATAGAAAAACATGTTAAGATTGACTATTCATGGAAAAATTATACAGATAAAATGGTAGGCATAAAAATATTCCTAAGTTGATTGAAAGTAGAATTATAAACATTTTCTGATAGAACCTACCAATTTATCTGTATACATTTATTCAATTTTATCAGAGATATTTTCCATGTAAATCTTCAATTTTATCAGAAAATGTTTTCACTTCTACTTTCGATCAATTTAGGAATATTTTTATGCCTACCATCTTATCTGTATAATTTTTCATGAAATAGTCAGTTTTAATGTGCTTTTCTATATATTCCTTGAGTTTTATAAATTTTCCTTTTATTAAAAAAGAAAGAATTCCAGTGCCCATGTAATGGCATTTAATAATTACATATAATAAAATATCTGTGAATTGAATTAGAAGAACTGTCATTAGTATTCTGGTACATTCTATATACTCATGACTGTGCTGGCAAGGGCAGCCTCTGCTGAAAAGTCCCATATTTGAACCTTTCACAATACCTAAATGTTATAGTTAGTGTTATTTTCATAATCAATAATGGGTAATCATTCATATTGTGATATCTAACTCAGGTCCTTTTGCTTTCGGAAGAACTGTATTCTTCCACCCACATTTATTCATGCCCCTTTTTTCCTAAAATACTGATGATTTACATTTTAGGTTTGATGTTATTCTAGAGATTTATATTTAATAATCTCCTCGTGGGGTTCCTATCACTACAAAATGACACCTTCCTACTGATTTATAAAAAATGTAGTTCGCTATTTTGAGGGAACTTTTTTTTCACAGCTCATTAAATTATGATGCAACAATTAGACAAAGGGGGTAAAAGTGAACCCGAAAACGTGCCAAATTCCACAAGCTGTGAATGAAGATAATTAGTTACTAAGGGGAGGAATAGAGGTGGTAATACATATCTTTCTACTTAGTCACAGTATACTAAAAATAAAAATCAGTTTGCCCAATTGGGGTGGGGGTGGGGGATTGTGATAACCGCTTTCATCTATTATTCTGCTCTACTAGCTCTGCCAAAAAAACACGGTCAATATTGTTACTCTCATTTAAAAAAAAAAGGAGATAACTATCTATAACTATATTCCTTAAGTAAGACTGTATTTCAGGTCTATTCTCCTCAAAGGATGTAACACAAGGACAAGTTTTCTTGAAAGTCTGTGCTTCTTCTCTTTTCAGAGGACTGTGCCCCTGCTGGGTGCCCACTGGCTTTTTGTCACACAGAGTGCTGACTAAACAGCCCAGGCAAATACAGAACAGAAGGGTCCCTTTTCATTTCTGACTCTGCAAGATGAGGTCACAGAGAGCCTCACACAATGCCCATGGGCTGCAGGACATGTTTCCCTGGGCCTAAAAAGACACAGTGCTTTTCACTGAGGCTAGTCTTTGAACTGCATGCTTTAAAGGAGCCTTAAGATTCAAGGGGGGAGAGGGGGGAGGAGCAGAAGGGAAAAATGCACAGTCAATATATCTGTCCCTCTGACCTAGAAGTAGAGGGATGGCAAAGGTTAGACCTTAGCCAGGGAGGCCAAGACAATTGAAAACACTAGCTTGATAGTTTAATTTTTATTACACTTTCCCACTGAATACTCTGCTATGTTCAATGGAGTATCTTACTCACAGCCATAACTGTCCTAACTCCAAATTCCAGGCAAAGACAAACTCTACTTTTTAGCTCACATGGCGAGACTATTGAATAAGTCTATTTAAATATGTATAACTTTAAAGAAGCAGTTTTTAAAGCATCTTTTACATGGGCAAGGATTTTACACTCTAATAAAAGTATTGGACTAAGGTTCAATTCCTCCAATGAATAATAAATTGAAAATGACTTTTCAAGCTAGAAATATGTTTTATCGTTGCAGATTGAAAAAAAAAAGTATATTGTAAATTCCTCCTCAGTATACAATCAAAAGGCATATAAAACATTGTCTGTTTGCCAGCCCCGAAATGCACCTACTACTATGAGTTTTTGGTCCATCAAAACTGACTTTTTCACATCCATTTCTCATCTTCATGTCCATATTTTATTTCTTTTCCTGGAGGCAAAGGCCAGGCAATCAGTGCTCGAATACACCATCTGTTTTATGATTGCGACCAGTGAATAGAAATGTCCAAGATCAAGAATGGGTCCGGTGACCTGGTGTATTACATGGAAAGTTAAGGGAAGCCCTTTTCTGAATATGGTTTTCATGAGTGAGGGATGACGTTGCCGTGTTCACTCCCACCGCTTTCTGGCTTGCATAAGCCCCTTTGGCTAAGAACACCATCATGGGGTAAGAAATGGTTTCCCTGCTGATTTTGTCACCCCCTCCCTATCTTGTGGTTCTGCTTTTAAAATGATTGCGGCAGCTAAAGGAAAGATTCTCTTAGGTGGACACTCTTCCCTAGCCTGAGCCTGGGAGAAACCAAAAGAAGCAAGCTTCTACAGGCTCTGGGATGAGGAGAAACCCTAAGCTACTTCACAGGTAGCATCCGCGCTTGCAGCCCTGCACTCAGGCCGACTTACCAGGAGCCTGAGATCTTAAGGAGTAGCTGGGAATGTCTGATGTTAAGTGCCTAAGTGAGAAGAGAACTTGTAGTGCCCAAAGTCTATTGATCATCCCCGTGTCTCTTCGGGCTGCTCACAGGTAAACAGTGAAGAGCTTATTATTATTTTTGTAACAAGGATAGAATGTGATATTAGATGATGAATATTGAATTCACTTGTTGAATTTCATTTTTTTTTCTTTTTTAGAACGGATAATGATATGCCAGTATAGCAACAAGAGTAGATAAGAAACGTTTTGAAGATAGCCAGATACTTAACTAATTCATTTTCTTCACATTTAAATGTGGAAGTTTTAGAGAAAAGGTAGAGATCACTTTTGAATATGTTATCTAGAACAATGTTCTTTTGGGGCTTGCCTTTAGTTATTAACAAATAATTTTATTAAGACAAAATAAACATTTACAATGAAAGGCGCCTGCTAATGAGTCATGGACCTTACGTGCTGCACATGGAAACTCTTCTGACATGGTTGTTTCGCCACAAAATCATGTTCAAAGTCCTTGATTAAAACATCACATTTTCCAAAACAGAGTTTACTTATTTATGATGCTGATCGCTGCCCTCTGGAAGATAAGATTCATATTTAAAACATCATCGGCGCTTCCCATGGCGTCAGACTCTACTGAAAGTATGAGGTGGGTTCTCTTCTTTCTCACAGTGATCCAAGGAGGTTGCGACTCTCATAGCATCGCTTCCAAACAGTACATGTAACAAGAAATAAAACCAGTGTCATCACTCACAGGTGCTCTTTGAAGCCCACATCTTGAAGACTGTACCATACTATCTCAGGTAGCCAAGAGAGGGGTGCAGATATAAATAACAGAAGTACCATAAATGCTAGATTAGTTCCTTGGATACTCTGGGGAGGGAGGGTAGGAATTAAGTCATACTTGGCCTAAATTCTAATTGCAGGGACTAAGGTTTTAAATTGGTGGCCCTCCGACTTTTTGCTTATATGGGAATCATATAGAGGGCTGATGAAAGCAGACTGATGTGGCCCACTCCTAAATTTCTGATTTACTGTGTCCAAGATGAAGTTGCAGAATTTGCATTTTTCCACAAGTTCACCCATGATATTGACCCATTAGTCTCAAGACCAGATTACGCTTTAAGAGCTTCTGCTATATTAGCTGGGAAGATGGTGCAGTGGGTAAATGAACATGCGCATGTCACACCCTGCTACACACACACACACACACACACACACACACACACACACACACCAATTCAAAGTTGGGGAAAGAAATCACTGCTAGAGAGCTTTTCCTTGTCAATATTCATAAGTGAAGTGTGATAGAAGAAATTTTGTTGAGAACAATTGCTGGGTTAAAATGAAACTTAAAAATCACACTCCTCATCATGGTTATCCACGTAAAATCAAGACCAATCATGTGAGGTTGGGTGGTATTGTCCAGCCTTGCCATGGTATTGGCAGTTTCTTTGGGAATTTGTGTCTAAAGAGAATGGAGGAATGAGGAGAGTGTACTAGAAGACAGAAGAACTGCATTCTGGTTTTACTCTACATGGCTGCCAATCAACTGTTCCTAAAGTCAGTCTCTCCTCATTTATTAAAAACAAAAAAAGAAAAAACCCCCATTTTTGTGCTGTGAGAGTGTTCATAATAATCTGCTGAGTAGTTGGAATAAAAACTGTTTCTGCACACTGAAAAATAATATGCAAAACAAATTGATCACATTTGAGTCAGCCTTAAAATACAACTTTTTCCTTTGAAGAAAATTATTGCAAACAAGGCACGACAATATGTGGCTATTGCAAACCCATGCGCTTCTACCTTGCAATTATGGTCATTTTGTCATGGTTCATTAGTTAGTTTAAATTAGTGATTATTACAATGAGGTGTTTAAACTCAACTACTCCCTTAAACGTCAAAGGAAGAAACAGAAGGGGCAGTGAGAAACTAGTTTTTAAAACTTACTTCTTACAGAAATACTTTTCAGTTCATGGATATTTAATCCTCTGCAGAGAAACAAGGGAGAAAAGTATAAAGATTGTATGTGCCACCAAGCAAGGTTGTGGGAGACACAGTTACAGAAAACTCAATGCAATTCCCCTTAAGTGTTTAATAATTTACGTTTGCGCTGAATTGAGTAACAGAATTCAGCTGCAGACGTTTAACACAGATTGTAATAAATGATCTGTTTTTTGGGTTTTTTTTTTTTCTGTACTGATTTCCATACTGGGCTCAGAATCGGCACTTTCTACCACAGAAAGTGAACTCCTTTTGCTAAATTTGAATCTGGGGGATTTAGGTTACATAGAAAGTTCTGCTTTCATATTTTTTACTTCCTTCTAGAGCTGAAAACATTGTTTTAAAAGAATTCCTCTCATTTTTTTTTCCAACCAGGAAATTATGCTCCATTAGCTTTGTCTTTTCTTTTTATGAGGCTTTAAACACGAAAACATTTTGAGAAGTCATAATGTCCCACTGACGAATGCATTACATCTGCAAACATCAAAGTGTAAATACCCAAAAAGTACTGAAGATGAGATCCTTGCCTTTCATAATCAGACCAAGCTGAGAAATAATATTTTCACAATACCCAGGATTTGGTACTGAATCATTGAATGATGGGCTAGGATTTTTCTGGATGCTATCAGCTTCTGAAAGAATGATCTATGTCAGTTCGTCTTCAGGAAATTCTTGAGGTTAAAAAACAAGAGTATATATTAAAGGTGTGTGTGTGTGTGTGTGTGTGTGTGTGTGTGTGTGTAAATGCAAACCCAAAGCCTCCAAAGGGTCCCCAGACAACTCAGTCTCCTTTCCTTGCATCTGTGTGCACACACTGAGTCCTCCCTCCTCACTCCACTGTACGGTTCCCTCCTCCGCAGATGTGCTCACATCAGCCATGAGGCCTCTGTCTCCACCTAATAACAGTCCTGATAACAGATGACCTCAGTCTCATAGAATGAGTTTGTTCTTGCACCATTAATTTAAAAGCTCAGTGAGCAGTCAGGGGGCACATAAGAACAAAACAACTTTGTTCTGTGTGCAGAGAGAGCAGGCACTTTCAGTGTGACACCCATCTTGAACCGCATTCAAAGGCAAAAGCAGTCCAAAGTCTGAGAAATGATGCTATTGTAAATAATTAGGCACAATGAGATGTGTTTATTGTCTTTCTAGAATTTTAACTATGTTTTAATGCCCATCTGTTTCTTGTATGGGGCTTTCAAAATGTACAGTTTGCACCAAGGATGAGAAAGGAAAACGCAACAATTAGGAGCCATGTGGTAAGAATAACAGCTTTTCCTCGACTGGATGAAGAGGATGTTTTTAACTCGTCCTTGTTGCCAGGTATCGGGATTCCCTTTTGTGCATTCTAATTGTTCTTAACGAAATTCAAAGCGGTTCAGAAAGAAGCAAGATGGCTATTTCATTAGAGCTTGAGAGACAACAGGGCAGACAAAGCTAAAATGCTTGGCAGCTCCTGAGAGGGATAGAGAAGATGGAAATTCATGCCTTTTTGTTAGAGTCCAAAATGCCTGGTTCACCAGTGAAGCTGAATGTTGAGGTGAACAAGAATAAAGAATGGCGGCCGTACGTGGAGGATCATGGGAGTATTCCTAAAGGTAAGAGAGGAAAGCCCCAGGAGGCAGCTTAACAGCATAGTCATAGAGCACACTCTTCTCCTCTTCCATGGAGCATCTACAGGTTTGCAGATCCTGGGCTTCTCTCTCTCATGCTCTGTTCCCTATATGACGTTTGAGTAGGAATGGGAGTCCAGTCTCTCTCTGCCAACTGCCTTTCAGGTTGCTAACAATGATGCAGGTTTTCACCTTTACTCTCTCCTCTCCTGACCCATCCCATTGCTCTCCTGCCACCCATTCCACATTACCTTTCCAGGAGGAACTTGTTGAAAATCAAGTAAAATTATTCGAGATACATTTTGAAAAATTAATAGAGCCAATATCGTTAATTCCCTTGCCTCTGTTTTAACGTCTGCACGCCACCTTCCCATCACCTAGATACATGTCTATTTTGCAAACAAAGTACACCTAATATTTACTATTGATGTCCTATTGCAAACCTGTGTGTTTCTACCTTAAAATTATAGTTATTTTTTCCATTGTTCATTGTTAAACCGTTCTGTGGTAATGGAATTTAGTTGTAACTTTGTTTTTCTTCTGTACACAGTATTGTGAACACCTTAATATGTAAAGCCTTGGCCTTTATTATTTTTTGTGTATTTCTACCAGTAACTAATCAAAAGATATAATACTCTCTTATGTGAAAAGCCCATAATGCTCTATCTATAAAAACTAAAAAGTTCATTAATTATTAGATAGATAAATTATAATTTAAATTTAATTGTACTTAAGGGGAAAGAGATCTAATAAATCACCAAAATGAAACATTAGCATATAGCATGTCTAAATAATGACATAAATTAAAAAGTATATATTAATCTTAATTCAAAGAAAGAGCAAGGAGTTTTTTTTTATATTTGTTCTTTGATAAGTTTAAAACTAAGGTAAAAATATAGTAACTCATGTTGCAAAAAAAATGTGGTTTAAGTTGGTTATTTTGATTTTAAAATTATTTTCCCCATGAAGATAATATAAAATTCAGTTAAAACTCAGGCCAACTCATAACATAGCTTAAAAAAATTAATAACAGCTCTAAGTCCCAACTCTACATACTCCCATGGAACTTCAACTCAAGATTTTGCTAAACTCTCAGCCTCTTGGGAGAGGGAAGGAGGGGCTGGGCAAAAGCCCCAGAATGTCTGATCTCCCAGGAAAGGGGGAAAGAGATGGCTTAGAGCTGGGAGCAAGTAAGATAGTGCCTCAGGCTGAGCCAGGAAAATACAGGAAGGCAACTTCATGACCATTTTTAGACATGTTGTCTGCAAGTTCAGCATTCTGATATGATCAATTGTTTGAGAAATTTTTCTAAAGATTAATATATACTTCAGGTATAGTTGTCCCTTAATGATCACAGAGTAAAAATACTCAAGAAACAAAATTGTCCTGTACTAAACATACACAGACATTGTTATCTGGCCACTATACCCTAAACAATATACTGTAAGAAGTTATAAACGATATAACTTCTTACATAGTATTAACATCTCATGAAGTATCATACATAACATACAGACAGTCCAAAGGATGTGGGAGGTTTTGAGTTCTACCCAAGTATTGTACCATCTTATATAACAGGGTTGAGCATCTTCAGATTGATCCCCTCTGGGGCTCTAAAACCAGTTTCAGCTGGATATTAAATGGTAGCTGCACATATAAGCAGACAAAAATAGTGAGGCACATGATCACCAAAGTTAAGAGCCCTCTGAGTAAGGCAAGCAAATAGGCTCCCAGTGTAACCAAAACGCAGGCTGCATACTGCCGTGTTTGCACACATCAAGTCTATGGATAGAAAGGCTAATCCTACTCACAAATGCCTCCCTTAATTTATGTCCTGTGCTTTAGCTCATTCTTAGCACAGAAAATGGACTCTCTTTGCTTTATGCAGAACATAAAAATAAAGACACACCCTGTAGCTTTAGGCCTACTAACAAATATGGAAGAAAATATAAATATATTAAAAAATCATAAAGGATAATATGTCAACAAACATTCAGTAAATGCAAATTATTGTGGAATTCCAAAAGGGATACAGGGTGCAAATAAAGATCTGTAAAATTACTCGACTGTATTGTATTTTTTTTTACAATGCTATACTGTAGGACTCTAGGTAAGGATTAAGAAGAAAATACTTATCTGCCTAGCCCTGTTTGACATCCTTCCTGAAGAAGGAAGTGTTTGAGAAATATCTTAACATGAGGAAGCATTTTATTAAATTACAAAGAAGCAAAGAGGGGTTAAAAACATGGTATGGAAGCAGGAATGCATATGGAATGTCGGGCGTGGGGATGTTTCCCAATCTCTTCATGCTCTAGATTATATAGAAGTAATAAAAATATGTTGAAAATATTAGTCCGTAAACCATGACAGAGAACGACCTCAAATGTTAGTCAGTAAGCGCCCTGATTAACTCAGCAATTAAAAATGTCAAAGTTCCCGGGCAAATTACACTTGAAGTAATGATTTTATGAAAGAGGTTTCTTGCTAGAGTGAAAAGTTCTTGCTAGAGTGCCAACACCATCCGTCTCTCCCTTCATGTGATGCAAGACAAGAAGCACCAAGGGTCTGCACTACAATGAAGTTCCCCCTCCCCCTCCCGCCAAAAAAAAAGCAAGGTAAACAAAACAAAAGATTTTAGTTACCACATCTGCAGCAGGCTAAATTCCCCACACAACTGCTGCCAAGAAGGTGTCAGAGATAATCTTTGAAATGTTGATTCTGTGTGAAAGAAAAATGCCTCCGTTCTGAATACCATGTGAGGTCAGGAGGAAGTTTAACTTGAAGAGCCTAGACCACTGCAGAGAGGTCTCCTAGTAACTCCTAACCATCTCTCACAGTTTTCTGTATAAACGGTACTGAGTATGGGTTACAGGACTGATAGATTTTCTGCTTTCAAACTTATTTTTGCACTTATCTCTATTTGAACCATGAAATATGCAAAAGCTTGCTTTAAGGCCTAAGAAAATTATAAGGATGGAATTTATTGATAAAGATTTGAATTAAATGCTGCCATGTGACCTTTAATAAATTATAGTAAGTCTCATAAAATAATGATTTTTCTGTCCCTCTCTTCATAAGTGGAGTTGAAAAAAATCATCAATAGTGAATCAGGGATATGATTTATACACAACAGAAAACCCCGAGGTCTAATGAATACATCTAAACAGAGAGAGAGAGAGAGAGAGAGAGAGAGAGAGAGAGAGAGAGAGAGAGAGAGAGAGAGAGACAGAACCTGGCTCAACAAATAGCTGGGAAATGAAGGCAAGTGTGCAATTTGGGTTCAAATACAAGGGTGAGGACTCCTACTTCAACTATGGTTAAGTACCAAGAATTGTCTTTTCCCTTGTTTCAAAAGCAACAACAAACATGAATAAAACATTTACAACTGTTGTCAGTTTTTTGACAGAAAATAAGTCCATGGACTACACACCTTATCTTCTCTAGTTTTCTGTCAAGACTCTGCTGAAGTACAAATAAAGAACCATGGTTTTGAAAGATGAAAGACACACTAACTCCCCCTCTTCTCTCATCATGTAGACTAGGGTCCAAGGTACCACTGTGTCTTGCATATCCTACAACAGACAGAGTTCTGTGAGAATAAATCATTTTCCTGATCATTTCCTAAAGTAAATGACACTAGGAAATTATCACAGGTCTTAATAGCAATATATCTGCTGTATACACTTAATTTTAAGCATTATGAAACTCATAAATATGATCAGACTATAAGATAAAGGTTGAGCACCATCACATTGTAATACCTATCAAAATTCAAAATTACACCATTTTAACTTTGGGGCTTTCTGGCATTAGTTACAGAACATTCTTACACCATTCACCCAATGTTTTTCAAGTTCAGATGGCTTTTTTGTTTTGTATTTTGTTTCGTACAATCTGTGGATCACCTGGGACACGAATATTAAGAGCTGATGATTATGTCATATTGTTTCGCCTCCATCAATGGCTCCATTTTTTATTATGCTACTCATAGAGGAAATAATGACGTTTAGAGATGAGTTGCTCATAGCAGGTGTTTGTCAAAAATTAGACCATCTTGATTGATTCTTTCAACTCGCTACTTAGAATCCAGGAAAGAACAAAACAACCCCACTGAAGGCACTCAGCAGGTGCCCAGTCTACTCTAAACACAGAAATCTCAAGGGCTTGACTGGAATTTACATTCTGGTTCATGCCTTATATTTGTTGACCAATCAATCTACTTCACAATGAGATTTGTGGACTTTTTACAAAGATCATGGGCTTTAAGAGAAAAAGATTAATGACATTATAGCTAATAAACTATTCTATTGCAGGGGAAAAAAAACCCAGATCAACAGAAGCACAAACACACGTGTACAGCAACGACAAGCAGAGGAAGGTATTCCTGGGCCACCCCTTCTTAATCTTTGGTTTTTATTAAACTTCACAAATTAAAAATAACTGTTGACCCCATGTTAAGTCAACTAAAAGGCAAAAATCTACTATATTAATATGAAAATATAACTAATAAAATGGTATGCTAGTTATTAGATTATTTTTGCTAAATAGAAGAAAGAAACTATGAAGGAAGGGTCTCCAAGCAGAGCGAGGAAGACACTTGGCCTCCCGCTGAGCTAGATACTAGCCTTTGTAGACATGTTGGTTTCTACCCCTGCAACTATACATAACCATTGAGCATACGGGGATGAACCTCATCGAGGCAAATCCAGTAAAGTTGCATAGCCATTTCCTGCTGGCCAAAAGAAAACACACCAGCAAACAGCTAAGAAGCTGTGCTTTAGAAAGTCATTACGACCGACCTCCTGGTTGAGCCAGTAAAATACAAACAATTCTGAAGATAATGGATTCTTGTTTACCAAACCAACTTCAAATATATTTTTCTAATATAATTATTTCTTAAATTGAGGTACAATATATATAATACACACACACATAGAACCTAATCCACATATATATCACTATAAAATTACAAAATTTAAGTATACTGTTTAATGATTAAACATATGTCCTGTGTCATTACAGGGTAACCACCATTTGGAACTTCCATCCACCCAGCTTAACTAAGTCTGCTTGTAGCCAGTCGTTCTCTACAGGCAACAATCTACTGATTTTATCATTGTTCTCCAAGAGGCAGAATCACAGGGTTTGTACTCGATGTGCTTCCCTTTATTCAACATGTCTGAAAGATTCACAGCTCACATGGCCAAAAGTCTCCATAGGTCACTCCAATTGTGCTGAATAACATTGTATTTTATGAGAATAATAAAATCTGTTTATCCATTTATAACTTGATGGGGATTTGAATAGTCTTCGGCTTGGGACTATAATATGAAATATGGTATTATGAAATCCTTGTAAAGTTGACTTTTCTGTGAACAATGCTTTTATTTCACTTAGTTAAATACTAAATGATACCATAGTGTGTGTGTGTGTGTGTGTGTGTGTGTTTCTGTGTGCACGCACGTGTGCATGCACATGTGTACATTTAACTTACAAGAAATCATTCTACTATTTTCTATTGGTCAAACTATTTCACATTTGCACACCAGTATATCAAAATTATGGTCATTGTCCATATTCATGAACACTGGTAATTTTTTATATTTTTAATCTGAGCCAAGCTTGTAAAACTAAATCAGTACTTCCTGCTTCAAAAGTAGCACTATCACTATTTAAACCATTTTTCTTTTGCAAAAATATAAATCAATAGATTTGAAAAGCAGTATCAATATATATTGTATATATATATTCATGAAAACAAGCATTATACTTACATATGTCTCAAAATATAAGAACAGGATATATGTACTGATTTTATATTTTTATGAAATTAATATTTGCTTATTGAAAAAAGTTCTGTAAAAAAGGAAGAAATCAATGGATCATAAAAACATAAACTGCCATCTTGCTTCATTTCTTGTTTATTTGATTATTTATAACAGATTATTATTTTAAAAATAACACAATTCATAGTTTTACTTCAACTTTTCCCCCATTATACTTGATAAAGTTATGAATATTTATGTCTTTAAAAATGTGAGTGAAACATGAATAGTAAATTTTCTTGCTAGATACCTAAATTCTCTTCATGGAAAGCTATTACAACCAGTTTGCGGATGCAGACCCACCCCACGTGCGATGTCACCTTTAGTGGCTTGCTGCCAAGCACTCTCAAATAGCTTTAAAGATATCATGACATTTATTGATGTTTGAAAATGTGATACAGCACTAATACTTATTTATAGAAAGATATGAATATCCAGCTTGGGGGGGGGGTCTCTGGGCTTTGGGTCTAATCTGAAGGGGTCTTCAGCAACAGGACTTTACCTTCCACCTCTGGAGGGCAACCACGGGCAGCAGCAGTAACCTGTAATTCTTTGTCAGTCTTATCGGGAACTCTGACCCGCAACATAAAAGAAGAACTCTCTGCCTGCTGTTGAGGTTTTGTACAGTGGTCTACGGCTCATGGGAGATTTTCATTTAAAACATAAATGTATATTTATATACCAACTTCCATGAATTATAGGTATTTTTAGGTAAATAGTTAAGAGTATGACTTTTCCAGACTTCCTACTGTTGTTCTGCCCTGCTCCCTTTATTTAGTATATATCCCTTCCCGTCCCTAATTACATCTCCTCCTACTTCTCCACTACAGGTTTCAGACCACTTGTACTTTGCTATTCCCCTCTCTAGTACCCTCTCCCCCTGCACTGGTTCCATTTTACTTTCTTGGCTTCTGCAGTTACTCCAGGTTATGTCCTCACATCTAAAGATTTGGAACTAGGAGCCTCAGATGAGATAGAACACACAATGTTTGCCTCTTTAGGTCTGGGTTACCTCACTCAATATGATCTTTTTCAGTTCTACCCATTTATGTGGACATTTCATGATTTCACATATATAACTCTGAGTGAGTGTGCATATGTATATATATGAAATATATTTTATATATTTATGTTTATAATATTTTATATCATGCATATTTTAATATATATGTGAAATCATGAATATATATATACGTGTGTGTGTGTGTGTGTGTGTGACTAGTATTCCAGAAGCTATAGCCATGAACTCTCACCAGCATGGCGGCCTAAACATGATCTGAACAAAGACAACACCAACAGACATTCTAATCTGAATGGAAGGGGGTTCATGAGGCATCAACCCTACACAATGGTTTAAAGAAAACTAAGGGATGTTAAGAGCAGGAGAAATAGTTTTCCCCAGAGTGAAGCACACCAGTGGTTACTAAAGTGGTCATTCCTGAAAACATACAATTAACATACAGATGGAGAGGTTTCTGTGTGTGTGTCTGTGTGTGTGTGTTTGTGTGTATGTGTGTGTGTGTGTTCGTGTGTCTGTCTGTGTGTGTGTGTGTGTGTGTGTGTGTGTGTCTGTGAGTAATGATTACAGAAAAAGAGGCCAGGAATTTGAAAGAGAGCAAAGGGATTAGTACAACAAAGAGGTTAAATGGAGGAAAGGAAAGGAGAAAATGATGTAATTATATTATAAATTCAAAAACTTTTAAAAAATATTCTTTAAAAAGATCAGACTATATCACATCAAATCGATTCTCAGAATCCTTCCTCAACTTACCAGAGAATTTTAAATAGAGTCATGTTATATTCAGTCACTAAATAAGCAAAGTAGAAGTTTTATTTTTTTCTCTTTTTTTTTCCCTAGAAATTCTCCTGCTTCAGCCTCTGAAGATTGATAGTATTACAGGGGTGTGTCACCTAGCTGAAGCCAAGTTTTTAAGCCTATGACATCTGAAATATTTATCTAGAAAGCATAAAGCAAAACAGAAACTACTCAACATCACTAGTTCAAAATCCTCTCTGCCCAGTTTTGTCAGGAACAGGAGCTGAGTAACTCATAGACATTTACCATGTTAATTAGCTGTACCTCCTCCCCCACCCCGCCTGTAGTTGTAAACAAAATTTGTTATATTTTCATATCAAAGTCTGCCTTTTATCCTATGTTGGCAATTGCTGAGGCTAAGCAGGAGTCTGGTTAGCCTTGAGACTGATACTGGAAACAACTATCCTCCCTCATCCAATTATGTACATCCACAAATTTCTTGATGCTCGTTCACATAGTTCACAACGTCCTAAAATCCAACAGTTTTACTATTTTTTAAAGAAAAATGTAATATGCCTTCATTCATTAATTATATTGTTCTGTCCAACATCATAAATTATACTTACCTATAAAGCCTTATTTCCGTGCTTCTGCCTCCTGTTTCTAGAAATTTCTTTTCATTGCATCTACATTTGCACTAGCCAATTCCAGACGTGGATTCCCCTTTTCCCATGCCACACCCACTCTTGGGCTTCTCCTCGTTATCAGTCAAGGATATAATCCACCCCAGAGCAGCAGTTCTACAGCCAGTTAGTCAATTCAACTGTAAAAATAAAATCCGTTAGCATGCCCAGTGCTGAAGGCATACCAACTTTTATCTGTGTCATTCATAGCCCTTACTAGAAGGCTATTTTATATTATTCCCTCTGTGAAAACTGTTCTGACACATTTCTGTCATCAATTGATCTCATCTTGGCAATTTAGTAAATCACCTGTCAACCTGCATCCTACTATTTGTTTCCCCTGTCAGTCTTCCTATAAGATGATGATGTAGCTTTGTACACCTAAGAAAGGAGCCATTGAAAAAAGAGAAGAAGGGAGAAGATGGAAAGGAAGGAACAGAGAGCTCTCCTAGGATAGTATGACACAGATCCTAGCTTTTAAAGCTTATGATTATCAATATTTACTCTGAAACTTTAATGAGTGGGAGAAGTAGGAGACTCTGATAAGTACACTTAGCTCTTAGACAAACTAAGCTCATCTTGCTAAGAGAAATCCAAAATCTCAATACACCAGTTTAGAAAGCATCTCAGGTCCTCTGAAGCAGGTTTACTGGACACATTCCCTAACTATAGAACAATCTGAATAGTGTTGTATTTGCAAACAGACACCACCTTAAAAGAAGAAAAATGACTTAGAATCCATAGAATAGTTTCTTCTGACCTGGCTCCAGAAGAGGCAGGCATCTCAGCTATGCAAGTAGAAGACATGTGAACACAAGTCAGTAAATGAGAAACAATGAGCATCTAACCACACATCAACTATGACATCAGCCTTATAAAAATGAAAATCAAAGGTGCTACATCATCTTAACAAAGCCTACTAAAGAAAAAACCCAAATTCATTTTTGTTGAAATGCTAAGGCTTCACTGATATTGAAACAGAAAATTTGAGATCATGACCTTCTCTCAAACAACAGACCTTCAATTCTCTATTCGCAAGAGGTAAAATTAGGAGTCTAAAATGAAAGCTTATACTTCTGCAGATCCAGCTAGAGAGCAACTGGCACACACCATCTGCCTAGGAGAATCCAAGAGGGTAGAGGTATAACACAAGGGTAGATAATCTCTAAAGGCCTAGATTTCTTCCTCTAGCATCATTACGACAACCAGTGATACCACTTTGATCAGAGAAACCTCATTGTTTTTCACCTTTAATTTTATTCAGGAATTTTTCAACTCACCAAAACCATTCTTCATCCTCAGCAGAGGCTGGTGTTAATGGTGCATGATATACATAATTCCTGGACTTATAGTCTAGATGAGCAAATAAAAGAGGATAGGACAGAAGAAACTAGGAATGCACACTGTGGTGGTTTGAATATATTTGGCCCAGGAAGTAACACTATTTGGAGGTGTGGCCTTGTTGGAGGAAGTGTGTCACTGCGGGCGTGGGCTCTAAGACCCTCATCCTAGCTGTCTGGAAGTCAGTCTTCTTCTGTTTACTTTCATAACAAGATGTTGAGTTCTCAGCTCCTCCTGCACCATGCCTGCCTGGATGCTAGCTACCATGTGCCCTACCTTGATGATAATGGACTGAACCTCTGAGCCTGTAAGCCAGCCAAAATTAAATGTTGTCCTTATAAGAGTTGCCATGGTCATGGTATCTGTTAGCAGTAGTAAAACCCTAACTAAGACACACACAAGAGCAGAGAATAATGTAGATTCATATTTGAAGTACTTTCCCTTTTCCAGATATGTGTTTTACATTAATGATAGTCTTCAAAATTTTAGTCAGGGAAAGGTTCCTCTAAAACGAGAGTCACATACATTATAAGCATTTGTCCACTTTTATGTCCTGCCTAAAACCAAGAACAATGACTAGCGTAATCACATAGTTGATGAAAGGTGCCTGATTATTTAAATGACTTGGCTTCATGCTCTTCATGAGATTCTGGAGCTCTTCGGTTTTTCTAAAGCAGAGAGGCACCAGGCTTGAAGTAAAAAGTGTTAGAGGGCCCATTGCTTTAGATTCATAGGAGTTGATGTTTTGAAGAAAAATTTGTAATTATTTTTAAAGCAGATGATTTCTAAACCACAAACTTGGATGAAGTAGATTTGATAATGACTATAAGTCAAGATATCTCAACATAAATACATAATAAATTGAAATATGTATTCTTCAAATGATTGAAAATACCATTAGCAATTTTTAAATCAACAAAATGAGTTTCAACTGCAGACTCACTACATCACACAGCTCCTATTGAGTTACATCACTGTTCCTGGAGCGTGTGAAGGTTAAGGCTAGTCTGCTCTGGTGACAGGCAAACCCATTTGACATCCAACAGCCGTGTTTTCTTTCCAGGTGTTATAAACTGTTGTAGTTCAATGCTGGAGAGAGAATATTTATGTGACTTCAGCAGTCATGATGGGGTAAGTGTATTTTCTCATTTGACCACCAATGTTCTTCCTTTAAACTATATTTGCTTTTAATACTTGGCCTGCATTTTCTCTCTCTTTGGTTCCTTTCCAGTACTCTTTTCCACATTCTTTACTTCCTGAGAGCCATGATGTTACAACCTCAACAAGAACAGTGTCAAAAGGAAAGACTAGAGTCGGCCAAGATTATTTGGTAAAAGAAAGTAACCTGTTTGTCCATCTCTAGGTCTAGTTCTTTGTACCCAATGATATAGTAAAATTGAATGGAATGATACACCAGAGAAAATCCTTAACTAAACCAAGCACCTGTGTATGCATGCTCGTGGAGGTGGATGTCTGGTGTCTGCCTCAATTTTTGTCTACATCATTTTCTGACAAACCGTCGCTCACAAGTTTGGCTGATCTCACTGACCAAAAATACCGAGAGAATCCTCCTGCCTCTGCCTTTCCAGGGTCTAGAAAGATACCTCCATGTCCACCTTCTTCCTGAGTGCCAGGCATCCAAACTCAAGTCTTCCTGCTTTTGTTGCAAACATTTTACCGACTGAGCCTTCCTGGAAGGCCTCATTCTCTTTTAAGTGAAAGAGATTTTGCTTAAAAATGTATCAAAGATACACAAAAGCAAATGCTTCACACCTGACAAGCATGCTTGCAGGTGTCCCCGCCCCCCGCCCCCCAAGATAGCAACAGCTTACTATAGGCAGAGAGAAACCTGGGATATGTTTTTGAATGTATCAGGTTCAACCATGTTCTGACTCCTATTGTCTAGATAGTTCTGGGTACGAATTACTTGTAAATAATGACACTTGTAATGAGCAGGCATGACCTAACTAGGGATGGTAGGACTCTCTGTCAGCATTTGTATCTCTGTGACACCATGTATGTCATGTCAGTCTCACTGGGGACTCTGT
Source organism: Tokudaia tokunoshimensis (assembly GCA_036184795.1). Classification (NCBI taxonomy): domain Eukaryota; kingdom Metazoa; phylum Chordata; class Mammalia; order Rodentia; family Muridae; genus Tokudaia; species Tokudaia tokunoshimensis. The sequence continues at coordinate 65,639,391 of BTHU01000006.1, read as the reverse complement.
CTTACTGGTTATCCACTAAGGAACTGACACTACAGTCAGAAATAAGTCACTTTCATTCCATGTTTAAATAACTGACTTAGCAACCTGTCCTGAAGGATTACTTGTTTGACTTCACCAGACTCCATGGTCTAAGCTTTATTTGTTCAACCACATTGGCTCTTTTCATCTGAGGCCTGAGATGGGGCAATAATCCTTTCAGTTCTTTGGCCGAAAGCTTCTGAAAAAGTCAAACCACCTTGCCATTGACTGAAACATGAATGCATTTCCAATATGTGTATCAGGGCTTGCTGAACCCACATATACATTAAGCAACTCCACATACACACTAAGACTGAAATGGATTAAATTTTTGAAGATTTATATAATGATTATTTCTGTGGTCATTTTGGATCAAATCTTAAAACATGTACAGTATCAGTTTACTATAAATGCGGACTTCATCACAACAGATACTAGATTACAGTTGTTTACTCTAAGAGCATGAAAAAGTTAAGATTCAAGTAAGACCAGAAAGCATACATTTTGTCATTTGTCTAATCACCTGCCTTTTAGAACTGGGTTGTGCTCAGGGACAGAAAGTACCCAGCATTTGGAGCCAAATTTACTTTCATGATTACTTCCTCTTTCTGTCGCTGATGTCTCATGGATGTCAGAACACTAACCTGCTGATACCACTGGTTTTCAGGGGAAAACGGAGGCTCCTCCCCCAGTGCTCATGACTAAGTCTATCTGTGTGGAAACTGACTTTTGGTTGCTTAGGAATTTGTTGGCTTATGCCTGTTTGTTCCCCTACTCTACTTGAAGCCATAATTTCTGCCTGCTTTTATATCATTATTTATCTTCAGAGTCACAGAGTGTCATGCATAAAAAGAAGTTATGATCTGAAATATTTCTAAGAATCCTCAAGTGAAGAAAGTGTATCATCAGCTCAGTGACTCAGAAAAGTAGTCATTTGCTTCATCATTCTGACCAGTTTTTGTGTGGCTCTTTAAATCAAAACAACCACCACCACAACAAAATTCATCAAGTTTTCTTCAGATCACAGAACTAATACATGCTTGTTGTAAAAACAAAACATTTGGGGCATTGAGATGTCTCAGGGAGTAAAGACACTTGGTCAATTCTGGTAACCTGAGTTCTACTCTGAAGAACCACATAGTGGCTCACAAGTTATCATCTGACCCCCCTCTTTGTCCTTGTTGCACAACATACAGTAAGGAAAAAACCAAGTTTTATTATTCATTTTTAATCCACAAGTATATAAACTGTCTCTGCCTTCTTCCCCCAGAGATTACTCATTCTGAAAGCCTGGTGTGCTCCATTTTTTGTTTGTGTTTATGAAGTCACATAAACATATAGATATAAAATGCCCCACTTGTATAATATGACCCATTAGAATGTGAGATAATTTCATAGTCCTCTATAATCTGATTTCTCATTCCACATTATTACCTCAGACTAGCCATTATAGTAAGCCAGTATGCATAGTCTTACGTCATTGTTTTTAAGAACTCTGTAGTATTTCAGAGCATGATGTAAAATGATTTATATAACCATTACCTGACTGATGAACAATTAACATTTTTCAATTGCTAGCTGTTACATTAACACTCTAACACATATCTCCACACATGCACTTTTTAAATTTTTATAGAGCAGATACCTTCGTGTAGAGTTGGTATTCAAAGACAGCACACACCTTCTCAAATTTTATGACATATTTGTCAACCACTTTGCTGAAAGGGAATTAGTAGCGTTTTTTTCCCCAACAACTTTAGCTTTGTTATCAACTATTTAAAAAAAAAACTGGTGATAAACTGGTATGTAAAAAAAAATCACATTTTATTGTTTGAATTTTCCTTTATATGGGACCAGTTAAGACGTCCAGTTGTTATTTTGTTGTAGTGCTTACTGTTATGTCCATCATGAGTCAAGAGCCAATGAGTTGCTTTTCATATATTACTTTCAATAATTGTTTTTTTTCGTGAGAGCATATTGCTAACCTACCTACTAAGACGAAGACTCTTGATGTTGCCTTTCTGACATATAAAGTATGGGTGCTATTAGAAGTAAACTATAAGAATTTCCCTTGAGTCATCTGAACTATCAAATTTAATAGTCTAAGGAATATGTCAATCATCCACCCTAGCTATTACAATCAAAGTAACAACACGTTTTAAATGACAGTTTTCCAGTAAGTATAGAGTACCATCAAGGGTAATAGGAAAGAATGAGACTGGGGTTCCCTGAACTGTGAGTTGAGAAGGCATCATCTGATAAAGCAGTGCTTCTCAACCTGTAGGTTGACGCCCCTTGGGGAGGTGGGTAGGGAGGCTTTCACAGGGTTTGACTAAGACCATTGGAAATCACAGATATTTACATTACAATTTATAACAGTAGCAAAATTACAGTTATTAAGTAGCAACAAAAATAATTTTATGGCTGGGAGTCACGACAACAGGAACTGTATTAAAAGGTTGTACCATCAGGAAGGTTGAGAACCATTGTGATAGAGGGGAAAGTACACAGACAAGAATGCAAGAAGAAGCAAAGCTATTCTTAGAACATGGGGATTAAAGGCAGAGTCTGATGAGAAGGTAAAGTCAAAGACCAGATGCATGCCTAAGAAACAGTGAGGGTTGAGAGAACCTAAGGTGGTCCGGGGGGGAGGGGAGGTTGTAGAGACTGACAAAGAAATAGACATGGGACTTTGGGTAGGAAGCAAGATGACTATATTACTAGAAAATTAATTTCCACATGTAAAATCTGAAAGGTATTATAAATCTAAGGGAGAAGCCCACCAGCAAACAGACAGATGGCTCTAGACTAAAGGTGAGGATTTAGGAAACATTAGCATCAAAATGCCATTAAAAGTCCCCAGAATGTAAGATGGTCAAGTCACGTACAAAGGTGTGAAAGGTTGGAATGTGCACATCAGGGACATTACAGTTAAGCACCAAGTGTTCTTATCAAATACAGTGTTAAGCTCACTTCTCCAAATGGCAAGCTTCTCTAAAGTGGTCATCAGAATCATTTTTAAATGTCAGAGTTCCTTTTAAGAAATGCCACTGTTGAATTAGTAATCAAGGCAAGAATTTCATATATCCAAATGTCCCTAATAACATCTACAACGCGTGTGTGTTGCGGGGAGGGGGAGTTCAGCTATTTATGTGTGAGGTTGCACATGGTAAGAGAAGGTTAGAGAAAAGATGTTTGTTAAAAGAATAGACACTTGGGGTCAGAGAATCACTTCAAATGAATGTGTGATTGCCTTGTCTCAGTAGTGAGTGCCTTCCAACAGTGTGAACACCCCTAGGTGGCATCTCTAGCTTCAGCCCCAGTCCCAGCCTGGTTGACTTATTTTAATTTACTTTAAAGTATATGTTTGATTCCAGTTATTCAAAAGACAAAAAATTCAGGAATGCGCATACATCAATTAGAATGATGAGATGTAAAAGTACAGGGCCCAATTTGAGGTACGCTGGTTTGCAGAAATGTTGAAAGTTTACAAACGCATGACCTCACAAAAACGAAAGTAAACAGACCTCAACTAATTTTCACATCATAATTTATCTTACATCATCCAACTGGTTCTTGAAAAACCACTTTGAAGGTTAAGAAATAGTTCAGCGTTATACATCACAGAAATTCCATCCACGTTTTGCTTTCAGATTTCCTTAAAGCACTTTCTTTTGGCAATGACTAAGGAACAGAAAGACTGACTTTACACAGATATTCTAAAGAACACACACAAAAATGCATCCAGAAATCAGTTTTGTTTAGAAAGCTTTTTAAAAGTGTCAGGGATTTCCCAAGCGCGTAGTTGAAAATGCTTGACTTAAAAAAAAAAAAATCCTTTGCATGCTGAGAACAATCTGAGTGTCTTGATTCGTAGGTAAACAATTTTGGTGAATAATTTAATTCCTTAAATGTATCATTTATATGAGCATACTTAATAATATGAACCTGAACAATGGAGATTAAATCCTAAATCATGTCACATAAAAATTAAGTTACTTTCTTAATTGACCCTTTAGCCCTATTCTAATGGTAAATGTAATAAAATGAACATAACAAGGGAAAATAAATAATTAAACAGTGATCTTACTAGAAAAGCTTCAAGGTAACAATTTCCTTTAAAGCACTCTTCACATGGCACAATCTAGTTGGATTAGTTATGTAACTATAAAAATGCAATTTTCAACATCCAAAGAATTCTAGTTCAAAGATTAGGGAAAAGCTCAATTACAAGAAAATAAATGTTTTAATTTTAAAAAAAGTAAATAAAATGAGATTTTTCATACCCGATAACATGAATAAACTGTGAGCTAAAAGGCATAATTTCAAATTCCTTCATTGAAAATTGCAAAATCCATGCTGCAAATAGTTAATCAAGTCAGGATTGATGAAAATTGGCAAAGTCTACATTTTCCGTAAAGGACTGTTTGAAAACTGGAAAGGAGAGGAAAGTGCAGCGGATTTATTCAGCTGAAGAAACAGCCAGCGCCTCTTCCCTGTCAGCTATGTAGTTGTCTGTCACTCACTATAGACTACATAAACAAACAAATACAATCAGAGAAAGACAGCAAAGATTTTTAAAAAAAAAAGAAAGAAAGAAAGAAAGAAAAATAAAGAAAGAAAGAAAAAAGAGCTCATTAGGAATCAGAACAATGACAGCCATGATAGAATTCACATGGAGATGAGAGACCAGAGGCCAAAGGCAAAGCTAGAAGGATGTGAAATGAGGGGGAGGAAGTGTAACTATTAAAGGTAATGTCATTTCCCAACTACCCAGGGTTCCTCGGGGCTCACTAAGACTGAACTAACAATCACCAGTGCCTGCATCTGACCTAGGCCCTCTGCATATAAGCTGTGGTTGTATAGCTTAGTCTTCTTGTGGCGCTCCTAACAGTGGGAGCAGGGTGCTGCCTGTGACAGTTTTGTCTGCTTTGGGGACTCTTTTTGTCCTACAGGGTTGCCTTGTCCAACACTAAATTGAAGAGAGATGTCTAGTCTTTTTGCAACTTGATATGCTGTGTTTGGTTGAGATCCCTGGAAGGCCTGCCCTTTCCAGAAGAGGAGTGGATGGGGGAGAGATGACGTTAAGATGGGACAAAGAGGAGAGGAGGGAAGGGAAACTGTGGTCAGTATGTAATATATGAGAAAAGAAGAAAAAAAGAGTTAAGATCATTTCGATAAAATGGACAATCAAAGGAGTACAGTGAAATCCTTACTAATCAGGCTGTGAGGAGAGTCCTACCTGAGAGAGGAGCACAGGTAACACCTAAAACAAACAAGAACAGCAGGGCGCTTGGCTTCAGTCTCCGATGACAGCACCTCCTCCCGCTTGTGTCAAACATCCTGCAATTAATGACAGAAAGTCACAGTCAGGACAGATACTCTTCTTTAAGGCATTAAAACAAATAACACGAAGTATGGTTCTCAGCAAGGATTGAACATAGAACATGCTTTAGGCTTGTTTTCAAATAAAGAACTTAATATAGAAGGGATAGAACTTGGGCCATAGCAAGTGTTCTAAGCCATATCTTCAAAAGACTCTTAAAAGATAGTGAGGGCCAAATTAACCCCTACAAGTAAAGAGAAAGAAATTAAATGCCTCAGGAGTTAGTTAAAGGTTTGGTGGGCAAGCCTTGGGACATTAGTTAGTTAGATCTCCAGGGCCCATAAAAAGCCTGGCAGTTCTGTAATTCCAATGGGAGGAAGTACAGACAGGAGGACCTGGACCTGCAAGACTGGCCAAAAACTGAGGTGGACAGTGATTAAGAAAGACACAAGATGATGACCTCCGGTTTCCACAGGCGCCTGCATGACATGTATGGACATGTAGACACACATACTGACTACATACGCATGTACATATACACATGCACATACACATGCATGCACATGCACACACATACACAAATTCGCCGTTTTATTTGTTACATGTACACTTGTACAGGTTCAGATTTAACTCTATTGTGCTGAGTCAGAATCTGCATCTGCCTGGAGGCTGTTTTGTGAATCTATTTGTTCCTGTGTCTGTTTCCACTCCTATGTCTGTTTCTGTCCCTGTCTGTCTATGTGTGTGCCTGTTGTAGAATCTATATATGTTTGTGTGTGTGTGTGTGTGTGTGTGTGTGTGTCTGGTGTGTCTGAGAATGAGTGTTATCTGCCCCTATTGAATTGCACAGGAAGCATCACATAGGGAGGGAATGGGATGCTTTTCAGAAGATCTCTTTACAAGAGATTAAGTCACTGGCCCCAACTGATCCCAACTGACCCAGCCATCAAAAACCATTGTTTATCAACCAATATCCATAAATGGTTGCTTTCAACCTTTACGGTAGACTTTAGGAAGCTGCTTTTAACCTCTGTATCTGCTGCTTTCACTAAATGATTGACTTGCACTGTTCTGAGCTGGGGCATAAAGGAGAACATAATTTAGAACCTCTGCTATACATAGGCTTAGGCTGTGAAAACTAACTACAAGGGAAGGTTGTTACCTCACTCTCTAAAAGGCAGGTTAAACAAATAGGCTGAGTACATGGTAGGATGGTAGTCCTAAGTCTTACAGGACCTCAAAGTATATTACTAACTGGCTGTGGGGTTCAGCAAAAAGACCTCAGAATGTAAAGGGTATTTTCAGAATATTGCATCACCACACACTTGGTTACACCTTCCTTACCTATATATGGTAGGTATGTCTTAATAAGATGAGTAAATATTCCAGTAATTCTACAAATAAAGCATCATTCATTAAGAAATAAAACTAGGGCACACACCTCTAATCCCAGCTCTCAGGAGGCAGATAGTGCTTGATCTCTGTGAATTCAAAGCTAGGCTATTCTATGGAGTGAGTTCTGGTACAACCAGGGCCCTGATTAATCTTGTCTCAAAAGAGAAAGAAAGGAAAAGAAAAGAAGGAAGGAAAGAAAAAAGGAAGGAAGGAAGGAAGGAAGGAAGACAAATAAAACTATTTCAACTTTAGTCTCTTCAGCATCACCAGATATGTATGCTCATCTAATAGATATCTATGTTATTCGCTCTGTATTGTTTTAGACCTTAAGAAAAAATTCATATTATAGCATCTGTTGTCAAAGGGCAATATTTAAGATAAAATTAAATTTCTCTTCTTTCTCTAATATGAAGCATGGGAGCATTAACACTCTAAAAAGTTGAACACATTGTATGTAACAACACCTATCAGTGTTTTAAAATTACTAGTATTCACCAAGTAATTCAGAAACTGCTATGTACGTTAGAAGCAGGTGAAACGTTTAATCTCTGTGTATAGCAGTGTTATCTTTTCCCATTTTTAAATTACACTTATGTCTTGTGTGTTTGTGAATGACTGCATATGTGTGTATGTAGAAGCTAGAGGACAAGTCCTGGGAGTAAGTTTTCTCGTTTCATCACGTGGATTTCAAGGATCAAACTCTTGGGTCATCAGATTTGGTGTCAAGTGCGTTTACCTGGTTGACAACCCATTCTCCTGGACCAGCAGTGCCATCTCTAGATTGAAAAACGCATTTTCTAAAGATTTAGAAAGGATTCCATGTCATCATGGTTCACAACAGATTTCCTTGTGTCAGCATCATTAAAAGGCTCAAGCCTGAGAAGGATATAATAAGGACAGAAGCCATTTGCTCACAGGGGTCATAAAAGGACTTGGACTGAGGGGAGGCAAGACCAGTCATACTACAGCAATGAGAAGAAATCGCCAAGTCCTAACACACTCAAAAAACATAGTCAAGTTGCAGTTACTACTGGAAAGTTACTTTATTTACAACAAGTTACTTGCTTTCTTAAATTCCAAAGTCTACTTACATGGGTAATGTGTGTAATGTTAAATAGGAAGGCAGGAAGGCTCAGCTGAGAAAATATATACAAACAGATTCCTGTATTTGCCTTAAAAATACATATCAAATCATTATTTTCCTGTGACAATGTCATATCAAAGAAAACATGGATTACACTAAATCAGGTCTGAGTTTGCTCTTTACGACCTGTGGAATCCCAAAATTTGATTAGCCCTATTGTGTCTATGTGTCACATGTACAGTCAGGAACAGCAGTGTACCAAGCCCTAGAGCCACTGACTGATATCTTCAAAATAAGATGATGTCTTCAGAAGTTGGTACATGATACCTCACAATCGTTCTGTAAGTAACAGCTGTTATTATAATGACTGCACTACCAGGCTTGGTAAGGTGAGTGTTTATTCTATCCTCTCTATAAGAAAAGGAAGACACTTAAACAACAACAGACAACAGGCTTAATCTTTTATGCCAATATCCTTCAAGTGAATCTAGAGCCACTTCTGAGATCACCTGGAAAGAAGACAGACTAATTCATGTCTGCTATGAATGAATAAATGTTATATTCATATAACATTATTTCAGTGCCTGAAAATTCATATCACAGTCTTGTATGCCACATTCTACAAGTTCCAACCACAGGCAGCTGTCCATTTGGAATTCCTAAACTAAGACAAGATTAAGACCTGAAGAAGGTTTTTGGAGTGGGGGTGGGGGCATGGAACACATATTTGCATATATTTTCATTCAATATATTTGAAGCTAAAAGCAGCAACCCATTAACAGGAACATGTTGAGTTAATAATAATCCTGATAATAATGGGTATGAACTCTAGAATTGCCAGGGTTTATTCTGTCCTGTTCCTCTATTAAGAGTATGATTTGGGGGAGAGACACTTTTAACTGTGAGCCTTGTTGCTTTTCTGTAAATGGGTTCCTATCACCCAGAGAGAATGTCTACCTCTTGCTCAGTTGGCAGGAGTTTTCACAAAAGGCAGCTAGATAGTCTGTCACAGGGAAAGGTCGCTTATTTGGAAGAATGGGCCTGTTTCCTATTGACGTTGTGTGAATGTATGAATGAGTTGTTCCCCTGTTCATGCTGGGGATGAATTAATTGGCTGTGCTTCTGAAACAAAAGAACAATTACGTATTCAAAGAAGCTTAGAGAACTGGAAATCCAAAAGATGATGAATAGCTTATGACTTTCACAGAAGAAGAAACTGAGGTCCAGAAAAATGGAAAAGAACAGAGATGGCTGCCAGCCTTTCTAAAAATTATATGCCAGATGTCTATCTTCTTACTCTGTGTGGCATACAGTGACTCTCCTCCATCAATATGTGAGCAGTGTCACTCTCTCAAGCTCACACATGCTCTCAAACAGGATGCTAGACACTGTTTTCCAGGCAACATCTCCTTCACTATAAAAAGCTATAACTGATCCTTGAGTTGTTTTCCCAAACCTGCCTCCAATCCTATCAAGCAATAGCTGTAAATGAAGACCAGGGCTTGACACATTCCAGGACCGGAGACTCCATCACTGCAGACACAAAAGTAGCCAGGACAGTGCAAGCGCTTGTAACCAAACATAAACCATATGACAAGCCAACTTTCATCTACTTTACTGTTTGGTGAAGAACAGAAACAAGTAAATCAAGAATAGAACAGGGGAAGGAAAGCATTATGGGTCTTCTCAAGGGATCACTTAGCAAAAATACATCCCTGAAATTTAAACAACTTTCTCAGAAGAATGGAAAATCCAAAGCAAGGTTACTAAGGTTCTAAACAGGAACTTCAACTCGGTAGAGTTTTGATCAAGGTCTCAAAGTTCGGCCAAAGAGAACAGAAACTTTTTTCAAAGATTTACTTTTGTTTTTATTTATGTGTGTGTGTTTTTGTGTGTATATTCCAGGTTCACCCATGGAAGTCAGAAGAGTGTGTGTGTGTGTTGGATCCCTTGAAAATGGAGTTACAAGTGATTGTGAGCCACCTGATGTGCATGATGAAGTCAACTCTGGTCAGCTGAGAGAACAGTAAATGCTTTTAACCACTAAGCCATCTCTCCAGTCCCCCAGAAATGTATTTTAAAGGAAAATTAATTCATATCCTTGTATAAATGTCAAAGACTCTTTCATTATGAAGGCAAAACTCTTATCTCACAGGTGAGAATATAAGAGATTAAATACTTGCCAGCTCTCAGGATGAGTCATAAACCTCAAACCTCTTGCGTTCCCTGGCTTCCAATCCAGTTGTGCTTTTTGAGGAAGATTACCAACATCAAACCCAATATCAAATCAATAGGCTACGAAATACCACCTGTTTGAGCTTCATTTTGGAAAGCTTTGGGGAAAAATACATTTCATAGAGATGTTAACAGGACATTAGTTCTACTAACACCAAGAGTAGAAATTCACTTCCTCCACCATATTCCTACTGTGTTTCTCTGGTAAATCTTTTCATAAAGGATTTTGGGAGTGACAGAGAACACCTTGAAATTCTATGGGAATAAAAGAACAGTAATTTAGCATATCCATGCCTGCTTATAATAGCATTTCTTCCTTCAGTGAAAGATCATGTTCCTGAGACTAAGCTATGTGTAAAGGAGAGAAAGTGCTATCCCGTTACTGAAGTGAGACCCCTTCATTAAGTTGGCTTCACCCCACACCACTACTAAAGTCTCTCTGTTAGGTCTGCACAAAGCTTGCCTTATTTGAACAAGAATATGCATGACTGGCTCATACCACGAAGTCAATTTGAGAATTCATACAAATGAGCACACACACACACACACACACACACACACACACACACACACACACTCACGAATGGATAGACACACGTAGGCACTGAGTAAGCTGGGAGAGATAGCTATAATTTATCAATATCCTATTTTTTTCTTATTTTGCTCTATAGTTATGTAAAATGCTCTTAATAAAATTTAGCCAATGCATATATGTGATATTGTCCTATTTTTTTAACAAACATAATTGAATCTACAATTATTTTAAATTTTTTTAATGAAAAATTAAACTTTTGATTTCAGAAAATGCTGAAAAAGACAAAATTATAGGGTAGGTGCATGCAGGGAATGACCAAAACAAGTGATATTGGATAACTTTTACAATATATGACTAATGTTTATAATACATAACTCTGGGGAAAAGAATACTCAGTTGTTCCTTGTATTTCTGTGTGTGTGTGTGTGTGTGTGTGTGTGTGTGTGTGTGTGTGTGTAAGAGAGGAGAGAGAGCACCTTTCTGTAGGTATCCTTGGATGCTACAAGAGGGTGTTGGACCCTCTAGAGCTGCAGTCATAGGCAATTGTGAGCCACCCACCCAACTGAGGGCTACAAATTGAACTCCTGCACTCTTCGGAGGAGGAAGGCTCCTCACTGATGGGGCATCTCTCCAGCACCCTGTGAGTTTTCTTTTTATTTGTTCAAATTTCTTGTAGGTTTACAAATATTAAAACAAAACAAAAACAAAACCCTTAAATGCGCCCAAAATATGCCCTTGGGTGTATCGGTGCTGTCCCCCTGCTGGCTGGTGTCACCCGTGCGGGTGCTCTGATCACTGTCAGCTGACGGAAGTGTCTCTCTTGGATTTCCTGTATTTGGATTGGCAGGATCAAGTCATATACATACTTTTCTATTACAGTATAAATATTTTTCTTTCTGATTGTGTATTTTTATTATCGATGCTTTCATAAATGTGCAAGCTTTCCTTGTATCGGCTGCCTTTTAAATTGTCTTGAAAGGCATTCCAAAGAATTCCAGCCCAAGTGAAGGGAAGGTTAAGGTGATCCAGGTAGCCGCACTTGTTATACTGGAATTCTTAGTTGGAGCTGGTACGGCCCTTAAATGTCATCATTTCCACCCAACAGTGTATACATCGTAATGTCATCTAGCTTTGACAAGGTAATGATGATGTCATCCAACTAGGCCTGAACATGGAAATAGACGTCTTGCCACAAATACTACAAACTTTCTGTTTAGTCTAAATACAAGATAGTCTCTAGAATTTTCTACTTCTTTCCTCAGAAATGTAAATTCTATATAATATGTGGACAGCTAGAAACATGACTGGGTCAAAAGACATTATCATCAGTTTATTTTTAATATATATATGATATTTCCCTCAAATCATTATTTCCAGAACTCAGAGCGACACTTCACTTAGTCAGTAACAAATATAGGCTTCTAGTATTTCTCATAAGCCAACAATGACTTCATTCAGCATTCACATTGGAAAGACACAATGCCATGTAACTTATATAAGCCATAAATGGAACAGTATCTTCATGCAGTATGAGACCAACAAAGGCCAGCCTTCCTAAATCCACTGAATTTCTCAGAACATGAAAAACATACAGTTGTTAAAACTCCTAAATATAAAGTCTATAATTTCAAACCATGAGTGTGACAATATATAAGTGTGTTTTACACGAGGAACAGGCTGCCAAGACCCTTAAGTAGCCTGTGTATTTTTATTTACTGAAATCAAAATTTTTTAAAAAAATATAGTTTGCTTCCCATTTTGACATTTTTAACAAAATAATAGAATATTTACCTTGGGTAGATTGGCATTATCTCTATGTATTCTAACTTGCCCATTGGCTAGAATGGGTTAAAACATCTCAAACCATTGCACAGAAAATACACATAACCATCTTAAAAGATGGAAAAATTTTCCACCAAAATAATTCGGTAAAGAAATGTAAATCAAGGTTAAAAACCTTAGATGACTGCTTATTCGTGATTCAACCTGAGAAGACATAAATTTAATCACACCTAATTCAAATGGATTAGGTAATTTAATGGCATTATCAAGAAAGTGTTATTGTTACTGGCTGATTAGTTTGTGTGTGTGTGTGTGTGTGTGTGTGTGTGTGTGTGTGTGTGTGCGCACACTCGAGCGTATGCAAACATACTTTTAATCCCATGATCTCTCAGTATCCAGGAAGGCTGCTTAAATATCTCTTGTGAAAAGTCAGGGTATGTATGCGGGAAAAACTAAGGTTGGAAACAAACTTAGCAGTCATTCCAAACCTGTTGCCTGCATAGGAGAACCAGTCTTATGTTACAAGGCTGGCTGTATCCCAAGACAAATGGCATAAGCAAAACTGTAAAAGTCACAGGTGTGGGCATTACTTTACATGGAGTTTTAATAAAAATAAGTGGTATTCATTACAAGGCACAGTGCAGAGATCAGAGCTGCAGTATGGAGGGTGTGGTAGGTATGCTCTGTTCTGTCTCCCACCTTAAAATCGCATTTGGGGATGCGGACAGGAGAGAGCGCGGAAGGGGAACAAAGACCCAAGACCCTGGGTGCTAACCTGGAAGAACTTGAAGCAGAAATAAATAAGGATGGAGTAATGGAATGAGGGAAGTATCAATTTGCTATAACTGCTCAACAAGTTACTGGTAGTGGGTTAAAAGTCTGTCAAGTTGACGGCCGGAGAATAAAGGAAATGGCTGAGGGAAATACACAGTGTGAGAAAAGGTAACCACAAAGATAAGTGTGACGCTTCTGGGAACCATCAATCAGTTTAGAAAGCCAGGAGGTCCCTGAGGCGGCCGCTCTTTCACCAGGTCCCTCTCGGAGCCACTCCACAACTTGGATGGCAATTCCATCCAGGCAAACCTTCACACTCTTTCTGATCATCTTACCCTCTGGACTCCATGCCTCCTACTTGTAATTCTACAAGAAGCCCCCATCACATTCCTTAATTACTTTTTTAATCAACATAGTATATTGAGAACTTTTTTTTTTTTGAGTCCTTCAAAGCAAAGGGCGGGAGGTGGGAGGTTGAAGCTGGATAAAAAAAAAAACTCATTTAAATATCTAAGAGATCAAGACTTCTTGACTTCTACAGTCAAAGGTGACAGCTGAAAGCCAATGTCTCCCTGGATCAGCAGTACCTTCTCAGACCTCAGGTGTTGATGCAGGGAGTGCTGACTGGAGAGGACCAGGACCTGGCAGGTAGTTACACAGTGGGCTCCTCCTTGTTTAATCTGAATCAAAACCACGTTTCCCCCATACTTGAAGCCCTGCTGTTCTTATTCTTTCCACTGCCAGAAAGTGAGGTTTACCTCTCTCTAAGGGAGAAAGGGGGAAAGAAAGTCTCACACACATGCCCTGGCTCCGTTTGGCAATACCCAGTCCCGGGTACCTCGAGGAGGCACGCTGAAGCTTCTGTTATTGCAGTCGGTACCTTTCTGGGAAGCGCTGCGCTAAAGAGGTGAAGGGGACACAGATGGTGGTGCGATGGGCTCCAATTTGGGAGGCGACTTACATGCTGGCATTACCGTGTGGAGGTTCCCAGAGGCCGCACGCTCATCCTCCAGCGCTCCTCCGCTTTGCTGCCGGAGAGCTCCACCGAAGGGGACCGGGACTTTCGGGACCGCGCCCCGCAGGACCCTTCGTCACGCCCTTTCTGGAGAGTTCATAGGGTTTCTCGGCAGCTGCTCGCCGCCTGCGCGCGGGGCGGCGCAAGGTGGACCCCGTGCGCGCGCCGCGGAGTTCAAGAGTAGGTCCCGCGCGCAGGGGCGGCCGCAGGTTCCGCAGGGCGGAGAACTTTCCCAAGAGTTGGGACGAAGGGCTCCGGCGAGCGGGTGGCGGCCAATCCCGGCCTGCGGGGCTTGGAGAGGCTGAGATCACCAGGTTCCTGAGCCTGCCGCCTTGCGCGGCGCAGCGCCGGCGTCGGTTTCCCCCCTGAGGCTCAGGTGCGGCTCGGCGCGTCCCCGGGGTGGCCCTAGCTCTAGGCGATCGGAGGACGGAGGACTGTCTTGCTGCTGCAGCTGCCCCACCCAGGGCCGGCCACCCGAGGGCAGAGGCAAAGAGAGAAGTCGCCACGCGGGGCGGGACCGGCGCTGGCGGCCGGGTTGGGAGACTGGCACAGAGCCAGGAGCAGCTCCGGGGAGGGGACCCCGCTGACCCCGAGGTCACCCGCCGGCCTCGAGAGCAGAAACCCGCAGAGCTTGGGTGAAGGAGTTCCGAAAGAGGAGCGCCTGTGGGCATTTGTTCTGCCCGCTGCCAAGCTCCCGGGCTGTCCCCTACTTTTCCCTCCCTTAGTTCTTCCTACCCAACCCCCACCCCCACCCCACAAGCCAGTCCCCTCAATTTCCCTCCAGAAAGAAGAAAGAAAGAAAGAAAGAAAGAAAGAAAGAAAGAAAGAAAGAAAGAAAGAAAGAAAGAAAGAAGAAGGGAAAGAGAAAATAAAGGGGAAAGTAAAGAAAGAGAAAGAAGGAGAGAGGGCAGGAAGGGAAATTAATGGGGTAGGGTGGAGGAGGGCTTGAGAGGTGGTTTGGGGCGATATACCTCCTTTATTTTTTTTTAGCTTTTTTATTTTCTTTTCTGTTTGAGTGGAATTAATTTACCAAAGCAAATGCAGCTGCTCACTAGGGAAAGTCAAGACTGACCACCAGGCACTTGGGCCGAGAAGCTGCTTTGCAAGGGATGTAGGCACACCCACTTGCTAAAAGACAGGGAAGCAGAGGGTCTCTTACACTGTACATTGCCAGACTAAATTCACAGAGTGCTAGGGGCGGTGGCCTTTCCAGACTTGGTTCCATTCAAAGAGAGGCAGTCGGGCTTTCCTAGTAGACAGGCACATACAAAAGCCATAAAAGTAGATTAACCCTGATTGGCTAGTGGTAGAGAAGAGTTGGGGTAGGAGGAAAAGAGGTAAAACAGGATTGAGGACCGGATAGTTTCAGGCAAAAGAAAGAGGAAGCTGGAAAGCCGCCAGCAAACTAGACGACTTCTGGTCCAGTATGTGTTCTTGTGATTTTTATCAGCATTTATTTTAACGTTAAAAAAAAAAAAACCCAGTAGAATTAATAGAGACCCAAACTGCTTCGTTTAAGAAAAGCTGAGATCCTTTTGGTATTGCAGGTAGAGAAATAGGCCCAGGGAGGCATAATCTGCACAAATTATTCAGAAATGACCAGGGTTTGAGACTAAGGTCTACAGACTCTCACTTGACACTTGATTGTCTCAAGGAATTATTTAACGTTCACCTTGAACTTTTCGAAATGACATAATTTCACAGTTTTGCCGGCCTGGAATCTGGATGTAGCTTAGCTCTGTGTCTACCACAAGACTAATCAAAACAGGAATTAAAGTTGTGGCGTCTCCTGAAGGCTTGACAGGAACAGTGTCTACCTGGAAGCTCCTCATGAGGTTGTTCTACTCACATAACTCTGCTCTGCTTACACTTTGACAATGATTATTCTTGCCCCTCATCTTCCTCTATCTCATCTTGTCCCTATGGACCCGAGACGGATTCATGACTTTCGGGTTGTTTTTGTGACCTGCTTAGTTTAACCACTGCAGTCTGTTGGTTTCAAACTCACCGTTGGAGCTTGGTGGGATCACAATTAAAAGCAACCAGTCTCCATTCCCTGGATTGGTTAGCAGCAAATAATTCAGCAATTAGAGATAGTGCTACCTGAGTTCTTTCTCCATCTGTATGTCTGTTGGTGGAGTTCAACCTTCCAAGTGGGTTGTGCCGACTTTTGCAATAATGGCACTACCACTCTCGGGCTAACAATGCTCTCATGGTATTTGAGGCCTGCTCTATAGAAGGAATTATACTTGATTCCATAAACCTGGCCACAAATCCATGATTGCGAGGTCATAGAACCTAGCGTGGGATGGGGCGGGGGGACTTAATACTGCTATTTAGCTAAATTGACATAACATCAGACAGTATTCCAAATGTTTATGTTAATTTCCACAGACAAATGCTATTCTCAGACTTTATCAGAGAATTCCCATTTTCTAGTGGTAAATTCTCCACAATGGTAGTGAATGCAGAGACTCGTGGTTATGGGAGGGGCTAAGAATAAATTACAGATGAGTGCTTAGTCCCCTACAAGATATATCTATCATCACCTCTAAGGCTAAGAACACTGTGGAAGAGGGGGAGGAAAGAATGTAAGATCCAGAGAATAGGGAGGAGGGCTTTGAAGTGACATCCTCTGGGCAAGACTCAACCATTGCAATGTGAACTCAGAGCAGCCGTATTTAAGTAAACTGGGTCTACACATGCATAAAGTTTTAACTTAAAAGTGGCCATGAAACAGAGAGCAAAGAGAAAAACAGAAGTAGCAGCATTAGCCAGTGCTCTTCCCAGAAGAAGAGAATCATCTAGACCTATGTGAGAGTATACTGAGATTGCTTTCAAGAAATTGGTTCACACAACTGTGGATTTGTGGGTTCAGAATCTGTAGGACAAGCCAGCAGACAGGAGGAGTTGCAGTCTGCTGACAGAATCCTTTCTTGCTGTTCAATTAATCATTAAGAGACTAGTGATTTTTTTAAAAAGAAATTTTATTAAGATTATTTTATTAGCAAATTATAAATATTTATGGAGTACAATGTAGTATTTTATGTATATAATGTGAAATTCAGCTACATAACATTATCTGGGACCTCATTTATATATCTGTTTTGTAATGAGGACACTTGAATTTATTTTCAAGGCAATTTTAAAATATACAATATAATTATTTTTCATGGTTAGATTCACTATGTTATACAAATGATCTAAAATATAAATTCCTAGTAAGGTGTAGTGGTGCATACCTGTAATCCTAGCACTGGTGAGGCTGAGACAAAAGGATGGAAAATTTAATATCAGCCTGGGTTATATAGTGAGTTTGAGGCCAGTCTTGGGTCCTCTGTGTGGGTGGGAGAAAGCATTTCTACAGATTGAAATATTGTTCCCTTTGATTGACAGCTCTCTATTTCCACTGATCCCTCACTTTTAGCAACCATCATACTATTCTCTACTTCTTTGAGTGTCTGTATTATATTTTCCATATAAGTGATACCACACGGCAATTGTCTTTTGTCTATCAAAAGATAAACGGATGAATTGGAGTTTTTATTGCTATGAAGAGATACCATAACCAAACCAAGCCTTATAGAAGAAAGCATTTAATTAGGACTTAAACATTTAATTGGGGCCTATTGTGGCACATGGGCAGACATGGTGCTCAAGAAGTAACTGAGACTTCTACAAGTTGATTTATAGGCAACAGGAAGAAAGAGAGACACTAAGCCTGGCTTGAGCTTCTAAAACTCCAAAACCCACCCTCAGTGACTCACATTCTCCAACAAGGCCACACCTTCTAATAATGCCACTCCTTATGAACCTATAGGGACATTTTCATTCAAACCATCACAATAAGGAAAATGCAAACACACACACACACACAGGGTGAAAATGGTAAAATTCTTCCATTTCATACACTAATGAATCTAGACAGCGCCATGCAATAAAAGCTGATTTAAATGTTAATCTCATCCCCAAACTAACCTCGTAGAAACATCCAGGATGACATCTGACTAAATAGCTGAGCACCTGGCCAAACCAAGTTAACAGATGAAATTAATCACCACATTAACCAAAACCAGGAAACATTCTAGGAAATACAGGAGCTATTATGTGCTGCTACATAATTCATGCATTGAAGTTTCCAAAAAAAAAATAGGAAAAAAAAAAACTGTGAAGCACAACTGAAATACTCCAGTGAGTCTGTGCTGGCTATTGGTCAGAAGTATGTTAGGAGCATCTGCATATTTTGAAATCTGTTCTCACAAAAAAAAAAAAAAAAAAGGATTTGCTCTTTATCTTTGGAGGAGCTTGTAAGGGAAACAATGTAAGATGCAAATTACAGTATTTTGATGAAATGGTTAATACTTGGCCATCCAGTCTGTCGTCACTGTGAGCTACTGCAGTTTATTCTGATTTATAAAATAAGGGTAAGTATTAAGCACGTTTCATGCAGATTCAATAAGTTAAGGACAGAGAACACTCGGGGATTTTCTGGAATTTGGTGCTATCACTTGCCCCTCCTGATCCGTATGTCATATCATCCTAAACTGAAAGTACCAGGAGCACATTCCTCCTACGCATTCAGCAATCTGATGGCATTCCAGACAAGAGGAATTTTGAACATCTGTGTAAATCCTTTAGTGCTGATGAACACTTGGTTATGAGAAACTTCCTTTTTCTATTGATTGACTTAAACATTCCTGTCTTTAACACCCATTCAGAGCAGGGGCATTCTGCCTTGCACAATGAGTCTTTCAAATAGCTGAAGGCAGTGGTCACCCCCAAGTTTCTTCTTCAGTTGGTGTTCATAGCACTAGTTTTCACTTTAACCATTTAATGCCTGGCTTCTTTCTATATGTCTGATTTCTCTTTTCTGTCTCCAAGTAAGCCGTCAATGATCTTTGCCAGTGACTCAAAGTTGGTATGACCATGTACTTGGTATAAGTATTACATAGATCTCAGCAATTGTTGACTTTTTCAGAAGCAATGTAAAAGTCCAACAGAAATAGGCATAATAAATTAATGTGGAAAAAAAACATAAACTTTATTTCATATGTGAAATTGTTTAAGACGTATTATAACTTGCAAATATTCAAACCCAAATGGAAATTTCTGGATCCTTTATTCTTCTATAATCAATTTATCTCCTCTACTTTCACTAAGTTTCTTTCTTTCTCTAGCAAGGAGGAGAGAAGACAGCTAATAAATGACTTGTCTGTATTCACGGACATCAACCTGTCTAGTCCCCAGTAACTGGTCCAATATAGCCAGTGAGGCTCGACAGGTTTTCTCTTGATGGCCCATGGCTGTCTTTATCAATCCAGTGCCCAGAAAACCTTAACTCATCAACGGATCTCTTTCTGAAAGAGAAGAACGAGTTCTAAATCCATGGGGGCAATTCAACTCTCGGATCTCACAAACTGCCTCTCCAAGCACACCTTCCTTCCTTCTTCCTCCATGTTGTATGCACCTGCTATAAGATTGACTGAGGAAGGAAGAAGGGGAAACAAATAAGAAATAAGAGAATCTTAGAAATACTGTGAATTCACAAAATCAAATTTTCTGCAAATAACTAGTATTCCCACTTTGGAAATAAGAAGTTGAAATTCAAAATATACTTGTTGCCACTTCTTTCTGTTATAAAACACTTTGGCCAAAAGTAACTTAGGAGAGAAAGTGGCTTACAATTCTAGGTCATCGTCCATCAATGAAGGAACTCAAGGCAGGGACTTGAAGGCTGCTCGCTATTACAAACAGCATTAGTTCTGAGAGAGGAACGTATTTCACAGCCCAAGAAATGCAGAATGATGAGTGAGGCCTGTGGAAGATCCTGTTTTCTGCATGGCTCTGAGAATTTTTTCTCATTTGGTTTTCTTATATAGTTCAAGATCACCTATATAAGGAATGGTGTCACCCACAATAAGCCAGGCCCTCTCACATCAATTAATAATCAAGACAATTTCCATAGGTAAATGTGATATAGTCAATTCCTCAAACTGGGCTATCTTCTTCAGGTGACTCCCAATTGTGAAAATATTTAAAAATAATAGAGTCATGAATAGAATAGGAGGCTAAATGCTGAGTTACTTCAATAGTACTTTAACTGAAAATTTAATAGTGCTATTTCTTACATTTTGGATAAACAGTGTTAGGCCATTGAGGTACCAGGAGAGGCTGCGTTTTAAGTGATGCTAATCTACAGCTAATCAACATTACAGGCCACCCTTCTTTCTTGTTAATCCGTCTTGTCTCACATCTTCACAAATGAAACCCTGAAAAATTATCATAGGCAATTACATGAAACAAGAAATTTATATATACTTTATCCTATAGATGCAAATTTTATATTCTATTAATGCAAACCTTTATTCATACACACAGACTATGAATTTAAGTCAGGAGTTGCTCATCGCTCTTTCTGCATAACCACTGATTCTCTGTCATTCCTCCATCTTCAAATATTCCAGAGACAGCTTTTTGTTTGTTTGTTTTCTTTCCCATGATTCTCCTTTCCTATTAAAAAGAAAAGAACAATTTATATATTATCTCAAGTTTGCCACAGTATATGTTGCAAGTCTTGTCCTTATAGTCCATGAGTAATGTAGTCTGGAGAAAAAAATAAGAATGGCGGTTGCGATGTTCTTTAAACTGCCTGGGAAAAAACAATTCTCCAAATGATGTCATTAAGAAAAAGACATAAATTAGTGGGGAATATCCATAGTTTCATAGAGCAAGAGTGTTTCAAGCAAGGAGGATAAAGTGCAGAACTGGCTAGAGAGGAAGAGCAAATGAGGTGTATACGTGTGCAAAGGGCCAGGGAACAGCCTTGTGACCAATAGATCAGTCATAAGGTTCACTGCCAAAGAAGTTAGCAAAGGGATGTGAAGATGCTGCCCCCAAATGCCACCCCTTCATGAAGATTCCTTTGAATTTTACACAATTAGGAAGCAACAAGCACAAAAAATAATTCCTCATCCTTCTTCTGTTTGCCCAGTGGTAGAACATAATTTTGTTTTACAGAGATTTTTTTTCCTCTTTCCTTTCCCTATATTGGGAAAAAGCAAAACAGCTCGTTTCGTTGGAGATGGAAAATTAACATCTTGATATGCCTGCACAAATTTTGCCAAAATAGTTGTATTTCCTACAGACATTTACAGTCCCATAATTTACTGTCACTAAGAACTCAAACAACTTTCCCTTTGCTTGTCAACTCTTAGCAAATCACCCTCTGAATCATCAGCTTTGACGCCTCTCTCTGGGCATGTGCTCCTTGCATGACCAAACCAGTCCTGGGTTATTTTTGTTGTTGTTGTTTTTGATAACCTTTATTATTTAAATCTAATTCAGGGAACCAAGTCACAGACTTAATAAGAGTGAAGGGAGGTTTTACTTCCTCTCTTGTGGAAATCACTAGGTGATTTTGAGTAGATAAGAGTGAGACTGCATTTATGGGAAACTGACTTAAAGTAGTTTAAAAAGTGAAGCTAGGAGACTTTGTAGGCAACTGTTGCACAACTCAGGTAAGAGACAATAACAACGGATGGTGTGAATTAGGGAGGTAGAAATGGAAATAATTGAATTTGGGATATTTTGAAGACATTTCTAAAAATAGGGTGCCAAGTATAATAAGAAAGCCATATAAATTGTGGTTTGCATTCGTGCAACTTAGTGAATCTGGAGTATTTAGTTAGGAATGTATTTAAAAAGAAAAGACAAAAGTTCAAATTAAACATATTAAGTCCAGGATCCCTATCAGTCTAATATATGAAACTACATAGTACTAGAACTTAGTGTTTGAATAAAGTAACTGTTAACAAGCAAGCTTTTCATTCTAATGTTTTGTCTGAAATCAATGTCAAGTTCTGACTGGTTGTTCACAGAATGGACCTCCACAGTGAATTGAGATTTTAATGAGTCTTGAAGAACAGTCTAGAGCGACAGTAAACATTAAAAACATTAGAAAATTAGAAAAATTAGTCACAGTATAGGAAAAAAAATGAAAAATGGGAAAATGTATCATTCCAGAAAGTTAGTAAATACTCTGTTTGAAATTGGAGATTTTAGAGACTGATGGGGAAATAGAAGTCTGACTGCTACGAGGAGGTGAAGTTTTCTAGGCTAAGGATAGGAGTTCACCTTAATGCTGTGACGTACACGGAACCAGCCAAGCTTACGCTCAAACATTTCCATCCAGGCTTTTATTGGCTGAGGGAGCCACCTAGTCAAGGAATGAGACAAGAATTAATCTGGATGGGTGGTGTTAGAGAAAGACCTCTGCAAGACAAGGAGATGAGGAGCGCTGGACAATGTAGGAGGGCTGAAAAAATAACATGATGATTTTGGAAAGTCTTGTGAGTGTTCTTGTTGCTGAGGTCTGAGAAAACGTGAGCAAAGGGAGGAGGGATCTTTTTCAGCATGTTGTGTAAGAAGGGCTAAGGTACATTATGGGAGCGGAGTCATGGCAACGGGAGCGTAAGGCAGTCGGTCACATTACGTCAGCTATCAGTAAGCAAAGAACAATGAATGCTGACGCTCTGCTTGTCTGTCTCCTTTTAAGTCCTCAAGGGCTCTGGTCCACATACCATTCACAGTCAGAATAGAGGCTTTCCTCCTCAGTTAAAGTTTCTGGAAACAGTGTCATCCACACACTGAGTTGTGTATCCATGGTAGTTCTAAATCCAGTCAAGTTGACAGTGGAGTATGAGAACTAAGACAAGTGAAGATTAACTATCTGACAACTATGAGGTCAGAGATACATGAAGAGAAAAAAAAATGGTACTCAAGGAACCATGGTTCCTGTCTAGTCTGTCCCTGTAGGACAGATGTCTGAAGCTTTTTATGCCTGACATCACATAGACAAAGCAGAACCAGCAGATTTTTATCAGTTTATAGAGTTGCACACAAACCTTTCCTATTCTAAATGCTATAACTGTAAGCTATAACATAAGGACTTTTTTTCTTCTCTCCTTTTTCCTCCTCCTTCTCTTCTTCTATGACTGCTTAGCCATAACAATGAATTGCTTTAGTAAAAAGAGCATGATGAACATTCATTATTGTGGTCCAGAAGCTTTTAAGAATGCAATTTATCCTCTTCTCTTGGTCCTGTCATACAACATAGTAACGTTCTAAATGGTGAAGATGCCATAGCCTAGATTCCAGGGTGGAGATGATATGTAGCAGATACTCTAGCCAACTGGCAGGAGACTATACAAATCACATGTATGGTTTGATTCTGTAAGCCACTAAGATTTGGGCTTACCTCTTAGCAGGACATAATTAAACTCTTTTTAAATAATGCAAGCACTATTGTGTAAAGAATAAATGATCTGGAATATAAAAAAAACCAAAGAATTAATAAAACAGCATATAATCGATTATGAAAAGTATTCGAGTAATTTAAAGTACTTGTTTCATATGAAAAAACTATTTATTATTCCAGAGGTATTTAGCAACAGATATACCACTGAAATATGATCATACTCGTGAGACTAACTGGCAAGGGAAAAGCACAGCCATGAATGCTAGTTTATATTACATATTTGCTTTGTTGGTTTGAGTTTTTGCAAGCTTTCCTTTTCAGAATGAGTGGAGCCCCAGGAAATGGAAAGTGTGGGTGGGGTGGGTGGCATGGGGGAGGACAACAGCTAGAAAGGGGAAGGAGAGATAAAATTTCCCATAGGAGACCAATGAAAACTAGGGCTAAATCTAACTCTGTGAACACAATGCAACTGGCATCTGGGTGAAACTTCTTGGTGGAGAATTTAGTATCAGAGATATTTTTCCTCACCTCGAGAAGAAGTTAATACATGTTTAAAAGAAAAGGTACATTCTTTAAGGCAAAGGACTTCATGCCATTTTATTTAGAACTATGCAGCTCAAACTGTATTTACAGACCCAAACAAGCCAACTTTACATTTAGAGATATTGACACATACTTTTGATTCCTTTTATTTTCTTTAAGGAATGTACTAACAACTTGCAATGTTAGCTAGACTAAGTTGCCTGTGTTCAAAATAACAGAAATTATTCTGTGAATAAACAGTGATAATTGAACGACAATCTTATAGAATACAGAGCAAGGTGGTTAGATCTCTGAACAAAGCAGAATCATCAGCTTAGGGAAGAAAAGTCTATGTTCCTTGCTGAAAATACAAAAGGATGAAAAATAATGTGCTTATTGAGTTGTAAGAAAGCAGGAATGGCCTAAGAGAACAGGGATATAGGGCAGAGGGCAGAGGGTGACGTTGTTGAAAGATTCTTAAGTCAGTGTACAGACTAGAACTTTTATTTACAGTTCTGTTGTGTACTGCAGGGACTTGGGCTTGCCTACAAAGTTAAGGACAGCTTTGAAAAGGACAATCATTAAAAACATCATGTGACAGTTTATTTTACCTGTCAATTTAGTAGGTCCACAGGGAGCCCAGGTATTTGGGCAGACATTTTTCTGTTTGTTTGTTTTTTTCTTAAAAAGGTTTTTTGTTTTTTTGTTTTTTTTTTTTACTAGATTCTCATTTAATTCAGTAGGGTTAAAGTAAAGCACATTGTCCTCTATAAAGGTGGCTCTCCTCTAATCATCAGAGGCCCAAATAAGAGAGATGTCAGGGGAAGGAATGTCAACAGAAAGGACTCTTCAACCTTTTGACTTCTGCAACATCAAATCTCCCTACATTTATGACAGACATCTTCAGAAGCCAAGTGAAACATAGGCCCTTTTGTGTCTCCAGCTTCCCTGACAGAGTCCACATACACATGAACCAGTTCAAACACTTTCTCTCTCTCTCCTCTTTCCCTTCTCTCCTCTATCCTCCATATCCACCTCTTGCTCTCTTGCCCTTGCACACTCCCTCTTGTTCTCACCCTCTCCCAGTGCTCTCTTCCTGTCTTGTTGGTCCTGTTCTCAGGAAAATTCTGACTAACAAACAGGATGATCTCTTTAGTAGGTGCCACTGTAAACTTGGAGGAAGTTAATGATGACCCTGATAAAGGTATTGATGGTAAAGGGTACTAAAAGAAGTAGATGGTTCTGGATGGATTTTAGAGATTTGGATAATTGGATTCAGGTGACTAAAGGTGAGGGACCAAGAAGGACATTCACATTTTAGGTATGAACAGCTACACAGATAAGATGAAAATTCACCCAGGAGGAAGAACAATTTTGGAAGACCAAGGACATGAAAATGGTAATTTTCCTGAGGATGTCTATAGAAATCAAACGGATCATTGGCACACATTTCTGGAACTTTTAGCATGTCTTGGAAATTATCAGCATACAGGTGACACTTCTCGAACTGAGAATGATTCATGTTCTAGCTGTAGGTACTGACAGAAAAGATAAAGATGCTGAGGCCTTGGCATGGAACCAACTAGCACTTAAAAGGAATGAAGTAGCAGAGGAGACTGGGAAGGAAAACCTAGCAAAGTAGTATGGAAATAGTTCAGTAGTAGAACATGCTTCAAGATGGAAGAAGAAGAGAAAATGAAGGAGAAGGAGAAAGAAAGAGAAAGGAGAAGGAGGAGGAGGAACTGGAGGAGGAGCAGGAGAAAGAAGGAGAAAGGAGGAGGTGGAGGAGAAGAAGAAGGAGGAGAAAGGGAAAGGAAAGGGGAAGGGGAAGAGAAAAAGAGGAGGAGGAAGAGGAGGAGGAGGAAGAGGAGAAAGAGGAGGAGGAGGAAGAAGGGAAGAAGAAGAAGAAGAAGAAGAAGAAGAAGAAGAAGAAGAAGAAGAAGAAGAAGAAGAAGAAGAAGAAGAAGAATTGATAGCAATGCAAGGTAAGACTACTAGAGGGCACTTGAATATGGAAATCAATTGCTCCCTGGTAACTCCAACAAGAACGTTGGTGGAATTAAGGAGCCAAAACCCAAGATGGAGCATCATGAGAAGACAGACTCGGCCAGTCTTCTCTAACACCATGTCCTCCAAATTCAGCACTGTTAAAATTTCCTCCTTCTCTTGTAGAAAAGTACTGCATATAATTGATTACAATTTAGCTCCAAAATAAAAAAGTAGCCAATGAGACATGTTCTTGAGAAGGGTTGTAGACATGTTTTACTCTTCCAAGGAATATGCAAAATATTGAAGTTCTGGAGAGGAAAGATGGGATGGGGGAGACATCCAATAGATGAACTGGGTAATCAGGTCTGGTTTTTTATTTGAAATTCTTCTCTCTTAGTTACCCAGGGACTGGCATTACAGGACTACAAGACCATACCCAACCTCTGGTACATCTTACTGAGATGCTGCCAAGTGAGCCAGAAGTAAACAGGTGTTATACCAAATGATCTCTCAGAAATATATTAAATAAATAAGAATAAAAAATGATAAAAGGAGGTCAAAGGGATAAAAATTGGAAAGGAAAAAGTCAAAATATTACTATTTGCAGATGATATGGTGGTATATTTGAGTGACGCTAAAAACTCCTCCAGAGAACTCCTATAGCTGCTAAACAACTTCAGCAAAGTGGCTGGATATAAAATTAACTCAAACAAATCAGTAGCCTTCCTATACTCAAAGGATATACAGGCTGAGAAAGAAACTGGGGAAATGATACCCTTCATAATAGTCACAAATGATATAAAATACCTGGGTGTGACTCTAACCAAACAAGTGAAATATCTGTGTGACAAGAACTTCAAGTGTCTGAAGAAAGAAATTGAAGAAGACCTCAGACAATGGAAAGATCTCCCATGCTCGTGGATTGGCAGGATTAATATAGTAAAAATGGACATTTTGCCAAAAGCAATCTACAGTTTCAATGCAATCCCCATCAAAATTCCAACTCAATTCTTCATAGAGTTAGAAAGAGCAATTCTCAAATTCACTTAGAATAACAAAAAACCCAGAGTAGCAAAAAATATTCTCAATAAGAAAAGAACTTCTGGGGGAATCAGTATCCCAGACCTCAAGCAGTACTACAGAGCAATAGTGGTAAAAACTGTGTGGTATTGGTAGAGGGACAGGCATGAAGATCAATGGAATAGAATTGAAGACCCAGAAATGAACCCACATACCTATGGTCACTTGATCTTTGACAAAGGAGCTAAAACCATCCAGTGGAAAAAGACAGCATTTTCAACAAATGGTGCTGGTTCAACAGGCAGTCAACATGTAGAAGAATGCAAATTGATCCATTCTTATCTCCCTGTACAAAGCTCAAGTCCAAGTGGATCAAGTATCTCTACATAAAACCAGATACACTGAAACTATTAGAAGAGAAAGTGAGGAAGAGCCTCAAAAACATGGGCACAGGGGAAAATTTCCTGAACAGAACACCAATGGCTTATACTCTAAGATCAAGAATTGACAAATGGGACTTCATAAAATTGCAAAGCTTCTGTAAGGCATAGGACATTGTCAATAGGACAAAATCGCAGCCAACAGATTGGGAAAAGAGCTTTACCAATCTCACTTCCAATAGAGGGATAATATCCAATACATACAAAGAACTCAAGAAGTTAGACTCCAGAGAACTAAATAATCCTATTAAAAATGGGGTACAGAGCTAAACAGAATTCTCAACTGAGGAAACTTGAATTGTTCAATTTTCTTATATTGTTCAATATTCTTATATATTCTTAGTCATCAGGGAAATGCAAATCAAACCACCCTGAAATTCTACCTCACACCAAATGGGTAAGATCAAAAACTCAGGTGACAGCAGATGCTGGAGAGGATGTATAGAAAGAGGAACACTCCTCCATTGATGGTGGAATTGCAAGCTGGTATTACCCTTCTGGAAATCAGTCTGACAGTTCATCAGAAAATTGGACAGCTATACCACTCTGGGGCATATACCCACAAGATGTCCAACACGTAATAAGGATACATGCTCCACTATGTTCATAGCAGTCATATTTATAATAGCTAGAAGCTGGAAAGAACCCAGATGTCGCTCAACATAAGAATGGATACAGAATATATGGTACATTTACACAATGAAATACTACTCAGCTATTAAAAACAATGACTTCATGAAATTCGCAGGCAAATAGATAAAACTTGAAAATATCATCCCGAGTGAGGTAACTCAGTCACAAAAGAACACACACTGTATGTACTCAATCATAAGTGGATATTAGCCCAAAAATTTGGAGTACCCAAGATTCAACTCACAGACCATATGGAGCCTAAGAAGATGGAAGACCAAATTTGGATACTTCAGTGCTTCTTAGAAGGGTGAACAAATTCCTCACAGGAGGAAATATGGAGACAAAGTGTGGAGCAGAGACTGAAGGAAAGGCCATCCAGAGACTGCCCCACCTGGGGATCCATCCTATATACAGTTGCCAAACCCAGACACTATTGTGGATGCTGGGAAGTGCTTGCTGATGGAAGCCTGATATGGCTGTCTTCCTGAGAGACTCTGCCAGAGCCTGACAAATATAGAGGTGGATGCTTGCAGCCAACTATTGGATTGAGAGTGGGGTCCCCAATGGAGGAGTTGGAGAAGGGACTGAAGGAGCTGAGGGGGTTGCATCCCCATGGCTAGGGCAACAGTGGCAGCAGGCCAGACCCCCGGAGCTCCCACCAACCAAGGAGTTCACATGGAGGGACCCATGGTGCTGGCTGCATATGTGGCAGAGGATGGTCTTGTTGGACATCAGTGGGATGAAAGGTCCTTGAACTTGAGAGTGTTCAATGCCAATAGGGGAATGCCAGGGCAAGAAGATGGGAGTGGGTGTGTATGGGAGCACCCTCATAGAGGCAGGGGGAGGGGGCATGGGATAGGGGATTTCTGAAGGGGAGACCTGGAAAGGGGAAAACGTTTGAAATGTAAATAAAGAAAATATCCAAAAAATGACAAATTGATCATATTTCTAAAAATTCTAGTAAAAATCACAAAAGTGTGTATAAAGTTCTGTTAGTATTTAGAGAGAAGAAAAAAACATCATAGTCTTTGTAGGATGTAAAAAAAAAATGATGACGAAAACTTGAAATTGACAGTTTGGAGCTGGAGAGATAGTTCCTTGAGTAAGAACCATAAATAAGATGGTCCCTCTTACAGAGGTGGGGGGCGGCCTATTTTATGTCTCTGCACCCTCAGCAGGCAATTTACAACCTCCTGCAATGCCATCTCTAGGGGATCTGACTCCTCCTCGTTCTGGCTCTGGCTAGCACAAGCATGCACTCACACAGACACATACACAAAAAACTTCAAAAGCAAAACAAAATAAAATCTACCCCACCTTTTTTTATCAGAAAAAAATTTATGACATGGAAATTTACAAAATTTTTAAAGATACACATGTTAAAGATCTTCGAGCTCTTGCCCCTTAAAAGTTCATGCATGCTTAACTTTTTTTATGTCATCTTTTTTTATTCTTAGTAATTTTTAAATTAAATTCATTTATTTATTCATTTTACATCCCAATATCAGCTTCCCTTCTCTTCTCAGTAGTCCCGAATGCAGATCCTCCCCCATTCCTCCCTGTCCTTCCCTTTTGGGAAGGGGGAACCCCCTCTTTGGGTATCACACCCCAGAAACCCCTGGCACATCAAGTCACTGCAGGACTAGGCACATCCTCTCCCACTGAGGCCAGACAAGGCGGCCCAGCTAGGGGAACGGGATCCACAGGCAGGCAACAGAGTCAGGGACAGACCCTGCTCCTGTTGTGGGGGGATCCAGCATGCTTAACTTTTAACTGGATCCTTGATCATCCATTTACTATTCGGCATGCTGTTGTCAGCTTTTACCCATTATTTTCATTTCTTTAGTAATGGCTTTAATCATATCTTCTCTCCGCTGGTCTTGAAGAAGCTAATTTTATTGCTTAGGTTGACTGCCAGAGACAGAACAATTGGAAACAGAAAGTGCAATCCCAGGCCAAGAAATGTGATTGAAAACATGAGACTTGACCGTTACATGAGAGACAAGAGTGGTTAGGAAAAGTTATGTGGAATCAATTCTGCCTGAATTGGTTCCCAAAGAGCCAGTTAGGAAATGTAGGCCTTGGGATAGAGGTCTCTGAAGGTAAAAAATGGAGTTCAGAGACCTGGGAGTAGTAGAGAGAGCCATGGCCTTGGGACTCCTATAGAACTGAGGGTCCTTTAAGAAAGGTGTCACTTGAGAGCTACCGGAGCTGAGATACAAACGCAAGTGTGTTGTTGCTCAGAGGCTCGAAAGAAGATTCTCTCCCCTTGGGATAGTTCTGTATCTATAGACCGGAATAACTGCTACCCACTATTTGGCTGTCGTGTTTCCACAATGTTTGTAAACTAGCTGGCAAAGGAAAACTTTAAAAATAATAAGAATGGTCGCTAGTAATTTCAAAATACAATCAGTTTGATTTTAATTTTTTATAGAAACAAACACCACAGATTTCCTGAGGTGAAGAAAGCAAAGTTCATTAACAGAATAACTAGACAAAGCTTCCTACTAACTCATAAGTCAGATTGTGTTCTTGTGTCTTTATATTCTCAGCACAGAAATGGCTGGTAGTTAGCATTCCTAAACTTGCGGTATAAAAGATTCTGCCATCTCAAATGTTCATGGTTTGGCCAACCCACCCAGAGTCAGGACATAGATCTTGGACCAGGGATGTGTGGCGCAACCCCTGAGGAGAGGATAAACTTTGGGTGGCTGAGTGTTTTCACATCCACAGAACAAACAAAGCTAGTCAAAGTGGGTGCTCAGAATGTCTGAGCATAACTCCACTCTCAGAACCTACCTTTCCTGCCTTTGTGAATTTAGGAGAAATTGTGCAGCTCTTATTTGTGTTGTTTCCTGTTTTCTTTGTCTATTAGCTAACCAGGTACCACGCAGTTATGATACAGTCCCTTGTTTTCATTGGAGTATTTCAAAACATCTTTTTCAAATATGGTTACACCCATAACCATATATTGACAGTTTGTTGACTTTCTTATTATTGTAAAATACATAGAACATAAGGTATCCTTTGACCATTTTTTTTGCACGATATCCAGTGACATTTCATGCATTTGCATTGATATCACCAGTATATCACTGTGTGTGTGTGTGTGTGTGTGTGTGTGTGTGTAAAGAACACAGAAAACTCTCCTCTGTCACCCTTACTGTGCATTGTCACCTGCTAGCATTAAATATTTGAGCAAAACCAAAACCATTGTTGGAGTAATTGTAACACTACCTGGTAAATGAGAAAGAAGGGTAAAATTCTACAGAATTTACAGCAAGCAACACACTATTTTTGTTTAAAGATTTATTCACTTTTCAACCCAATTCCTATCCCCCTCCCACTTCCCCTACCCCCTCTAGCCCCCTTAACCTCTGGGAAGATGGAGGCCCCCTGAGTATTCCCCCAGCCTGGTACATCAAGTCTCTTCAGGGCTAGGTGAATCTTTTCCTGAGGCCAGACAAGGCAGCCCAGCTAGAAGAACATATCCCACAGACAGGCAGCAGCTTTTGGAATAGCCCCTCGTCCAGATGTTTGGGACCCAGATGAAGACTGAGTTGCACATCAGCTACATATGTGCAGGCGGCCTAGGTCCAGCCCTTGTGTGCTCTTTGGTTGGTGGTTCAGAAGACAGAGTCATTATACCTTATTCTTAGTGAAGGCGTTTGCTTTGTAATCTATTTAAATATGCTACAGAATGAACAATTATGTTTTAAAGGTGCACAGCATACAAGGAGACAAGAAAGGGGTGGCTGCCATTAAATTTAGAACTAAAGCTTTAAGCTATAAAATATCATTAATCTTAGAATAAAGTTAAAAACAATCCTCCTGTGATTCTTATTCAGGAAGCATTAATAGTTGCAGAAGTAATTTTTTTTAACGTGGAAAAATGCTAGTGGATTTGGACATGGGCAGCTGTCTATAAACCAAGATGATTCAGACAATGAAATAGTTTTGGAAATGTGTGTCATTAAAAAGGTTTCTTTTCCTATGAAATTACACTGGGCCCACACTGACTGTTAATTCAATTGTGCTGTGTTAATCAATTGTACTATCAATTTCTTATCACTCTCTGAAAGCACGGCCATTGTCAAAGAAACCATCATTTGTACCACCAATCAGTATATGTTTTACTTCGTGAGCATCTGCAGACGATATGAAATTTAATAAGGCCTACCATAAGTATCAGATACCCTTTCTGGTTTATGGGATTGTACCGCTTTCATATTTTCCCTTTTTTATCTGGTTTAAGTGACAACTCTTGCCAAGATCAATGAAGTTCCCACCTGTAAACGTGTGGTTTGTGTTTTATGGTTTCCTTGAGTGACTGTGAAGCAGGAATCTCACTTTCCCAGATCTGTTATACTCCACGAACGTTACTCTTATGATCAAAGCCCAGGTCTTTGCCTGCTGAGAAACTGATTCTAGGTAAGCTCAAGGGGACCACTGTCCAACTGATGACAGGCACTGTGTGGGCCTCAGTCTCCTCATCCTGCTACAGTGAGAAGTCATGTTGCATAGGACTAAACTTGTTCTTGCTTGAAATGGTTATAGTAACTTCAGGGAGACGTTGCTGTGGTCCATAAAACCAGACACACTGAAACTAATAGAAAGGAAACTAGGGAAGAACCTTGAACATATGGGCACAGGGGAGAATTTCCTGAATAGAACTCCAATAGCTTATGCTCTAAGATCAAGAATTGACAAATGGGACCTCATAAAATTACAAAGTTTCTGTAAGGCAAAAGACACTGTCAAAAAGACAAAGCGGCAACCAACTAACTGGGAAATGATCTTTACCAACCCTACATCCGACAGAGGGCTAATATCCAATATATACAAAGAACTCAAGAAGTTAAACTCCAGAGAGCCAAGTAACCCTATTAAAAATGGGGTACAGAGCTAAACAAAGAGTTCTCACCTGAAGAATATCTAATGGTTGAGAAGCACCTAAAGAGATGTTCATCATCCTTAGTCATTAGAGAAATGCAAATCAAAACAACCCTGAGATTCCATCTCACACCAGTCAGAATGGCTAAGATCAAAAACACAGGAGACAGCAGTTGTTGGCGAGGATGTGGAGAAAGAGGAACACTTCTCCACTGCTGGTGGAATTGCAAGCTGGTACAACCACTCTGGAAAGCAGTCTGGCGGTTCCTCAGAAAACTGGGCATGACACTCCCGGAGGATCCGGCTATACCACTCCTGGGCATATACCCAGAGGCCTCCCTGGCATGCAATAAGAACACATGCTCCACTATGTTCATAGCAGCCTTATTTATATTAGCCAGAAGCTGGAAAGAACCCAGATGTCCCTCAACGGAGGAATGGATTCAGAAGATGTGGTATATTTACACAATGGAATACTACTCTGCAATTAAAAACAATGAACTCAAGAAATTCCTAGGCAAATAGTCAGAACTTGAAAATATCACCCTTAGTGAGGTAACCCAATCACAAAAGAACACACATGGTATGCAGTCACTGATAAGGGGATATTAACCCAGAATCTCGGAATTCCCTAGACACAATATCAATAGATTTCCAAGAAGATGGAAGGAGAGACCCCTGGTCCTGGAAAGACTGGATATAGGGGAATGCCAGGACAGAGAAGTGAGAGGGGGTTGAATGGGGAAAAGAGGGAGGGAAGGGGGCTTATGGGACTTTTGGGGAGGAAGGAGACGGGAAAGGGGAAATGATTTGGACTGTAAATAAAAAAACTTAGAAAATAAAAAAAAATAAAAATAGGCAATTTTTAAAATTGTGCTTTTCTTTGTTTAACTTTTGGAGCTGGACCGATAAACAAATTGGGAGGTTTAATTTTTAGTTATTAGCAAATTAAAAGTTGCTACGTTATAAAATGTACAGAACATGTTAAGTAGAATTTGGTGATGTTTCGTCTAAAAATGGAAGAATAATCTGTGAGTGAAATACTAGTCTTGCCAGGCAGTGGTGGCACACGCCTTTAATTCCAGTACTTGAGAGAAAGAGACAGATGGATTTCTGGGTTCGAGGCCAGCCTGGTCTACAGAATGAGTTCCAGGCCAGCCAGGGCTACACAGAGAAACCCTGTCTCAAAAAACCAAAAAAAAAAAAAAAAAAAGAAAAAAGAAAAAAAAGAAATACTTGTGTGTGTGCGATCATATTTAAAGTCATTATTCATTCTATTTATTTATTTACATGCATCATTTACTAATGAACTTTTGAATAGCTTTTTGCAAGGTTTCCTTCTTGGCTATAATTAAAAAACGGGGTGATATACATAAAGCATCTGCCAGTTACGTAGTCTAACACAGATAGGTGTAAAAGAAACTATAGTGATTATTATTGCTAATAAAAAAAGTATTGGAATAAATTTTCATCATATTCATTTATTTTTAAAACAGTCACCAGTAGTCACCAGTATGTATCTGTTCCTAATAGTTAACTAAATCCAATGTTTCTCTTTTTAAAAACATTTTCCCTCTCTCTTCCTTAAAAGGTGAGCTTATCTCCTTTCTGATTTTAAGACCGAAGGGCTGAAAAGACCCTCCATACTGATGTCAGTGTGGAAATGCTTATATTGTTGAGATGTAAGAGAGGCTCTACATCTGGGCACTCCCAGCACTGCAAGAGAGAATGCAGAGTCCGTAGGCAAGGGTTTTGAGTTCTTCCCAGTGAGCAATAAGCCTTGAGACCCACACATTACTGTCTGGAGCAACCCGCTTGGGGTTGACTGATCAGCCCTGGAGCACGTGAGCTCCACTTACCAGAAGTGGCAGTGCTGAGTGAGGAAATATAAAAACATGACATCTGTGCCCAAAACAACCCATGACCTGACAGAGGATGGAACTATTCTCAGAGCCTGACAGTGCTACAAGTGACAAATTTCATCAGAGAAAAGGAAGACATATTTGCATATGTAAAACATACACACATACCCCAAATAAGATAGATGCCATTAAAAGAACTTAAAAGCTAGTAATACATCAGATATCCTACATAAATACAAAAATATTTCAAAAGCATGTATAAGTCAATACAAAAACAAACTCTAACAAGTTTCAATACATACTCGGTCACTAGGCTCCCCAAATTAATAGAGCTGAAAAGAGAAATAGAAACACTTGAAGGCATCCAAGATTGTGATCACAACCCTCTTTGTGTTTGATAGAGAAAATAAGTTCAAGTTCATGGGAAGTGTGGAGATCCGGAGCAAAATGGCTCAACTGACGTATGTTGACAATACGGAACAGCGTCACAAACTGTTCTAACCGACCCGTGTGGAGGGCTCACCTACAGAGACGCAGGCCACAGCTCTGGTTTTAACAGTATAAAAGGACTGAAATCATACAAACATGTGTTCCCCAAGAGTACAGTTAAGCTTAAGTTTAAAACATAAATTGCCCAAGGATTTGGAAGTTGAACAGCATAGTTTTAAGTAACTCATTAGTCAAAAAAAAAAAAAGAAAAATATTTTTGAGATGATCGATGAACATAGTTTATAGTAAAATATGTGTAATGAAATTAAGTGGTTCTTGAGAAACTTATGATATTCAATCTTTACTATAAAAGAGAAGAAAGGCTAGAATTGATCAAGTCAGCTTCTAATTTAGAGCATATAAAGGTATAAAAGTAATCCCCATCTAAATAGGAAAAAAAAAACCAAACCAAACCAAACAAACAAATAAAAAACCCAAAAAGTAAACATTAGGGAAGCTATGAGAAGGGAATATAATTGAAGACTTTACACTATTTGAATAAATGCACATGATTGTTAAAAACAGCTACAAAAGGTTAAAACAAACCACAACAGGACAAGGAATAAGTATCAAAATCTTGGTGTTGTGATGCATGCCTTTAATCGCATGACCTGGGGAGCAGAGGCTCTCTGAGAGTTCTAGGCCAGCCTAAATCTACGTAGAGAGATTCTGTCCCAAATGAAAGCAAAACAAAACAACAATAAAACCAAAGGCGGAAAGAAAGTAAAAGTGATTTCCGCAGAAACAGGAAATTTGAATAGTCGCTACTTTATAAATAATGACATCATAGCTACAACACTTTCTACAAGGAAAATTCTTGGCTTATGTGACTTAATTGGTATCTTGTATTAAACATTTTTTTAAAAAATATTAATCTGACACAAACTCTACCTGAAAATCCAGGGAAGAAAACCACTTTGTAACTCACTTTCTGCAGCTAATTTACCCCAGTACAATTATCAGCATTAAATAAACCACAAAGGTTACAGACAACCGAACTGCAGATCAACTTGCATGAGCACAGTTGCAAGTGTTTTAAGAATCCACGAACATAAAGGAAATCAAATGGTCCCTTTTGAGCTGGCGCAGGAAGGTCAGGAAGCTCAGAGGACGCAGACAAAGCTGCTGCTTGGAAGGCAAGCTCTATGAGGAACTCTCTTCTGCATTGTTGGCTTGCTTTGCAATTCTGGAATGCTCCTGAATCTAAATGAATGTTTGGGGCTCTATCTAAGTAAAATTGAGGGATCTTGGATTCTGTGGCGGAAGTAGGGGATAAACTGTTTCTCAGATTTGGAGCTAGATAAACCAAGTGAGATGCTGGAGACATTGCCGGCATTCTTTCCTTAAAGGACCAGGAAGGCATCTATTCTATTCTGTTTTTTATATTACAGAGTAGTGAGCCAGGAGCCCCTTCCTGGCCACGACATTCTTAGCATCCACTTGAACTGTTCCATAGGGAAGATTTCTTTTTTCTTAATCTTAGCTTTAGATAACATGTCTCTATTTGAGAAAGGGGTGTGTGTGTGTGTGTGTGTGTGTGTGTGTGTGTGTGTGTGTGTGTGTGTGTGTGTGTTTGAACTAGAGATTAACCAAATCCTGGCACTAACACAGCCCTATACAAACAAGATTCTTACTGTTTTTATTCAAACCACACGTACACTGTTGGTGGATTATTTGCTTAGATGAGACTGCTATCTGCCTTACTGCATGCTTTTCCTATAGCCAAAGGCAGTTCATCTGCACTATGAGGTTACATCATTTGTTTTCAGGACAGACTGCCTTTGTTCTCCTACCTCACCATGTTGTGTCCATAGTCCAGAATTCACTGCTGTATAAACGGCTCCTTAGGAATTAGTAGCAAATAAAAATATCAGGAAAAAAAACTATGAGAGACACAAAACAAAAGCCTAAAAGTTTGTTTTAAAGAGTTGGCACACACAAGGTGACAGGTAGAACTATTGTAATGTTAACTTTAACAAGAAGTTTTATCAGGGTGGAAAGAAGTTCGTCTTTCCCTTTGCTACTGACTGAGCCACACTGGAAGGCTTCAGGGGGAGAGTGGCATTATGCTGGCTGGCCCCTTTTTCTTTTTAATTCTCTCTCTCTCTCTCTCTCTCTCTCTCTCTCTCTCTCTCTCTCTCTCTCTCTCTCTTCCTCCTCCTCCTCCTCCTCCTCGTCTTCTTCTTCTTCTTCTTCTTCTTCTTCTTCTTCTTCTTCTTCTTCTTCTTCTTCTTCTTCTTCTTCTTCTTCTTCTTCTTCTTCTTCCCTTTCAATTATAATTATCATTTCCTTTCTTTTTCCTCTCCCCAAATCCCATCATATACCCCTCTTTGCTGTCTTTCAAACTCATGACCTCCTTTTTCATTAATTAAACTCATCATACCCAACCTCCTTAAAAACTCTTCTCCGTTGTGCTGCCTAATTTTATGTCAACTTGACACAGGCTACAGTCATTTGAGGGGAGGGAAATGAAATTGAGGAAAATCCCTCTCCACAGGATTTGGGTATAAGCCTTAAGGCATTTCCTTCATTAGTGGTTGATGAGGGAGCAAGCAACCCACTATGTGTGGTGCCATATCTGGACTGGTAGTCCTGGGCTCTATAAGAAAGCAGGCTGAGAAAGCCATGGGGAGCAAGACAGTAAACAGCACCCTCCATGGCCTCTGCATCAGCTCCTGACTCCAGGTTCCTACCCTGTTTTAGCTCTTGTCCCAATTTCTTTCAAGTATGGACTAGGATGTGGACTTGTAAGTCAAATAAACCCTTCCTCTCCCAACTTACTTCTGGTCATAATGTTTCATCAGTGCAAAAATCACCCTGACTAGGACATTTTCTTTCCCTCTCTTCTCTCCTTGGTTTGAAACATCTTCTGCAACTCCTTGAGGCAGGCCTTATCCTGGTGTTTCTCTTCTCTCCTCCTACCATTAAAAGATGTTGTCAACTAAAATGTCCAGGAAAGCATTAGAAGGATTACAGTTGTCATCTTCCTTGGGAATTTGTAGTAAGAGACATGGATGAAAAAAGAATCAGTAAATACCTAGGGATACACGTTGGGGAATTTATAATAGTCATAAAGGAGACAGATGGCCCTTGGCAACATCTGGAAAATCAACTCTGTCCATGGATGTGACTTGACCCCTAACCTGTGGCGCATTCAAACAGTACTAATTAGAACCAGGAAGTCAGTGGTGTGTGACATTTCAGGGGACCGCTTTTAAAAATATCAGAATGCACCTCATTACCGTGCAATAGACTAATATCTGGAGAGAACTTTAAGAGGTTGTGGATTTACGTCTGGAGACAGATGTGTATGAGGACACTCTACTCAAAGAAGACTTTTTTTAGATGTGTTTAGATGGGTAAACTACAGCTACATGATTTCTGAGTCACTGAGAACACTGAATGCTATAAACTGGGAACCCTATAGCACACGTCATTGCGAAGACATGATGAGACTCTTCCTTGAGATAGTCCTTTGGTAGGGAGCAGAGTATCTTGAGAAATGCCCAGAATTCCTTTAAATGTTTGTGCTGTCTCTGTGCTTAAGACTAACAAAGATATACCCTCTGAAACCTTCCCTCAAATTGCTGTTTTACTGGGATGTCTTTTTGTTCTATGTTTCCTTGTTTATGGGAAACTTAGGTCTTTGAACACCTGTACCTCATTGTAGCATTTGTTTCTGTGCCCTCATTGAAATGTCTATGGCGTAATGGCCAATTAATAAATGCAAAAGTACCCAACTTCCTCCCCAGGAGGTAGGAGTCTTCATCAGAAATGCTGGCTGAAACACTTATTCTGCATGGCAAGCAAGGAACTGGTGGGTGGTCAGGACAATGCCAGGGTGGTTACAATAAAAAACCAGAGCAGCTTAAAAAATAAATAACCAAAAGCACTGTGGAAAACACAGCATGTACATCTGGAGATAAAATTATTAAAAGATTTGTGTTGCGCAAGGAGCTCCTCTGTAGAAAAGAAAGCCATTTGATGGAGCCTCAAAATAGCATTTGGGTTTGCTTGAACCACATCAACAGAAAGCAATTGAATAAAGGCTGAAGGAGGGCTGAGCTAAGTTGTTAACAGTGGATTCCCGAAGGAAGCAGAATAATACACGCGGTTTTAAAGTAAGGATGAAGATCTGATACAGTATGCTTCTACTGGAAAACTAGAAAGCCCTGAGCCACATTCTCACCTTTAGTTTCTGGGACCGATTTTTACAGGGAGTCTTGAGTTGTGATTTTCCTGCCTCTGAGATTCCTGACACAGAGAGGAAGGTATGACTAGCCCAGAGCAGCTGTCTTAGCAGAGAAGCCTGGAGCACACGGGAAGTTTTACCCCTGAGGACATGGGACTCACTCATGGAGATCTCTAAGTTTTTGAAGCAAGACATAAAGTCTAAGTAATTACCACTTCCCTGGCCACTCTGCCCTCTGCCTTATGAGCATTGTAAAATATGGAAGATGTATTGAAGCATGATAACAACATGTTCAGATTCTGATGCCCAATGTGATGGTGGGGGAAGGTGATCCTGACAGTGATCAGGTCACTGAGAGGGGCCTTTGCAAATCAGATTACTGTTAGGACTCAGGAAGTTCGTACATTCAGAAATGACAGGCTTAGCTCAGTACAGGCTGGCCCACAGAAGTTCTGGCAGTTTGATAAAAGCCTGCATTCCTCAGGAACTTGTGAAACAGGTTCCCACCAAAAGGAGCTCTCAGCTCCAGCTCAGCACCATGCCTGCCTGTCTGCTGCTGTGCCTAGACGGTCATGGACTAAACCCCTCGAAACTGTACGCTTCTCTCATAAACCCTGTTTGCTATAAGTTGCTTTGGCCGTGGTGTCTGATCACAGCTGAAGAACAGTAACTAAGATAACCTCCATATTCCCTTAGTGTAGTCTTAAAAACAAAAGGCAAGCAGCCCTCCCTCAACCTGTCAAGAGATAAGCACAAAGCTAAGGCAACATGGATCAGATTTGTAGGCTGGGATCTTAGGTCTTGAGCCTAAAATCAGAAAAGACTTCACACGCTTTAGTTCTAAGGGCTCACAGATGAGGTCAAGGAAGGCTTTTGTTGCCACAAGCCCCTCATAGTTAGCAACTTCCTGAACTCTCTTACCCAGGGTCCTGTGCTTCCCCTCTGAGCTACTTTCACCATGTGTGATCCAGAATCTGTTTCCATTGCTTGTAACAGAAAAAGTCCTAATGAATTCAGCTATTCATCAGTACTCTGGGGTCCTCTAGAACATGGGTTAGTGTATTTTTAAAGGTGAAATATATATATATATATATATATATATAGTGCATGAGGTATACATGGATATGTGCATGTGCATGTATATATGATTATATACACACAGATAAGTAAGGGAGGAGAGGTAGATAATATATATTATCTCTCCATATATATGGAGCATATACATGTAAGAGAGAGAGGGGGAGAGAGGGAGGAAGAGAGGGAGAGAGGTAGAAAGAGAATGGAAGTTTAGATCAAGATCAAACTATCAGCTTGTGGGAGGTCTTCTGACTTGCTCTAGTGCCTTAGGAAGTAAAATATACAAAACCAACGATGTATTTCCAGCTTCACTGACTCCTCTCTGTCAGACCATTAGTTTTGTTGTTTGTTGTTTTTATTACATCATCACAGATGCATCCTGGGTACACACTGAAAAGCAGCCACATGGTCTGCGGCATATTCTTAGTCTTCCTATCCAGCATCTCCGTAGCCTTGATTTGTTATCTCCACTTGGGATTGTAGACACATATTTATGGAAGAGACTAAGGGATATTTTTAATCAAGGCTACAGATGTTAAAGATTAGAAAAAAATTAGATGATAAAATGAGCCACAAAGTTAAAGGTAAACTAGTATGAAAGGCCCAGGTTTGTAACTTTAAATCTAAGTGAATAAATCCCCCTCACCTCTGTG
Organism: Tokudaia tokunoshimensis; assembly: GCA_036184795.1. Taxonomy (NCBI): domain Eukaryota; kingdom Metazoa; phylum Chordata; class Mammalia; order Rodentia; family Muridae; genus Tokudaia; species Tokudaia tokunoshimensis. Next base: position 65,598,201 of record BTHU01000006.1, on the reverse strand, counting down.
TGTGTGTGTGTGTTATTGTGTTGTACGCATGTATGCATATGTATGTGAAGTTATGATTGCCCATGCGGGCTCACATGGAGGCCAGAGATTTGGTGTTTTCTTGAATCAATCCAAGCTTTGTAGTGGTTTTAGCTTTATTTTTTTCTCATTTTTAATTATGTGCATATGCATGTCTCTCTGTGTGTATGTATATGTGAGTATAGGTGTCCTCACAGGATAGAGTCATTGAAAACCCTCAAACTGGAGTGACAGCAGTTGTGAGCTACCTGACATAAATGCTGGGAGCAAAATGTGGGACTTTTGGAAGAGCAGTACACATTATTAAACACTGAGCCATGTCTCAAATATATCTATTTGAAATATGTGTATATATATATGTATATATACACAATAACATTTATAATAATAATTATTATTATAGGCTACCCACTGAATCTAGTGCTCATGGTTTAGGTTAAATTATATAAGCATACAGCTTCTGGGAGCTAGCTATCTCTACTCACCAAGAATAGGGATTAAAGGGGCTGGAAATATGACTCAGCGGTTAAGAGCACTACCTGCTCTTCCAAAGGTCCTGAGTTCAAATCCCAGCAACCACATGGTGGCTCGCAACCATCCATAATGAGATCTGACTCCCTCTTCTGGAGTGTCTGAAGACAGCTACAGTGTACTTAATATAATAAATAAATACATGTTTTAAAAAATGTTAAAAAAAATAGAAAAAGAAAAGGGATTGAAGACTCATGTATGCCCAGCTTTTTTGTAGGTTCCGGGTCCTACAGTTAGTCCCTGTCTTTGCACAGCAAGCAATTTACTCACTGAACCACCTCCCTGATCCACTTATTAATTTCATATGTCCATACTTTATCATCTAAAATTCTAAACATGTGGCTTAGCAGCAAGCATTATTAGCTTTTTTTTTGAAGAGTGAGTTTTGTTATGTGCACACTCATCCCTATAGCATAAGCAAAGTGTAATGGATCAAACATATTATCCTAGTACTTGTGAGTTCAAGACCAGCGTGGGCTATGCAATAGGAAGCCTATTAAAAGATGAGCAAATAAACAGATAGATTAATAATAAATTATATCATTTAAGCTTTTGTTCATTACCATTGTGTGTATGTTTGTGTGTGTGTGCGTGTGTGTGTGTGTGTGTGTGTGTGTGTGTGTGTGTGTGTGTGTGTGAGAGAGAGAGAGAGATGTGTATGAGGAAACATTTATGCACACTGCATGCACACATGCAGTATGGGTGTGAAGGCCAGAGTATAAGTTAATGGAGTTGGTTCTTTCCTTTCACCTTTGCGGGGATCCTGAGGATCAAACTCTGGTCATCAGATCTTTGAGACCTGTCTTTACCCACTAAGCACTTCGCACACCGAGTATACAGTTTTGCTAGAACCCACTCCCAGTGGGATCATTGGCTTCACCTTTCCTTTCCATTCTCCAGCTAACCTACTAGCATGCTGGGAATCCAAGGACAGCAGATGGAGCATCTTTCATCCTTGGTGCAGACAGCCCTTCCACCTGGGGAGATGAGTAAGGACATGATTGTCAGAGAACAGGATACCAGGCACTAAAGGCTACCTCTCTGGCTTTCGAGAACAAAAGAGCTGCAGAATTGATCTCTTTTCCAAATCACAGTCATCTATATCTTCCCCAAATCTATGAAGATCTAATGAAAAGTCTAAAGCCCGAGCCTCCTATTCTTACAGAGAAAGGCATCTTTGGGGCTGAGCCTTGAAATATCATTGAAAGTCCTTGTTAGCTGAGAGTTCATACAAGTCCCCCGAGGCTTGCCAAAATGCTTAGGAAAGAAGGATGTGACTTGCTTCAAATATTGCCCAAAGTTCTATCCTGATTCAAAATTGAGTTCTTTCCATGCCTTACCCCTTCAGAATGGAGTCATGGTTTTTGTTTAAATTTTTACAGATTTTCTTATTTTTAATGATACATGTGGATGTGTGTGCTGAGTATATGTATGTGCACTTCATGTGTGCAGAAGCCAGAAGAGAGCTTCTAGAACTACACTTATGGATGTTTGTGAGCCGTCGATGTGGATGCTGGGAACTAGACCCAAGAACAGTGAGTGCTCTTAACCCCCACCAGCCATCTCCTCAGCCCAGAAATATCCCAGCTTAGAGTTTTTGTTTTAGATGCCCTGGCTGTGGAAGAAAAGGATCAAACAAACTCACCATGGAATAGAGAGATTCAAGCGCTGTCATCACCATTGACAAATGTACATTTTTGTGATATTGTTTGGGGTGGCTAAGATTAGAACAGTACTGAGCCTATCCTGCTCTGTTATTTATGAAAAAAAAGACTGCCTTTTTCAAGAGGAGAGAAAACTATCCATAGGGAAATTGTGACCTTTCAAACAGAGTAAGATAGGCTCGTATTTTAAACATCAGAATGAGTACCCTTGACCATGAAAGATAAAGAGCAAAGGCCTGCCCCAGGCTTGCACCGTTTCGGCTTGACTTACTCCTGCTACGATGATCCTGGCGACTTGACTGTGGGTCTGGCGCTTTATTCATTTTAACAGCTATTCCACGGGTAGGTGTTCTTGTTATCTCCATGGTACAGTTGAGAATATTTACTTTATAATCACTTACTGGAGAGTTAAAGAGCCAGGTTAAAAAAAATGGGGCCAGCAAAATGATTCACTGGGTAAAGGTGGTTGATGCCAAGCCTGAAGATCTGAGTCAGATTCCCCAGAAGCCCATGGATGACATGACATGAGGAGATGACTCACAGAGCTGTTCTTTAGCCTTCGTACATTCACAGTGACACACTGTAGTGCCTCCTGTAAATACATATAATAAGTCGCCATTTAAAATAGTTTTCTATTTTGTGTCTATGTGTGTAGGGTTTGTGTACATATCAACCTTTCCTCCCACCCTGTTTTGAGACAGAGCTACATCTGGTTTCTGAGCCAGGCTGGACAGCCTGCAAGCTTCTGGGGCTTCTCCTCTCCCCCTATTTCACAGTAGAAGCACAAGGAATACAGTTCCCATACCTGGGTTGTTGTGTTTTTTTTTTTAAATACAGATTGTGTTCCCATGCCTATTTTTATACATATGTGTGCTATATATGTGTTCCCATGCCTATTTTTGTGTGTGTCTTCTAGGAATTTGAACTCAGATCCTCACACTTCACTGGCAAGTACTTTGTGCACTGATCCAACTCGCCCACCATAGGAACCAGCTTTTAAACACAGAGCTTGTCCAATGCCACAATGCATAGTCTAAATCCATATACTTTAACAATAACAAAGCTCTGAAAAAGAGGCATATTGCAAAATACATATTCCCTGGCACTGGGTCCATTTTAGATGTGGATTATGCTTTTCCACTTGTTAGCAAATAAGATATAATTCATTTTTCTGAGCTTGTACTTGCTGATCTGTACGCTATTAACTATGAAAATAAGAATACACACAAATATTAAGATTAATAAAATAAATAAAACTAACGTGCGGCACTTATTCCATTATTTCAGTCTCCTCTCTTGAGATGTTACTATGCAACTCTCAGCAGCCTACAGCCTCACTCTTAAAGCAGGACTAAAGGAGAGGGCTGTGCTGAGAATCCAGAGGGAAAGACAGCACACACACTTTGCAGTGCCTCTCTGTTTTCCCCATGGGCACACTCCTGTGTGACATCCATTTGACTATCATTGCATTTTACAATGAAGCATAGAGGCAGTTGTTCTGAATCTGTAGGTGGGTCCTGGTAGCAGGGAGGTTCATAGGAGAGGGATGTGCCTAGAGTCTGATGCTATTATACTAACAGCAGCAGCCTTAGTAAAAATTGTGAAGTCCCTTAACCATGACCTCAGTGTCCAGCAGAAGATCAGGGCATGACTTAGTTCATTTATTTGGGCGTTGGGTTTCTGGATCTTTCTCTGAGCCATGGTTTATCTTTTCATTAGTTCCTGAGGTTAACCTAACAACTAAGCAGGCCATGTGGGTTTTCTTTGAAGAAGGCTAGACAAAAAAAAAAAATGGAAGTCCTAGGTGCTTTCTAGTTCTGCACACTTCTAGAATAACAGAAACTGGTTCCTCCTGGAACATTTTGCATTAAAGTCCTTGAGGAAAAGACTTCTTTCTTTTCTTTTACAGTTTTTGCAGCTCTTTATCATGCCAACAAGACTTCTAGCTCATTACTCCATTTACTAACAAACAAGGGATGGTCTCAGTCTAGCTATGAGTCAGACTTAGGAGAGCCAAGGGGAGGTATAATGAGTGGGGGATAAAATGTTTCCTGCCCATTTGTGTATCATTTTATAATCTAAGAAAGAATTTCACATGTAAGGATTGGGGGCCATCTTTAACCTAGCATGGGCACCCTGAAAGCATAGAATTCATGAAATGCCTCTTGAAAATGAGAAAGAAAAATAATAATGAAGAACTGAACTTTGCTTTATAGCTTTTCATCATAAACTTCAATACACTTCTCAGGAATCATCATGGAAATGCACATTAAAACAACAGGAGACAAAGATCCCATCTGTTAGGATAGTTATCCTCATAAAACAACAAGCTGACAAAAGTTTAGAGGATGAGGAGACAAGGGAACACTTGTACACCATTGTCAGAAATGTGACTTGGTCTGACCATGATGGAAGTTCCTTAAAACACTAAAAACTATTGCTTTCTGATGTAGTAATACCACCTTCTGGGTACATAGTCGTATGAACAGATGTCTTTACATGGAAGGCTAGATGTGTAGCTCGGCAGGAAAGCTTGCACTTAGCAGGTATGAGTTCAGTTCTCAGTGCCAGAAAAAGCCATTGCTAAATCGAAAGATGTCTGTACACCTATGCTTACAACATGATTCACAAGACGCGCCATTAACCTAAGCATTCACTGTGGGTGAACCAATGTGTTCCCATATACACAGTGGAATACATTCAGCCTTAAGAAATCATGTCACTTCTGAGAGCAGGGCTGACATGAATGACATGAGAAGTGAAAGAAGCCAGGCCCAAAAAATCTCAATGCTTTATGATGTCTCTTACATGTGCAGTCAAAGGGAACAAATGAGCAAACGGACGATGACAACAACAACAAAACCAAAACAACACAGCAACAACAACAGCAACAACTTACAGAAGCAGAAAGCAAAATAGGGGTTACCAGAGCCAGAGAGGTGGGGCCAGCGAGGGCAGAGACGTAGGCTGAAGGAAACAAAGGTCGGTTGCACAAATGTATGTGCATGACTGTACAGTTGACATGATTATACACCATGGGATTTCAATAAATAATAATATATTATATAGTTGAAATCTGCTGAGAGTGGACTTTTTATGTTCTCCACAAGAAAAGGGAAGATGAATGACATTCTAATTAGCTTGCTTTAATTCTTCTACAATGTATACCTCTGTGAATGCTTAGGCTAATTGCATATTTATATTAATTTTTATTAATAAATGTAAGTACTGGTCAGTAAAATGAAATTTAAGAATATAGAATGTGTCTCATTTCACTCAAGATATTATATAAGGACTTTTTCTGACTATGTCATGAGATAGTTATCATCTACGCTTGACAAGTTCATAGAATCTTCTAGAATATTGGTTCTTAACCTTCCTAATATTTCAACTCTTTAACATAGCTCCTCATGCTATGGTGAACCCCCCAACTGTAAAATTATTTTGTTGCTAGTTTATAACTGTAATATACATATATCTTCATCATAAATATTTTTGGAGACAGAATTTTGCCAAAAAGGAGTCACAAGCCACAGGATGTAGACCATGGACCCTGAATGGGAAAGACTTTCCCCAGTTTTGCTTAGTTCTGCTCATTATTCCAGCTCATTGTGCAATGAGAACTTCACACACATTTTATGAAATTAAATAATCATTGTTAATCTTGCAGGTCTGTTTCTGTAATGAAGTTCTGTTTCTCTATCCATATGCTTCTCCTTATTTCACTTTGTACATGATTCAGTCTTTCCCCTCTCTGTTACTGCTCGCGTCTTCATTACTTTTTCTCTCCCGCAGCTCTCTCATAATCCACAGAGACCACAACTCTGACAGAGGGGTGTGTGGTTTTACATTATTTTTTAGAACTGCTTAATGCACCAAAAATTAAAATTCATGCTGTTTGTAAACACCTATGGCTTGGATGTCTGTGAGACATGTAGTTTCTACACATATTTAATGGGTGACTCTACATAGTTCCCTCTACAGACATGCAACCTGGACAATCTTAAACCTTTCCTGTGAAAGAGATAAACTTACATATGGTAATCTCAGGCTTCACGCAGTTCCTCTTTGGTTTTGTGTGACTGAATGCAATGGGTTCATAACTTGGTGAATGCAGAGTTAAAACAACACAGCAAAGACAGAAGAGTGGTGAACGATTTACCATCTAATCAACAAGGAGAACACAGAGTCCTTGCCAAAGCAATGCCCTTCTCCAGGAAAGTATATAGATTCTACTCACAGAGCATATATATCCATATCAAAGCCAGTCTATTCTAGTGTATGCTGAGATTAAAGACATATAAAGGGATAGATAGACAGGAGTGCTTCTGGGCATGTTCAGTATGTTCCATGAAGTTTTAGGTGAAAATTAAGGAAAAACTACTTTGAAGGTTCGTTACCATAGGAGTCTACCCTGCTGCAGATGCCTGGTTGGTTTAATGGCATCACAATGCGGTTATAATGAACTGAATGTTATGCAAAGCCATAGTGTGTTTTACAATCTGCATGTGCCTGCACTGAAAGGGCAGACATTTATGAATAGCTGATGCCAAAGTATGCAGGAATATGGGAAATACAGCACTTATATGCATAATTTTCTTTTTACCTAGTATTTCTCTTTTCCATTCAAATGAATACAATACAATCTTCAGTAGGGTTGCATAAACATTTCATACAAAAACAGTATGTTTGACTCTTGTTTCTTCCCTACCTCTCATATAGTGGTAAAGAAATATATAACACTATATTTCCTTTCAGGTGTTTGTGTTTAACTTAATTTTATTGTCCTGGCCAGTTGCTGTGTTGTAATGACATCTCACTGTGTTATTTAAGCTGATCTCAAATTCCTAGGATTAAGTGATACTCCCACATCTGACTTCTGAGTAGCCGGAATGGTAGACATGGGCACTGTATCTGCCCTCAGTGTGTTTTATTCACAGGACATGGTAAGAGATCTTATCAAATAGTGTGGGTAAGCTATATGCCCTTTGGCTGCCAGCATTGCCTGAGATCTTGAGTTGTTCTGACCAAGGTTCTCAAGTTGCAGCTAGTGACATAGGGTTTGAAAGTGTCATTTGCTCTCCCTGAAAGGGAAACCGATGAGTTATGGCCAGTACTTGTTTCTAGCACTCAGACATCCTTGGTGATGTGGCTGGCAAGGCCAAACTGGCAATCTACCCTCTCTATACAACATCTTCAGCAACAGGGCTCAGGGAAGTCAATGCTCTGAGACGAGATTTGGTAGGTTTCATACCCACAGGCCAAGGTTAATTGCACAAGGAAGTCTGGTGGATTGATGTGCTGCAGTTGTACCAATAATGTCTCTGTAATGGTATTTCCAAAAATCCCAGGTTACACTTGCCAATGGAAGAGGTGAACACCTCAGTTTGCCTAACTTGAAGTAGAAATTCTAGATAATTATAAGAGGTCTGAATATTTGTGCCACTTCGCTTATTGAATAAGCTTATTTAAGGTTTGGAATTTTGTGTTGTTATTTCAAACTGACCTTATAAAGTAATAGTCACAAAAGGAAGCTTAAGTTTCTCATTCATCAATTTGAAATTTGAAATTTTGGAGTTGAGCACTAATTAGATTCATCTCTAATGTTTTTTCTTTAGTATAAAGGTAACATTAGCAATATTACATAAATGCACCCAAACTCACATGTAGTAGTATGTCACATACATGTTATAATATTCTATTTATATTATGTTTGGAAAATGCTTGAAAGCAATGACTTAAAGGTGCAATTTTCTTTTTTTTTCATGTTCTCTTTTCTATAATCTTGCATTTTTTTCTTCTTCTTTTTTTATTTACATTCCAAATCATTTCCCCTTTCCCAAAAGTCCCTTAAGCCCCCTTCCCTCCCTCTTTTCCCCATTCAACCCCCTCTCGCTTCCCTATCCTGGCATTCCCCTACAACCAGAACTCCAATAGCTTATGCTCTAAGATCAAGAACTGACAAATGGGACCTCATAAAATTACAAAGTTTCTGTAAGGCAAAAGACATTGTCAAAAGGACAAAGCAGCAACCAACTAACTGGGAAATAATCTTTATCAACCCTACATCCGACAGAGGGCTAATATCCAATATATACAAAGAACTCAAGAAGTTAGACTCCAGATAGCCAAGTAACCCTATTAAAAATGGGGTAGAGAGCTAAACAAAGAGTTTTCACCTAAAGAATATCTTAATGTCTGAGAAGCACCTAAAGAGATGTTCATCATCCTTAGTCATTAGGGAAATGCAAATCAAAACAACCCTGAGATTCCATCTCACACCAGTCAGAATGGCTAAGACCAAAAACACAGGAGACAGCAGTTGTTGGCGAGGATGTGGAGAAAGAGGAACATTCCTCCACTGCTGGTGGGATTGCAAGCTGGTACAACCACTCTGGAAAGCAGTCTGGCGGTTCCTCAGAAAACTGGGCATGACACTCCCGGAGGATCCGGCTATACCATTCCTGGGCATATACCCAGAGGCTTCCCCTGCATGCAATAAGGACACATGCTCCACTATGTTCATAGCAGCCTTATTTATAATAGCCAGAAACTGGAAAGAACCCAGATGTCCCTCAACGGAGGAATGGGTTCAGAAGATGTGGTATATTTACACAATGGAATACTACTCTGCAATTAAAAACAATGAATTCATGAACTTCTTAGGCAAATGGTCAGAACTTGAAAATATCATCCTTAGTGAGGTAGCCCAATCACAAAAACACACACATGGTATGCAGTCACTGATAAGGGGATATTGACCCAGAATCTTGGAATACCCTAGACACAATTCACATATCAATAGATTTCCAAGAAGATGGAAGGAGAGACCCCTGGTCCTGGAAAGACTGGATGTAAAGGTGCAATTTTCAACCAGTAGCTATTTGTATTTGGCAGATAGAATGTACAATTTTCAGTAATACTGAAAACCAGAAGCATATGAATAAAATTTTTGTATCTTGGATCTCTTGAGTAAAGAAGCATCAATGACCCTACCAACCCCACCCCCTGCAAGAGTTTCAGAAAATTATACATGCTAAGAACTTGGTAAGTATGTCTTATTTCATTGATGAAGAGATGGTTGGATGGAGACCTACAACCACATAGGCAAAGATGTTTTGCCCATCATTCACCACCATTAGCCAAACTATATTTGGAGGTTTATTTTCCCATTTGTTTTCAACCTATGCTTGCTCCGTTTGTACCATAAAGAAAAGTTTAAAAATTCATCAAACTTATAGAAAAGCAAGGAAGAGAGATTCTGTAGAACATTGGAGAGGGAAAACTGACAGGCCATATAAGAAGACACGGATATGTTTCTTTCTTACATAAAAAGAGAAACAAGACTTCTTTACTAAGCCATGCAAATGTTAGTTTTGCAGAGATACCCTTGGGAAATCACACTTGCAACCTGGATGGCTGGAAAGGCTGCATGTACTCTTCCATTCTTCTCTGGGAGGGAAATAATTGTTATGTAAGGGAACTTGTCTATGCCTCGCAAAACCCTTTATGTATATGCACTTTAATTAGGCAATTTCATAACTCAGCATTATGACATTACACTACCAAAGATACAAGAAAAACACATGTGCAAAGCTTTTATACTTCAGAATCATTCTTCCAGAAGAAAACTAGAAATATCTTAGGGTTGCATCAAAAGTGATTGTGTCAAGAACACAATGCAATTATTACATAAATGAAAGATGGAATGAGTGATAATTAAAACCTATGGTATGATGTAAAAAACCTATATGCAAAACCCAAAGTAGACTAATGAGTGATAGAATGCTACTATTTATTAAAAGAATATATAACCATGAAGGCACACCTAATGTATTTAAGAAGAAAATGGAAGAATAAATCTTAATTACTTTGAGTCATTATCAATATGGGCTCGAAACATGGAATATAAGGGATTTGAGCTGCAGATAGATTTACTTAATTATATCATTTACTTGTGGGTTTGCTTTTAGAACTATATATGTATTCAACATAATTACAAAATGAAATTTAAATAAACAAAATTTTTATATTAAACATAATTTTAAAAAATGTACCAATTGGTGGAACAACAATATCAACTTCAATTTAGTGAAATAATTAAAATGAAGTAGTTAATATAGTTGTAGTAGACACAGAGAGACAAAGGGAACCTATTAACTGTCTTGGTTTGTTTACAGTAATTACACATAACTGTGTTCTGTAAGATAAGCGGACTAAACTATAAGAATTATTTTATGATGTTTACATTTTAGTCTCTTCAATGTCTTGGAAAAGAAGACTTCTTGGTGCTGGAGAAAAGCAAAAACCCCTGTAGCTATAAGGTAGTTGAGTATTTGTCAAAAACTCAGTTCTGAATGTGCACTGGACTTCTGGGAATTAATTTTTATTTTGTATCTCTATTCACTGAAAATGCCTAGAAATAATCAGTAGTAAAATAGCACCTCACAGCCCAGATTATGAGTCTTAGATAATACTACTCAGTAAAAGGAATACATCTTAGAATGATTGAAAGATCTGAGGTGAACAATGATGTACAAGATGAGCTTGGAACTTGCAATTCGAAAGGTGGCAATGAACCCTCAAAGAATAGAACTGTGTCAAAGGGATGTGGCAAGCTCTGCTACACAAACATGGAGCATCCACAAGATAACGGCAGTGGATGGAGTCACTTCCTAATATGTCCATATTCACCATTCTAGTAATGTTAAAATACTACTGATGGTAATTCCACTAGAGAGGATGCTATAGAACTGAATGTTTTATAATATGTACCAACCAGTACCCCCAGAGCTCCCAGGGACTAAACCACTAACCAAAGAGTACACATGGAGAGACCCATGGCTCCAACTACATATGTAGCAGAAGATGGCCATTTCATACATTAATGAGAGGAGAGGTCATTGGTCCTATGAAGGCTTGATTCCCTAGAATAGGGGAATGCAAGTCAGGAAGTTGGGGGGACAGGGGGAGGGGGATGGGATAGGGGATTTTCAGAGGGGTAACTTGGAAAGGGGATACCACTTGAAATGTAAATAAAGCAGATATATAATTAAAAAACTGAATGTTTTGAGAACTGTTGAATGAAGAAAATAATCAAATACATTATTTGCCTGTCATGTAAAACAGTACCCCTAAAACATGTCCATATCGCAGTGTAGAAAAGGAGAATTTTTCCTGATGTGCCTCAGTCTTGGCTATGAGGAATATTATATCAGGAACCCTTAGTTGGTTGATGAACAGCAAAGCAAATGAGAACAACTAACTTAATTCCTCATTGGAAATAAATGCTAAAACAACACTAATTGTATTATACACAGGCAAAAATTACTTGAGACAAATAAACTACACGTTTGAAAACATAAGAAAGACATGAATACAGGAAAGAGATGCACAGGGATGAGGGAGAGTTGATAGGGCTTGGAGGGAGATAACAAAAAATGTGGTTAATTATACAGGTTCAAACCATACAAAATCCCAGCCAGAGAAGAAGAAATGGGGAGACAAAAATGCATCCCTAACCAAGAAGCTATTGCTGCCTGCTGAGAAAGGAAAAAAATCAGTGATTTTTCAGTAGAGTAAGCAGGTAAATCAATTACATTCCAGATGTCCATGGGATGTAATTAACCAACACAAAACATTCTGTATGCTTTATTGTGCACTTTTCTAAATTTGTTTGTTTGCTTGTTTTGCCTTATTTAGTTTTTGTTTTGTTTTGTTTTTTGTTTTTGGAAAGAGAGGTAACAAAGTTGGGTGGGTAGGGAGGTGAGGAGATCTGGGAGGAGTTGGAGGGGAAGGTGTGGGTGAGAGTAACCAGAGGGCATTATATAAGTGTGTATGGAATTATCAAAGAACAAAATTAACAAAAAGTAAATATAATAGTAAAATATTTAATACAGGTACAAAAGGAGTGAGTGGGGGAATTTAGAAATTACTTGGCAGAATAGGTAAGCCATAAAATCAGGTAGTTTAATAAGGCAGTGGATACTGTTTAACAGTTTCTATGTTGTCCTGTCAACTCACAACATGTCCTCACTATTGTGATAACTACACTTGGTCTATAATTCTACACAAACTTATTCTTAAAATACTAGGTGGAAGTCAGCTGCAGTGGAACCAAGCTTGCATGTACCACTCACCTCCCAGAAAAACAGGCAAAGTAGGAGGAAAGGAGAGTTAAGGCTATGACTGTCCTCATATCCATCAGTATCACTGCTTCCTTAGTAGGGCTACCTCTAACTATAATGAAAGTTGTGAGTTTTAAAGAGGTATCTAATCTATGCGGACACTAGGATACTAACCATATACTTTGTACATAACATTTGTGTTGACTATTCTTGGTTGTCAATTTGACTATACCTGGAATTAACTAGAACACAAATGACTTGGCACATTTGTGAGGGATATTTTCTTAATTAAATCATTTGAATTGGGAAGACCCACTTCTTTCTTTTTCCTTTTATTGGATATTTTCTTTATTTACATTTCAAATGTTATCCTCTTTCCAGGTCTCCCCTCCAGAAACCCCCTATCCCGTCTCCCGTCCCCTAACCTCTATGAGGGTGCCCCTCCACCCATCCACCCACTCCTGCCTTCCAGCCCTGGCATTCCCCTACACTGGGGCATCGAACCCCCTCAGGTCCAAGGGACATTCCTCCCACTGATATCCAACAAGGCCATCCTCTGGCAGCCGGAGCCATGGGTCCCTCTATGTGTAATTTTTAAAGAATTATTCCTTCAGCATCTAAGTCTGAAGTCAATTGGCATTTGGTTGAAATCGAAGGCCACATGCCATTCAGTTACTCTGTCCATTTTCTATAAAAGGTTTCATTCCACGATGCTAGCCACAGAGTGTCTTTCAGATGTAAAATAATATCTCGAAGAATAGTAAAAACAGAAGTTAAAACGTTTAAAATAAAGCACCTTATATGGGTAGAAAAGTGACTACCAAGATGCACATGGTGGCTGGCAATTTCTAGTGCTAGGAGTAGGTTACTTTTTTATTAGGTGCTGGCCATGGTGATCACTAAGACCTGACTGAAAAATTTTTGTATTCTCAGATCTTCCATTCATAGGCAGTCATTGTTGGATTATCTAAACCACAGCCTTTAAACCATTCTAACAAATTCTGTATTAATAAAGAGAGATCCTTTCTATAAGTACTGTTACTCTAGAGAACCTTGACTAATACGAAACTCAATACCAACATGGAAAGTCCACAGTGGATAGTTTGAATTGTCTGACCAGAAGCCAAAGCAATCATTTAGAAGTTCCTCATGTGATTCTAGTGCTCAGATAGATATGAAAATCAATAGACAAACCAATAAAGTACTAGTAAAGTAACAAATGCATTAGACCCTGACTTTACCAAGTACTGAAAATGGGTTAAGAGCCTTGAGCCCATGTTCATAATTGCTCTGCATAGCTTGGCCCCTGAGTCGTTTCCTGTAACAGTCCCTCCTAAATACTGCAGCATGCTCTTGATCTATTATCATTTCTTATGTGTGCCAAGACAAGGAAAGGCCTGGGAGGCACAAGGGTAAACACGAGCAAGGCCTCGTTTCCAAAGAGCTCTAGAACGTTACCAAGGCAAAGACAGAAACACTAAAGGAACATTTATAAATTCTTTCCCTACTGGCAGACTTGAAAATGGGCCTCTCACATCTTGCTGCTGGGAGGGACTCTGGTTTTTGCACCTCCCCCACCCCATGCATCTACTACATGGTTCCCTCAAAGACACACTTTCAATGCCTGAACACCATGAAGGGTTCACAGCCAGACTGACTGAGCTTCATGAAGGGTGACTTTGTCTCAAGGACTCAGAAAACTATACACCTTGCCAGGAACCTGTGTCTACACAGGCATCCTTCACAAGGGTCAGCCCTGCCAATAGTCTGTGGTCTCCTTCCCCATTGTCCCTTTCATGTACCCTGTGAAACACTCCCCCCATCCTCTCTTGCATTCACTGTTGCTCATAGATCTAAAACTAACATTCCTGTCACTCCAGAACCAGTGTGTCACATACTGCCATTGTTTCCTTGGAAGATAGAAAAAGACTGACTTTTAAAGATAGGATAAGAAATGATAAGTTTGCAGGAGAAGGTGAGGTTGGAATGAAGGTAGGGGGAAATTTTTAATCAATAATTATTCAACAGTTATTTGAAAGTAAATAATAGTCTATACTTCAATTGCACTACTCAAAGAAAAGTGATCAGAACAGTTCATGCTCTGCTGTGCTGTTAAATTTTCTCCCTTAATTTAAACCAAAGCTGGGAATCCAACATGCATCATGCATGTTATTTCATTCACAATAAATACGTTTTCAGTTTGTTTCATAAGGAATCAAAGAATAGGAAATAACTGAGTGTATATGCTGTCCTTCAGCATTAACATTTTGCTTGTATTTGACTCAGATTTCTTTTATTTTGTTTTTTTGTTTGTTTGTTTGTTTTTCAAGGCAGGGTTTCTCTGTGTAGCCCTGGCTGTCCTGGAACTCACTCTGTAGAATAGGCTGGCCTCGAACTCAGAAATCCACCAGCCTCTTCCTCCCAAGTGCTGGGATTAAAGGCATGTGTCATCACTGCCTGGTTTTGATTGAAATTTCTAAATTAGTATTTCCCTCTTTCTGGTCAGTCCCTGACAAGACAGTCTCTAAGTTGAATATTTGTGTGCTTCATATAGGTTTTCCAGCTGAATGAAGTGGCAAATAGAAATTACATATATTTAGTGTATATTATGATGCTTTGATGTATGTATTCAATGCAAAATAACTTCTTTAGTGAAGTTACTAACACATCCCTCAATTCATGAATTTACCTATATATGGTGAGAAAAAAAAAGAGATGTACTTAGCAAATCAAACTTACAACATGTAGTATGTTGTCATTAATTGTATTTACTATTATTGCGCATTAGATCTCTGACCAACGTTTGTGCCCTTTGACGAGTATCTCATTTCCTTCTAGCTTCTGACTGGTGGGACACTTTCTTAATCTGTTTTTCTATGATCTTGAGCTTTTTAGGTTCCATTTGGGTGATCATGCATCTTTGTCTTTCCATGATTGTCGATTGTCCTGTTTTACTTACTGTACCATCCTCCAGGGTTTTCCATATTATGCCAATGACAAAATTTCTCTCATTTTTTTAGGTTAACAGTATTCCAGTGTATTAGGTTACATAATAGTATAGTGTGTGTATACATGGAAACACATATACGTCATGACTCATACACATGTTTTTGTATGCAGACCATTCACCTGCCATTGACATCTAAGTGATTGTATAGTTTGGCGATTATGAACAATGCTCCAGTGTGCATGAGAGTGTAGATATCTTCTTGATGTAAGGATTTTATTTCCTTTAGCTTCAAGCCCAGCAGCTGGATTGCTGGCAGTTAGGGTACTTATAGGTCTCCATAGACATGCCCGTATGAATATATATATGTGTATGTTATTGCTTTTTCTTTTACTCTTAATTTAAAAGTGTTAAGTAAGGGATGGTGTGCCAAATGCACTTTTCAAGTTGAACTGTCGCTTAGCTTTATATTTTGAGATTCACTTATGACTTAGGTGGATATAGGTGTAATGGCCGCATGAATTGTATTGAATGAAAAATTAAAAACTCTACTTATACATGTGTGTTAGTACTGAGATTTCTCCCGTTTTGAACACTGTAAACTGTGCCACAAATATCCTTAAGCTGCTTCCTTGTGTGTACGTGAAAGGGCAGAAGTACCATTCAGTGTAGAATAAGCTTCTTTATTTTTCCTTTCTGAGTGGCTATGTGGGCTGAAACTTCTACCACATGCGCTGGAGTTGTGCCTCTGTTCATTTGGTCCTTCTGTTACTTGCTAGTTTATAAGGCACAGCAGAAGGAACTGCCAAAGGTGCTTGCTTCATTGTGATTTTGTGGAGCTGTTATTGATACATTATTTCAACCAAAAGTTAAATTTCCAGGCACAGTTTACCTCTATGTTAGACTTTATAGTCTATTATTACCAATGGGTAGTGCAGGGAGTCCCAGGTAGGTAGGAAATGAATTCATAAATAAAACAAAAACAAAAACAAAAAACCCAGAACAAGCAAAGAACCACAAAATCCTCCCAAGTAATCAAAGGTGTTTTGAGAAATAGGAATAAGACTGGAGGTATTATAGCATCCTACTTTAAAATATACTACAAGTCTGTAGTGGAGATGCACTATGTTATGAGCATAAACAATGGACACATGGACCACTGGAACAAATAAAGGGCCTAGAAATAAATTGACACATTGATAGTCAAACACTCAAGGGGAAGGGGGAGACAAACCGGGAGTTGGGAAAACTCGGTGTAGTACACAGAGATATTATTAATTTGGGTCCTTATCTTACAAGGCAAAATCAACTCAAATTGAAAGAGGTTAATGTAAGACTTCAAACTCTAAAGGTACTAGAAGAAAACCCAAAGGAGTCTTCATGACAGCAGCGTGAACGGTCTCCATCCCTCTCCTGATTCTCTTCCTCTCTCTCTCTCTCTCTCTCTCTCTCTCTCTCTCTCTCTGTCTCTCTCTCTCTCTCTCTCTCTCTCTCTCTCTCTCTCTCTCTCTCTCTCTCTCTCTCTCCCTCCCTCTCTCTCTCTCTGTCTCTCTCTCTGTTTAATGTAGGATTCCCCAAAGCATGGATAATAAAAGTAAAAAATAGAGAAATGAGGATTGTGTCACATTTCTTCATAGCCAAGGAAACAATCAATTGAAGTAAAAAGAAAAGATGTGGCAATGAGGAAAATATCTGCAGATGATACTTCTGATTATAACTGCTATGTAAAACATATAAATAACCCCAGCGGCTCAGTCTTAAGGAAACAAACAACCTATTGAAATCTATGCAAGCTGCTGGTATGTTTGATATGTGCTAGGCCCCGGGCTTGTTTTTTCAAAGGAAGATGCACACGAAGTAATCATTGGATGAATACGCATTATGATGCAACAAGCCAATCAGAACAGAACAAGTGTTATTAATAATGCTCTGCACAGCTTTGAAGAAGATGTGGAGGGACTGGTTCTTTGTATACTGCTGGTATTTATGCAACAGTACAGTCATGGAAACATTACACGGTTCCTTAGAAACCTCCAGATAGAACTACTCTAGGATCCTGTGTAAGGTTAATGTAATTCTTCCAACCACTCCAAGCTGCGGTCATCAATAGCTCACTAATTTCGGATTTCTCCCCATACACTGTGTTAATGACGAGCAATCTGCACATTATACTCAGCTCTGCAGCACATCTGCCTTGCTGGCACAATCTTTTGAAGAAAGCTGGGTGAGATTAGAGCCTCTTTTTTAAGTGTAGTGTATCTTGCCAGATTGCCTTCCGAGAAGCAGTAGGATCACACTTCCACTGAAAATAACGGAAAGCAACCTTTCCCTTCATCCAGCCAACTGTCTAGGAGTTACTGCTCATTGTAAAATTTTAATAGTCTGATGGATACAAAGTACCACTGGCTTTCTGGGCTTACTTTTTCAAATGCTTATTTCTCTGAGTGCTTCTTTTCTGTTTAGACAAAGTTTTCTATGATTTTATTTACTCCTGCACTATGGTGTTGGGAATACCAGTGGGTTCTGTGTTATTTTCTTGTTACTTTAAAAAGCAATGTGTTTGGCATAAATATGAGCTCTTTACCATCCACACTGCAAGCATCCCTAGCATTAATACCTTTCAGCTTTATAATACTTTGCCATATGACAGTGTTCATGTTTGAAATTGACCAACAACTGAGTTTCCAGTGTGGACTAAGATCACTCTAGGTTTCAGTTGTTACTCTGAAACAGGATGAATAATATACAATTTTCTTATATTTCTAGAATGTAGACATTCATACTCAAAATAAAGTGCTTTAAATTGAGGCACTTCATTAGGAAATATGCCTTAAGTATTGTGAGGTGTATTGGGGATTTTTTTTGAAAGTTAAGTAGGTGTTAAAATCTTTGTGTGTTTTTTGTCCAAACTCTTTAGATTTCTTATAAAAGTAATACTTGATGTGCCCTCTCTAATTAAAGGGTAGAATGCAATCTACTGACTTTTAGTGAGAGGGTAGCTATTCTTGATTTATGCCTTCCATTTTTAAGTGTTCTTGAGTTCCCTTTTCATCTCTTATTATTTCTGTAGGTTGATCAAACTATTATTCATTTCGTGTTATCAAGAGCTGGTTTGGAACTTCTTTTGTGCTTTTACACTTCAGAAGTTGACTTGGGTTTCTTCATTTACACAATCAGTCAGAAGCAAGTCACACAAGTGCCTCCTTCCCGAACTCTGCGTTGGCCTCAGTGTTCTTCTATTTATTTAGTCTCAGATTTATAGCTAGCACACTCATTATGAGCCTTCATAATGGCATTTTGAAACAAAATATATTTTTGTTGCCTCTCCTTCCCCATCCCTGTGTCCCCACGTTGACCCTCACACCCCTTCTTAGCTTCCCGTTTTCATTATACGTCCTATTTTTCCCCTTCTTCCACAAGACTTCTTTCACCACTTGCATCACTGTCTCCTGTCAAATCAACTTGTAATACATTCTGTTTTTCTGCATATTCCTTCCATCCTATAAGCTGGCAAACTGGGCTATGTTTTGATGGTTAGGAATAACTGCTTTTCATATAGATATTACATGTCTCTTGGGGACATTGTGTAGCTGTTTCCTCCAAATTGAAGTATTCAGTGCTGAAGAAAGGAGGGAAACTCTGATGATTTGGGGAAGCTAATGAAACTTAGAAGGCTCAGGATGCTTAGACCATTACCATATCCACAAGGTCCTGCCCTGAGGTCACCAAAGCAGTAAACAATTACTCGGAACAGCAGATTCTTTAGAGGAGTTGCCTATAAGTTGTGCAGAGAACACCAATGCTACAACTTTCATGCATGGCTGCCCATGCTGTACCAACCCTTTCAATGACTCTGGCTTTGAGCTAACTGTTCATTCTCCTCCCGCACATAATTCTGTTAAGTCCAGTGGCTCACCAAGGTAGACTTGGATAGACTCATTTACTTGGCTAGTGCTTTCTTTTCTTTCTTTTCATTTTTTTTTATTTTTAATGAAAAAGGAAGTAAAAACAAAGATTTACATGGAAAATGTTTCTGACAAAATTGAAGAAGCATATAGAAAAACACATTAAGATTGACAATTTTCATGGAAAATTAAAGAGTTAAATGGTAGACATAAAAACATTACTAAATTAATTGAAAAAGGAAGTAGAAACATTTTATGATAGAACTGAAGATTTACATGGGAACTATTTCTAATAAAATTGTAGAAAAATATAAAATAAGATTAAAATTGAAGATTATCATGGAAAATTACAGATAAGATGGTAGGAATAAAAATATTTCTAAGTTGATTGAAAGTGGAATTATAAACATTTTCTGATAAAATTGAATATCTACAAGGAAAATATTTCTGATAAAATTCAAGAAATATATAGAAAAACACGTTAATATTGACTAGTTCATGGAAAATTATACAGATAAATTGGTAGGAATAAAAATATTCCTAAGTTGATTGAAAGTAGAATTATAAACATTTTCTGATAAAATTGAAGATTTACATGGGAAATATTTCTGATAAAATTGAAAAAATATATAGAAAAATTTTATCAGAAAATGTTTATAATTCCACTTTCAAACAACTTAGGAATATTTTTATGCCTACCATTTTATCTGTATAATTTTTCCATGAAATAGTCAATCTTAATGTGTTTTTCTATGTATTTCTTCAATTTTGTCAGAGATATTTTCCATGTAAATCTTCAATTTTATCAGAAAATGTTTATAATTGCACTTTCAATCAACTAAGAAAAATTTTTATGCCTACCATTTTATTTGACTAATGCTTTCTACTCTGTCTGAAGTGAATACTGTTTGTCTCTGTCTAACTAGGGAAAGTCACAAACATAACTGTCCCCTAAATGGGGATAGATAGAATAAAACTTACGTGTGGCCTGCAGTAAGGCATACACATGGGACTCATCTGAGGGTGTGACATCTGTGGGAACAATCCCGATATGGTTCCCTTTCTGTGGTGGTTTGAGTAGGAATAACCCAATGAGGTCATTCATAAATTTATTAATATATTTGAATGCTTAGGCACCAGGGAATGGAACTCTTTGAGAGGATTAGATGGGATAAAGGGTGTGGCTTTATTGGAGGAAGTAGGTCACAGGGCTGGGGTGGGGGTAGGGTGGGTGCTTGAGACTTTCAAAAGCATACAGCCAGACCAGAGTTTTGCCCTTTTCTCTCTTTCCATTAGAACAAGATGTAATTCTTTACTAATTCTCCATCTCGACTGTCTGCCTGTTGTCCTGTCTCTGCTGCAGTGTTACCTGCCATGATGATAATGGACTAAGTTTCTGAAGCTGTAAGCAAACCCTGAAATAAATGCTTTCCTTTTCTTTCTTTTGTTTTAAAGATTTATTTATTTTTTATTTCATTTATTTGAGTACACTATTGCTTTCTTCAGACACACCAGAAGAGGGCATCGGATCCCATTACAGATGGTTATAAGCCACCATGTGGTTGCTGGGAATTGAACTCAGGCCCTCTGGAAGAGCAGTCAGTGCTCTTAACCTCTGAGCCATCCCTCCAGCCCTAAATGCTTTCCTTTTCAAGAGTTGCCACAGCTACAGAACATCAGACCTTTCCTTATATGGTTTGGTATGGTGTGCAGACCATACTTACACTATCTTAAAGTGCTACTGCATGCTGCCTGTTGTGAATATGACTTTTGACCTAGGCTGATCTGTCTGAAAGCAGCACATCCTTGGAAGGAAACCTTAGGTGACATATTTCCTACATGGTATGGGACACCACACTTCCTTGATGAATGGGTTCTGCCCTGTGGAGACTCACAAATGAATGATAAACTTGAGAATATGCTGAGAGCAGCACATGTACTAGCTGTAATGGCTAGCAGAGTGTGGTCGCTATTGTGTGGCTTGTTTGTTTTGTGAGAGAGGGTCTCTATATAGCCATGGTTGTCCTGGAACTTGTTCCTTAGGCCAAGCTGGCCTTGAACTCATAGAGATCTGCCTGCCTCTCCTCCGCCCTGAAGTACTGGAAGTAAAAGTGTGTGCCTCATGCCCAGGAAGAAAAGAAGTTAAACTCCAGAGAGGCAAGTAACCCTATTAAAAAATGGGGTACAGAGCTAAACAAAGAGTTCTCACCTGAAGAATATCTAATGGCTGAGAAACACCTAAAGAGATGCTCATCATCCTTAGTCATTAGGGAAATGCAAATCAAAACAACCCTGAGATTTCACCACACACCAGTCAGAATGGCTAAGATCAAAAACACAGGAGACAGCAGTTGTTGGCGAGGATGTGGAGAAAGAGGAACACTCCTCCACTGCTGGTGGAATTGCAAGCTGGTACAACCACTCTGGAAAGCAGTCTGGCGGTTCCTCAGAAAACTGGGCATGACACTCCCGGAGGATCCGGCTATACCACTCCTGGACATATACCCAGAGGCCTCCCTGGCATGCAATAAGAACACATGCTCCACTATGTTCATAGCAGTCTTATTTATATTAGCCAGAAGCTGGAAAAAACCCAGATGTCCCTCAACGGAGGAATGGATTCAGAAGATGTGGTATATTTACACAATGGAATACTACTCTGCAGTTAAAAACAATGAATTCACGAAATTCTTAGGCAAATGGTCAGAACTTGAAAATATCATCCTTAGTGAGGTAACCCAATCACAAAAGAACACACATAGTATGCAGTCACTGATAAGGGGATATTAACCCAGAATCTCGGAATACCCTAGAAACAATACGCATATCAATAGATTTCCAAGAAGATGGAAGGAGAGACCCCTGGTCCTGGAAAGACTGGATGTAGGGGAATGCCAGGACAGAGAAGTGAGAGGGGGTTGAATGGGGAAAAGAGGGAGGGAAGGGGACTTATGGGACTTTCGGTGAGGGAGGAAATGGGAAAGGGGAAATGATTTTGAATGTAAATAAAAATATATATATAAAAAAGAAAAGACTTTTAAATAAGAAATGAAGATCCCCTCACAGTCTGCCTCACGAGGCTGTGGGATAGAAGGCAGATGAGATCAGTGTGCTTGTGAAAAACCAAGAAACTGAGTAACTCCTCCTTTATTTAAAGTCTTCACGAACTGTGGCAATACAAGAGAAAGCTATTATTTATGGACTGATTAATAGAAGCCATTAGGGGCATTTGTTTATTCCTGGATGAAGTCTCCATGAATATCAGGAAGTGGAAGAAAATAGAACATTACTGAGAGAATTGGGAATGAAAGAGATGGTGTTTGATGCTCACTTCATTGAGCCCAATAGAGCTGTGTTCATAACAGAGTAAAGGAAAATATTGATTTAGCGGAATTTGTGGCTTTAGTGGCTTTGCTGAACCCCATGGGGAATGCAATCTTAATGAGGTAGAAGATGTTCTAGTGGATCTGAATGTTTTACAGTAGAATATAAACTGGTTTTTTAAAGAGCTAAAGCATTAAGAGGGGAACTAAAATGAATAATAAGGGAAGTAAAATAGATAATAGGACCTATCCAGGTAATTCAAAAGCAAATGTGGCAAGGTTTGCATCAAGCTGGAGTTTGGTGGGGATAAGTTTGACATGAGTACTTGGTGGTGGTTGACTTTAAAACCTGTCACCTAAGGAATAAAACCAAAGGAATTGGAGACAGCTTGTCTTAGAGGTGAGCAGTTACATCCCCAAAGTATGCTTTGCCTATTTTTATAGGAATAAAATATATGAGAGGTTTTTCTTTTAGCTTAGAGATGTCTCTCTAGCTGGATGCGAATGATGAAGAAATGACGGTCATGACCCTAGAACAGAACCCATATAACCCAGAAATCTGCCTGCAATAGCGTGTGTTTCAGGTGAGAGCACACACCATCTTCCATACAGGCCTCAGCCACATTAGTAGCATTAAGTGGGAATGAAGACATATTCAGCAACCCCCTCCACCTGGAACTGGAGATGCATCAAGAAGCCAGATGACTCATGAAAAATAACTACGGATTAGAGAGGAATGGGTGAGCATATTATTCCTTATTTACACAGCCATATCTGACACTGCTTTTTGATGAAGAAATTGATACAAGTAATGGGATATGTTATGCCATTTGTACCTTAGTAATTTTTAAAGAATTATTCCTTCAGCATCTAAGTCCAAGGTCAATTGGCATTTGGTTGAAATCAAAGGCCACAAGCCATTCAGTGACTCTGCCCGTCTGCCCGTCTTCTAGAAAAGGTTTCATTCCACAATGCTAATCACAGAGTATCTTTCAGATAGTAAAAACAAAAGTTAAAACGTTTAAATGAAAGCACCCTATATGGGTAGAAAAGTGACTACCAAGACCCACATGGTTGCTGGTAAATTCTAGTGCTAGGAGTAGGTTACTTTTTTATTAGTTGTTGGCCATGGTGATCACTAAGACTCCACAAACCACAAAGGCTCTTGCTACTGCTGTTGTTTGCATGCCAGAACTAGCAAGTAGGATCCTGTTTCTGAAGACACCAAGTTCTTTGATTGTAGGACATGAAGAAATCAGACCGAGACTGTCAAATTCATACGTTCTGCCCTGCCAGATGGATTTGTAGTGCTTAAAAGGCTGCTATTGGAGAATAATCGCCAATAGTCCTGCTCCGTTGTGAAGCCCATGTACTAAAATAAAAATATTCAATTCAAGTAGTGGCATGGCTATTTCAGGTGTAACCAACTGCTTTCTGACTGGGTGTAAAGCTCTACCCCAGGAAGGGAAGTCGTGTTTGTAAGATAAGCCTAGTAAAAAACATGTAGCTGGGATGTCATCAGAAATAGGCTACTGCTATTGTTTGGTTAAATGAGTGTGATGTGACTGTCGAATAATTGCCTTCTAAAGTGTTCCTGTTTATGCTCTTAGATTACTGCATATGCCAGTCTGGGTCATGGAAGAAAAGATTTTCCCACAGTAGGAAGTAGTTACTATGGAGACTCATAACTGGACTGTTATCTGTTGACAATAAGTGACTGTTACTATGGCATATTGATCCAACGTTCAACCATACATATAAGAAAATGATCTCGCATTATTCTTTATCTCCTACTCCAAAGCTCAGAAAATACAGGAGAAAGAATGGAGGAAGAGCCAGAGGAAGTGGTGGAGTATTCTGTGACCATTTTCTCTAAATTGGTACATTAACTCTAATATTCAGGAAAAAGAAGAAAAAAATAAAACTTAGAAATTCCAAGAAACATACAAGATCACAAAATCACTCCCTTGTCCCCCAAATTTCTACATATAAGCAGTAAACAATTGCTGGGTAAGAGAAACTGAGGCAAACCTTCCTCCAAGTTGTTTATGACTCTTTATGATGCAGCTTTCTTGAGTTCTCACTGGTGCTAGGATGGGCTTGTCAGCTCCTGTAGGTGACCCCAAAAATCTCATTGCTCACCAATCTAGAATGGAATGGAATTCTTTTTTTTTTTTTTTTGGTTTACCATCAATACCCTACCTGAGATGAATCACATTTGTTCTTATCTTCCTTGAGAAAGTCACAAAATAGAGGATTTTGCATAAATTATCAGGTGAAACTTTGTAACATTTTTCTTGCTAATTATAAGATTTAAAGAGATAACATTGACTTAATAAAATTCACTCATGTTTTCCTAAGAAATTGTTTACTTTATCATTGTTCAGACTTATCAAACATGAAATTATTTTGTTGTT
The DNA here is from genome assembly GCA_036184795.1 of Tokudaia tokunoshimensis. Classification (NCBI taxonomy): domain Eukaryota; kingdom Metazoa; phylum Chordata; class Mammalia; order Rodentia; family Muridae; genus Tokudaia; species Tokudaia tokunoshimensis. Next base: position 65,573,269 of record BTHU01000006.1, on the reverse strand, counting down.
TGTTGTCTTTAAAAGTCTCATTAACAGTGTAGTGTACTTTCTCATGTTAGCTATAATATGTTAAAACATGTTATAACTATAACTATATACATGTAAACTATAGTTATAACATATAGTTAAAAGGTCTACTGTTTGTTCATGTTCACAATGTCCACAGCCAATAGAATGTAAAATTTACAACTTCTGAACTTTTCTCTGATATGTCACATCTTCCTCATGTAAACAGTAGAATTAACGCTATTGAATTTTAAACACTAGTCATAAATTTAAAGCTGAATCCTCATTAAAACTTTGAAGTTTAAGGCTATGGCTATGACTTGATGCTTTGACAGTTACCTGGCATGCATGAAGTTATGGTTTGATCCTTACAATATCTAAACAAAATATAAACTTGGAATATACATGTATAATTATATAATATATATTATATATGTATATATATGTGTGTAATTACATATATAACAACATATAGATGTAACATATATTACATATATACATGTATAACATATATATTCATATACATTCATGCATATATACATATATCTTCATCCAGATTGTCTGTACAAATTTATAAAAACCATGTCCTAGACTTTCTTCTCCAAACTACATTTAGGGACTGAGTCACTGGAAGGAATTGTGTAGCAGGACAATGACCCTCGAGCCATTCCAGATCATAGGTTCTGGTTCTGGACAATGGTATCAGGACTTACCCAGGAGTCTGTCCATCTGATGGACAAGGGAGAAGGCCATGTTCTAGAGGCCAGGGATGCCAGGGGCCAAGAGTAGTTTCAGTGCTTGGTGCTCCTTTTGAGTGACAAGTTTTGCAGGTGAATCTTGCTGTCCGTCCTTACTGAGGATTATTGCAGCCCACATGGACAAGTGGCTCAGGATAAACCCATTGTCTCCAGTAGGCACCAGCTCTATTCCTTTCAAGACACAAGAGACAACTTATCCTCTCCCTTACAATGGTGATTGTTCTAATTCATAAATTCCCTTGATAGTTGATGGCACTTTTTCTCTTTTTTATTTGTGTTTGGGTCAAATTACAAGCTGGCCTGCAGATCCTCCAAAAACATCTTATATGCTGGATCTATGTTTTCTCCCTTTTTATTGGAAACTTGACTGCTGCTCTCTAATTTAATCTCTCCTTTACTTAATAAGCTTCTTTTCAGACTGGTAATGTTATCTGCAGTGGTAAAATCCTTCCTGACTGAGGCTTTCCCATGTCAGAATTAAATTATGCCAATCAGCTGCAATGTTCCTTAATTTTTCTGGCACTGACAGATAAGACAGGTTTTTCCTGGCATTGCAATTCCAAGAATCTTTGCTTCCATGTGGTCTGCAAACATTCCTGGAAGGAGACCTGAACATAATGTTTATTCGTGACCACTCTTATCAGAGGCTTGCTGATTTAGTAGACAGCTTTTAGGCATGTTGATCCAGGTCAGAGTTTCTGTGCTTTCCAGTCTATAGCAGGTTGTCTCCATTACTTTCAGTTCCAGGGCAAAGCAGAGACATCATGGGAGAGACACATAGCAAAGAAAACTGCTCAACTCTATGGCAGACAAAGAGCTAAGACTGAAGTATGAACTGAAGTAAGATGCATCCTACAGGGACACCCCTAGTCATCCAATTCTTCCTACTAGATCCATTGCCCACAGTTCTGCCATCTCCAAATAGTCTGTTCAGTCTATTTTAGCTTCATCAGTGGAGTAATCTATCCATAACTTCAGAGCTTTTGCAATTCATTTATTCCCCAGAGCCCATCAGCTGGTAACTGAACGCTCACGACATAAGCCTACGTGGGAGATTTTATTGTTAAACCATAACAAATTTAATGTATGTTTTGCTTCTTTGGCTGCATAGAATAACAAAGCATGGAAAGAAACTTCAGACCATCCATATCAGGGTGGCCTCAAATCACTAGCAAATAATTCAATCTATTGTCAGCTTAGAAACTTCCAGCTTCAAGCCATTTGGTGATTTCTTATACAGTTGTAGAATCTTTGCCAAGCTCAGGGAATCACTGTTTCCTTTTTAAAAGTGTGTATTCTTTAGGGTTTCCCACATTTAAAGTTTTATTGTCTAGATATTTATTTTTAAATAATAATTAAATTACCAAAAACCTATTAGCAGTTTGTCACTGATATACGTGGAGGTCTGTTAGAAATTTGATACCTAAGCTAATGTCAGATTTTGTGTCGGGTTAGCAAGTTTTGATAGGAGACTATGCATGAGCCAAGGGTGTGGTCCAGCAAAGGGAGGCACACTTCTAAGGAGTTCTGGGAATGGAAAGAGATAGAGTGGGAGGGAATTGGAAGGATTCGTAAAAACAAGTTAGGACTTACAAGATTATATCAATTGCTTTTTGGAGGATTTAAATCAATGAATTAATGAGTTGTTTGTGAAAAACTGAGTGTATGTGTGAAAAACAGTGTCGTATCAGGAGCAGATAAATGTCTGGGTCCAGCCTCTACCTCATTACCTGTAAAAAAAAAAAAATCTCTTGATCAATAACTGGACCAGGAATGAGATGGACTGCAAACCACAGGAATGTATCTCAATATACCCAAAACCAAGGGGACCATTAATTCATCCTATTCTTCAATAGATTTTAGAAATGACAAAAATCACTCTAACTCAAATGGCAATGTAAATATGAAAGATTGGAAGTTGTGTAGTGAAAAATGAAGTTGGAAAATGAAAGATCTTAAGAAAGAAAAATAGTGGTAATCATTTGGTTAAGAGAGTGCTGTGGAGGGGCTGGAAAGATGGCTCAGTGGTTCAGAATACTGACTGCTCTTCCAGAGGACCCTGGGTCAAATCCCAGCACCCACATGGCAGCTCACAACTGTCTGTAACTCCAAGATCTGACAACCTCACACAGACATACGTGCAGGCCAAAACATAGCAATGTGTGTAAGATAAAAATAAATGAATTATTTTTTAAAAAAAGATAGTGTGGATTTTACAAAAACATGTGAACATGTTAGGATATTATCAGAGCCCCACTCATGGCTTGGAGCGGTACATGCAATAAGAACTTAATGTATAACCTTCATCAGCTTCAGAATTAATCCTCAGTTCACAGCTGTCTTGGTTAGAGATTTACTGGGAACAGACACCATGACCAAGGCAACTCTTATGAAGGATAACATTTAATTGGGGCTGGCTTACAGGTTCAGAGGTTCAGTCCGTTATCATCAAGGAAGGAGCTTGGCAGCAGCCAGGCAGACATGTTGATGGCGGAGCTGAGAGTTCCACCTCTTGCTTGAAGGCAGCTAGGAGACAGCTTCCAGACAGGTAGGACAAGGGTTTTTAAACCCATGCCCACAGCGACACACTTCCTCTACCAAGGCCACACCTACTCCAACAAGGCCATACCTCCTAATAGCACCACTCCCTTTGCCAAGCATATTCAAACTACCATAATGCTTGGGATGCTTGGGTTACAATAGTGACTGTGCAGCCTTGCACAAGTTATTAATCTTTTTCCTTCCATTTTCTCATTTATAAAACAGAAACGATAATAGTACCCACTTCAAAGGGTCACTAAGGGAATAAATTCACAGATTTAAATTGCTTATAGAAGTGTTTAATATACAGCAAATTCTTAATTTTAGAAGTATATCGATAGAATTGCATGGACTTTTTATCTTTAAACCCTTCATTGTGGTTAAATTGATTCTTTTAGTACTTTTATAGTATGGTTTTTCTTTTTCTTTTCCAGGTGAGAAATCTATGGTCTCAGAGTATAAATGAGCTCTCTCTTGGAGCTTATGGATTTATTGAAAATGTCCCCCATAGGATCTGGCATTTGACTCCGTGATTACTAGCTGGTGGCACTGTTTGGGGGAGATCCAGAAGGTGTGGCTTTGTTGGGGAAAGTGTATCAGTAGGAGCTGGTTAGCTCCAGTTTGCCCTTTATGCTTTGAGCATATGATTCCAGACGTGAGCTCTCAGCTTCCCGCTCTGCTTGTGGCCAAGCCTCTCTGTTGTGAGGCTCTTATTCCTCTGGAACTGTAAGCTGAAATAAACCCTTCCTAGGTTTCATTGGTCATGAGTTTTACCAGAGAATTAAAAAGTAACTAATACAGAGCTTTTCTGCCCACTTCTTGTTTTAGTTAGGATTCCTATTGCTTTGATGAAAAACCATGAATAAAAGGACCACCGGGTCTCAGTCCATCATCATTGATGAAAGTCAAGGCAGACACTCACAGTGGGAATCTGAAGGTAGGAAACTGAAGAGGAGGCTATGGAAGACTATGCTGCTAACTGACTTGGTCCTTGTGATTTGTTTAGTCTGGTTTCCTATATCACTAAGGACCTGCAGTCCAGGATTAGAGAGTGCTGTTCCACATCAACCTCTAAGAAAATGCATTACAAACTTGTCTGCAGGCATCACAAGCGCCTATCTTAGGAAGGTGTTTTCTCAATTGATGCTTCTTCCCAAATGACTCTAGCTTGTGTCACGCTAATATAAATTGAGCTAGCGTGCCTCCCTTGATGCACAAATTATATAGTAGCCTCCATACTTGTCTTCCATCTCTCTTCAAGCAGCATCATTTGTCAGAAGGACTATGTCTTGTTTGACAGAAATCGCAGGAAATGTTGGGAGGCAATCAAATCAATGTGCTCATTGTATCCTTGTTGCTCTTAAAGACCTAGAATTTATTGCCACCATCTGGCTTCACTTGTAAACTTTGTCGCTGTGTTTTTCAAGATGTAGAACTATGAGCCATGGCACATAGGAAAAGAGTAAGAAATATATGTAGTTCTCTTTATAAATAAGGTTCTTAAGCTAGGAGGGTAGCTTAGTTGGTAGAGTACTTCTTTTGGAAGCATAAACATCTGAATCCCCACAAAACGTATAAACAGCAAAGAAGCTGGGGATGGTCCTGGCACTAAGGACCTGGGAACAAGAAGAGTCCCAGAATTTTCTAATCAGCCACCCTAAACTACTAGGTAAGTTCCAGACAGTGAGAGACCCTGTATAAAAAAAAAGGAAAAACAAGAAGGAGGGGAAGAGGGAGGGGGAGAGAGAAGAGAGAGGGAGGGGGGAGGAGGAGGAGGAGGAGGAGGAGGAGAAGAAGAAGAAGAAGAAGAAGAAGAAGAAGAAGAAGAAGAAGAAGAAGAAGAAGAAGAAGAAGAAGAAGAAGAAGAAGAAGAAGCAGCAAGGTTCTTTGTTACCCCATGGGGATCTCTTGTAATTTTTCCAACTACAATAAAGCAAAGGATGTTACAGAACAGTTCTTGTTTTAACTAAAGCCAATAGAGAGAAATGAAGGCCTGCCCAATGGGACTCAGTCCATCTTTGTCTCTTTTGTCTGACTTTTCCTAATAATTTAGTTTCCTTTGGAAACCAACTCAGGTCTACTGTTCTTAGAATACACTTGTAATTTCTTGCCAGCTTTCAAATTGTTTGCAATGTTTTCACTATTGAAAATGTTTGATTTAGTTTATATTTTCTTTTTGTCTTACCATTGGAAAACTTTTGCAACTAGATTTATGATGGTTCAATCTCAGTTTTATATATGTATATTCAAGAATCCCATTGGTTAACTTATAGGAGGCACATAGGGTTTAGCTGTTTACATTCTGTTCCCTTGTAGGATTCTATCAGACTCCACGGTAGCCAGTCTGATTGCCTTTCTCTCTCATGGTGTACTGGAGCCCAATTAACGAGGAACTGTTGAACGAAAATGACATTAAGAAGTTCTGTTTCCAGTTATCCATTCTCTCAGTTTACCTCAATTCCCAATGTAACTATGAAGAATATGAATTTCACAAAATGTTGTCTTTTTTTTGGTTTTGTTGTTTTGATTTTAACTGTGGACTAGGATTTCTTAATGGCCTGAGAAAATTAAAATTTTTAAGTATAAAAATTATCTTTCAAACCATTTCTTTTTATTGAGAAAACAATTTCAGATTTTAAATTGAATAACAATTTGTGAGTCCCTTTTAAAACAAAGAATGCCTGATTTATAAAGATTGAATTTCTTGAGACAGGAAATAGAATTAGAGACTTGACATAAAAAAAAATTGAACTAGGAGACTCATTATGGTGGGGAAAGCCTATGAAATTTCTGTACACAGAATATGAACATTTTATAGAATTTGCCTCAAGCAGGTGTATCAGATAGAAGTCATTTAGCCTGGGGAAGACTTGATAGCCACTGAGATATGATTATATCATAAGAGTTCATATTTTCCAGCCCACAGGTATTTGACTGGTTCAATTGAGTATGTTTACCGTAGGCTAATTACATATTAATAGGAGCTGATACAAAAATAAAATAACTAGGCTGTTTCTTCAATCTAAGAGCTTGGCAACTAGAGACCTGAGGGGCTGAGTTCTGAGTTCTTCCCAACCTGCCTGTCAATGTTGTATGTCCACACAGAGCCTTTTGCTTCTAAAGATAAAATGAACTCAACTTAATTTGCCTAATGGAATGTCTTCATCCTCTCAGGGTTCTTTGTTGGAGAGGGGCAGCTCCTGTTTTTATGTGTGTTGGTGAAATCCAGGCAGCCCAACTGGATTTGGAATCACCTAGTGAGACACATTTGTGGGTGTGTCTCTGAGGGCATTTCCAAGGAGGATTAATTAACTGAGTTGAGAACGATCTCTGAATTTGAGTGGCATCAGCCAATCTGCTGGGGGACTGACTGGATAGAATAAAAAGTGGGGATGGCTCACAGGTATCCTTGCTCCTTGTCTGCTGGGAAGTGAACAGCTATGTTCAGCCACATTCTCTCTACCACAACAGATTGAACTTCTGAAGATGTGAGCCTTTCACCTATCTTTTCCTCTCTTAGGTTGTTTCTGAGTAGAATGGGAAGAGTGACCACTGTAGTATGTGAGTTTAAATTTTCGCCATTTTGCTCAAGGTCCTTATCTTCCTGTGATCTATCTCCCTTGAGTTTTACTACTGGGCTTTTCTGGATCTTATTCTTTTAATATTGACATTTGATTTTATCCTTCTCTCAGACTTCAGTGGGTTTCTTTTTTGATTTTTTTCCCCTTTGTTTACAGAATAAACCTGAGAGAACTTTTCTATAAAGTTAAAAGAAAGGTTTTAAAAATATCAAAATATTTGAGTCCCTCTGTATAAATGCAACAGGTATTTGGTTAACAGATTGGGTGGGGAAGAATATGATAACTAAACTTCATTTATAAGGGAGGCAGAGAAAGAAGTTAGGAAAATGCTACTACAGTCCTAATTAGACAGGGCAATTAGGGGTTCCATCAAGGGTCATAGCAGAGTACCGACATTTATTTGCGGTTAGTATCTTTTTTTTTCTTTTTTCTTTTTTTATTTTCTATATTTTATTTGCATTCCAAATGATTTCTCCTTTCCCGTTTCCTCCCTCCCCGAAAGTCCCATAAGCCCTCTTCCCTCCCCTTCTTCCCCATTCAACCCCCTCTCGCTTCTCTGTCCTGGCATTCCCCTACATCCAGTCTTTCCAGGACCAGGGGCCTCTCCTTCCCTCTTCTTGGAAATCTATTGATATGTGAATTGTGTCTTGGGTATTCCGAGATTCTGGGTTAATATCCCCTTATCAGTGACTGCGTACTATGTGTGTTCTTTTGTGATTGGGTTACCTCACTAAAGATGATATTTTCAAGTTCTGACCATTTGCCTAGGAATTTCGTGAATTCACTGTTTTTAATTGCAGAGTAGTATTCCATTGTGTAAATATACCACATCTTCTGAATCCATTCCTCCGTTGAGGGACATCTGGGTTCTTTCCAGCTTCTGGCTATTATAAATAAGGCTGCTATGAACATAGTGGAGCATGTGTACTTATTGCATGCAGGGGAAGCCTCTGGGCATGCGGTTAATATCTTAACTGTGACTGTCTTAGTGTTTCGTTGTTGTGAAGAGACAGTCTGGCCAAGGAAACTCTTATAAAGGAAAACATTTAATTTGGGCTGGCTTACAGTTCAGAGGTTTAGTCCATTATCATCATGGCAGGAAACATAGTAGCATGTAGGCAGATATGGTTCTAGAGGAGCTGAGAGCTCTATGTCTTGATTCAGAGGCAACAGAAGGAGACTGTGTACCACACTGGGTGTAACTTAAGCATATGAGAGCTCAAATCCTGCCCCAACAGTGACATACTTATTCCAAGAAGGTTACACCTACTCCAACAAGATCACACCTTCTAATAGTGCCACTGTACTCAAACACATGAGTCTGCGGGTACCATACTTATTCAATCCATCACGATGGCCTATTTTATTTTTCTCCTGAGTGACTGAGTTTTGTCCCTGGAGCTCTGCTGCCATGGAGACTAGAACTGAACCTTATCTTGTTGCCCAAGGGTAGTAGATGGCAGACACTGCCTAGAGAACTGAAATCAATGCTTTATTTTGAATCTCAAAATAGAGATTCTTGGAGTCTATGATGTATTAATGGTCTGAAATGAAGGTTTTTTTTATTTGAGAGATACTTGATTAATGGGAACTATAAAAAGGTTTTCTCAAAAATTGCAAATCTCATCTTTGAATCTTGAATCAAACACAGATTGCCCCAATAAAGTTTTAATATTGAACTAGGAAGAAAGGGTGTTGAGGGAAATTTCCACTAGGGAACAAAAAGGAGATAAAATTTCTTTGGGAGCTGGGAAGATGACCCAGTTGGTAAAATTATTACCATGCAAATGCTTGGGTGCTGGTATCATATATCTATAATGTTAGCACTGGGAATGGGGAGATAGGAAGATGCCTGAAGCTTCCTGGCTAACTAGTCTACCTGAGTCAGTAAGCCTTAGGTTCATTGAGACACATCTCAAAGCAGAAGGTAGTCAGCGCTTGAAGGAGACATACGACATTGTCCTGTGACCTCTACATTAGTATCATGAGGAAGCAGAAGTCCCCAAATGCATACATAGTGTGTGTGCCTGAGTGTATACACCTAGGTGTGTACATACACACACACACACACACACAGAGAGAGAGAGAGAGAGAGAGAGAGAGAGAGAGAGAGATGAGAGAGTAGATTGGATGAATAAAGATAAAGAAGACATGTCATCACTATTAAACTAAAAACAGCAAGATGGGAGTCAATTAGATGGTCTTATCTATACTCTATTGCCTCCCACCAAAGTGGACAAAAGAGAGGGACTGTTGGGCATTAGTGTTGAAATCCCCAGTTAATTTCTAAAAATTCCAAAGTCTGAGGATTTGTTCCCTCTTTCCTTCCAGAAAGCTGTCATTCAGCATAATTCTGGAACAAAAGGCCCCTTGGAACACAGGGTAGAAGCTAACAGTCATTACCAAAGTTAAGAAGGAGTTAGGTATGTTGCCTAAAGTATAATTCCTCATTAGCCCTTATGAATGTAGTGAAAGCAATCTAGTGCTTTCTGCTTATTCTGGAAGTGATGTGGAAGTGTGAGAGACCTAGATACAGAAGCTGAGTGAGACCATTTTTTAAGACATCAGCATGGGAAATGTTGATGCTGACGGACCAGGATATACCCAGTTGTACTTTATAGTGCAAGTCCCATCTCATGACTTGTGACCAGTGGGTCCATCTGGATCATATAAAATGTCCCTCGGGCAGGAAAGGATGACAGACTAGATTTTAATTTTCCTCTGTGTGACTGAACACACAAAGTACTTGAGGAATGAAATGATGTCTAATATAACAAATGGAGACAATGAAATGGGGTTGAGCAGGTATTCAAAAGGTATTTTTTTATTTAGGGAAATTAGGTAGGATTTGAATTGGGAAGACTGTAATAAAATTAAGGAGGTATGTAGAAATATGGAAGGTTCTTTGGGTTGATGTTTGTAACATATCGTGATGAACTATAGAAAAACGCATCTATAGGGTTCTGAGTCATTGAGGGTACATTTTAACATTGCTTTAAATTGCTTCAAATCCTTTTTGTATTTATGGTACCCAAAACTATTTGCTTTAATTATTTGTTCTTGATACTAAACTCACATACTGGTTTGTAATTTAATACAGTTTACTAAAATCTGTGTGCCTTGTGAATATACACACCCAGGGCAGTATCTCATTGTAATTACACAGCAAAAACATAGAATATAAGAGAGCCAACATGCTGGAAGCTAAGAAAATAATTCAGTTTTTAAAATACAAATACAGTTTTAGAATACCTTTAGATGGACAGAAATAAAAAACAAAACAAAACAGAAAAAACATCACATAGCATGATGTTTCCATTAGGTTTGTATAGCACATTCATCACAACAGACAAATCAATGTTGAGAACTCATTACTAGCCAAGAAATACTGCTCACTCAGATTCTTAATTTTTATCCAGGCATCTTTTTCTGTCCTACATAGGATTCTACATTACATTTACTTTCCATGTCTTGTAGCTCCTCTTGGAGATGACATTGTCAGCTTTTATTAGGATACTTCCTGCAGCTAGCAGGCATCCCATTAAGTGAACACATTATTCATAAGCTGTATGAGCATATATTCCTAGAAGCTACATTCATTGAGTTTTTCTGCATGCTTATTGTTTTACTCCCTCAGAGATGAGCTGTTTAGAAGTGATGAACAGTAAAGTAGAAGATGATGAAGAAGAGGGAGAAGGAGAAGTAAGAGAAGAGCAAGAAAGAAAATTAGGAACAGGAAGGTTTGCTTTCTCTGAGGTTTACATCTCAGTCTACTCCTGTTTTTTGCATTCAATTGCTAGTCTGATACTCTGATGTTTCACATAGTGAAAGTCCAGGAACTGTCATTTAGAGTGAAAGAAGAGCCCCATTGTTTTGTATTATGATAAACAAGTTATCTTGATTATTCTGGGCTATTAGTGCCCATGCATAATGCAATCTACTTTTGCAAATAGACATCAGTTAAGTGTGTATCAAGAATTTTATTTTGCTGGAGAGATGGTTCAGTGGTTAAGAGCACTGACTGCTCTTCCAGAGGTCCTTAGTTCAAATGCCAGCAACCACATGGTGGCTCACAACCATCTGTAATGAGAGCTGATGATGTCCTTTTAATCTGGCGTGTCTGAAGACAGCTATAGTGTACTTATGTATAATAGATAAATACATTTTTTAAAAAAAATTATTTTATTAACTTTTCACTTGGTTTCCATGCCAACTCCTTTACCAAAATAAGTAAGTGAACTGTTGAGATTCGGTCTGTGGCTATGTATTGTAATGCTAAAAACTGACCCCAAGATCTGGTTGCCCCAGACATGGAGTTCCTCAGGGAAGAGGAGATCCTCACATATACCAAGTGGTGCTTTGAAACCTTGCTCCTTAATTTAAAACTATTTGTTGAGTAAAGATCCCTATAGTCTGTAGCTGGGCAGAGGAGAGTTAGGAGGGGTTTTGGTTCCAGAGCTTGGTGTCTGAGGCAGAGACCAGGAGGAGAGGAGGAAGAAGAAGAAGGAAGAAGGTACCTTGGAGTAGGTGGACTGTGAGAACATGGCCCTGAGGACTGGCCTGTTAAGAGTAAGAGTGGTCCAGGCAGAACATGGCAAGTTATATCTCAGGTTTATTGACAGAGAAGCAGACAAGAGCAACATAGAGGGTTGGTGTCTGCCCAGCTCTTTTGTTTTTAAGGTTTATTATAAATATGAGGATTTTGTCTTTTATTTAGGAACTAAATGATCTAGTTTGGGGTAGAAACCTCCAATTAATATTTACCAGAACAATGAGAGCATGGATGACTAATTGACCGACTGAATGAAACCTCATAACATGGTTCCATCTATTGAATTTAGTATCAACATAATAACTGAGGTAAGACATTTTATGCACATTATCTTTGATGCTGGAAATAACTCTTCATTGTTATTCAAAGTGACCTTCATGTAAATCAATTGCTTTCTTTAGTTTTGCGGATTCTGCAGATAACCTGTGACAGGCCTATTGGACTGGAATGCAGCTAAAAGCAGATACTCTGAAGAGTTTATACAGAAGGTCTCTCATGACTATAAGGGATGTCTAACATTGACCTCTCTAGGTTAAAATCTTTGACCATTTATGATATGAATCAGAAATGTTTTTCTTAAAAGGGGCAGAAAGTATCTATCTTAGCCTTTATGGATGATTCTGTCACTGTCGTGTCTACATAGCTATTCACATTGTGGCCTAAATGGAGAGCGAACTATGCATTAGTGAAAATGTATGGCTGTGTTTCAACAAAACTTTATTGAATAATGATAGGTCAGATTTAGCTCATGAATCATAGTTTTCTGTGTCTGATACATGATACAGAATCCTGAAACTTCCTCCTAATGGTAGTACTGCTTTGCCATTACTAGTGATAAAACCAGTACTTATCTACTATCAGTGAAAGAAAGCTTTGCTAGGCAAATACTCGGTCAGTGTTCTCAATATTTATAATACAGTGTTAGCTTTAGAGTCAGAAATGGTAAAAATCATGAGGAGTGAAATACTTTTGAAGCATACTCTCTAGCACTTGTTCAGAAAACTCTAAGTCTATTGTCAAAGAATTTCTATTTGTAAGTAATCATGAAGTCAAATACCTTTATACAATAGAATACTTAACCATCTGGAGTTAAACATGAGGAAGGTTGAATTACAGTATGGTGGTTTGGATGAAAATTGCTCCCATAGGCTCATAGGGAGTTGGCTGTGTTGGAGTAGGTATGGTCTTGTTGGGGTAAATGTGTCACTGGCAGCAGGCTTTCATGTTTCAAAAGCTCAGGCCAGGCCCAGTGTCATTCTCTCTTTCTACTGCCTACAGACCTTGATATAGAACTCTCATCTCCTTCTCCAATACCATGCTACTTGCATGCTCCCATGCTTGCTGCTATGATGACAATGGACTAAACCTCTGAAATGGAAGTCAGTCCCAATTAAATGCTTTCGTTTATTACAAGAATTGCTGTGGTCATGATGTCTCTTCATAGCAATAGAAACCTTAACTAGGAAGTTGGTACCAGATGTGGATTATTGCTGATATGCCAGACCATGGGTTGTTTGTTTGTTTGTTTGTTTTGGAGAAATATGGACTTTAGAATTTTAGATTAGCAGCTGAATACTTTAAGCTGAACTTAATGGAGCATGGAAGACAGTGATGCTGAGGGTGATTTGAACTGAGATGACTTGGTTCAAATGGGTTCAGAGGAGAGGAATATTAATATGTGGCCTAGAGACTAGGCTCATGATTTTTTATTGAAGAATGTGGCTGCTTTCTGCCATATTTCAAAATATATGCCTGAGGCTAAATTGAAGAATTATGGATTAACAGCTTTAACAGAGGACATTCCAAAACAACCTAGCATTGACTATGCTGCCCGGCTATTACTGGCCAGCCTTATGCAGATCTATCATGAAAGGGAGCAAGCTGATCAAGGAAAAATACAAAATACACAGCTGGAAAAGGAGCACAGCACTGGGAAGTGTTGTTATAGGGTATTTAATAACTTTATTATTTCTTAATATGACCTGACCAGCCTCTTAAAAATGGAGACATAGTCCTACTGATTTATTTAATCAGCTTTAGCACAATTACTAGTGATTACCCCTAAACTATTTTTCTTATGCTAGCCTGGCTATTTCCCAACTGGGCTCCCCAAGTTACTTGCTGTTTGAGTCTTACCTGGGTTATTTCTGCTCCACCAGTCTGTCCTCCTCAGGGGCCACTTATCTGGCCAGGTGCTCCTGGCCCATTCCATCTCATGGAGCCCGCCTGCTCCCTCCATTATCTTTCTCCTTCTCTTGTTTTCTCTTTCTCTCTCATGGTTCCTACCTGTGACCCCCCAGCCTGAAAACTGAAGAGCCTCCTACCTCTATTCTCCCCAGTAGTTGGCTGTAGCCACTTTTATTTAACCAATAGCTTTAAAATGGGGAGCAATGTTTACACAACAAAGGCTGGCATACCTGAGAAATCACTCCCCTTGGGGAAACCAGATGTTGAACTTCAGGATTTAGTATTTGTATGCACAGCACCAGACCAATCCCCAACAAGGAGGAGTGAACAGATTAAAGAAAATGCCGATGGTAAGTGGAATAAAAGGAGTAGTGACCTCAGAGCAGGAACCCCCAACTAAATCTTTAACTTGTGAAAAGGAATTAAAGAAAATGAAAAGGAACTAAAGAATAGGTTAGGGGTCTATGTGATAATACAGGCCTTTACTCCCAGTCTTCTAGAGTCAGAGGCAGGTGGATTTCTGAGTTTGAAGCCAGATGTTCTACAGAGCAGGTTTCAGGATAGTCAAGCCTTCAACAACAGAAAGCTGATGAAAATGTATTTGAATGAGGAGGCCATGTTCCAGCCTCAGCAATTAGAAGAGCTTGGCAGCTTCAGACATGTGTTTCTGGCTTTAGAGTCAAGGACATAAGAAAGGGGTTATGGAATCTCTCTCTGGTGACTAAGGAAAGCAAGGTATCCCTACATGGAGACCTAGATAGCCCATTGGGTGAAGCTGTGGAGGGGAAGCCTGGATAGTATTGGAGTCCCCAATGTGTTGGAGATGCCAAAATCCTGGGATACTTGCCAAGGAAAGCTGCTAATGGGGGTGTAGAACCAACCCAAGAAAAACAAGTGTGTTGTAGTTAATAAAGCTGACAGGAGTTGGAGATCTGAAGAACATCTTCATATTAGACATTGCTTTTGGTCCAGTATATCCTCACTATGTTCCTTTTCCTCTCTTTTGGAATGGTAATATATATCCCTTTCCATTATATCTTGGAAGCATATGAGTACTTATTGATTTTTTTTACTTTACAGGAGATTACAGTTAAGAGATTGCAATTTTGAACTTAGGACTCTTTAACAGGGATCTAACTGATAGAGTATGGGGACTTTTGAAGTTGAATTGAATGTATTTCTGCATTATAATATTATGGGGACAGAGAATAAAATGTGGTTTGAATGAAAGTGGCCCCCATAGGCTCAAAAGGAGTGACTCTATTAGGAGGTGTGGCCTTGTTGGGGTAAGTATGGTCATGTTGGAGGAAATGTGTCTTGGGAGGTGGACTTTGAGCTTTCAGAAGTTCAAGCCAGGTCCAGTGTCATTCTCTCTACCTGATGCCTTCAGATCCAGATGTAGAACTCTTGTTTCCTCCAACACCATGTCTGTCTGCATGCTGCATTGCTTCCTGCAATGATGACAATAGACTACACCTCTGAAATGGAAGCCAGCCCCATTTAGATGGTTTTCTTTCTTAGAGTGGTTGTGGTTATAGTGTCTCTTCACAGCAATAGAAATAAGTAAGGTATATAGAAAGCATAGAATTTCTACAACAGAGCTTTTGTATTAGTATTGCAAAAGAGAGTTTTTCAATTGAAAAATTGAAATTTCTTGTTCCTTTTTCATTTTGTTTCTTGTCTTCATGAGAATTTTAATACAATTATTTCAGAAGATCAAGATTTTAATTTCCTGGTAACCACTAAGAAAAATATTAAAACATGTTATTAGGATAAATTATGTAACCACAAAACAAACTATGAGAGACTTAAAAATGGGGAGAACCATGATAAAACTGAAAACAAGTTACAAAATGACTATAATAAATTTTATTTATTAATATATTTACCTTGAATGTCAATGGATTCACTTTCTAATCAAAAGCCATATTGCTGGCCATTGTACTATATATTTGCAATCCTAGCATACAGAAAGCTGAAGGAGGATCATGAACTATCTTATGCATGCTATATAATTTCAACCCCTCCATTCCCATAGAAAAGAATGAGAGAGACTAAAAGCACTTTTTAAAAATATGACTTAACTACATGTTGCTTACCTGAAACTTGTCTCATCTCTAAGGACATAAATAGACAAACAATAAAAAATAAAAGATATGCCACATACAACCCAAATCCATATGAATATATTGGTAGCCATTCTTGTATTAAATAAATGTCAAATCAAAAGCAGCAAAAAGAATCAAAGAAATCATTGTGGTGATTGCAATGAGAATGGCTTCTATAGGTTCGTGTATTTGAAAACTTGGTCCCCAGTTGGTGGAACTGTTTGGGAGGGATTAGGAGGTGTGGCCTTGTTGGAGGAGGTATGTCAGTGGGGACAGGCTTTGAGGTTTCAAAATATTGGTGAGATTCCCTGTGCTCTCTCTCTGCCTTGTGGTTGTGAATCAAGATGTGAGCTCTCAGGTACTCCTTTGTTCCACCATCATAGAGTCTAACCCTCTGAAACTGTAAGCTGACATGAACACTTTCTTCTATATGGTGCTTTGGTCATTATGTTTTATCACAGTGACAGAATAGTAACTAAGATGGAAGTTATTATATTATGATAAGGATCTATTTAACAATTGGAAATAACACTTCTAAATATATAGACCCCCCTAATACCTAATTTATGAAACATTCCTGGAGAATGGTATTAAAGATTTTACTATTAAACATAATATTATAGATATTTAATATTCTACTTTTAGCAATGGAAAGATTGTCTAGAAAAAAAACTGAAAACGAAATATAGTTAAATTGTGTCCTAGAACAAATAGACCTAACACACATTTACTAAACATTTTAGCCAATGGCTGCAGGATACACATTCTCCTCATCAGTACATGGAACATTCTCTAGGATAGATTGTATGATAGATCACAAAATGGTCCTTAACAAATTAAACTGAAAATTGAAAACACATTCAATATCTTTTCTAGACATAATGAAGTATAACTAGAAATCAAGAAGAAAAATACTCAACACTGCAAATCATGGAAATAAAACTATTTACTCATAAGAAAATAATGTGTTATGGAAAAAGTCAGGAAGAAAATTGTAAAGCTTCTTGAAACAAATGAAAATGTAGCAAATACAGCAAATACAGTATTGAGGAAATTTTATATGAATCAATAGGTATATTGTATTCAAATATTAATGACTGTTTCTACATCTCAAGAGAGTAGAGAAACAAGAATATATAAAATCATTTGAAGAAACAGCAATGATCAGAGCAGAAATAAATGAATTATATTGTTTCAAAACAATATAAAATATTGTTTCTTCAAAAAAATTAGTAAAATTGGCAAAGCTGTAACCAGACTTAGATAAATAAAAGACTAAAAATCAGGGATGGAAAGGGAGAGAACACAAATACCATAAATACAAAAGACAATTTGGTATTAATTTGAACAACTTACTTCACTCAGTTCAATAATGCAAAAGAAATGGATAAAAACCTGGGACTGTATAATGTGTTGAGACAGAACTTGAATAAATAGAAAACTTGAACAGACCACTAACAAGGAATGTGAGTGAATTACAATAATACCCCTTCTCAAACAAAAACATGAAACCAGTTTCTCAGCTGACTTCTAACAAACATTTAAGAAAGTAATTCCTATCCTTCTTAAGAAAATTAACAAACTCAGAGTTATCCTGATTTCAAAACAACTTAAGATGGAAAACCACACACTAATATCTTGAATCAAGATGTAAAAATTCCTCAAGAAAACACAAGTAAGTCAATTCTAATAAATTAAGAAGATTGTTCATCATAACTGAGTAGAATGGATATAAGTATATATATATATATATATACATCCACCCACGATATAATATATATAATAAATACACACAAGGCAATATTTGTGTGTTGTCACATCAGTGCAATGAATAACAAAAACCATATGGACATCTCAATAGATGCAGAAGAGACATTTAATGAAATGCAACATCTGTTCATGATAAAAGTGAACAAATTCAGAATAGAAACTAATATATGAAGACATGAAAAGGCATATACAACAAACCAACAGCTAATATAAGATCGTGACTTTACATTTCTGGAAAACAAGTACAAAATATACATGAAATGTTAATATTCTTTTATTTATTTTACTTTAGAAGATTTTGAAAACTTAAACCAACACAACAACCCACAACAAATTCTATAATGGGTCGGGTATAAAATGAACCCATAAATCTGTGTTCAAGTTTTGATCCACAGTACAACATTCAGATGTGGGTCTTTGGAGGAATGTTGGTTCACAAGTGTTTGACCTAATAACAAAATATTCCATTGATGAATTCAAAATTGTATAGAATCATGTAGAAAGGATAAAATATGATATAGGACCTCTATGGAGGATGGAGATTAGCTTTGAAAGGTATTCCTTGGCCTACAACCCACACACACTCTCTTTGTTTCCTCTTTCTGGTTGTCATGAGGTGGTGGCAGCCATACACTCCTGCCAACATAATGTTTTGCCTTAGCACATGAGCGCAGTAATGGAGCCAGCCAACTATTCCGTCCTTTATGTTATCTCAAGCATTTTTTCCATAATGACAAGACAAACAGACAACAAATCCCTGAAACTAACCCTAAATGTTTCAGGCTATATCCAATTTTTAATTAAATAATTGTCAGCAATAGGATAAAGGAAAGAGATTAATTAAATTATGTGTCATGAAAATAAAACTAAATAACGAGTTTCACAAATATTAGTGATATAGTTCAGGTGAACTGCTGAAGATTTTCTTTAATAGTTACTATGAAAAGGCAGCAGATGCTCATAAATAAAAATGATCAGGATGTAGGTCTCCGTGAACAATGGTATCGCATAATGCAACTCTTAAACACATCTTTATACAGACACATATTAAAGTAGAGATTTCATCAAAATAAGTATAGTGAATATCTCTGGGCTTAAAGAAATGTTCATTTCCTTATTTTTTTCCTATAAGGTTTAGCTTTTTTTTTGTCATTGAGAATAAATTATTTTTCTAAGATGATATTTATCTAAGATGATAACTATGAAGATCAACCTAAAATAACGTTAATACTAGTTGGAACTGAATTAAAAGAATGATTCCTTTTATTCTGGGCCATAAATGTAGACTGGGAAGAAAGATAATGAACTCCTGACTAGTCAATGCTAAATAATGAGATCTTGCTTTCTCCCCATGTGAAAGGCATCGAGTGACTAATTGGGTGTAACAAATCTGAGTCTCTCTATACTTCTGAAAAGAGTTGCTATGCTGTTTCCTATGGTCTTTATGGCTAACTGTAGCATGCAATCATTTTCACAAAGTCTGAGTAGACATGACAAACTCTACTGGACAGAAGCTTTAAGGAGATGTACACCACCTTTGGAGATCGCTTCCCTCTTTGCCCAGCTGTATGGAGATGCTAAAAATACTCCCGGAGCTGGTACGACTGCAAGCTAGGAAGGGTTGGCTCCATCAGTTGCCATTTGTAGAAGGGTCACCTTCTAAGTAGATATGCCCATTCTGGATCTTCAGAAATAAAGAGAAATAATCCTGATAATACCTTTATAATGCATTGTGAAGCATGTGTGTATATACTCTAGTATAATAACCCATCTTAGCAAAGAGGAACTCCTAAAGATTTTCTTTAATCTTATGAGACTCTACATCACTTATCAGATTAATTAAATTAGATCAATTAAAACTCAGTGGGCATTATAAACTAATTCTGCCACCAACAAATAGAATGTATTTTATATCGTTTACTGCTACTGTGCTCATATTTGCAGGAAGTATTTTGTTAAGATGAAAGACAGTAAGGGCTGGGGAGCTAGTCTGATGGCAGCGAACTTGCTGAGTATAGGCCAGGAGGTGAACTGATCCGCAGCCAGCAAAACCAAACAGACCATCTTAGTTGAGGGGGATTAAGAGGCATGGGATTCCCCTCCCAGGTATTGGCATAGGCCACGGCTTTGCTAAAAAAAAAAAAAAAATTGAAAACTCTATGATGCACAACTCCATGTGTTGACGATTTTCAAAGTGAATTCTAAGCATCACTTTTCTTTTGGAAGAAAGCTGTCTGTGAGACATTCTGCAAGTGTGTCATGTGCAATTTAATAAAAATGATGAGGATTCAAAGTAGTAATCAGTTTTAGTTTTGCATGCCTGAAAGGACATTTAGGTCCTGAAGAATGAAAAGGAGATTTTTCTGTTTAGTTCTTCCCCCCACCCCCCTCCCCCAACGGTGGAAAGTTGGCAACATCCCTGTGGTGATTTTCTTTGGTGCAAGGGCCAGATATCACACTTTATCTTACACTACGTGTTCTTGACCTGGCTACAGACATCGGCAGCATATTTGCCTTTCATTGGAAATTCTTGGAAAGAAGAACTATATTCCAGTCCACACGGTTTCTAAAGCAACTTGACCAATAACCTTTCAATTTGCCACATTTGCATAGACAATTTGAGTTTTGTCCTTTTTCGTTTCTAATGACCTGTGAGCCTACTTTCTACAAGATTGTTACTTGCTTCCCTCCCTCCCTCCCTCCCTCCTTCCCTCCCTCCCTCCCTTCCTCCCTCTCTCCCCACTTTCTTTCCCAGCACTGGGGATGGAACTCAGGGTCTTATAAATGCTCTGCCAGCTCCCTACCATAGACCTATATTCTCAGTTTTGAAATGGGTTGTTAGAAATGCGTTAGAAAGGAATACACATTTTTATGTATTAAAAACAAAACTTACTTCAACAGAAATAAATGACTTCCAAATAAAACAAACTTTAGATGGGAAAATGCACTTTTAAATTATACAAAGAATTCCTGAGAAATATAAGGCACTCAGTGATAACTGCTGATTTTACTCAGCCAAACACTTCAAAAAGTGCTATTTACCCACAGAAGAATAGAAAGTATTTTAAAAGTTTACTTTGACAGTAATAGAACAAGATTAGGATGGTCCCAAGAATTCCAATCAAGAAATGTCCAGAGACCCTGTCACCACTGGATTATGTCCCCCTATAGCAATTACCCAGAATGATACCATAAAAACGAATGGGCTCATTGGAAGCTCACAAAGTAATAATGTCGATTAACAGGATTACAGTCATTCTTCCCTTGGCCCTCATTCCTGCGTGAATGAATTGCATATATAAATGTAATCCAAATGCAGGAATGGTGGAAGCCAGAAAAAATATGAATCACTGAGAAAGTAGAAGGGAAGGTCAGGCCTGGGTAAAAATTATACTTGTGATTTTACTACGAAAACTTTATCCAAATTTTTCCCAAAATTTGGAAAATTCAAGCACACACACACACACACACACACACACACACACACAACACACACACACTTTTAACTAGCACTAAACATTATGTCAGTATCAGATTAGTACAAATTTACCTTTATTTGCTGTCCTGGAACTCGCCCTATAGACCAGACTGGCCTCGAACTCAGAAATCTGCCTTCCAAAGACTGGCATTAAAGGCGTGAGCCACCAATACCCAGCTACAAATTTACTTTTAATTTTAGTTTCATTGTAGCTTCAGATATTCCTAGGCAGATTTTGTGTGTGTGTATGTGTGTGTGTGTGTGGGGGGGTGTGTGTTAAAATAATGCATGCTGTAACAACTTTGTTTCAAGTTCTTCAGAATAATTTTTATACAAATACAGTAAAATAAGTAGCATGCTCCTTTTCTGTTGCCACACTACCAAGTCACATAGCTTTAGCGAATTATTCAAAATGGATTTATTATCTGACAGTTCTGGAGGTCAGAGTCTGATAGAAATCTCAGGGGGTGTGGGGCTAATGGTAAAGTGCCAGGAAGGCTGAGTTTCTTGGAAGACGTATGACTGACTCTCTCTCCTTGTGACTCCCAGCTTCCTGGGGCCACCCATAGTCCTTGGCTCTTTGTTTCCTTTTCCATCATCAAAGTCCACAAAGGCAGATCAGTCTTTCTTAAATCACCCACCCTGCTCTGCTCAAGTCTGGGAAAAGTTCTCTGCTTTCAAGAAAACCCATGCTTAGCCAACAGGGCTGCCATCTCAGCGCTAAGGAGGGAGGAGAATTAGACCATGTTAGCAATCACTACAATTACACTACTATAATAACCTGATGAGGATAGCTAAAGAAATGGCCAATAGCACTTTGATGTTTTTAATTCAGGATTGTAGGTAATGCTGCTTCAGATAAAGATTTATAGCATTCAAGATGTTCTTTGGCCCTTATCCTATATCAGAGGCTTCCTTGTGGGCCTCTGCCCTTATGCTTGGAAGAAACATCAAGAGATGTTACAGCAGTGCCCTCCTGATGGCAGGCTAGTGAATTCCCACAATGTTAGGAAAATCCACTTATATCTAAGGTCTGTTTTCTGCTATCATGAACACATGTAAGGGAGAACAGTAACTTCAAGCTTTGTGTGTGTGTCTGTGTGTGTGTGTGTGTGTGTGTGTGTGTCTCTCTGTGTGTGTGTGTGTGTTTAATTTTGTCTACTAGTAGTTTGGTGTTTTATCAGACCCAAAGAAGCATATGTTCATGTGGATTCTTCTTCCTGTCTTGATGAGGTTGGGAGACTTGCAAGCTGAAGTGATATCTGATATCTCCTTTATCTTTTCCAGAGTTGGGGGCATTTTAAGATAGTGAGTGAATATTCACAAAGTGATTGAGAAATTAACCAGTTAAAGATCTGCACTGAATTTACATGCATACTTTGGCAACAACAGCAAATTGCCAGACTTGATTAGTTGACTACCAATTTTTTTTTTCTTCATCTGGTCCATATTGGACTCAAATTTGCTATGGATGAGATGCTGGCTTTGAACTCCTAATCCTGCTGTTTCTAAATCCTGATACTCCTGGGATTAGAAGTGAGCGCCACCATTCAAGGCTGTTCATGGGTCATCGATGTGTTCCTCAACTTCTCTCTTCCCAATGCCTCTGTGATACTGAGCAAATAATTGCCTCCACTCTGTTGGTTCCATCCCATACTAAATAAAAGCTTTTAATTAATTACTAAGGTTGCTCCATCTTGAAGATTTTGTGAATCAGTCAACGTGATTGTAATGCTTCATTCATTAGGACTGAATTAAAACTTCCAAGATTATCAAACCTATTATTCCAGGTAATAACAATGGAAGTGCTTAAACACTGCAAATTTCCTGAGAAATCATTTGTGACTATATCAAATACACCTCTGTTAAGATTGATCCCCATTGTCTGAGTTTGGTGGCATAGGCCTGTAGTTGCAGGCAGGAGAATTTTTAGTTTGAGATCAGAGTGGACCAAAGAGCAAGACTCTATCTCAAAAAACAAACAACCAACCAACCAAGCAGACAACAGTAAAGAAATACATACTTATTGATAAAAACGTCTACCTCCAGTTCAAAAAGTAAAAAGCTTGGTTAGCTGGGGAAGTCCTTGGTTTTCTTTTGAAGACTTTTTTTTTTAAAAAATATTGGTGTTTTGCCTATATGCATCTACATGCACTGCTTGTGTGCCTAGTCCCAACGAGGCATGATGAGGATGTCAGATTCTCACCATGTAGGTGCTGAGAACCAAGCCCAGGTCTTTTGCTAGAACAGCAAGTGCTCTTAACCATGGGGCATCTCTCCAGCCCATACTGTGAATTTAACATTCTCTTAAGAACTACTGTAGGACTTTAGATTGTCCCTAAGTCCTTTCTGGACAACAAAAACCTGTTAGGGGAAGACTTCTTGACTTTCTTAGAGATGGTGGGGAGTGAACTACACATTTACTTTTGTCTTCTATGGTCCTTCATAGAATATTTCACCCCTTGATCCACCTCTTCCCCAAAATTCCAGTTCTGCCTGCTTCACAGGCCACAGTCCAGTGCTTGCTTTGACATTATGCCTTAGAAACATAAACCAGGAAGGGTGGAGGTCACTAGGAGTCAGAGACTTTGCAACATTGGAATATGTAGCTCAGCTCTAGGAAGAATAAGGGTACAATTGAATGCATCTATAATGTATGTTGTTTTATGTTGTTTTGATGTTGGTGAAGAACATTCAACTGTGTATCTGTTTTTAAAGGCAACATTCATTTTTATTGACACAATAAAAACTACAGCTATGAAAATGAACACACTATTTATGAAGCTCAAAGAACTTAAATTTATGTACAGAAAGTACACTGTAAGCAAGCTATTATCTGAAACTTTGCACTTTGCAAAGTAGCACATTAAATAAACCTCCAGGGCAGCAGTATAGGGTTGGGGCCTTCAGGATTAGTGATTTTTGTCTAACAGCTGGTGGAGTTTGTTACTTCTTTTCCATGTGAAAACACATCAAGAGATAAGGTCTGGTGCTTTGGACTTTCCAGGATCCAGAGCTACTGACTATTTCTATTGTATACAGTTATTCTGATGTTGCAGCTTTACAGTCTATGACCTGTAGTGGGTGAACTTGAACATTCAAATGAGTAAAATATAAAGCATAACTGATTTTCCTTCAGAAAGTTATTTGCTGATACATTAAATGGATCTATAAACTAAGGAGGACACCGAGATTGTTACCTAACTCACTGGTAACAGTGTGACCCATTGTACCTGTTCTGTTACGAAGTTTTGCCTTAGGACTAAATGAACATTTTGCTGCAGTTGTCAAGTCATACACCTTCTCCTAAAATCCATTTTCCTTTAACCCTCCCTGTCATTCTTAACCACCATCAAATGTCCTCCACTGGATCTCTGCTCATTTTATATAGTATTGGAATATAACGCTTAGATTTGGGAAGACCAAAACCATAGGAAGATTTAGTTTTGTATCGGTTGTTTTGTGTCTTGACTTTCTTCATATTTTCTCAGAAATACCTTCATGTTCTATAGAAGTTATCTAGCTTTGGGAAATAACAATTGTCCCAATAACACACTAGTGTTTCCTCAAGATCACTGAACAAGGATCATCTGTTATTTGTATTCTTTCTTTAAGTGGCCATAAATATCTAATTGGAAGTCTGTGTTTTAAGTCTACATAGTACTTGGTATTTTAGAACTCCTTAACCAAAGCTTGCTGATCTGAGGTTGACTAAATACCCACTGTATTCATATAGAAGTTCAATATTATTCATCAGAAATGTCCTAACCTTTGTCATCCACAGTATGACTGGACCAAAACATAAGCATCTCTAAATTTAGCAGATGTTATTAGAATAACAAATAAATTACTCATTCTTTGCTTCTCTATTAGATTAAAATGTTTTCAATATGATTGTAATTTCATCTCTGTATTTGTTTTCTGATACACATACGGACATGTGCACTTATGCAAACATATTATCAGGGCTCTCTATGATTTTTTACCTGCAATATTATGACTTTTCCCTCATAAATATCAGAAAATAGTGAGTTCAATGATGAATCTGAGAAGTTTTGTTATAGCAACCTGCAATACAATTCTCTATTAAAGGTGCTAGACAGTCCTTCAGATATACTTATTTAGTATCAGGGAATGTTTATAAAAATATTTTGAAAGTCCTGAAGAGGATTGAGAAATATTTAAGATCAAAAGTATGTATGTGCATTTATTACCGACTGTGTACATCTTGTTTCCTTTTAAGTTCATGGCTACGATCTTTGCCTATGTAAGAGTAAAATTTATAATGAAGAGAAAAAAAAAGACTCCTTGCATACCAGCAGTCACAAAGTCACTTGCAAAGAATGGAAGGAGCCCTCTGAAGAAACAGAAAGCAATGATTGGCTTTGAGTTTCCTAAGTATAGGATAGGACTTAAAGGGATAGTTTCTAATTGTTCTATATCATTTGAGATGGTTTCGAAAAAATTCTACCTCTCCTCAGAACGGCTGAGCGCCAGGCTGAGCATTTCTTCTCTGACATACTCCGGACCAGATGAGCTTTATGTCTGGAGGTTTTCAGAATTCAGGACTCTTCTAAGGCATCACTTGCTGAACTTTTCTAATCTGAAAACTTGAAATCTAAAATTCTCTAAAACCTAAACTTTATTGAAAGGGTTAAGTAGATAAGCCTACTTACACTTTTGATTCGGGATATTCTGGCAACAGGGATGCTCAACCTAAATAGTATTTGCTTTACGTATTATGAAACTCTTGGAAGAAACAGGGGGATTGTGTCCCTTTGGCTAACTTGATTAATTAACCATCTAATCATTATGATAAACCTTTTCATCCCTGGTAATATTTTTGCTCTAACACCTTCATCAGACTTACTTTCTTACAGCTTGGGCCCTGGCAGAGAAACCTTCCTGCCTCCCAAAGAGCAAATTTTTGACTGTCACGGTCTATGGTTTCAATTTTCCTCAAAGGCATTTATTGACCGAATTCTTGGCATATTATCATACGGCATTCAAGATTATTTACTTACTCACTAGGACTTATGCCAGGATTTAGGTTTTGAAAATATGCTATGTTTCTGGCTACAATGAGACATGGCTCAAGGGCCATAGTCTCATCTGAGTTTCGTCTGCTGAAGCCTAAATATTTGGACTTGAATTTCAGTTCTTTGAGCGATGTTAGAAATTTAATTCTGTCGGATCATTTTATATGTGAGAAAGCTAACAAGAAAGTAGCATGGGAGGGTCAGGAGGCAAATCTTCTTTAGTTAGGCAGAGCAGATTAAGGCAATGAGGGAAAGAGAACACATTTCCTGATACTAGGATATTGTATTACCTTTCCTTCCCCCATGGCTTTATAATCTCCATACCTCCTGTCCAATTGCTTGATTTTGAACTTGTGGGCAGTCTATTATATAGTCAGGTGAAAAATGATCAAATGACATTTGACTTCTATCTTCAAAGCTCCATGGTAGTTTCTGTATTTTTAGATTATTTGCCCATTCATGTACAAAAAGGTTATTGATTTTTTTCAGATGTCATAACTATATTCTGATCTGAATAATTATGTTCTGTGATCTGACTAGGTTTTCTTGTTTTCTATTACACAGTTTGGTGACACCTGTGGGCTTGAATGTATATGTATATACATGAATATGTATGTATGTATATGCTTGTGGATTTTTAAAAGTACTTTCAAAACGTGTCTACCAGTCCCAGAGCTGGAGATGAAAGCCATACAGTTGCACATACTAAGCAGGTGGTTTGCCACTGAACTACATATCCAGCCCAGATACAGAACTTTTAGATGCAATTATCATTATAATTTCATCTCATACTGTGATAGTAGAGAAGGCAGGTTTTGGAACATGCATTTTGTATTTGGTGATTTCTATTTAATTCTTTCACCCGTTCACAGTTGAGGTGCTCAAACATGCACCAGGCCACATGTGAATTACTAACAATCATACATGTGTGAATAGCTTTTAAAATCAAGCAGATCGCCATGTGATGGAGGGACAAACATACGTATGGTTAAGAAGCAGTAGTAATCTTTCCTAGTTACTGTTAAAGGATCTGTGCTGACTTTAGAAAATAATGTATGCCCAGCATCATGGAAAAATGTCCTTTTCTTCCTCAAGGCGTGGAGAATGTTCCTTATACCTACACAAATGGCAAGGTTGTGGATGAAGAAAATTCCATTGGTTATTAATCAAACAGGCAACCCCTATGGCTAAGAGCCACGATGTTTCCACATATGACTCCTCTGTCCTTATGCAGAGAGGCCTCTCGTGTCCATTTTTATGAGGATATCAACCCCATAGGACTGGGGTCTTATTGATCCTGTGGCACCTTAATTATTCTCTTAAAAAGCCTTAAATTTAAACACTCATACTGGGAGTTAGGCCTTCCAAGAATGAATCTGG
This sequence comes from Tokudaia tokunoshimensis, assembly GCA_036184795.1. NCBI lineage: Eukaryota > Metazoa > Chordata > Mammalia > Rodentia > Muridae > Tokudaia > Tokudaia tokunoshimensis. Next base: position 65,545,878 of record BTHU01000006.1, on the reverse strand, counting down.
AAGGGATACAAGTGAATTCCTAGCACTTTGTTTCCCCTGCAACATTTATAACTCCTGGTCTCTGCATAATACCACTAAATAATCAATTTTCCTGAATTTTCAATTTTTCTCCTCTTTCATAACCTCTGTTTACTCATTGTTGCTCTGGAAATTGTTCAGATTCAACGTGTTTTGTAAAGTCTTTCTTGACTTCCTCAGGCAGAAATATGATGCTGCATATCCCACCTCCAATGCAGAATTGTTGTCCCCTATACCTACCTTTCAATGTACCATTATCATGCCCCATACCCAACACTGAATGTGACATTACCATGTACCATACTCAACTTCCAATGTAGCATTAACACGCCCATTCCCAATCTCTAGTGCACTATCACCATGTCTTGTACCTAATGTCCAATGTAGCAACACTATGTCCTATTACCAATACCCAAAGCAGTGTCACCCTGTTAAACTTTGATAGCAGATCTCTCGGAGTACTTTATTTTTCAAGTGACTTAACCATTTTATATCTTCTACCAAGATCACTCAGCTATGAAACCAATTTTCCATATAATGATAGACATGGGATACATAGTACTATTCATTCACTTTCTTTTTTCCTTCCAAACTGAATCTGAACAGAGCCTTGCTCTTTCGGATGGAAACTCAATAAAAGGAGCAGCTAATAACAAAAGTTTTTGTTTATTTTATATTGAAGCCCACACCCCTGTCTGATCCATAGTTGAAGGCTAAGGAGGAAAAGCAGTGTTGTTCTTTAATGTCAGAAAAAAATGGCAAATTGAAGCTCGGAATTCTCTTGTGATGTGGTGTACCTTTAAGACAATACACTAGCCTACTGGACTAGTTATGTAAACCTACTTTATATTCCTGGAGTTTTTGATTTCAGGTCATAGTCCAGTGTGTGTCCCAAATATGTAGGTGTAATAGAACTTTCGAGTTCATTCTTAAAATGATCTTTTGTTCTCAAGTACAGTATCTTGTCCACTAGAATATATGGCTCAAACAGAAAAAAAAAATAGCTTCTGTATACACATCACCACCTCCACTGCCCCCAATAGAAACCGTTCACAGATCTTCATACTGTGGAATTCACTCATAATTCTGGTGGTTCACACCCATACTGTAGAATTCATTCATTGTTCTGGTGGGTTGCCTATAGGAATGCTTCTTGTCTGAAATAGTCTGTAAGTGGCTTAACAGTACAGCTTTGTATGCAGATGATAGAACCCATCTCTTAGGACTGGCAGATGGCAAGAGGAAGTGAGCTTACATATGCAAAACCACTCAGGAAGGGTGTCAACATACTTCTCTACAACAAAGCAAAACAAAACAACCAAACCTTAGAATTTTGTGACCTCTTTCAAATACACAAGTTTTCTATCAACAAAGGTTTGAATAGGCCAAAACTAGAAGCTTTTGACAGAACTGCTGTGCTGTACAAAATGAGTTGTTAACAAATGGGTGGTGGGGGGGGATGGGTGAAGAGGGAATGCCCTGAGGATAATCAAAACTCTTCAGCCCTCTTTTCTTTCAGAACTGAAGATCTTTTCCACAATCTGCTTCTTCCTTTAGTAAATACAGAGAAGCCTCACATTTCCAGAAGTTTGAATCATACACACAGTAGGTTCGCACCCCAAGATATTCAATTTCCAGAAGTGTAAGTGGAGGAATGCTTTCTAGGTGCAGTCTTGAGGCCAGTAGGCCTATTTGGTCAGGCTGGCCATGGGAAACATTCTTGGCTCTGGCTTTAGCTGAGCAGTGGCCTGGTGAGATATTCACAACAATCACTGTTAACAGAAAATTTATCTTATTTTTTCATCCCTTTTTGTCACTGGTAAAACAGTGTTATCAGTTTTATTTGGGACAGTCACAAGAATTCAGGAACACCTCACTTCAACTAAAATAAATTCTGCAGTGCTCCCAGTTGAGATTACATTTCAAGTTAACTTGGGTTAACTCACTTCCACTTTCTTCCTCACTCCCAGTTTACAGAAATCTCATGGATTTACTTAATACAACTGCATCTTATATGCTATGGCTACTGGTGTCTCATGCCAACTTCTCACACAGCAATCAATGCAATGCTCTTATTAATTGGCCTCATAGTTCCCAATCCTTCTCTCCCTAGCCTCTCTTCATGGCAATAGCTATATGATCCTTTAAAAAGTTGAACATTCCTTCATTGCTTGTGGGAGTGCAAACTTGTATAATCACTGTGGAAATCAATTTAGTGGTTTCTCAGAAAACTGAAACTAGTTCTACCTCAACACCCAGCTAGACCACTCCTGGGCATATACCCAAAAGATATTCCAACATATCACAAGGACATTTGTTCAACTGTTCATAGCAGCTTTATTCATTATTCATTCCAGCCAGAAACTGGGAACAACCTAGATGTCCCTCAACTGAGGAATAGATAAAGATGTTAGGTACATCTACATAATGGAATACTACTCAGCCATTAAAAACAAAATCAGAATGAAACTTGCATGCTTATGGATGGAACTATAAAATATCATCCTGAGTGAGGTAGCCCAGAAAGACACATATGGTATGAACTCACTTATAAGTGGGTATTAACCATAATGTACAGGATAACCATGCTGCAATCCGCAGACCCAAAGAAGCTAAGTAGCAAGGAAGGTTCAAAGAAGGATGCTTGAATCTCACTCAGACAAGGAAATAAAATAAGACAGAGGTGGAGGGAGGGAACTGAGTGGAAGAGGAGGTGGGGAGGGAACAAGGCTGGGGAGAATGGGTGTGGGGTGGGGATTGGGAGAGGGAATGGAAATTGGTAGCGGGAATCTCTGGGATAAACTGGAGACCTGGGATAGGGTGGGGGGCTCCTGGGAATCTGTGGAGGTGACCCTACCTGAGATCCCAAGCAGCTGCCGACAGATAAGAAGACTCAAGGGGGCACCTCCTGTAGCCAAGCAGGACCTCCATTGGAGGTAGAGGAACACCCACCCTTCCACAAAACCTTCAACCCAAAATGTATCCTTCCTACAAAATGTGCAGGGATTAAAGAGGGAGCAGATATTAGGAAATGGCCAACTGAAGGCCGGCCTGACATTAGACCCATCCCATGGGAGAGAGTCAACCCATGACACTATTAATGATACTCTGCTATGCTTGCAGACAGAGTCCAACCTAACTGTCTCCTGAGAGACTTCATCCAGATGCAGAGACCTACAGCCAAAAATTAGGAGAGTCTTGTAGAAGAGTGGAAGGAGTGAGGGAGTCAGAATGGTCAAGGAAAACCTACAGAGTCAACTAACCTGGCCCCATGGGGCTCAAAGAGACTAAACCATCAACCAATGAGCATGCATAGGCTGGGCCTAGGCCCCCTATATGTTATTTGTAGATGTGCAGCTTGTTCTTCATGTGGTTCTCCTGACAATTGGAGTGGGGCTGCGTAGTCAGAGTTCTCTAGTCACAGAACTTATGGAATGTCTCTCTATATTGAGAGAATTTATTGTGATGACTTACAGTTTGTAGTCCAACTACCCCAACAACCGTCAGCCATGAATGGGAAGTCCAAGAATCTAGTAGTTTTTCAGTCCCACAAGGCTAGTTGTTTCAGTTGGTCTTCTATAGAAGTAGATTCCAATAGATGTGCTGGCAAGTAAATGCAAGCAGGTGAAGATAGAATCTTCCTTCTTCAAATGTCCTTATGTAGGTCTCCAGCTGAAGGTGTGACCCATGTTAAAGGTGTGTACCACTGCTCCTGGATCTGGAACTTGTTTTGTCCCAGGCTGACCTTGAACTCAGAGATCTCCTTGCCTTAGTCTCCTAGAATTAAACTCATGTACTACTTTGCTTGGGTCTAAGCTTTTCATGGTGACTATGCCTCAAGATCTCCATGCCAAGATCCAGGTCATAGGTCTTCCAGCCTCAAGATCACAGGTGAGCCCTCCAATTCTAGATTGTAGTTCATTCCATATATACTCAAGTTGACAACCAGGAATAGCCACTACAGGCTGTCTCTGACTGTTGCCTGCCTTTGAATCCTCTTCCCCTACCTGCTTTGTCTGGCCTCAGTGGGAGAGGATGGACTTAGTCCTGCTTTGAGTTGATGTGTCATGTCAGGGCGGTTGGCATCCATGGTGGAGGGCTTCCCCTTCTCTAAGGAGAACAGGAGGAGGAAGTGGGGGGGGGGGTTCGGGAAGGTGGGACTGGGAGGAGAGGAGTAAGGGGGGCTGCTATTGGGATATAAAGAGAATAATGAGAAAACATTGCTATCATCAGAGCAGACCACGTTTTTTCTCACCACCTACCTGCTGCTCTCCATAGTCAAGCTACTTTTTGTAACCCTGTACTCTCCTAAGGCTCCTTCTGGCTAGCCAGTCTTCCTCCCACATACACTCTGTGACATTATTTCTTCCTCTCATCAACCACACAGCACTCTAGCTGTGCACTACCGCGTCTGTTTTCCTCTATGAGGCCTATCTGAATGACCAATTCAAATATGCACACACTGCACACACCCAGTCTCCTAGCCCGCACTTTAGTTTCTCCACATTCATAACACGGAAATTCCTGGTAAATGAACTTTCTCACTAGTGCCAGGCGTTTCTGAGGTCTTGTGGACCAGGGTCTGCATCTTCAGGATGTATAACTTTGTTGATCTCACCTTTGCCGTCCACTCTTTTTGATCTAGACAGGACTAACCCACTCAAGCTGTAGGGTCATTAGATAAAGTATCTGGAGAGCACAGAAGGCTGCCTCCAACTGCTTAGAGTTTCTGACTGATACAGCTGAGGTAGCACCTGAAAACTACACTTCTAACAAGCATCCTTGAGAAACACTCATCAAAAATACACAACATGTGGTAACTTTTATTAAGAATGGCCATTTTCTCCCATTTAGAATGTAAACTGAGGCAGACTTTATTTTCTGCCATTTCCTCTTGAAAGAACAACACTAGGAACAAAGCAGCAGCTTAATAAATACATGTTAAGTGAAAAATGTTTATCCTCTTACACCAGAAAACGTGCCCTAACTTATAGGAATATATATGAAGATACTAAATATAGTTCAGTTCCCTCATGCAAGAAATCATTTCTTGACACTTGGAAAACAAATTATCATTAATATCTTACATAATTTTCAAGCATCAAAGTGAATAATCTATAAGTGCTGTGTGCTAAGCACCTTACACATGGCATGGCATGTAATTTATAGCAAACTCCAGTGGTGTCCCTTTCATCTTACAGAGGGACTCTGGTTTGTATCAGTGAACTTCACGGTTGCCTCCTAAAACCTCCATTTACTCTGCTAACTAGGAGTGAAACAGGAAGCAGCAGTTTTAATTCCAATCAGCAAACATGTCTAGGTATGCAATAAAATTTGCTATACTATATATACGCCTGTGGGGAAGACTGATCACCCAAGTCATGTTTTAATTCTATAGAACTATACCAGAGTACTGGATTTCCAGATGCAAATGCTGAGCCAGAGTAATGTCTATTTCATGAGACCACTTTCCAGATGTATTCCATGGATTCTTTGTGATGATGTTGACAGTTCAGTCACTATGTATAGCTGTTCTATCAAATTGTGCACAGTAATATATTGATGTGAAGAAAAATGGACACAAATTATAACTAGTTGGTGACTTTTTCTCTCAAGTAGGTTAGATTTTCAGTCATTTTTTAAAAAAGGGCTAGATAGTAATAAACATAAACCATATAACTCTGCAACTCTGAAAACCATCCAGACAAAATATAAATGAATGGGTATTATGTTGTTAAAATAAAACTCTATATGATAGGTGGTGTCCATAGGCCATGGCCTGCTGTTCCCTGTGTCAAATACATAGTATGAGCCATGGCCTGTTGTCCCCTATGTTAACAGAGTCTATGGGCGATGGCCTGCTGTCCCCGACATTAACAGAGTCTATGGGCCATGGCCTGCTGTCCCCTAGGTTAACAGAGTCTATGGGCCATGGCCTGCTGTCTCCTAGGTTAACAGAGTCTATGGGCCATGGCCTGCTGTCCCCTATGTTAACAGAGTCTATGGGCGATGGCCTGCTGTCCCCTAGGTTAACAGAGTCTATGGGCGATGGCCTGCTGTCCCCTAGGTTAACAGAGTCTATGGGCCATGGCCTGCTGTCCTCTATGTTAACAGAGTCTATGGGCCATGGCCTGCTGTCCCCTATGTTAACAGAGTCTATGGGCCATGGCCTGCTGTCCCCTACATTAACAGAGTCTATGGGCCATGGCCTGCTGTCCCCTATGTTAACAGAGTCTATGGGCCATGGCCTGCTGTCCCCTATGTTAACAGAGTCTATGAGCCATGGCCTGCTGTGCCCTATGTTAACAGAATCTAAGGGTCATGGATTGTCATCCTTATAATAAATAAGAGTTTTGCCGGGAAGTGGAGGCACACACCTTTAATCCCAGCACTTGGGAGGCAGTGGCAGGTGGATTTCTGAGTTCAAGGCCGGCCTGGTCTACAGAATGAGTTCCAGGACAGCCAGGGCTATACAGAGAAACCCTGTCTCGAAAAAACAAAACACAAACAAACAAAAAAGAGTATATGTGCTCAACTCTAAAGAATTCCAATCCAAATAGTGTGACACAAAACAGAAAAATTTCAGGTAAATCTGTCAAATTCACCTTTTAAATAAAGATATTCCATACAAATGATATGTCTACTATACAAATCAAAACATGGGTGGCTCTGCAGTACAGCAAACAAGTTGAAAGAATTCTTGTATTAATGTTCGCAGAGCACACATGCAGGCAGTGCATAAGCCCTGTGAAACATATCAATTTGAGCAGTAATCCAAATCCCATGGCCTTCTCTATCATTCCATCTACACTCTACAATTCCATAAGAGCAGGAGAGAATCTTGAGAGCCCCGAGTATGCAAACATTTGGACAAAATTCTTTTCTTCACTTTTTAATACATACATCAACTGCCACTGAAGGCCTGCAACCCACCGCATGTGCCAGTGGGCAGGAGGAGTCCCGGGAAGCCAGTGTGATTTTCCAGAGTAAAGTGATTCTACTTCTTTCTCCACATGGTTTTTCGTTCCGTGATCTTTGATGTTTACAGTTATATCTAAACATGAATACAAACTGCATTTAATCTCTCTTACCATTCACTACTTCTGGATGTTCACCTTTGCCTTGTAAATCCTTGTAAATCCTAAGGCAGGGGGAAAAGTCAGGATCTCCAACCCAGAATATTCTGGTAATCTTTATTAAACGTTTACAGAATATTAAAGCAACATAATATGGTTTGTTTGTCCAAATATTACAGATTTTTCAAAAACTTCCTTTAGTGTGTATAAATTAAAAAAGCATATTACACCCAACATGATTTTCTACAGGGACACTTCATAGCAGGGTTTGATGCTAACATCAGCTCTACACACTCAATGACAACTGGCTGAGGCAGCTGATAAATGCTTTTGAAACACACAGGAGTCACTGTCTTACTCAGGGAACTGAGGTCTTCTGTAAAACCATGCTCCTGAAAGGCTGAGGAAAGTGTAATGGACTGTTAGTTCTCTATGCGGGCTTCACTCCCTGCCTGCGGTCAGCAGCCTGAGAGCCTTCTGGAGGTTCTGCACAGCGGTGCCCACATCTTCATACTGCAGGGCACTGCCCGCATACTTGCAGTACTTCTGAGCTCTAGCGAAGTCCTCCGGGGTCAGGCGGACATCCCCTAAAAGAAGCACATTCAGACACAGCCCAGATTATCTCATGTTGTGCTGTTTCTTAGGTACCTATTTTAACTCAATATGCAACAACGTGTTTACACTTATGCAAAAAGACCAATCTTTGTTTTGCTACTAATAAAAACCAGACACATGCTAATAAAAATAACTCATATGCATATAATTTTCTGTCAATAAGAAATAAACTAGAAGTCTGTATTTTAGTAAATTAATTGCGAAGAGAAATAAAACCAAAACATCTGGTTGTGTGAAACAAGAAAAGCAGTTTGGTATTTGCCCTAGACGGCTGAGGCTCTCTTCATGGAACACCAAAAACAGACTAAACCCTTCAGCCCTCATTTGAGCTAGGATCTAAATATATCCTCCAATAAAAGTGTATGTGTGTGTTGGGGAGGAGGGATAACAATCCATGCAGAACATGGTTCCTTTTTTAAGCATTAAAATATTCTACATTTTGCTTCGTCCATGGAAAAAGACACTTAAGGCCACCTCCACATTTTAATCATTAAATCATCTGAGTAAACATGAAAACCATCATTACACAACAAGAGCCTAACTAATTTTGGTAGAAATACATTATTCATTCAATCTAAGATACGAGTGTGTCCTTGTATATATGTTCTATGGGAAGATAAAAAGCAGACATAGTATACTGTCTTTGGAAAAAATGAACAATCATTCATTCATTCATTCATTCATTGTGTCAAGATTTTGAGGATGGTAAGGTACAGTACACTTCCTGACAAGAAAGCAGAAGCACAGAGAGATGAGCAAGTGGCTTACTTTAGGTGTTTTAAAAGCTGTATTGATTCACAGGTTATTTTTAAATAGTCTTTGTATTTGTTTTTTTGCCATTGATGGAAAGAGCAAAGCTGACATGACCTAGTAAAGAGGTAGCAATTATAGGTAGGCTCATACTAGATCCTAACCAGTATCACCAGAGCAAGCACTGATACAAGTAATGTACTTTTAGTACTCATTTTGCGAGGCAGCTGGTGGCTCTCAGCTCAGTGCTCCCTGAATTGAGTATGGAAAGGTTGCCTTTGTTGTCAGTAATTCCCTACATTCTAAATATAACTCACGAACAGTTAAATACTAATTAAATCCCAGATTTTAAGACAATGTGCTTACAAATTTATATACAGTAAATACATGGTGCTACATGGAATAAGCCTTCAAATAATCACTGAATTAGTAAAACATTAAGGCAATTAGTCTCATTTTACCAGAAAATTCTTTTAATTTCCTTGAATTTCTCACTTGGTTTAAGAGTAATTCAAATCAACAGATGACTAAAACTATAATTTTAAACTAAACATTCAAGCATGCTCTACTACCACTTCTCAGTAGTTTGTGGAGTTGCTAGTCACCACCCCAATAAGACCTAAGAACACTAACCTTCACTTCTGTTCACAATTCTGTCAGGTGCACTTCAGTCTATGCTTTGCTTGAAAATAGCTACAGGATTCTTCAATGGTTTTTCAGAACAACTAAGGCTCTGGCCACATGGATATGCACACCCCCTTACAGTAGAACGTTTTGTAGACTGAGTGCACCTTAACACTGCCCAGCTCCTCTCTGACAGCTTCTCCTCCCATCTTAGTAAACTTCAATGCAAAGGCAAATGCTGTATGTACCACACCCACTGGAAGGAGCTGATGCTCAGAAAAGCCTCATTTTTAGAGTATCAGTTGGCTTTGTTTTGCTGATGCCTCACTCATTAATAAGAGAAAAGGTGAATAATAAGAAAGTGACACTATTTTATTTTCATAAACTAAACTTATCTACCAATAATAAAACTAGAGCATTTTATTTTCTTATGAAATCATCTCAATATTAATAGTGTAAATGAAATATCACCACCAAAAATACAGACATATAAAGCTTATAGAGACCCATAAATCATTAATTAATTCATATAAAAGATAGTAACTAGATGGTAAAAACCCACATGCAGATTCATATTCAAAACTTCTAACATATAGAGATATTAGGCTTTTTTTCTCAATAATTTAAGGAAGTTAACCAAGCCATGCCAAATAATTACTTCTGTAACACATCAGGCTTTCCTTCATTTAAGAAATATAATTTAAGTTGCCCACAATGAAATATAGGAACTCGACTTTTAACAGGAATTAAAAATAAAATCTTGTCACGTACTTATGATTCTTGAAAATTGTCATATAAAATTTCAATAGCAAAGGTAGAAACAAGAGAGGAGACAGTTTAATGTCAGTTTACCTAACTTTTTACTCAGTATCATAAAGACAGTCTCACTGTACCAAATGAAAGCTGTTTTAGGCAGCACAGGTAAGAAAGCACCACATGGTCCCAGGCAGTGATGTCTAACCTGGCATCTCTCTCAGGTAGTCTGTGATTCTCAGAAGATGGCTTTGGACCAAGACCACCCTATTATAGGAGTGCTCTCCCCTTCAGAGCAGGACCATGTGCGCTGTAGAGCATAACCAGAAATATTTCCAATTTACATAGTTTTACAAATTAACATGTCAAGAGCTCTGTCTAATCTCACTAGCATATATATACTCCATTACTGATTTGAATGTGGCACTCATGACACAGGCAGAGGAAACAGAAAAACATAGTTCTGAATTCTTATAAAAAGGCATTGTTAAAAGATGCCAATAACGGTAAGAGGAATGAATCATGGATATAGGTAGTTTCATTATTCCACTATTTTGTAATTGAATATAATGACAATACTAATATTTTTCAGGATATTATAACATTTAAGGCTCAAAAATTATTGATATTAGTTTTAATTCATATACTAATACTATATATGGTTAAAAAACATGCTAGATTTTGAAACTTTTTGGCTTTCCATTTTCTTCTCTGGAGTCAGTCACAAACTCCCTACTATACATTAATATGAATGCATTTACACATAAGCACACTAGGTATACTTCTGAAACATGGTAGTTATTAAACACTAAGAGAAAAAGCAGAGTAGGGAACGGGCACAGGGAATCCAGATGGTGTGAGAGCAGGAGTCGGTACAGAAATCTGTATTTCTTTCCTGACAATAGACAACTTCTTAGAGTAGTTCTCAGTTCACAGCTAAACTGAGAAACAGACCTGCATACAAGCAAAGCCCTTCCATTTCCAGCACCGCCAACAGTGATTCAACTGATGAGCCCTCACTGACACAGAGATCCCCGAGGCCACTGTGTGGTTCCCTTTGGGTTTTGTGCATGTGATGAGCTTGGACTAATTTGTAAAACCCTTATAAATACTTCTTATGGCAGTAAAGCTCTTGTTCTCTACCCTTTTCACTCTCTTTTTCTCACCACAGCTGATCAACACTGATCTTTTCCCTGCCTCCGCTCTCTTGCCTCCTCTATGTCTCAGTTGGGATCAGGCAGTATGAAGCCCTTTGGCATTTGTTGTTTTGGTTCTTCGGGCCCTGAAGCAAGCACTGTATTGAGAAAGAAGCCCAGCAGGACGTAGGTGCAATGACAGTTTTATCATGGAGGTATGGAGGTATTCTAGTTTTGGCTCTACTCAGACATTGCAACCATTGCTCGTTGTCTTTACAAAAAACCATCCTAGCTCCTGATAATGTAGGGGTCATATAAATAGACTGTGGCACAGTGTTTAGATTAGTGAAACCCTTGACTAGGTAGACAGTAGGCTGGTTTTCCATTCAGTAATAGACATACTTCCTTTCTTTTCCTTCTTTTAAAAGGCTGGGCAGCTCATTTGCACTTCACAAGGGAGAATACTGTATCATGGAGTATTCAGCACTATCCCTTTATCAGTGATAGAGATCTCGGATGCTTCTCAGTTTCTGAGTAAGGATGGCATCCACAAGTGGGTGCCGTGGTTCGTGTGGACAAGTTCTCTACCTCTTTGGATGAACTTCAAGGGAATGACTCCCTTTCTATATTTGGGCATGTAGTTATTTTGAATAAAAGTTTTTGAAGTTTTTTTTTTCCTCCATTTAAATGACTTTATCCCTGTTTTATTTTTAATTAATTTAACAGTTGATTAGTTAGGAAATATGCTTTTCTTCCTAAGGGCTGTCTCTTCACTGCTTATTGTTTTCCCTTTGGGTTAATACTATTTGTTAACTTTGGTTTTCATTTCCTGTCCTTTAGGAGCCAGACAGATATAAAGTCACTGGCCTATCAACGTCTACTAGTACTTCCTCTCTGTTTTCCTCCAGTAATTCCCAAGTGTTAAGTCTTGTCTTCAAACAATCTTGGTTTGATTTCTTATAGGAGTTTAGGAAAGGATGACATTAGCCTTCTGTAAGATATCCACTTTCCCCAGCACTGATTACCTAAGAGGTGTCTTTCTCCAATGTGTTTTTGGTTCCTTTGTTGAGAATAGGTTAACTAGAGATACAGAGATCTAAGTTAATTTTCCTGATATCTATCCTGTTACTTGGTGTATGTGTTTATGCTAATACAATTCTTTGGTTTTATATGAGCCATAAGAAGACTTAAACCCTGAATGAAAGGTTAAGATATACCTCAAATTTAACTAGAGGCAAAAAAGTAGAAAGAAATTAAAAAAGTAAAAGATTACATCAACATGCCAGTCACCTAAAGTATGAGCAAGCCAAACACCTAACAGCAGACAGTGATGCTGATTTTTATCATAGTTAGCTCTTTCCTTTTTGGATAATGTAATAGTGTAGTGTAGAAAAGAAAAATGACAATGACAATACATAGTAATTTTGAGATGAAGCAAAGTAATCATAAGCTTCCACAGTAGTTGTGGCTAGACATTGGTGTCATTATATCCAGTACAGAATAAAGAAGAGAAACAAAAGTCCAGAAACAAAAAGGAGAGAGCAGTAAAGGAAAGAAGAGAGAGAAAGAAAGAAAGAGAGGGGGTAGGGAGGAAGGAAGGAAGAGAGAAAAAAGGAAAGAAAGAAAGAAGGAAAGAAAGAAAGAGAAAAAGGGAATTGAGTATTTTTGGATTTGGGTCTCCGAGACCAAAATCCTGGTTCCCATGACATTCTAGCAGACTTGGTAAATAAAGCTTGTTTTCAATAACCTAGATACTCAAATTTATATGGTACACTCAAGGAACAATTACAAACACCACCCCGAATACGGAGAGACCCAATGCAGCCTATAGCCAGCCATGTGACTCACCCTGGGAAGCTGTGTACAGGTCAGGGTCAATGGCTGGAACGGCTGGGACAGTCTGTGGACTAGGCTGGACGGCATTACTTGCTACACCTGTGAATCAAAACCAGAGATATGCAGAACATGCTTCATTCCCTATAAAGTATCAGGAAAGTAGTCAAGGGTTGGCAATTATTTCACTATTTCAACATTTTCTTGAAATCTTAATTGATTCTGATGCATTAATTTGAACTTATTTTACACACTAGAAAAATATGAGTGTTAAGCTTTATGACTAGTGGGTCAATTTTTTTATTCTTTGAAATTAAGATTTAATTACATCATTTTCACCTTCGTTTTCCTCCCTCTAACACTTCCTATGTACTCTCTTACTCTCTCTCAAATTAACTTTCTTTTTCATTATTGCTATATATTACATATATTTATGTATATGTAAATATATATATATATACATATCCTCATATTCATAAACATAACAATGAACTACTCATCCCATATCATATTACTTCCACATATGTGATCAAGTGGTCAACGGCTTCTTAATTAAAGCTTGCCATGGGTCTTTAAAGGAAGAGACTCCCTTCCTATCTTTCAATCTTTTAGTCTGTAAGTACCCCGAGGTCAAAGAGACATAATTGTGATTTAAGTCAGCAGGAAAATTCAGTTCATAACTGCATGAAGTTGAACACTGAAATTCTCGAGCTAATGTTTTTAAGGTGGTATTTTCATAGGTAAATGAGTGATTAGCTTGACTTTCTGTCAAGACCTGATACTCTCACATCAATGAGTATCTAGCACTATGCTCCAGGTACAGACTATTATTCATCTAACAAATCAGCAAAATGCACTGAAATCTTACAAGACTGTACTGATTCATCAGCAGGGAAAGTTTATAAAGACAAGCTGATTAATTCTAGAAGCCAAGTGATCTCTGAAAACTCAAAATTCTGTATGCATGTGTCTTGCAAATAGAATTAGTTCTATATAGTCTACTACTGTCTGCTTTGCTTTTCACATGGCTTAGCAGCCACAATTCTGGATTAACAATACAATCCTAGCTTTCTTTTTGATGACTTTACAATGCTCCTTCTTTTCTATTTTTTAAATCACTATTTAGAAAACAACCCACTTTTAAAAAAATATGACACACTGAACTACAGTGGATGTACCCATTACTGAAAAGTCAGGAGACATGAAGTTTATGCTGCACAATTTGGTGAGTTTTTACTTAATTTTGATGAGTGCTAACAAAGTATATTAAGCAATTAGCATTTGACATACTTTTCCAAACAAACCATTTTTTTTGTTTGTTTGTTTTTGGTTTTTTGAGGCAGGGTTTCTCTGTGTAGCCCTGGCTGTCCTGGAACTCACTCTGTATACCAGGCTGGCCTCAAACTCAGAAATCCGCCTGCCTCTGCCTCCCAAGTGCTGGGATTAAGGGCATACGCCACCACTGCCTGGCTCCAAACAAACTTTTAAAAGCACATATCAAGTTAACATTAAAAAGGATGTTAGAAAGCAGGTCATGGTGGAGCATGCCTTTAATCCCTGGATTTGGGAGGCAGAGGCAGGCAGATCTCTTTCAGTTTCAGACCAACACCAAGGCCACACAGTGAGACTCTGTCTCAAAAAACAGGAAAACAAAACAAAATGAAAGACAAAATGAAAACCAAAATGTGAGAAAGGTGATCTGAGAGGGACTGTTTGCGAAGCCTAGGAGGGCTGTGAACATCCTCCAAGTTGGTAACACCACTCCCTTCCCAGCAACTTATACTCATCCATAGATTAAACCTTACAACAGACTCCGTCATGGGAGGGCACACTTTCTGGCCAGAATTCTATGGTAACTTTTAAACAATTACGTGTACAAGTCCTATGAACTTTAAGAACACAGTAGGATTCACAGAGGCTGTTTAGCTCTATGGCAATATCTCATGTGAATAATGCTTTAAAAGGCTATATGAATCTTACTAAGCTTTTGGTCAGTCATTCAGCTGTCATCCATGCCTGAGGCAGGATAGTCTGGACATGTGTCTTTCTGTTTGTCTTGAAGCCCTTTTGCCGCCACCAGGAGTCTAGAATACTGGAATGACGTAAGCTCAAAAATACCTGGTAAGTTGGTAATGTTTTTTAGGTTACTATTTATTTTATTAATGTTATTTAGGTTGCTCTAATCTGTTTCTTTTTCTCTGTTCTGGATCTGGATAGGACACTCTGGACAATCTACACAATGATTGCAACTTTTGGAGTATAATATGTTGGAGTGAGGTGATCCTTCTATAATGCACTCCTGGAGGAAGCAGTGAGTTTGGACATTAAGTTCTTTATGTTACTCAGTAATAAAATGCAATAAAATGTTATGTCATAAAGTAATTTCTGAGCCATGCTTATGCAGCATATTAGAAGGCATTTATACATGTTCAAGAACACCCTAGCATTTTTTAAGTAATATCTTCTTCTACAGGCTAAATGGCACAGAAACTTTTTTTTTTAATTTCCAGAGCTGAGGACCGAACCCAGAGCCTTGTGCTTGGTAGGCAAATACTCTACCACTGAGCTAAATCCCCAACCCGGCACAGAAACTCTTGAGTAGGGAGACATAAGAGTTGACTAGGAAGCTAAGGAAGATTGTCTCTCAGCTTTGAACTGAACCTTGAAATAGCGTGGAGTTAGAGGCCCAGCAAAGGTAGGAAGACACAGCTACTCTAACCTACAAAGAACACCAGAAGCAAAGGTAAGAAAGTAGGAGAACGGATATGACAGATCTTCCATGTAACCAGGGGAAATGGCACTGAGAGAAAAACAGGCCAGGATGTCAACGAGCAGATGATACCTCACAGAACCCAAGAGAGTAGCTTCTTCTCCCTCCAGTTCTTCACAAAGCTCAGGTTTGCAGTGTAGTAGGTGAGAGGTCAAAAGGCTAGCAGAGGCTGGGTGTGGTAGTGTACAGCTTTAATCCTAGCTTTAACTCCTGAGACAGAGGCAGGAGGATAAATGTGAGTTAGGGGCCAGATTATCTACACAGAGTTCCAGACCAGTCAGGGCGACATAGTGAGACCCTGTCTCTGGGGGGGGGGGGGGGGAAAGGCTGGCAGTAATAATACAGTTGTACCATTTTTTCTGAGTTTTCTTTTCTGCTAAGGCCTTCTGTGATACAGCCTACAAGAAGCACACGTTTTGCATTTCAAGAGACTAATGTCTCCACTTGATATCTGCTCAGTAGTTAGGCACAGGGGCAAACACTGCCAAACAACCACCACTCCTGCCCTCCTTGCACCTACTGCTTTTCTGTGGAAGAACTAAAGCTTGTGAATGAGTACATACTATTCTTTTCGGCTATCTGAAGGATTTCCCTTTGATAAAAGTGCATCCTGAACCTATTACATGAGAGAAGGTAAATCACTCTTAAAGGGAGCAACAGGGGAAACATCTGTTATGTTTATAAACTAAAAATGTTATTGCTTTCTTTTATTTGACAGCTACGAACTGAGTAATGTAACAGAAAAAAATGGAGTTAAAAGGAGATTCGGCATCAAAAATCAATAACTATATAGAGGCATGCCACTGAGAAAGCAGATTTGGATCTGAAAAGATTTAGATTCTTGTCTCCCAAGGATCATACACAAGGGACACAGACAGGAGGGAGCGACTTCCTAACTAACTCCACAGAGCCAGAGTCTTGAGTTCAAATTCTGGTTCTTCACTGCGTATGCCTCTTAGAAGCTTTTACTTTTATTTGCTTCTTTTATGAATGAAAGAGGAGGTGAGGAAGGGGTAATCAGGATATAAAAATATGCTACATTTATACACATCTGAGCAGGGAGGGAGAGACAGAACGCACAACCAGCACAAGTCTCAGTTAACCAGATCAAGATGCACTGTGCATACTAGGACACGTCCTAGGGTCCACCTTCTAAGACTTGTCATTGTCACGAAACTTCCCACCAATAAATTCTGATTATTAGTGTGGCCACATGAAGCTATCAAGATTTTAATGCTTTCACTGTATGAAATGTTAATTTCACATAGGTAAATTAAACAATCCTCCTACTAAAAGTATGGTTTGTTGTTTCAGACACACACCAGGTCTGTATGGATCCAGGGTGAGTAACTTTACTACTGAGCTGCCCTCAGATCTGTTTCTACAGATGTTTCTAACAGTGTTTTATGAAACATATGTACAAAACAAATTCACACTGGCTGAACTAGTTGTGTCATGACACATACCGTAAAGCCTTGTAGGCCAGATGAATTACACTAAACAATGACATATGAGAGACTGAGGATAAAACAATCAGTTTCATCAATATTAAAAGCAATATATTAATAATATACAGAAAACATTAAGTTTTAAAATGGGAAGATGTAATTGCTATTTTAATGGTGAAAATAATTTTTAACTAATTATGAAACCCATACAAGATGACATAAAAGGGTTTGAGGAAATGAGGCTGGCAAATGAAAGCCCAAGATGTGAGGGTGCAGTGTCAAAGCAGTAGTGACTGTCATTATGTGGACCAAATATCCATGGAGTTCCTTCCTAAAACATTTTGTGTGTGTAAGCCTGAGTGTGTCCTAAGTGTGAGTGGTGCTGCATGTGCATGGTGTATGCACATGTGTGAATATGGTGCTTGTGTGTATGTGACTGGTGTGTGCTGAGGCCAGAGGAGGACAATGGTCTCCTGTGCTCTGTTATTCCTGCCTTCCTTTCAGGTAGGATCTAGGTTACCAGCTGGCAAGCCTCGGCAATGCTCTTGTTTCTTCACTTCCTGATGCTGGGGTTATAGCTGCGCATGTGGTCACGGCCAGCTTTTTATGTGGGTGTTGGGATCAGAATGTGGGTCCCCATAATTGTGGAGGGTGCTCTTACTCATTAAGATATGTGCAGCTTCGTAACTCTGCAGCTGTTATGAGTACTGTGTACATACCTGTGCTGTGTGGTACTTCTGCGGGGGTGTTAGCTGGAGCATGTGCACCTGGAGGAATCTGGATCCCACTGTAGCTGCCTGTTGCCAAGTTGCTTGGGTCGTATGTTGAAGATGACGATGCCTGAGGTGGCTGAGTGGGCAGAGAGGTTGCGCCAACATCTTCATTTTCTTCAACAACTGTATATAACACATGTAAAATGTTGAAGCTGGAATTTTGAAATACAATTGCCAAATACTTTTACTTTCCTCTACTTTCACATGACAGAAGGAATCTACAAATACAATTCCACCTATATGTAGCTAATAAGTAGGCTATTTCTTGAAATCATTGTTACATTTTTTAATTTTTAATTTTTTAAAAAGTTTGTGGCTGACAATGAATACCACTTCTTTCTGACAGTGTCCACCAGGCTTAAACTTCAAATGAAAACTAAGAGCAATTTTGGTAAAATAGGTTGCATTCGTGCAGTCAAAAATGGACTTTTTTTGATAATCGTCTTTTATTCCCTATCTGCTATATGTAGGCTATTAAATGATTATCTCTTATTCAAAGATTAATTAACAAAAATTAAAACTGAAATTTTATATTCATATATGTATATTATAATAGGTGATCATAGACTTCACCTTTAAAGGTACACTTTTAAAATAAACTGTATCATTAACTGACTTTGAAAACAAACATGAAACAGTTAAAATTTGACAGTATACTCAAGGAGAGAGTTAGCTACCTTCAATTTATAATTTAAAATAACAAAGTTAGATCTATGAAATTTTAAAATGCAATAGTTTGCTTTCTATCAAATTTCCAAGTATTTGTCTAATTATAACACCTTTAATGTAAATTATTTTTAAAAAAGTAAGTCAAATCACTACCCCGAGATAAGCATTTTTCTAGATAATTTGTGAATATATTAATACTTCAAATATACTGAAATCTTTTTCCTTTATCCAGAATTCTTAACAATAACATATAGCCATTTTAATATCTGATAAGACAGACTTCAAACCAAAACTAACCAGAAGAGATAGGGAAGGACACTACATATCCATTAAGGGAAAAACCCACCAGGAGGATATTACCATTCTAAATATTTACACATAAAACACAAGAGCACCGTATTTCATAGAAGGAACATACTACCTCTCAAATTACATACTGACCCTCACACACTGATACTGAGAAACTAACTCTAATATCCCACTCTGATCAATAGACAGACCATCCAGACAAAATGAAGCAGAGAAATGCTAGAGTTTAGTAATATCATAAGTCAAACACAGACCCAACAGACATCTACAGAGCATTACACCCCAACACTACAGAATACACTTTCTTTTCAGCAGCTTATGGACTTTCTCCAAAGCTGAACAAATATTAGGACACAAAGCAGGTCTTAGCAGATATAGAAGAACTGAATCCTATTTGACTACCATGGACTAAAGTTGGATATTAACAACAGAAAAAAATGGCAGAAAGTATACAATTTTATGGAAGCTAAACAATTTACTAGTGAATGTAAACTGGGTCAGAATAGTAATGAAGTAGGAAATTAAAAACATTTTAGAGTTAAATAAAAATGAAAACTCACAAACTTAAGGGAACAATGTAGGCAGTTCTCAGAGGCAAACTGATAGCACTATAGCTACATCAAAAAACTGAAGAGATCTCATACCAATAACGTAATGATCTGTTACCACGAGATTTCCTCAAATTATTTGATAAAACTGAGACTGAAAGAACATTTCCAAACTGTTTTTAGGAAACCATTATTAAACTAATACCAAAACCATTCAAAAAAAATTATACAGCAGTATCCCTTAGGTACATAGATACAAAAAATTCTCAATAAAATACTTGCAAACTGAATTAAGAGAGATTATCCACCATGATCAAGTTTGCTTCATTCTGAGATACATACATACACACACATACATAAGTCCATAAGTGTAAACTACCATATAGACAAGACTGAAAGAGAAACACACATTATCATTTCATTAAATGCAAAAAGACCTTTGTCAAAACATAGGATCCCTTCATAATAGAGGTACTGGCGAGGCTCGTGGACAAAAGGGACATACTTCAACATAGTAAAGGGAATATACAAGTTCATATCCAGCATCGACTTAAATGGAGAGAACCTCAAAGCACTCTCACTAAAATCAGGAACAGGACAAGGACATTCTTTACTTTCCTAGTCAATAAAGTACCTGAAGTTTTGCTGGAGCAATAATGCAAAGGAAGGAGATCAAAAGGATATAAATGAGGAAGAAGGCAAAGTATCCTGTTCACAGACATGATTTTTTGCATAAAAGATGCTAGAGACTCTACTAGGAACCTTCTACAGCTGAAAAATACTTTCAGCAAAGTGGCAGTATTTTAAAAAAGTCAACACAAAAATCAGTAGCATTGCTATACACCAATGATAATTAGGCTGAGGAAAAAAAAATCAAGGTAACAGTATCTTTCACAATAGCACCTCAAAATATACTGGGATAACTACCCAAGCAAGTGAAAGACTTGTATGATAAACTTTAAGACATTGAAAAAAGAAACTCAAGATAACAGATGATGAAAAGATCTTCCATGCTCAAGGATCAGTAAGATTAATCTTGTGAACATGACTACCCTACCAAATACAATTTACACATTTAAGAAAATCTTCATTGAAATCCCAACACAATACTTCACAGAAACTAAACGATAACAACAAATATGACCTTCACCTTCATATAGAAACACAAAATCCTCAGGATAGTTAACTGTGAATAATAAATGAACTGCTGGAAACATCACCACTCCACATTTCAGATTATATTACGGAGCTTTAGTAATAAAACAAAATGATATTAGGAAAACAGAGAAAAAGAGGAAGGGGTAGGGGGAAGGGGAGAGGGAAAGGAAGAAGGAGAGGGAGAGGGAGAGGGAAACAGACAGACAGTGGTCAATGGAACTGAACTGAAAACCCAGAAATAAGTCCCCAAGCCCCACACAACTATTTTTGAGAAGGATGCCAAAAATACATACTGGAGAAAATACAGAATCTTCAACAAATGGTGCTGGTGTAACTGGATAGCTGCATTTAAAAAAATGAAGATAGATCCCTAATGAATACCTTGTACAAAACCAACTCCAAATGGGTCATGGACCTCAACAGAGGACCAGATATGAGGTCAGCTTCCCAGCAGGGAACCTGTGCCTGGGAACGAAGTCCAACTAAAAACCTGCGGCTCAGGTGATTTCAGGCTGAGTAACTTAATTGTCATGGTGCTAGCATACCAGGCCTCCTTCAAAAGAATCTACATTTATATCTGTCTCTCTAGCCTTAACTGTCGACTTGATATGGCCTAAAGTCACTTGAGAAGTGAGTCTCAATTCAAGGGTTGCTCATATCAGATTGGCCTGTGGCAGGTCTGTCAGAGACTGCCTTGATTATTATTTGATATAAGAAAGTCTAGCCCACTGTGGGCAGCATCATTCTCCAGGCAAGGGGTCATGGGCAAAATAAGCACATGCTTCCAAGCAAGCCAACAGGCAGCTTTCTTCCATGGTTTTTGCTTTAAAGGTCCTGCTGAGCTCCTGGCCTCACTTTACACACTGATGGACCAAATAACCTATAAGCAGAAATAAAACCTTTCCTACCCTAAATTAACCTAAATTGGTCAAAGTGGTTTGCCACAGCAAGAGAAATGAAACTATAAAAAATCACAGAAAAATATTACTCTCAATCTTGATCCAAGATGGTCTCTCTTTACAATGAAAGGTTATGAACAGAAGACTCATTGCTACTTGAGTTGCTAAGAGTAAGTGATAGGAACTTTACCTCGAACAGGACATTTATACCACCCCTGAAAATCTAAGGGAACATCATGAAGAGGAGAAAAGATGTGAAGGTCAGGAAAATAGAGAGGAGGTCTGGGAAAGTCTAAATTATGAGAATGGTGAGCAAATGTAATCATGACCTCACATCCCCATGGGCACGCACACGACTGGGTCTGTCCACAGCCAATCACAGATTGGGCTCCCAGGGCTCCATACTACTTTTTTTTTCTTTCTTATTTTGAGTGATGGACTACTGACAAATTCTGGGGAGGAAAAGACATCTTCAGTTATACTCTCACTGATGAGCTGACCAGGTTCTAATGATTAGTTATAATCCTTGGTCACACACATGGCCACAGACCAATGTAGGAAGAGATTTATAGAGAGAAAAAGATTTGGAAGTGAAAGGGATTTGGAGGAGTTTAGAGAGTGTAGGCAGTGACAAAGCATGAGAAGGCATTATGAAAACGTCAAACAACTAATGAAAGTTAAAAAACAAACCATAAGACAAAAACAAAACAAAAGGCTGTGATATTCTACTACAAAGAAGTTCTGTGGCCAATTTGCTCAAAAACTGGTATTCTCTAGGTTATTTCTACATTCTGAACAATTAGAAATAAAGTTCTTACAGGCATTCACATATAGTACTTTGTGTAAACACACCTTCTTTTCTCTAGGGCCAGAGTTCTCAGCCTTCCTAATGCTGTGACCCCCCCAACCATAAAATTATTTTTGTTGCTACTTCATAGCCCTAATTTTGCTACTGTTATGAATCATATTGTAAATATCCCTGTTTTCTGATGGTCTCAAGTAACCCCTGTGAAAGGGTCCTTTGACCCACAAATGGGTTGTGACCTACCGGTTGAAAACCACTCCGATAGGGGAAATAACTGGACTGCTAAGTCTTATACTAAGTATATGTTTAATACCTTTGCTTTCCTTTTCCATAAAGAATCCATGAGTTACAGCTGGTCGGCATCTTGGCCAGCACTTCAACAGTCACTATGAATACTCTAGATTTTAGTATGTACACAGGCTCTCTTTTGGTTTATTTTGTCACTAGTTAATGATTTCAGCATTTGCTCCTAGTGCTTATGTAGAACTAGGACTTACTGTTCACTCTTATTTTATTTTTTAAATGTTTTAAACTAAGACAGAATTGTATCATTCCCCACTTCCTCCCTCCAGCCACTCTCAGTTACCTTCATCTGAACACTTTTCATACCCCCAGATCCTCAAGTTGATAGTCTCTATTTGATTACAAAAACATGTGTATGTGTAAGTATGTACGTATGTGCATGCATAAATATATATAAAACAACCTGCTGAGTCTGTTTTTCTTTGTGTGTATATTGTTTCGAGGCTGACAACTTTGCACTGAATCAATGATAGGCTTATCCCTGGGAGAGACTAATTCTCCTGTCTGCCGTTGTCTTAGGATTTTCATTGTTATGAAGAGATTACCATGGCCAAGGCCATTCCTAGAAAGGGAAACATTTAATTGGAGTTGGTCTATAGTTTCAGAGGTCTAGTTTATTATCATCGTATTAGGAAGCATGGCAGCATGCAGGCAGACATGGTGCTAAAGAAGGAACTGAGAGTTCTGCATCATGATTCAAAGGCAATCAGGAGAGACTCACATCCTCAGGATGCTAGGAGGAAGCTCTCTTCTGTAGTAGGTAGAGTCTCAGCATAGGAGGAGACTTCCAAAGCCCACCTCCACAGTGACACACTTCCTCCAACAAGGTCACACCTCCTTAAAATACCACTCGAGAAATCCTTTAGCCTCAGTTTTCCAGTGTGCTACAATTAAATGATAGGCAATGGCCACCATACCCAGCTACACAGAAAATTTCCCCAAAGCATTAAAAGAGCAGATAATTTCCAGACTATTTAAACTGTTCCAAAGAATAAAAAATGGATGAGAAAATTTCAAGTTTTATTTACGAAGTATATTTATTTATATGTATATGTGTCTGTGTCATATATGTCCCAGTGAGTATAGGTAGCCATAGATGCTTGAGGAACTGAACCTGAACCCGAAGCTGGGGATAAAAGCGTTCCTGGGGCAGTCCATGTGTATGATATTTTAATCTTCTTTAAAAAAAATTCTAGGTCAATAAATATCATTGGTGCAAACATTCTCATTACAATAATAACAATGATTGAATTCACATGTGTAGTAAGAAACATCATGACAAGTAAGATTTAGTCACAATGAAAAGTTATTCCAAAGCTGGACAGTCTCATCATCCTATTCAATACAATGAGAAAATAAGTTAGATTGTAGCTAACACGATACTGATCATAACTACATATACCTGTCTTCTCACTGCCCACAGTCACTTCTCCATTTTAACAGCAGAAATGAACATCTACAATAAGGATATGAAGTTCACAAACTTAAAGTATATATTACCTAATCCTTTAAGAATCTTTATGGTTCCTATAATAAATGATGATCTCCACAGATGTTTCCAAATCATTTCATAAAGTGCAAGGCTCATTTGAGCTTTTCTCAGTTCAGAGAACAGTGTTATTCTCTTTTAATTTAAGTTATTGACTACATGTCTAATAATTTTTTTAAGTGAGAAAGATTTTCTCCTTTCTTTTTTATCCCATATTAACTGACAGGACAAGTAAAGATAACAAGATGATATTTTTCATTATTAAATGATATGAACCAAATTACTATGTAATAATGTCAAAATTCTCCTGAATGTAATATATATATATATAAGTGTAAAACACTGTATTATAAACTGTGTGGGAAAAGTGGAGACTGTATGTATGCATATATCCATCCATTCATGCATCCATCCATCTACCCATCCCATCTACCCATCCCATCCATCCATCCATCCATCCATCCATCCATCCATCCTATTTGTTTGAAAATTCATAAAATAATGATGCCTATAAAGATAAACAAAAGCTAATGTATTTACTCTATGAGTCTTGGTAGGATCTAGGAAGACGAGTATATGGAAATGAGAACTTCACTTCCTACTTTCGTATGCTCTGTAACTTTGGAGCCATGTAAAGTATCACCCCTCCCCCTGCCAATACACAACAAATCAAATAAATACATAAAAATATCACAGCACTAAGACAATAATATTCATTGCAGTTTGGAACACTTCTAGGTCACATTGTAAGTGGACCATCTTTCCTATGCAGGGATGAAATCTGGGCAGATATAGGAGTCAGCTAAACCACTTAGCTAACATGGACAGACAGAACATGGAAAGCATTAATCCTACCTGTCCCTAAATTCCTGGTTTTATAATTACTATAGATGAAAAAAATTGCTGGTACCTTCTGAAAACTTTGAAACCTCTGAAAACTTAAGATTCTACTAAAACATTTCTACTAAAACTTAGGATTAATAAATACATACCGTTCTCTTCCTCTATTCCAACAGGGCCTGCTTGAGGAGTCTCCCCATTCTTTAAGCAGTTATGAATATATGTTGCCTTCCACCTTGCGTACTTTCTATGTTTCACATTCTAAAAGGGAATACATTTGCAGCACCATTAGACCACGGTAAAATTAAAAAGAGAAGTACTTAACATGGGCTTTCTGAGAGTCTGGCCATCTCTATATTCTACTGCTGATTCTTTAGTGGTCAGGAACTGGCAGACTCCATGAGAAGGTATTTTCATTAGAATACCATGGCATCACATCACACCACAAAGTCCGCAAGGGAAGCATATGTGTGTCTTGCCAGCAAAATTTCTAACTCTTGGGTACCTAGAGAAATTGGTTAAATGAAATTTTAAGATAAAATATAAAAGAAACTGATAACTGTTCTATAAAAATATATACAAATCCTTGAAAATAAAAATAAGACTTACATGATAAGAATGATATGGTGGTTAATTTTAATTTTTATGTTGTTATGTATTACCTAAGTACTTGATCTGACCACCTCAGTTCTCAAGGAGTGGGGCTGGGGTGTGTGTGTGTGGGGACCAGAATCTCATTCTGTTGTCTAAAGAGGAACCCAAAACACCACTGAACTAAGGAGCCTAGAGCGCTTCCCTGTTTCAGCCCCAAAGACTGATTTCCCTATCCCCTTCCTCCCAGGTGGGACTGCATTCTGCACCATTCCTTTAACAAGCTTTTCAAAACAACTGTCCACTCACGGTTTTACTGTCCAGCTCACTGGCGTGTGTGCTTTCTTTCTTTTCTGTCCACTCATACACAAAGTCATACAGTCCGAAGGCACCCACCCCTTTACACTTTTAGTAGCATGCTCTGCTCCTCATCACAGGAGCTGTTTTCCTTTTTGGTAATGTCACCAATAACCTTGGGCAAGCTCCAGCCTCCCCTTGTCAAACCTCCACACAGTACATTAAGCCCTGGTCTACTTCTGTTTGTTAAACCTTTCGTCCCATGTATGACACACTTTTTCTCCTACCTCAGTTTTCGCTCCCTAAGCCCCTATCCAGCCTTCAAACAGTCAGAAAGCTCCTGCTCTACCAGAGACTGCAAGCCAGTGGAGAAGTCAAAGTCACTCATAAAGGACTTTAAAACATTGTTTCCCACAGTAATAGCAAAGTGACAGAAATCCATTATTTCTAATTTTCTAAGAAATGAAGGCTTTGAAACACTGGGGCTACCTTCATTTGGCAGTTTCTGAGCTGCGTGACGGCTCCTTCAGAAGATGTACACTTACGCAGATTCAATATAACATCTCTCTCCTGTTTTCCCACTGCCTTCCCAGGTTCACACATCTTTAGCATTTATTATCAGGTACAGTTTGTCACCTCACAGCAGTCTGTCCTTTTTCCTTATTCTACTCTTGCAATTCCTATAAGCATTGGGACAGCACTCACTCAACTTGTTTCTGCCCATCTCCATATTGATTTATACAGTTTCTGTCATCTTTATTAATCTTAAGTGTATACAACTAGTCTGAATTTGCTTTTGATAAGTATCTGATGATGTGATATTTTACTTAGAACACACATACACAACTAAATAATCTGCCCCAAATGACTTTTTTGATTCTCTCCAGCATCTCCCCCTCCCAGTTAACTTCATTCATTGAAGACAGAAATCTGTGGGAGTCACGTTGAGCACCCCTATCCTATCTTTGGTAACTTCCATCTAACTCACCAAGAATTCCGTTCTCTACCTGACGCTTCTCTCTAATATGTCCGTGGTCCCCTAGTATGTCTCTGTATTTTAACCTCCGCTCTCGTTATCCTCATCCAGTGTTCAGTCCAATCTTCTAAAATATAACGTCATTGATACCAATCTTCTCACTGGCTTCTCTGTGCACTTGGGCTATAAAAGTCGTTCCTACTTGGGTCATGACTTTCTGGGGTTCTGTTTTCCTATTCCTCTACAATGTAGCTTTCTGGGTAGTTCTTTCTCTAAACATGTCCAGGCCTACATATGCTATCTCTGTCTGTTTCTCACAAGGTATATTTATTTATCTCTACCCATTCCCTATGGGGTACATCGAATATTAATGTCTCACAAAGGTTTTCCTGGCCTATCAAATGTAAAACAAGTAATCTACTTTTTCCTAATAATATTTGCCATAATTTATCATTACATGTTTATGTTTTTAAAATATTTTCTTGTCTATAAACACACTCATATCACCAAAGGCAGTTTATTCCTGTCTTCCCTCTGTACCACACATCTTGTTTTATTTTAGCACATACTAGCTGGTTAATAGCATCTCCCATCCGATGAGTGGATGCTAACAGAAACTGTCTTGTTCTTCACTAATGTAGTAGTTACTTGGCTATGTATGCATTATTCAGGTTAGAAAGTTCAACTGAATCTACTGTGTAGTTACACAGAGAAATTTGAAATTTCCCAAATTTGACTGTTAAACATTTTTTGAACATGGGGTGGGAGGACTTTTGGAACAGAGTATCATTCCAAAGCCTAGGCTTGCTGGTACTCAATGTACAATTAAGGCTGGGGCAATTCTCTTGCCTCAGCCTCCTATGATGGGATTACAGCATGAGCCACGCAACACGAGACTAAAAGTTTCAGACCTAAAGAAACATCATCAGGATACTGGTTGCTGTTTTGTCCCCCTTCTCTTTCACTATATGAAATAACAATAATAAAAAAGTCAAAGAACTGAGTTTCCTTTAGTTTCAAAATCCCAAATAAACTGGGGCTGATGGTGGACAAAGGTTCCTATGTAACTTAAGAACCTCTAGGTTTAGATGTCCACTTAAATTCCACATCTACAAATGACATTATTTTAAAACATTTATTATCTTATCCTCCAGTTGTAAAATTAAAATTACCTATTTTAAATATATGTAGAAACTATGGATTATTTTATAGCTTAATAAACATTTGCTATTAAGACCTTAAATTAGCAAGCAAAGAGATATAAAGTAAGCTATACCTTCCATTTGCCCCTTGGAGCTAACTATCCAGCTACACACACACAGGAAGCACAATACATCAGCTATAACAAGTAGAAACATTAAACTCGTCTCTTGTGATGTGTGTTTGAACAATTTAGAAAGAAAAAAAATACTGATCAAAGATGCCAGGTAGCAGAAAGATTACTTTGATTTGGTCTCCCAAGACAAACATGATATAAAAAGGTGCAGAGAAGGTCAGGAGAGACTAGGGAGAAAGAAAGGTCTGTGTAGTCAGAAAGGAGGAAATAAAGAGACGGCGGGATGAGTAGAAAATCAATCTGTTTTGAATAAGAAGATCATGAATGAGTTGGATTAAGAGAAATCCAAAGCAAGTTTTAGCCAAACACTATATAAACACTCCCCATTTTATAAAACACTTCTATATACTTTCCTGTTTGGTCCTCACAATCACCTTGTAGAGCAAGCAAGTTATACTTTACTTCCTCCAAGACTGAGGCTTTATGGGACCAGGTGAAAAAAAGCACACTTTGGTTTGGCACTCAACACCTTCCATATTCACGATTCTGCTTCAGTCTCATCCATGGCATTTCCTGCGATCCAGATCCGGAAGAGGCAATGCTCCTCATGCTATTCTCCCTTTCCTACCATGGTCACTGTGTGGTCAAATGTCTATTCTCCTTCAGGTTCAGCTTACATCTTTACTCTCAGATAGCCTTCCTGACTTGCAGGAAGTCTCCTCAAGGCAGACATGCTAACTGCTGAGGGAGACAGGATGAAGGAGACAGCACAAACATTACATACACTCCAACACCAAGGCCAGCAGTAACTGCCATCAAAGGTCTACTGTTAGCTCTTCCTGGAGAGGGAAACCACAGACTTTACCATCAAGAAACAAGAGAGAAAGGCCTGAGTCCCACAGTATCCTTGGTAGACGTGTTTTCAATGGCCTAAAAGATTTCTACAAGGTCCTACCACTTCCATGTACTGGATGTGAGGAAATGAGCATTCTAAAACCCGGATATTTGGAAAGACCTTATCCAAACCAAAGCAGTTACTTCTTTGTCTTTTCCTTTAGGATTGATTAATTTCATCATTACAGAGCTATCAATAGTGATGATATTTTAGCAATAAAGCCAGACATATTATTTAGAAATGACGTAAGCTACAACAGTCATGATCATGATACAATTTGCAATTCAGATGGAAATATATGAACCACAGGGAAATGATGTTAGAAGGTCAATTAATGCATGTTTAAGATAACAGTGGTAGTTAAAAAAAAAAAAGGATACTTCTGCAAACAAACAAATTGCATTTTATAGAAGTCAACCTTGTCTGTAGATGTAGTGGAAGAGTTTTTTATGACTATAAGATCCACTCCTAATTTCATATTATGAGAAGTTTAAACCATTCTGGGTACTTTTACTAAATATGTAAAGTTTTAAGAAAATATTAGTTTAAGCTTAAGAGGGTTATTTTGTAAACATATGAAAAGAATTCCCCAAAGCACATAAAGAAAAATATTTGTTTTTATTCCTTATTTTCCAAAACCTTGGCATAAATAATATATAGCAGAGATTTCTGACAGTTTTTAATGAGTTAATGCACATTTGAGTACTGTTGCAGTAAAAATAAATAACATTGATGATACACTGTATTTTAAGAGGAGAATAAGATGTCAATATTTGTAAAATCCACTAACTCCTTTTGGCTGATTAAGACATCCTTTCTGGGAAACAGGAATTGTAAAAGGAGCTTTTACTTTTGTCCCTGGCCCCAAGTTCCTGTTTTGTAACCGAATTGATGAAAATCACTGACAATGGCAAATTTCAGCTAGTAGGGTCAGCAGCAGATACAGAGGTTTCCACTGAGTTCTCAATTCACTGCCTGAACTAGCCCTCTGTGCCTAGACTGGGAAGAAAACACATAGCTGGGTCAGGTGGTCTTGAACTAAGTACATTCAGGAATGAAAAGAGATTTATTTAAAAACAAAAAAAAGAAATTCGTGCCAAACTTGCAAACTTGAAAAAGGCAATATGCGGCTTCACTCTGGGAAGTCCACTGACTTGCCTTTAATTCTTCCTCTGTGACTTTTTGTCTTGAGCCTACTAGATCTGACATTACAGATCCCCTCATCACTCACGCTAACTGCCATTGTCAAGGTCAGCTATTTCTGAGCACTTGTGTACTCAGCCTCACTAGATGCTGCTTTCTGGACCATGAGGCCTGTTGTATCACCCCCACTGCTTTCATCTCCATTTGTATGTTTTACTGGCTCTCCAGGTTTCCTAATTTTCTTTTTACCTTGATGACATTGCAATCAGTCCTTGCTCCTTGTTATGCAAGGCCTGGATTCCCACCACCTAGTTCTTAGATATCCATCCTTTGTCCTTTCCCACTTAGTCTCCATTCTCTTACCCAGTGTGGTGGTTTGAAAGAGAATGGCACCCATGACTCATGTTTGCATGTCCCCACGGATGACCTATTTGAAAGGATTATGGGACATGCCCTTGTTGGAGGAGCTTTCACTGTTGGAGGAGGTTTGAGATTTCAAATGCCCAGGCCAGGGTCCAGGTTTGCATTTTCTTTTTGTTACTGCCTGATGTAAAGCTTTGAGCTACTGTCCAGAACCATGCCTGTCTGCCTCCAGCCATGATGATAATGGACTAAACTTCAGAAACTGTAAGCTAGCCCCAATTTAAATGCTTTCTTTGTAAGATGTGTCTTGGTCCATGACGGCTTAACAACATATAATACTGTTCCAAATTTACATCTTCTGTTTAGACCTCTTTCAAACCCCTCAATACTAAACCGTTTAACCCAACATTTCACTTGTGGACTTATAGCCTTCCTTACATGCCATCCCCACCCCGACTCCCTAATCCTCCCTATTGTTTTACTATAGAATATTTTCATATTAGAAGAAATAAGTTCCTTATAGTTCTAAATTAATAAACATAACGATTTCACACACTTCAATGTTGTATTTCATCTGGCAATAAGTCACTATTATACACTTCTAGAGTCTTAATATTCAGCTCCATTGTCTGATGCCCTCACTAAATTTGTTCCTTCTCATGACAATTCTTTTATAATTATGCTGTTTTCTGAGGTACTAAACTTAAATAGGTTGGACTTGAACTCTTGATACTTTGGCCCCTGCCTCCTGAGTGCTGTGGTTAGAGTATATGCTACCACATGTGGCATATATGGCAGTACACTTTTTTTGTTAATAAAAACTTGAATACATATTCTGACTGGGGTTTCAGTGGATACTACTGAGAATATTTATGAAATCACCAAGTTATAAATAGAAGTTCAAAAAAGAAAAAAAAAGACTAATAATCTCTTAGTGTCTATAGCATATTTACCTTTGGTCCTTAAGATGTATCATAAAAACAATAGGTGTTCTATATAATGCCAGGAGCAATAAAATATAGTAAGAAATACTTGAGAAACAAGCAATAAAAATTGTTATAATAATAACAACTATATCCTGGAATACTCATAATCACTTATTACATCTATTTCTTGACATCTTTAGACAAGAGTTTTATAGTTGCATAATTTTTAAAGCTACCATAATCTCACAAAACAAGATTTTAAAGAGGAGAGCAAAATTTTACTACAAAGATAATTAAATTTCAATCCACATATTTGGATTTATCTACTCTATTATCATAACACTGGAATGTACATTCAAGTTAGACTTCCAAAAAAAGTATTTCTAAACAAAGTATTTCCAAACAGAGTAACTATTTAATAATATAGTTCCATTAAACACATAGGAAAGTTTTAATAACAGAATGTACTATATTATGTAGCTATGTTATATCTAGTCAAGATATTCCACATATCTTGTAACCATTCTCCAACTGTTTAAGATACTATTTTCCTATCTTTTTTCCCCCTCAGATGGAAGACAATCTCATATACAAGAGACATCAAGATCAGGAATATTCACACATAACAGTACTGTGTGGTTGGTTCATAGCCACATCTTGTCAACTGAGTCAGTAATGTCCTCTGCAGTCATTTCTCCACATAGCAGAGATCAAATTTAAGAAGCATGAGCTATTTAGTCATATTTAGTAATCATAGTAATCATGTCTATTTAATTTCAATCTATAAAGGCTATTTTTTTCTGACCCCAACATAAAAAAATGCTAGCAGTTATAAAATGTGTATTGATTAGAACTGTTGGAATTTTCCTCATGCTTGCTTCACGTTATATATCTTAAGCAGCATTGCCACAGACTATTAATACTGAATAGGATCCTGGTGGTGCTGTCTTGCTCCAATACTAGGGATGGCAGGTTTCACAACCTGCTTAAAAAGGTCCATGGTTTTCCTTTTCAATTTACTATTTTTCCCTTTGAAGCTATTAACTAATCTGAGGAGAGATACATTTATTTTTAATTAATTTTTTTATTATTATATTCAACACAATATATATTTTTTCTACCAATCATAAAAATGATGGACATTATTAAATGAACATAAAAAGATAAAGTCTTTTTGTTTGTTTTGTTTTTAGTAATGCTTAAAATCTTGGCTCTTACTGTGGTACAAATTCAAAATAAGAACATTTTTTAGACATTGGAGTTCATTGTGATAAGGCTGTACTTCAATGTCCCTCACATCCCCAAAGAATTTTACCTCCATAGTAGCTAAGCTAAGAGTTGACAGTTCTGCTGCGCCAAGGAATGAATCGTAGGCACAATTATTTGGATACAGATTTCCTGCTATGGTTAAAGCTATTTGACTTGAGTGATTATCATTATTCTCAGCCCCAGGGAACAGAAATGGTGTGTGTATTAAGATGGTCTATCCATGAAGTCATTTTTCATCTGTTCCAATGAACAATGGTTCTGCTTGGAGGGTGGCACAGACATTAGGTGAGGGTAAGATTCTGGCTCATTGGTTGTGATGATTTTGAAAAAACATTCATCTCAAAAAAAACAGTAACTTATAAGGTCATCTTCAAAGTTGATAAAATAATTATAAATATCAAGCAAAACAATCAGTCTCACTCTTTGTTGTTTTCTTACAAGCCACCTCCCAAATTGTCTACATTTCTTTTGGCTGTATTTTGAAATATGTAAACTGTTCTGAAAACCAAAGTATAGTATAAAGACATCAAATAAACAATCCTACTAACAGAGAGGCTGAGATAGGGGAAGCATGATTTTAACACTATTATGTGGTACACAGCAAGACACTATCATGTACAAACAAGCAGTAAGTGTATATGTATTGTACAATATTTGACATATTTCTCCAATTACCAAATTAGAGAGACCAATGGGTGACAGCCAACAAATTTCTAATTCCTCATATTTTTGATCTTCAACCAATTAGGATAAGTTGGTAATATTAAATTTCATATTAAGAGATATTAAGGAAAAGTGATTGTTACTTCCTGTTTTTATTTTTTTGCTGTTGTTGTTGGTTAGAGGTCAAATTATGTTTGTGTGGCTATCTTCTTTTGGGTTCGTTAAAAGATTACTTTCTTGCTTTTTCTAGGGTGTAGTTTCCCTCCTTGCATTGGCGTTTTCCATCTATTATCCTATGTAGGGCTGGATTTTAGAAAGATTGTGTAAATTTGGTTTTGTCATGGAATATTTTGTATTCTCTGTCTATGGTAAATGAGAGTTTTGCTAGGTATAGTAGCCTGGGCTGTCATGTGTGTTCTTTTTGGGTCTGTATGACATCTTCCCAGGATCTTCTGGCTTTCATAGTCTCTGGTGA
Organism: Tokudaia tokunoshimensis; assembly: GCA_036184795.1. Taxonomy (NCBI): domain Eukaryota; kingdom Metazoa; phylum Chordata; class Mammalia; order Rodentia; family Muridae; genus Tokudaia; species Tokudaia tokunoshimensis. The sequence goes on along the minus strand of BTHU01000006.1, from coordinate 65,512,188 downwards.
GATGTCTGGTGTAATTCTGATTGGTCTGCCTTTGTATGTAACTTAACCTTTTCCCCTTACTGCTTATAATATTCTTTACTTGTTTAGTGCATTTGGTGTTTTGATTATTATGTGACACAGTATTTCCTTTCTGGTCCAATCTATTTGGAGTTGTGTAGGCCTCTTGTATGCTCATGGGCATCTCTTTCTTTAGGTTAGGGAAGTGTTCTTCTATAATTTTGTTGAAGATATTTACTGGCCCTTTAAGTTGGAAATCTTTGCTCTCTTCTATACCTATTATCCTTAGATTTGGTCTTCTCTTTGTGTCCTGGATTTCCTGGATGTTTTGGGTTACAAGTTTTTTGCATTTTGCATTTTCTTTGACTGTTGTGTCAATGTTTTCTATGGTATCTTCTGCACTTGAGATTCTATCTTCTATCTCTTGTATTCTGTTGGTAATGCTTGCATCTATGACTCCTGATCTTTTTCTAGGTTTTCTAACTCCAGGGTTGTCTCCCTTTGTGATTTCTTTATTGTTTCTATTTCCATTTTTATTTATTTTATTATTATTATTATTTTTATTTTCTATATTCTTTATTTACATTCCAAATGATTTCCCCTTTCCTGGTTTCCCCCTCCCCGAAAGTCACATAATCCCTCCCTCTGTTCCCCATTTGCCTAAGAATTTCATGAATTCATTGTTTTTAATTGCTGAGTAGTATTCCATTGTGTAAATATACATGGAAAATATCTCTGATAAAATTGAAGAAATATATAGAAAAACACATTAAGATTGACTTTCATGGAAAAATTATACAGATAAAATGGTAGGCATAAAAATATTCCTAAGTTGATTTAAAGTGGAATTATAAACATTTTCTGATAAAATTGAAAATCTATAAGGAAAATATTTCTGATAAAACTCAAGAAATATATAGAAAAACACGTTAAAACTATTTCATGAAAAATTATACAGATAAGATGGTAGGCATAAAAATATTCCTAAATTGATTGAAAGTAGAAGTAAAACTATTTTCTGATAAAATTGAAGATTTACATGGAAAATATCTCTGATAAAATTGAAGAAATTTATACAGATAAACTGGTAGGAATTAAAATATTCCTAAGTTGATTGAAAGTAGAATTATAAAGATTTTCTGATAAAATTGAAGATTTACATGGAAAATATTTCTGATAAAATTGAAAAAATATATGGAAAAACATTAAAATTGAAGATTATCATGGAAAATTATACAGATTTTTGTGCCTACCATTTTGTTGGTATAATTGTCCATGATAATCTTCAATTTTAACGTTTTTCTGTATTTTTCTTCAATTTTGTCAGAAGTATTTTCCATGTGGATCTTCAGTTTTATCAGACAATGTCTATAATTTTACATTCAATCAACTTAGGAACACTTTCATGTCTATTTCCATTCTTAGATCCTGGATGGTTTTGTTCATTCCCTTCGCCTGCTTGATTGGGTTCTCCTGTGATTCTTTAAGGGATTTTGGTGTTTCCTCTTTAAAGGCTTCTATCTGTTTACCTGTGTTCTCCTGTATTTCTTTAAGGGAGTTATTTATGACCTTCTTAAGGTTCTCTATCATCATCATGAGAAGTGATTTTAGATTTGAATCTTGCATTTCCAGTGTGATGGTGTATCCAGGATTTGCTATGGTGCAAGAATTGGGTTCTGATGGTGCCAAGTAACTTTGGTTTCTGTTGTTTATGTTCTTATGCCCCCCCCCCCCGCCTGCCCTCCTCCCAACATCTGGTTATCTCTAGTGCTACCTAATTTTGCTATATCTGACTGGAGCCTGTCCTTTCTGTGATCCTGGTTGTGTCAGAACTCCTCAAAGTCAAGCTGTGATCTTGTGATTCTGGGATCCTGTGATCCTGGGTGTGTCGGAGCTCCTAGGAGTCAAGTGGCCTCTGGGACTCTGAGATCCTGTGATCCTGGATGCGTTAAAGCACCTGGGAGTGACCTTCCTTTGGGTGATGTTTAGTTTGAGCCCAAGGTCTGCTCAGGGTACAGACAGGTCTGCTCCAGACCGGAAGGAACCTGTGCCACTGGTGAGGTGGAGCTCCTGTGTACCTGGGTCCCGCTGGTCCTAGTTACTCCTGGTGTTAGGACAGATGTTGTGTCCTCCTGACCTCTGATCCCATGATCCTGGGCATGATAGAGTGCCTGGGAATGGAGCTTCCTCTGGGTGTTGTGGAACTGGCTTCGGAGTTTGTGCCCAAGGTCTGCTCCTACTTTCTTTTCTATACTTCCATTCTTCTCTTGAAACATGTGCATGAGGGGAGGTACTTAACAGAATCTAATACTATAAAGAACTTTTCTTTGATCACTTATTTGTTTTATTATATTTAGCACTATGTACATGTTGATTTGTAAACATAGGTTAGTGTCCACCATTATCAGACTTGTACTGATGCTCCAATTTTTGTCTCTTTCTACCCCATCCATCAATGCACCCAGAGATAGGGTCTCAACACAGCTGGCCTCCGACTTATAATCTTCCTATCTCAACTTTGAAGTGCAGAATCATAGGTATGTCCCAGGCTCAGTTGAAGTTGTTCTTTATACAGACAATGGGGCCCTTTCAAGGAGGCTGCCAGGTCTCTCAATTATGAGCATGCTTTATAATTTGTTAGCACAAGAAGGTCCAACCTAATGCAGTATTTTCGTGACTTGAATTATCATTCAGTCATGTGTATAAGTGCACTGGTTCATGTTAGAACAGGCTAGTATTCAAAATCAAATCAGGTACTCAGGGTGTTCTCTGCTTCTGGCTCTTCACTGTTGTCAGACTGCCTTGAAATAGAGAAATAGGAACTAGGTTGTACATGTTTTTGTACCTATTACATACATACTGTAAATATGTATTCAGGAAAACTTGCTAACTATATACATATGCATGTATGTGTATAATAGAAACCAATGTATTCAGAGGCATGAATTAAGAACCTTTAATTTTGCAACACAATCCACTCTTCTTGGGCTTAGTTTCTCCCAGTGACAAACCTGCTTCCCTCTGTATTTACCCATTTGCTCAAACACAGAGTAAGCTGCTGTATAACAACCATCCCAAATAAGCCTTGAAATGGTTCAATAATGAAACTTTTGCAATAAGATTGATATATAATTTGAGATGTACAAATGTTAAGTATATAAATTATAGCCTTGAACATATGGGCACAGGGGAAAATTTCCTGAACAGAACACCAATAGCTTATGCTCTAAGATCAAGAATTGACAAATGGGACCTCATAACATTGCAAAGTTTCTGTAAGGCAAAGGACACTGTCAAAAGGACAAAGCGGCAGCCAACAAACTGGGAAAAGATCTTTACCAACCCTACATCCGACAGAGGGCTAATATCCAATATATACAAAGAACTCAAGAAAGTAGACTCCGGAGAGCCAAGTAACCCTATTAAAAAATGGGGTACAGAGGTAAACAAAGAGTTCTCACCTGAAGAATATCGAATGGCTGAGAAGCACCTAAAGAGATGTTCATCATCCTTAGTCATTAGGGAAATGCAAATCAAAACAACCCTTAGATTCCACCTCACACCAGTCAGAATAGCTAAGATCAAAAACATAGGACTCTCAGCAGGTGTTGGCCAGGATGTGGAGAAAGAGGAACACTCCTCCACTGCTGGTGGGATTGCAAGCTGGTACAACCACTCTAGAAAGCAGTCTGGCGGTTCCTCAGAAAACTGGGCATGACACTCCCGGAGGATTCTGCTATACCACTCCTGGGCATATACCCAGAGGCTTTACCTGCATGCAATAAGGACACATGCTCCACTATGTTCATAAGGAGCCTTATTTATAATAGCCAGAAGCTGGAAAGAACCCAGATGTCCCTCAATGGAGGAATGGATACAGAAGATGTGGTATATCTACACAATGGAATACTACTCTGCAATTAAAAACAATGAATTCACAAACTTCTTAGGCAAATGGTTAGAACTGGAAAATATCATCCTTAGTGAGGTAACCCAATCACAAAAGAACACACATGGTATGAAGTCACTGATAAGGGGATATTAACCCAGAATCTCGGAATACCTAAGACACAATTCACATATCAATTGATTTCCAAGAAGATGGAAAGAGAGACCCCTGGTCCTGGAAAGACTGGATGGAGGGGAATACCAGGACAGAGAAGTGAGAGGGGACTGAATGGGGAACAGGGGGAGGGAAGAGGGCTTATGGGACTTTCGGGGAAGGAAGAACCAGGAAAGGGGAAATCATTGGGAATGTAAATTAAAAAAAATATAGAAAATAAATAAAAAAAATTAAAAAAAATTATAGCCTTGATAAAGAGATGTCGGTGTAAATCATCCGCTTCTCAATATACATAATTTCCAACTAAGGAAAACTTTTACATCCTTTTCCAGATCCATTTCCCTTGCCTTCCTAAAAAAAAAAATCCTTGAAAGTACATTTCATTTTTTTATTAGAATGAACTTGTCTATAGCCATGCACAGTACACCACTTGATTCTTCTTTTGATCGGGATTTCTACAAGATTTATCCATATCCTAGGCTACATAAGTTGCTAATTCTGCATTATATTGAGCAACATCACAAGTTTTTTTTTTAACATTTATTCAGATGTAGATATCTTTGTTGTGTCAAGGTTTGGCTATTATAAGTACGTTTCCAATGACAAGTTCTTTTTCTAGACATGTTTTTATTTCTCTTGGGTAAGGACCAGAAAAGGAGCTGCTGGGTAAAACAGTGGGAGTGTGTTTAATTTTATCAAACCTGCCACTCTTCCCACTAAGTAGCAGTAACATCTAACATTTCCACCAAGAAAAGTCTAAAAGGTCTGCTTTTTCTTCATTCTAAACATTCCAGGGCCAATCTTTATTTGTTTAGTTAATTTTGGTGATTGTTAAAGAAACTGTTTATTTTTTTAATCAGTGACTAAGGTTTTTAAAATCTCCAGCAATGATGTCACATTGTTAAGGATTTCATGTAACTTGAAAATCCTATTATTAAGTATACAGACATTTGTAACTGTACATTTTCTTCATAAAGTGACCTTTGACTACTGAGCTGTCTTATGTTGCCATCACTGATATGTTCTTTAAAGCTTCCTTTGTTTATTAATGCTACTTGGCTTTTGGATACTTTCACTTTAGAAAGAGCAGCCAGTGCACTTAACTACTGAGCTGTCTCTCCTGCCCATATTTTCATTTTCCTCAGTGAATATCAAGTGCTACCAATAGAATTCTGGTGAACAATTTTTTAATTTCTGCTTTTTTCCTCCCATTCTTTTCTTTAAGCACTTGAATATACAATTGCAATATTTTCTGCTTTGTCTATCTCCTTTTTTTTAAGTGAAAAATCAAGTATTTTTCCAAATATTGCTATCCTGTGTGGAAAGTGTTTCATTTGATTTTCAAAATGTATTTAGAAAAAAAAATACCTTTGTTTTTGTTGTTTCCATTACTGTTCTGACAGACATACTTTTCTGAATAAATAATGCAACCAGAAACTGATAACAAGTGACATTAATTGTTGTCAGCTATGAGATAGGAAAAGCATATACTCACTTCATCTGTGAGTTCACCAAACACTGTGATGACATCTATTAAAAGGCTGGCAGTGTAGAAGGACTTGATCATGTTTCTGGAAGAGAAAGGGTATTCTAATTTAAATTAACAAACATTGAAATGTAGTCATGCAGCCATAAAAAAAGAAAAAAAAACCTTAAAAACACTGAAATTAATGTTTGAAATAGAATCTGTCCCAAGAACACAAATGGGAATCAATTGCTAGTATTATCAGAAGCCAGTAATACACTCTAAGTAAATGCTGTACGGTTTTATTGTGGAGTTCGATTTTTTTTTTTTTTTTGCTTTTAGGAATGTAAGGCATGGTCAGAATCTCTATCAAACCACAATGTATTTCTATGGTTTTAAATATTATAATAGTGACTAATCAGTCAGCTAAACTGGCTAGTCTAGTATTCTTTCTTGGATTTTGTGTTTGCTTGTTGAAGCAGTGTCTTGCAATGCAGCCTCTGTTGATCTTGAATGGTTGATGATCCTCCTATCTCAAAATAACTATGTGCCACCACACCCAGCTAAGCTGGTATGTTTTTAAAATTTACTGCCATCAGGACAAATTTGTTTTGACTATTTTTACTAAATGTAATGAATGGCTAATTGGGATAAGTTTACTGAGAAATAAGTTTGACATAGCTAGTTCCAAAAGTTATGTTCTGTAAATAGAAAGGCCCATAACATCTGTAACCTAAAATTCATTGTGGATTTACAATTTCATAATATATAAACCATTACTCGGGTGGTCAGAAAGAATTCAGCTGGAAGCTGTCTAACTCTGGTCAGAAGGTAGACAAACTTGTCAAAGCGTTTGTATTTTCTCGTGCTCACTTACTTGTGAAATCGTCCACCTCGATCTTCATTGTCTGCGTACAAGAACATTTTCAAAGCATAATTTTCCAAATGAGCACAACCAACTATTTCTTGAGTAACAGCTTCATTATCCCCCAACTGTTTCTTAAGCTAAAATAAAATCAGACACATAGCTCATGATTTGTATTCTCAGAAGGGTCTACTTATGAACAAGTAATTCTAATAATTACTTTAAGTAAATTACTTTACATTCATTTCAATAAAAGTTGTAACAGCAAATCTTATAAAAATAAAAATAGGTCCACACCAGCCTTCTGTATTCAAACAAAAGCCCAGTTCCCACACAGGGATGAAAATGTAGAGGTACAATTGAGGTCTAAAGATAAAAACAACCAAAAATAAAGGACAACACTGCTACGTATCCTGGTGAAGAATCAAAACCTGCTAAATATTAATTACCCAGTCGCTAAAAAGTACCCTAAAATGGAGCTAGAAACTTCTCAAGCACATAATTTAAAATTTAACTGTGACCCAATTCAGTTTGTATCAAATATAAAAAGAAGACTAGAAGCATCACTGTGCCCTAAAATAGTACCTTCAGAACAAGTTTAAAGGCGAGCTAACACCAAACTAGAATTACACAGTGACAAACTCATTGCCAGATTAATTCACTTAAAGATGTACAGTCCAAGTCAACAGAACTTCAGCTATGCAGATTTTAGTTTACATATTCCTCCACTGCATATACAGCAATCTGAAATATTTACAATCAAACGAGTTTCTGTTTTTCTTGTCTAGGACCATATTATTGGAATAAAATTATTTTCAGGAATTATCAGATTCAGGCAACCATAGTATTACAACTGCTTCTATTAGAGTCTGACTGGAGAGGTAGCTCAGGGGTTAAGAGCACTTATTCTTGCAGAGAAAATGGATTTAGTTCCCAGCACCCACATGGTGGCTTAGAATAATCTGTCATTCACGTTCTAGAGGATCTGATGCCCTCTTCTGGCCTCTGCAGGTACTACACACATGTGGAACAAATGCATGCATACAAACACTCATGTGTGCATGTGCACACACACATATATATGATATCAGGACTGGCTACTAGGCGAGCTAAAGTAAAGCTTTAAAAATTAAAATAGAATAATTTAAAGATCAGAAGTGATATATATAATGTTAGAATTTAAGGTGATTTTGACTAATCTGATTCTGAAAAACAGCAGAAAAACACCCAAATGGTCACATAATACAATTCACTATGTTCAAGCTGAAAAAAGATTTGCAAAACCAGATTTAGTTCTAAAAAATTAGTGAGAATATGATACTTCATCTTATTCACGACATATTTGACACTTTAGAGTAAAATGCAAACAATGTATTATAGAGATATGCATTCACATGAATGAACTTACCTGACGTCATTTAAACTCCTGGTGAATCCTTACATAAATGTGACTATACGAATTGCAAAGAACTGAGTTCTGCTTATCCTGAATTTTTATCTTAGTTGTTATTACTAGCGTTAAAGAGACATATTCCATATGGATGTCTGTGAAAGGTGGAATTTTACAAATTCACTTCTATGTGTGAAAGTCATTTCCCATCTTCTCCAGCAGCATCTCTGCCATAGCACTCCAATTCACTTTACAACCATGGAAGCAACACTAGAAACCAGGAGACAGCCACAGCAAGTCAGAGGGGCACTGTATCTATGGCTGCCAATCACAGCTAGGCTCTGTCTCTTAAGTTTTCTGTTGCTATGATAAAAACAATTACCAAAAGCACCTTGAGGAAGGAAAGGTTTATTGGCTTACACTTTCAGGCCACAATCCATCTTTAAGGGAAGTCAGCATAGGAATTGAAGGCAAAATCCTAGAGCAGAAACTGTGAAAGAATGTTTCTAACTGGCTTGCTCTCTGGTTCTCTTAGGTAAGTTTTCTTATACACCCATCTGCCTAAGGATGGTATCACCCACAGTGGGCTGAGACCTCCTGTACCAATTATTAATCAAGACAATTCTTCACAGACATGCCCACAGGCCAATTTCATCAAAGCAATTCAACTGAATTTGCCTCTTTTCAGTGATTTAAGTCATATCAAGTGCAAATTCAAACTAACCATAACACCTGAATAGCAGGGCAAAGGAGTAAACCCTGATTACTAAGACTACTTAATGGTCGGCATTGGATTCTTTATCCAGTGACATCCAATCTAACAACTCCATTTTCCCTTAATCGACCTGCACAGTAACCTGTAAAGTTAAACCCTGTGGAAGGGTCAGAGTTGTTAGCTGCCCCACCACCGTCGAACAAGTAGAGGAGGGTATGTGGCCTGCCGGTAAGAGGAAGGGAAAGAGAATAAGCAATTGGTACCTCTTTCTTCATGATTCCTTTCACTAAATAGCCCATTTTATTACAGTAAGAGCTATTAAGAATTCTTCAATCAACAATCCACATGATTATGTGAAGGAAGGTGACAACGGCCTTACTTCTCATGAAAGGACGAGCAGAAAGCCATCTATGATAATGTGGACACAACAATAATCGGGCCTACTTCATATCTGAAACTCCCCTGGCTATGATGTGGGTTTCTAAGCTTCCTCATTTTTCTCCATGTATAATGTGACATTGCGAAGTGTTGCTAGGAGAAGAACTGAAATAACAGAAAATACATGCACAAACATAAAAAATAACATGTCATATAAAACAGCCAGATAGTAAGTTATTAGTGTGTAACTTACAGCTTCTAACTGATCCATTAGCTTTGATAAAAATTTACGACACTCAGGAGTTTTACTATCAATCTTCATTCCAGTTTGCATAGCATATAAACGACCTATACAGAAAAGAAAAAATATGTTGGCTTTAAATTTCTATACTTTAAAAAAATCCATCAGTTATTTAATTAGGTCCATGGTCAAGAAATTTATAATACCCATTCTTGGGGATAACTTCCATTGGTTAGGATATAAGGGGATGGCCCACAGACCCAGACCTGGGGAAAACTTTGATTTTTGGCAAAATGTGTAAGTCATGAGTACACAGCTTTCTGATCAATTTTAACTGTTTGATAATTTTTTATTTTCCTTTTTCCATTATATCTATCTTGCCATCCTTGTGTCTGGGCTTTGACTTGCTATTCTTGAGGTAAGCACCGATGACTGGACACCGGGAGTTGTGCTTACTGCAGGACTATTTTTTTTTTTTTGCCCCTGAGGCTCAAGAGGCTTTGCATCATATCCTGAGTAGAAAAACCACCTAGAATTCTGCTAAGCATACTAGCTAAGGAACCACCATTCTTGTTCCCAGCTACTGGCTTGTGAACTGTCTTAGTCTTCATAGCTGAGCAGCTGAGTATGTCTTCCTACACGCCCTTTCCAGAACACACAACAAGACTAGGAACGCGGATCTTGAGTATTCTTGTCTCGTGCTCTGCCGGTTGGAACACGCCGACCACACTGCTTTCCTGGCTCTTGACTTTACCTTTGGTCCAGCTTCCTGGATTTCTAAGGCACCAGCTTATGAGATGGGAAGCAGCTCAACTTTTATACTTTAAATATTTCTTTTAAGTGACTGCATGTTTAAAATATTTTTGCCTAGTAAGAAATTCAGAATTTGTATAAATTTAAAATAAAGATTAATTTCTTACGGATTTTATCTATAAAAACACAAAATCTTACCTAGAAATGCAAGATGGGCATCACACTAATACATCTTTACAAGTAAGGCCTTCTTTTCCCATCATGTTAAAAACAAATAAAAAGCTAGGTAGGCCCTATGGTGTCAAAAGGATATATAATTTAACTGGTGAGTCAAAACGTTAAAAGACAAGACAAGACAAGACAAAACAGCATAAAATACAATTCCATGGAAAGAGTGCTTGCCAAATTAGTGGAGCGAATAGGCAACTTGGGTTAGGGTGGTACCAACAGAGGCTTGAGCTGAAGTTTATAGGGAGAGCTGGTTCAGCCATTTCAATGTACTTTTTCCCTTTAAATAACTAAACCTCTTTAAAAACTAATAAAAGCATTTGAGATAGGGATAAAACTGAAGCCCTCTTTAACAAACATCCCAGTTTCAACAATTTCCAATGTGGAGAACTAGAAAGGTTTATTATGGTGGTGACTTTATAGGATCAACATACAAACAAAGTCTGTAATTCCTTCTTCTACAACACAACATGTCCTAGAGACGGCAGGCCTACTGTTTCACAGCGCACATGGATTCTTCTAGCAAATACACACTCGGGCAATTCTAAAAGTTGACTGTTATAATTAATTTTATGTTACAGTACTTCCCATGCACAGATTTACAAGTTCCCTGGGTTAGAGAAAAATGAGAGGTAGCAGTCCCTAGTGCCATCTGCACTGAGAGGTACTTGAAGGTGTGCTTTAAAACAAAGTACCACTATATAGTTACTTCTATGATATATGCAAGCACCTATATTTCTTCAACTCACAAGAGCTGATACTGAACACAAAACCCTGTCAATCCTGGGATTGAGAGTTGTTTCTTGTTGCGTTTCCTGATGACTAAACTGGCATTACATATTTCCTAGACATCTTGGTATTCTGCTTTATGAATCAGGGCTGCTTTCAATATTAAAATCTTCCAAATATGTTTTCTTTGTAACAAATTAGTTTGAAGAACTATTGTTTTTGGTTTTCTTTGGGAGGTGGGGAGGAAGAGGCAGAGATTAAAACTGGGATATCATGTTAGGTGAACATAATAACAACATCTTTACTTGAGATGAGATAGACAGGAATGTTCTCACCAAAAGATGCAGTAGACTGCATTTCTCTCTTGTCCCCTAAGCCCCCGAACCAGTCCTATTCTTTAGTAACTTGTCTTGTCTGGGAAGATGCCTTAGTTAGTCTTCATCCACTCTAACCCCCATTAGAACATGGTTGATTCTTATCTCCTTGTTAAACCACTTCTATTTCTTTTTAGTTTGCCAAACTTGGGTCTAGTTTAGTTAGTTCTTCTGTACTTGAATTTGAATCCTGACCTTTTTTTTTGGTTTTTTTTGATGAGCTACCCATGTCCTCTTATAGGGTTTGGTAAGATTTCTTCTCACAAGTTCGTTACACATTTCAGATAGAAACATGTTAGCTATAAATATTTTGGGTACTCTTTAAAAAATGACTTACATTTGTGACTTTACCAAATGAACCTAAGTTTGGGATCTTCTTTTATCTGCATACATTTACAATTCAGCTAGATGATTTTTATTGTTTTCTTATGACTTAATTTTCCAAATTTAACTCTATCTTATATTATACCTTTAAGTGACTCATAGTTGAAAATCATTTAATACCTTATCTTTTTTTTTTTTTTAGTGATCTGTGATTCTTTAATATATTTTACTTTGTATACTATCTGCTTATTTGAGTTTGTTGAAATCTTGGATGAATGCCTTCATAAATATTACGATAATGTCCTCATATGACATTAGCCTTTTTGTCTCCTAAATTTAATCCATGTTTTACAGTATTTTAAAGTTTCTTAGAGGTCATTAAATGTCTTTGTGCTTATTTTTAAGAGTAAGGCTTCTACAAGGAAGGAATCAGTTCAATGCCGGTGTCTATGCCAGACTGCTTACATTTTTCCCAACAGTCACCAACCTCAGCTACGCCAAAGTGGAAACCTCTATGCACATGAACCTGTGTTAGCAAAACAGCTGGGACGGACTGTGGGAAGATAATATAAGCACATCTAATGACATTTTAATCTGTTTTCTAAAATATTTACTTTTATGTATTCATTTAAAGTTTATACAACAATATGTAGTTAATAAATTATAGACAATATTATTGGAGATTGGTGTTCAATACATATATTTAGTCCTTCAGGGTAGATGAAATGTGACAAACTGTACACCAATTTTTCCACCAATCAAATATTTTTTGGCTCTAATCTAGCCCAAGCCTCTTCTGCACATACTGCTTCAGAATCAGCATCCATGGGACTAAGGAGTATTTCCTTAGTCCCATGCTTCGTCCTAACCAAACCTGCTATCACTTCCAGGCATCAGAATTGTAGTCCTCAGGTAACCATTATTTTTTAACTTCCCCCACAGATTGCCTATCTGGGCTTTACAAATTCTGCTGTTATCTAATTTTAATCTCTCTCCAGTGTCTTCTCAACTCTCACAGGCTGCTTGTGTCCTCTCCCACCCAATATTATCATGTCTGCAATGCCTGTGGATCTCAGGGTCTTTCCTTGTCCATCTGGGATACTCCTGAAACTTTCCTGGTTACATGGGTACTACTGTAGCAGAGACTGCTGGGTGCCTTCTCTTCTCCTTTGCCAGCTTCCTATCTTTCTGCTATGCAGACATGCATACACTTTGAAATGAGCATTACATTTTGCACTGCTCAAAACATAAATACGGCCTTGTATGAGAGCTAAACTTAACTTTGCAGAACCAGAAACTGCTGGGAGAGACTTTCATAAGGTTTCCTTCCAGCTATAAATTGCAGGGAAAAGTCTCACTCACTTCCTTCACCTCTTCCTTGCCATCTAGAACACTAACTACTACTTCGTAACTCAACTCTAGCATTCACCTTGGACTTTATGCAGCCTTTGCAATGTGCTAGTTGCTAGCTCTGAAACTACACAGAGATTCACTGACAATGTGTACTGCTAACAAGTCTTTCTTTTAAACAGGGAGTAAATCCTTAATTATTAGTTTCCATCTTCTGTAATAAGCAAGCCAATCTAATTCAAGGGTAATGTGGCATGCTTAGTGACCTCTACCCCACTGCATGCTCTGCTCACATACTGTCACCCCCCACCCGAGTCACCATCTCCAGGCTCATATATACAGGGGAAGAAAGTCTGTAAAGCACAGCTCTGGAAATGCAATGCTCTGTTCTTCTAACACTTAACTGCACGCACTCCAAGCTTCCAGTTCTTGAGAATCTTTCCACTTTTAAATCATAATCTGTCTTCCTCCAGCTATCTCTGCAGCCACATTTAATTTTACAATGCATTTTTCTTTTGGCTTTTTGAGATAAGAGTCTTGCTATGTATGTCAGGCTGGCCTGGGACTCACTCACTAGATCTTCTCAGACTCTGATTTGACATTTATGTATTAGCTAAGTGTCTTACAATTTGAAGTTTGAAATAATAGAAGATATATTCTCCAACACTGATTTAAAAAAAAAACCTTAAATCTCTGTATGAAAGAAAATGAGAGCATCTTTTGCCACATAGATGGAAAAAATCACCACTTTCAAACAGATGCCTGAGATAATCAATTCATAGTAGAAACAGAAATATAATAAAAATTAATGTGCAACACTGAAAACACCTATTAAGGTAGACCAAATGTGTGGGTAGCTAAAGTCGTCTACAAGAATATTTCATATTGGAATTTCTTTTAGGAGAGAGAGAGAGATGGATAATTGAATTGTTTTCTAAAATTATAATGACACCTTACCCCACTTCCACATACACCTCCACCTCCACTCTTTTTCAAATTCATGGTCTCTTTTTGTTTGTTTTTAGAAATAAATATTATTTGATGATGAGTAATGAGGTATGTTTGCAAAAGGATTAAGTACTTTTCATTCCAACTTTAGTTTAATATGAGGCATTCAGGAGACAAACATTCACTAATCATGAAAGTATGCATTATTCAAGGTTCCAGACTCTGAATATAAATATTCTAACAGATCTTGCTTATCCAAGAGAAATGTAAAAATGCCTAACATGATGTAAATATAAAATTTTAATATATATACATATATATATGTGTGTGTATATATATATACACATACAACAGTGAAGAATAAGGCTTTATTAAATTAAAATATTATATTAAAAGAACATGGCATTGAAATACTATGATATATATTGACATTTAAAAACAAAATTTATCTCAAAAAGTAGAACTGAAAATACTATACTATTTTGAGTAGGTAGCTGCTATATGCTCAGTATTATCCTTTGTGCAGCAACTACTGAGTCAAACACTGAATTATATGCACTGTTTTATATCAGATATAATTGTACTACTTTCCAAAGGAAAACTGCAGCAATAACCTCTTCCCCTGCCAATATACGCAGTTTGGCCACAAATGAAAACAAAACAATGAACAAGGAAGCAGAATAAGTGAGTGTCTACTAAAGGGTATACATCCACCCTTCATTAAACAAGGATTTTGCAGTTCCTGTCATGATACAACTACTTTTGACGTATGAATTAATACATCTAGGTTTTAAAATATGTACAAAATCAGCCAATGCTCACACTTAACATTACGGATAGTAGCACTGTGCTGATGCACAGCAGGCAGTATATGGAAACTGATTATTCAAATGACACCTTAAGCTGCACTGGGTGGAGCAAACCTGGACTCTAAGATACTTTTAAGGCTGAAACAAGAGAATTTGCCAGGTTCAAGACTGGCCCATGAAACTGAATGATTTCAAGGCTAGCCTAGGCCTTAGAATGATATCCGAACAAAATACATAAAATATGTTTCCTAACAGCAGAAACAACAATCCATGGTATCTAGAGAAAAGATACAAGCATGAAGCACCCAAGATCAGCCCAGCACTGTGCAGGAGTACGCTCTAAACTCAGAGGAAGGACAACAGTTCCAAGCAAGGACAGTATCTCTTCTGGTTAAACTGGGAAAATAGAGTTAACTTAGGAGCCTCCCTCATCCCAGGTCTTTGTTTCTTCCTGGAGATGTACCTACCTCCTCACTCTGTCAGTTGTAGATCTCCATCTGGCCATCCCTCCTGTCCCATCCCACACCTGATCCTGAACCCCCATTCTCCTCCCTATCCCCTTTCCCACTCAGTTCCCTCCCTCTATCTATCTCAAGAAAGGAGTGGGAGATGGGCGGAGGATTGTGGGAGGGGGTAACCAGGAGACGAGCAGTGAGCAGTATGTATAAAGTGAGTAAGTAAAATAATTAATTAATTAAATTAAAAACAAGAATAATAACAACAAAGAAAGAGTTC
Organism: Tokudaia tokunoshimensis; assembly: GCA_036184795.1. Taxonomy (NCBI): domain Eukaryota; kingdom Metazoa; phylum Chordata; class Mammalia; order Rodentia; family Muridae; genus Tokudaia; species Tokudaia tokunoshimensis. The sequence goes on along the minus strand of BTHU01000006.1, from coordinate 65,496,824 downwards.
CGGGAGATTGAGGCAGTTGTAAGTTGAAGGTCAGGGTAATGACCTGAAGGAACCTATACAAAAAGAAGTCCATTAGTCTGCACAGCTAAACATAGTTGAAGTTGGCTGAACACTACCACAGGTCTGTGCAGGGGAAAACTCCACAGAGCCAAAGAACACACAAAGGCTATGTGTCTACCTCTTCCCAAGCATGCACACAGTGCTAGATACATTTAGGTTCCAACTAGACCGTGGAGAGTCCTGGATACTTACCCAGAATATTCAGGAGACTCTGAAACCATACTTTAGTAGTGGGACCAACCTGTCCCTAAAGAAAAGCTCTTTTATCTATCCTCTCCAAAGGCTATTGTACCCATGCTCCTCACAGAGCTAGAAACAACAATGGTGACAACACTGGGAAACAAACAAAAGAACAAAGCACAGAAGATCCAAAGAACCACAAATACCTTGAATGTCGGCCAGATCAAGTCTTTTGAATGTGTCCTATGTCCAAGCAAGAATTACTAAACATACAGGTGTGAAAATACAACAAATAAAGCTATAAGCCAACACTACAAGCAGATCAAGCGATGTTAAAATGAAGGAACTATCAGATGGCAATCAAATACTGGGAAACTAATACTAAAACATTAATAAAGAGCCAGTAAAGGGAAGAAAAGGAGAAATATAAACAAAGGGACTCAAATGTAACACCTAGAAAAAATCATCCAAAGTAAAAAGTTTACTCGATATGATTAGCATTACAGTATAAACATACAAAGCAAAAGAGAGGGAGAGATACACAGAGAGAGGGAGAGACGAAGGAAGGGAGGGAGGGAGGGAGAGAAAGTATGAGTGTGTGTGTGTGTGTGTGTGTGTGTGTGTGCGCGCGCGCGCGCGTGTTACTGAGCCTTAGAAATAGCATTAGAAACCACCCAAAATAAAACTGGAAGAAAACAATCTTAAAAAAAGAAAAAAGACAAACAACCTAAAAACCTGTCTCTGTGGTCCAGGAAACTGTCAAGCGACTAGCTTACATGTGACTAGATTCCAAATGAAGGGATCCAGCCAGTAAGGTCTCCAAAAGGAGGTGAAGGGAAAAACAAACTGTCAAGTCCAGTACACTGCAAGTGCATCTGTCAAAAAGAAAGGCTGAGGTGAAAGCTTACTTCCTGCAGTAGAGGCTGAAATAATTTCAGCATCGAATGGAGTAGGAAATGGCAGAGTTCTGGGAGAGAAAAGGAATGCTATCATTCAAAAAGGAAGGGGACTGGTGAAAATGGTACTTATGTGGTCAAACACAGGAAAAATTAGCTTCTCACTTTATAAAACAGAATGGTTAAAAATAAAATGTAAAAAATATAAAATAAAAAGTAACATAAAAATACAGGGTACATGACATATGTATGAACACAATACCAACTATAGGCAAAAGGTAGGAAAAAAGCAATAAATACTTTATGTGTAAAGTTATATAGGATATGATAGCAGACTGTAATGCCTTAATGCAAACTTCATAATGGTTACCAATAAATAAGAAACTTATTAATTATAATAAATATATTATTGGAAGAACGACAGAATTCTTAAACAAAACAAAAACAAATGCTCGAGAGGACTGAAGAGAAGGCTTAGTGGTTCAGAGCACTCTAGGTGTTCTTGTAGAGGATCTGGGTTCTATTTTTAGCACCTACATGGAGGAGCAGGACACACTCCATAATAATTTCAGTTCTAAGTGATTCGATGCCTTCTTCTGGCCTTTGCAGGCACTGCATGCATATGCTACACAAACAAACAGGCAGGTAAAAACACTGACTTATACACACATACCCTTGCCCCCCCCACACCAAAGCGTACCCAAATTATCTGTCAAAGAGTCAGAGAAAGAAACAAAAACCAGAAAGAGCAAATACAACACTCTTGTTATCAGTGTTGTATTTGAGTTTTCTGGTTTTTGTAAGAGTATTTGAATTCAAACACATTAGTTATAAGTAAAACAAATGATTTACTTCAATTAATAGGTGGTTATTCTCCTAAGTAAAAATATAAGACTCAAGAATATATGTTCTTCAAGACTCCAGTGATCTGGAGTAATAGTAATTTAAAGATAACTAGCATTAAGTGGTATTTAAGAATCATGTACTTACATAATCATTTAAAAGAGGTAACATCGAAGTAGTTCACCACAAAAATATCATGAAGCTGATGCTACTTTTGGCCCAAGATTACTAATAAAGTGTACACTTCCTGCCATCTGATTCTCAAAGGTGCTAAAACTATATGTCAGAGACAAGATGGACTCTTAAACAAACAGTGCGGGAACCTGGACAGTCAGATGTAAAAGTGTCAGTCTCTATTTTATGGCTCTGAAACTCAACTGAAAATGGATCCAAGTCCTATCAAAGCCTTGAAATCATAGGGGAAACCCTTCACACTAGAGACATAGGCAAAAACTTTAAGAACAGGATTCAAAACAGCTTAGGGAATAAAATCAAGAATTGACAAATGTTAATTACATAAAATTGCACAGCAAAGTAATTACCAAAGAAGAGACAATCTGCAGAACACAAGAAAACCTTTGCTATCTATATATCTGGGAAATTAATATTCAGAATGTATAGAACATTAAAAAAATCTAAGAAATAAGTGAACAAATGTGTGTTGTTCAAAACAACTCAATAGTCAATCAACAAATAAAAAAATTTCAACAGTGTCAATCACTGTGGAAATAGAAGTCAAAACTACATCGATGATTCTTCATCTTATCTCACTCAGAATGGCTAAGACGAAAACCAACAATGCTGGTATTTGTGGGGGTCACATTCATGCACTGTGAATGGGAATATAAAGAAGTACAATCATCATAAAAATCAGGGTGGAACGGCAACATCTCTGCTTCCCGAGGAGGCTTCCTCTCAGAGCTGTGTGGCTCCTGGGCTCTTCTGTCTCAGGATGCCCTTCCACTGGGACACTGTCCCACTTCAGAGCTGTGGGGTTCCTGGGTTCCCTCATCACAGGGTCACAGGATAACCTTTCCTTTGGACATAAATAAGCATTTTTTCCTCAAAAGAACTGAAGCCTAAGGATCTCAGTTGGCACATGAAGTTACAGAAGATAGCAGGTGTGAATTTGCACATGGTTTTACATTTTAGTCACTTCAAATAGTATGTGTAATGAGTTTAAGAAGGAAGTTGTGTGATTCTTAACTCTTTTGTAAGTATTAGAAAGTTTCTAAAAAACAAAACAAAACCCATGCATTATTTGGCCAATGATTCTAAAGGTGGCAAAACAGTACTGTCTATTGCTTCTAGAAGGAGCAGGAAACACATGGGATGCACTGTGAGCTATGTGCACGATACCAAAAAGGCAATATTGGATGTTTACCTTCAATGTCGGCCACATGTTTCTGTTTGTTTGTTTTTCTGTTTTCTTTTGAGCCAAGGTCTCTTAACTGAACCTAGGGCTTGCTGAGTAGATAGACTGGCTGCCCAATCAGTTCCTGATATCCACCTGTCTGCATTTTGAGTGCTGGGATTACAGTGCAACACTGTCTTGCCTGGCTTTTATGTGGGTGTTAGCAATCAAAGTTGGGTCATCAGGCTTGCATGGTAAGCACATTACAACTGAGCCACTTTCCCAGTGAATGCAGTGTATTGGGGAATTGTAGCCACTTATAATGACTTTCTAAAATGTGCCAGGCAGTTCTGTCAACAAAGATCTTCCATGATGTCCAGCCCTCTTTCCAAAAGGAAATGGTAATAAATTGAGTCTCAATAAACAAAAGCACCCACTCCCCAAAACTTGATAAGCCCCAGTACAGAAAAACAAAAGTAATCATAACAGCTAAATGAAGCAGAATTTAGCAAGCATATCTACTGAAGCCTACTGTAGACAGTCTGCTGCTGTTCATAAAGGATGTAGGTTTTCACCTCTGAGCAGTCAAACGTAACTATTATGAAAAGCAAGCAGTACCAACTAGCTTGAATTCTCTGGGATGGCAAAGAAAGAAATGAAAGTTGAGGGGTTGCACAGCCTGTATTCCTGAAATCCCAGCCTTTTTCTGAAGAGCTTTATTTAAACAAAGGAGAGTATTTGAATGACTAAAATGACTACAGCTACAGAACAAAACAGGGGTACCCTTATACTTACACAAAGTAATGTAACACATGTTGGTGAGGTTGTGGAGAAAGAGGTACACACCTCCATAGCTGGTGGGATTGCAAACTGGTACAACCACTCTGGAAATCAATCTGGAGGTTCTACAGAAAATTGGAAATAGATCTACCTGAAGACCCAGCAATACCACTCTTGGGAATATACCCAAAAGCTGCCCCACCATGCCACAGGGGCACGTGTTCCACTATGTTCATAGTGGTCTTATTTGTGAAAGCCAGAAGCTGGAAACAACCCAGATGTCCCATGACAGAAGAATGGATACAGAAAATATGGCTCATTTACACAACGGAATACTACTCAGTTACTAAGAACAAGGACATCCTGAGTTTTACACACAAATGGATGGAACTAGAAAATATCATTCTGAGTGAGGTAACTCAGACCCAAAAGGATATGCATGGTATGTACTCACTAATAAGTGGATATTAGTCAAAAAAGTACAGAATTCCTAGGATACAATCCACAGAACTCAAGAAGGTTAACAAGCTGAAGGGCCCTGGTGAGGATTCCCCAATCCCACTTGGGAGGAAGAAGAAAGCAAACATGGGGGGCAGAGGAGGAAAGGACTTGGGTTGGATAGGGGTCAGGGACAGGGAGGCAGGGAACATGATCAGATATTGGGGGAAACAGGACTGAAGCCCTGAGGGCCAGCAGAAAGAAAGGAAAACAGGCAACCTTCTCAGGAGGTAGGAGGTTGGGGGAACCCTCTAGAATGCACCAGAGACCTGGGAGATGAGAGACTCTCAGGACTCAAATACCCAACAGCAGGGAGAAGGAAGTTATAGAGCCCACCTCCAGCAGGAAGACAGGGCCATCTCACAGTCAAAACTCTGACCCATAATTGTTCCTGTCTGAAAGAATTGCAGGGATGGAAATGGAGAGGAGCCTGAGGAAAAGAAGGTCCAGTGACAGGCCCAAAGTGGGATCTAGCTCAAGGGGAGGTGAGGCTATGGAGCACTTACAAAAATGTATCTCACTCTGGAAGACCCAACAAGCAACTGAAAGAGTAAGATGCAGATAATTGCACACAACCAATGGACAGAAGCTTCCACCCCAGTGGTTGAATTAGGGATAGGCTGAAAGAAGCTGAGGAGGAGGGTGACCCTGTAGGAGGACCAGCAATCTCAATTAACCTGGACCCCTGAGATCTCTCAAACACTGGACCACCAACCAGGCAGCATACACCAGCTGATATGAGGCCCCCAACACATATACATCAGAGGACTGCAGGGTCTGGGTTCAATCAGAGATGATGCACCTAACCCTCAAGAGACTGAAGGTCCCAGGGAGTTTAGAGGTCAGGTGGGGTGGGAGGTGGGGGGTGTAGGCATCTTTGCGGAGACAGGGGGTGAGAAGGAGGTACGGGATATGGAACAGTTAGTTGGAGGTTGGACAGGGAGGGGGGGATAAAATATGTAGTGTAAAAAAATAAATTAAAAAAAATTCTGCTTTTATATCTTATGTCATATCTGACTGAAACAGTCACATTTATCCACAACATCCTCAGGAACTACTTAATCTTTCTGTGATCATATAAACAGAGTCTCAAGAAACTGTTTTCAAGGTCACTGAAGGTCTATGGTTTTACAATGCCACCCCCTAGAGGAATCTTGAAAAGCCAAACTGGAATGTTCATATTTTTAGTTACAGTGAACTTAAAAAGAGATCTTTCTGGATTTGGCCTGTAGCATCAAATCTGGTAGTATCTAAATTGTTGTAATACAATTTTGTTAGTGAGGACTCAAATATTTTCTGGTTTGATTAAAGAAAGGGTGGGCACTTAGAGATAAAAGACCCTGCTAAGTTTTTACTAGCATCTGAGGCTCCTCACTGCCTATGCCTTTTAATAGTTTTTGATTTCAGTTTTTAATGGCTTTATTTATTTTTTATAATATGAAATGTCAACTTAAAGTAAAAGAAGCAATCAAAAGCAAAAATTCCATACATATACAAACATGCTATTGCTTATGAATATATATGAGATTCTTTGTCCTACATTTTTATATAACTTGTTATCTTATAAAATGCACTTTGCCATTTTTCAACAATAATTTCTACCAGTGAAGCACTATTTTCCTATTTATATATTTGTGATATGTTCACGCCTCCCTCCCCCCTCCCCTCTCCCCTTTGAAATTTGACATCTTTATTTACAGCAAAGCTTGTGGAGGCCTTGGGCCCCACGCATGCTAGGCAGTGCTCTAACAGGGAGCTCTTTTCCTAGCACTGGTTCTTTCTGAGGCAGGTTCTCATGTAGCCCAGGTTGGCTGGGAACTCTTGATGCTCTTAACTCTATCACCTGAGTGCCGGATTACAGGTGGATGCTACGGTGCTCAGCAAACGAGAATGCAAAGATCTTCCTGCATTCAGTGCTACCCACAGGAGCAGATCCATTGGTGTCCAAAATATTTCATTGTCTGTTGTTTGTAGGGACTCATACTTTATCTGGATTTATTAATGAAAAAAAAGACATATATATATATTTATTTCATGGAATTCTGCTTAATTTGTGATTTTTTCCTAAACACAAATTTACCCAAACTGGAACCACTTAACTATAGATATTTAATTTTCTCAAAATGCCTTCAAAAACTTTATGCTAACTTACTCAGCTATGTCATTGAACCTGCACCAAATTCAATTTTTATATTAAAAATGGTCTTCATTTAACTTATACTTATTATTGATTATCTTAGTTAGGGTTACTACTGCTGTGATGAAAGACCATGTCCAAAAACAACTTGGGGAAGAAAGGGTTTATTTCCTTCATAGTTCATCACCAAAAGCATCAGAACAGGAAGTGGCAGCAGGGATTGCTGCAGAGGCCACAGAGGGTGCTGCTTAATGGCTTGTTTCTCATGGCTTGCTTACCCTGCTTTCTTAAAGAACTCAGAGTCACCTGCTCAACGATGTCACCACCCACAATGGGCTGAGCCTTCCCTCATCAAACACTAACCAAGAAAATGTCCTATAGGCTTGCCTACAGCCCAATCTGATGTAGGCACTTTCTCAATTGAGTCTTATGTAGGTGTTTTCTCAATTGAAGTTCTCTCCTCTTAGATGACTCTAGCTCATGTCAAGTTGATATAAAAACCAAGTGGGACACTGATTAAGCTGACTGTTAATAATTAGCACTCTGTCCTTCGTTAGTTTGCATTTTTGTCTACTTATTCATAGGACCTTACGTCTGTAAAAATAGGGGCGGGGAGATGGCTCAATGGTAAGGTTCTTGTGTAAGCACAGGGATCTTAAGTTCAAATTTCCAGCACTTACTGCCATTCAGACTGCTTATAAGTGGGAATTAAGTTGGTAAAAGAATTGCAATTTCAGTTGTTTTTTTTCCCCCTCTGAGAAATCCCTCTTGACCACATTAGCTTTATTCATAATGTTAATAGGAAGTGACCTGAATGTCCTTCATCAGTTAAACTGCTAAGCTGTAGTAAACACATAAAAGATTGTATGTCTATTCATACATGCATGGAGAGTAAGGTAGATATGGTAAAGGGCACCATGATGGATGTAAGAAAGATATACAAACCATGTTGTGTAATTTAGACACTATTTTATGTGACTTGAAATAATATGATGACTGAGTTTGCAATTAGGCATCTCTGTTAAGAGCTGTATCTCAAAAGCCAACTCTAGGCAGGCTACCTGGCAGCTCAGATACCTTAAATACAGGAGAACACAGAACAGAACAGTATAGAACAGGCCTTGATGTTTTAATGACATAACTCCAAGGTGTTGCTGATGTGCTAGTGAAGCAGTACCAAGCTCTGAGCCCTGAGAGCACAAAGCTACCAGATTGTCTCTAGGATCACACTACACTCAAAACATGGCTTCTCTAGCTTCTTTGCTGATACTCATTGGCAGGAGGACCTGAGACTGTGCAGAGATGGCCCTGGCTTTGGTGACAACTGAACTTTGCAGCACTGTCACTAGGCTCACTTGTCAGCCCTAGCAATTGGCCTATGCTTTCAAGGACCTCCAGGACTTCATCAAGTGCCATCCTCACAGCCTGCCACAACGGAAAGTCTTCATGGTGGATGTGAGGGGAGGCTGTAAGCTTCTGGGAGTCTTCTTCTCCTGAAGAATCACCATTGCAACCCCGCAGCGGCATTTCTGCCCAAACAGTTGTTCACCATGTGGGAAGATGCCTATTTAACTTTGATAATATCATGATTTTATAAGGAATATTTGTATGAGTAAACCAAGTGTATTCCAAGGACACATTCTGTTTGGACATCCGATTGCCAAACACCTCACTGCCAATAGGCCATGCTTTCTGAGATGAATTCTTAGGCTGTTGTGTCTTGACTGTGATAAGAATAGGAAACAGTACTGACAAAACTGCTTAGAATTAAGTGTGTACACACATACATAAATATGTGTAAGACTTGGAAATCTGAAAAAAAAAAGAATTGGTGGACTGTACCAATTTCAATTCTCTGGCTATGATGTCATATGGCAATTTGGGGGAAACAACAGCCTTTCTCTGCATTATTTCTTACACCTGCACATGGATCAAAAGAGACCTCAAAAGAAAAACTCCTAATTAAAAAATGAACTTGCTGGCCATGGTATCTCACACCTGCCATCTCAGCACTCGGGTGGGTCTTGTTGAGTTGGAGGAAAACCAGAGCTATCAAGACCATGTTTGAAAAACTCACACCACCACAAGACAAACTTACAGGATTCATTCTTGGAATGGACAAACTTTTCAATTATGGTGAATTCACTATTTTGTTATGACTATGTCAAATAGTCCAAGCAAGTAAACAATTAATACCTCAGTACTGCTAAAGAGGGACAAAATAATCTAATATATATTTTAGCATTAACTTCTGATTTAAAAGAAAAACAAAAGAGAAAACAACCTAGAAATGTAAGGTTACTAAGGTACCAACAACAAAACAAAATAAGAGAATTCCTATTAAGTCCAGGAATCACTTAAAAAAATTTACTCAAGAATAAATACAACACACATAACAGAGTTTGGATTTCATATTCTTAGAAATCCCTAATTATAATGGCATCTGTACTAGGGATCCAAGTCAATACATAGTTTCATTTCATGCGTATTTTCTACACAGAGACTGCAGATAATTTTTTGCACGTATATCTGTATCCTTCAGCAGGCATATATGAAGGCAGGGATCAAAGATGGGAGGTTTTCTCTGTTGCTTTCCACCTCATTTTCTGAGACAAGGTCTCTCATTGAACCTGGAGATAATCCTCATTGGCTGGGTCATATGGCAGAAAGCTCCTTGTATCTACCTGTCCCAAACTCATGCTATCACGAGTTTTTTATGCTATATCTTGCTATCTTTTATGCAGGTGCTGAAGGTCTGAACTCATTTCTCATGTTTGCATAGTAAGCACTTCACCTACTGAGCAATCTCTCCAGCACCCATCTCTCTGGCATGGGAGGAAAATTTATATATTTCAATAGTCTGAAACATAAGACAATGTTTCTCAGTGTAAAATTTTTCACTTGTGCCATCATATAGACATTAACAGCCTTTTGGATTTTAAAGCATACAGGGTGTGTGTGTAGGAATGTAACTTAAAAGGTTTAAAGATGAACTTACCAGACGTGGGCAGACAGATTTGAAAACAAACAATCCTCAGAAATAAAAATGAAATGTTGATGTCAACTCCATAGTTGTGTTAAGCAACAGATATGTGGAAGAAAAGGTCTTAATTATTTACACATCATACCACAAATGAAATATATGAGAGAATTAAGAGAAGACAGTTAAAAGAAGGATTACATACATGTAATAGAAACTTCACGATAATAAAATAGCATCAACAACAAAAGTTTCTATAGTTGCTAAGAGATCCAGTTATAGTCTTCAGAAACAAAATCCCAAGTGAGAGCACAAAAGAAATCAAGGTCCAGCAAACTAGAATGTATTCCAGTTACTGACAGACAATTTATATCAAGCATTTTGGACAAAGGACTTCTTGAAGAAAACACCAGACTGTGACCTGGGAGAAAACAGTCGTGATACATGTAACAAAGGATTAGTATATATTATTAGGAAATGACATTTCAACAGAAGCATGGGCAAAAGCAACAAAAGGCAGTTCAAAAAGAAAAGCACATGCTTAATTAGCATATGAATAGATGTTGAACCTCATTAAGACTCAGAGAATTGCAAATATCACTTCAGACAGCAGCATCCACAGTCACCAAATTAGCAAAAGTTCAAACTTCAGTAACATCAAATGTGAGTACATTCATACCTTCCTGTCATTCCTTAAACTCTGTATGGTTACTATGCAGGTCTCCTAACAGAAACTGTATTACAGCCAAATTGACTTTGTCATAAAAATGCCCATTCGTGACTCTAGGGAGAAGGGATTCTATTGAAATAGAAACACCCATAAAAACCAGATGACAGCAGGCGAAAAGGTCCTTACTAGGAAAGGGTGAGGACAAGAGTGGACTCCCATTTCAAGTTTACCTATGACAGGGAGCTGTAGGGCTTAATTTAAGGGGACTGTCATGAGAAGCACTTCTCTTGGTTAATTTTTTTTTTATTTTTTTGTTTTGTTTTTGTTGTTTTAAACAAAGAAAACAGGGAAGAAGCTTAGAACAAAGGGCAGGAATGAACATAATGACACGGGAAGGAAAAGAGCCTGGATAGTCACACAGGTGCACAGTAATAGGTGCATGAATAAGGATTAGCTTAATAGGGGAACAAAGGGCCCTGGTTCACAGTCCACAGTCAGCCTCTTTGTTGTATGCCAGTTTCTTTCTGGCTCTATTCTCTCCACATCCTAGCTCCTCCTCCTCTAAATTTGTCTCTACCTTCAGACTTTTATTCCTTTTAAAGGTATAGTCTTTGCCAATTGTGCACAAAGGTCTGGCTTCAATTGTCAACTGAGCAATGTGTTTCTGAACACAGGAAAATGAGATCCCCTCTACAGTACTGTGGTACTTCTATTCCCCTTCCTGACTTACTTTATATAATGCACAAGTACTGTTCAAACACCCTCCTACGAACATAGGAGTTGTTTGTTTGTTTACGGTACTTAGGAATGCTTGGCAAAAGGTAAAAAGGCTCAGTAATCATCTCTTCAAGATCTTCAAAAGAACAAGCAAAGGTGGAAACAATACTCTTATGATTTCTATAAAAATGAAGTATAGTCACCTTGTGGCTTGCAGAAGAGGTGAGAATTCAGATCTTAAATCAAGTGGAGTACGGCAGTTATTGGTGGTGGTGGGGACATCCACCCACATTTGAGAAATGAGAAGTATTGTCGAGAAGGGATGGGTTGACTTGGTCCAGATTTTTGCTAACTATGTCTTTACAATATCCACAATAGAGGACACATCATTTCTCTATTCTGAAAATTCTTTAGAAACTCAAGAGTACAGCCATTTCTTGCAACAAAGATATGAGTATAATATTCAAATTATAGTTCATATAAAACTACTCGCCCTACCCACTTCACCAACTCCAAATGTCTGAACGGAGTTCTACCTGTTTCCCCTTCAGCGGAAACTCAAACTAGGAATATTGTTATTAAACTTCTTAACTTTGATGAGGAGTAGCGAAAACATGTCAAGAACAGTTGAATTCAAAAATTTTCAGTAGTAGACACTATCCACTGAACCGTTTATGAGTTTTGGGATGGACCTGAAAGCTCTCGAAATTAATGTACAGTTTTTGTTATGTTTTCTATTAGTCTCCCTTCCTACCCATCTCTGGGAAACCTACAAGCGTTTCACCCCTATCGACTATCGAGGTTATCGTTCAAAGAAGGCAGGTAGCTTTGGTGTATACACAGAAAAGCCGGGAGGCGTGTGCAGAGTACCCAGGAAGAGGTGTAGTTCAGTTCCGAGGCTTTTAGCAGGAGAGATGCGGGGGCTCTGGTCCTTGGGGTTTCCCTGGGCGGGCCAGAGGTCAAGGCTCAGGTCTAAAGCCAGGGGGCGGGACGGGCCTCAAGAACCGAGGGAGGCGCGGGGCTCGGGGAGTAACCGTGCGGGAGAACGGAGACTCGGAGGGACTCACAGTAGTAGGCCACCACGGGGTCCCGCTTGTCATGCTCCTGCGCCGTTCTCAAATGGTGCTGTATGCTCTTAAACTGCGCGGGCAGCGGCGGCAGAGGGGCCAGCGCGGCCATCTCTACTCCCGGAAGCGCTACTTCCTACTCGCCGGTCACAGGTACTTCCGCTTCCGCCTTCGAGTGGGGCAATACTCACCCACGCTTCCGTTGCTGAGACGCTTGTTCCTGACGGATGCTCGAAGGAGACAAACTTAGCTGCCTGGCTCGATGCAGTTATTTGGAGAATGAGAGCCTTTTATGTTGCACACGGCTCCAGCGCTCTCTGCTGGTAAGAGGAAGTTAGCGGTTTTTTAAATTTAACTTTTTGTTTGTATGCATGGAACAAAAGGAAAGAGAAGAAAGGGGAAAATAAGAATGTAAAGAACATTGACTAGAAGAAAGGAAAACTTTTCCTCCCCTCTCTTTGTCTCACGTGTTTGTGTTTTGTTGGGAACATTCTAGGCAAGCAGTATATACTACTAAGCTACTACCTTCTCAGCTTTCAAGTTTTCCTTCCTTCTTTCCTTCCTTCTTTCCTTCCTTCCTCCCTTCCTTCCTTCCTTCCTTCCTTTTCCTTCCTTCCTCCCTCCCTTCCTTCCTTCCTTCCTTCCTTCCTTCCTTCCTTCCTTCCTTCCCTCCCCCCACTCCCTTTTCTTTCTTTTTATGAGATTGGATCTCACTAAATTGCCAAAGCAGGCTTTGGACTTGAAATCCTTTACCTAGGGCTCCCCAGTTAGTAGAGATTACAGCCATATGCGTATAGATGGGCCACAGTGTTTTTTGTTTGTTTGTTTGTTTGTTTTTTTTAGCGGGGAAGTGGGGAGAGAGGTGTCATTAATTTTAATAGAGCAAATGATCACAAAATAAAATTTTATACATTCACATAGAAAAAGTACACGGTGTTACCCTTTCTAGAAACCATAGAGAGATATTGGAAATCAACCATTGCTTTTAGTTTAGAAGTTTTAAATTCTTGTATGAGAACTACTATGTTTAAATACTAAATTAAAATTTGCATGTTCCAATATTGGACTAAATAGCCAGTCCTTTGCCATCTTAAAAGCTAAACACATGAAAACTAGTAAAAATTGAATACTTTCTCTGATCTAGCTAGTGTATATTTTAGTGAACTAATACTAAGCAAGTTGATTAATGGAGAAAGATGATGAACATTAGGAAAGTATTAGTCTCTCTTAATACTTGACAAGATAGAGTCCAGGAGATTCAGCACTTCTGACTCACGCATTTTATAGCATACCCCACCTTTTCTTTATAGCCGCGATTTTATTTATTTATTTATTGCTTTCTCTTCATTCCATAGTATCATCCTTAAGGACTTACATTTCATTTGAACTCTTCTGTTTTTTTTTTCATTGCCGATATTGGTATATAGTGTTCTTTTGCCTTATGTGATTTGCCACCAGTGTAATACTAGCATCACTGAATGAACTTGCTAGTGTTGCTTCCCTTTTTATACATGGAATAGTTTGAGAAGTATTGCTATAGGTTCTTTCATAAAGACTCACTAGAATTCAGTAGTGTCAGGCATGGTGGTGAACACCTTTAATCCCAGCATTCTGGAGGCAGAGGTAGGTGGATCTCCGAGGTCTGGGAAAATATGGTCTGTTATGATCATAAAAAGAGAAAGAGGTTTAGAGAAAGTGGTATACGGCGGTGTGGGGGAAGGGGGTACCCCAGCGGGCCCATGCCGAGGCATCCCTTTCCCCGAGGGACCAGACACACACAGACATGGTATAGAATAGAGTTTATTCAGGGCAGAGGATGGGAGTTAATGGGGTAGTGGAGGCAGAGAAAGGCAGAGAGAGTAGAGAGTAGAGAAGTAGAGGCCGGCCATGACCACGTGGAGAGAGGGGGGAGGGGAGGAGAGCCCAAGGCGGGCAAGAGGCTGAGAGAGGTAAGAGGAATAAGGTAGCAGTGGGCTAGGCCTACCTGACTGTTGCCAGGTAACTGTGGGGAGGGGCATACGTGGCTGTTGCCAGGTAATTGTGGGGTGGAGCTTAGACAGAACCCTAACATGGTCCACAGATGGAATCCAGGACAGCCAGGGCTACAAAGAGAAACTTGTCTTGGGGGAATAGTAATACCTAGTAGTAATATCTAGTAGTAAACATTACTGGTTTATTTATCTATTTATTTATTCATTCTTGCTTTGTGGACAAACTTTTGAAAACATATTGCTTCATTTTAATTTCTGGTTGTGAACCTCTTAAAGTTGTCTAATTTATGTCTAAATTTGGTGAGTTATATATGCTTAGGAAATTATTTCCTTTGTATATTTCAGTTGCTTTTCTTTGAATATAAGTTTTTGAAAAATTCTCTAATGAGCCTTTGAGTTTCATTGGATTCTTTCCTAACAACCTGTTTTACATCTCTAATTCCGGTTTCTCTCTCTGGTTAGTATGACTGGGAGTTTCTCAATCCGGTGTATCTTTTCTAAGAACCACATTCTTTTGAACTGATAGAATGGTACTCTTGCAGCTAGTTTCTGTCCTGTCCTCTATTGTTCCTCCATGCCTACTTCTTTGGGGTTTGGCTTGTTCTTTTCCCCCTAGACTGGCTAAAGGATACTCCTAGGTTATTTACTAGTGATCTCCTTGAATTTTCTTTTTAAGGTGGGCACTTACAGCTTTATACCTTCTACTATATAGTTTCACACTTTCCAATAACAACTGTTTTATCTGTATCCCAGAGTTCTGGTAAGTTGTGCTGTGGTTTTCATTTGATCCCAACAACTTTAAAGTTTCTTCCTTGATTTCCTTAATGACTCACTGTTCCTTCTAGAGTGCATTATCCAGTCTTTAAATATTTGTGGTTGTTTCTAGTTTTATTCCATTATCTCACAAGATACAAGGAATTATTTCAACTCTCTTGTATTTATTTGGACTCACTTGATGACCTATGATATGTTTTATGATAGAAAAAGTTCTGTAGGAGGAGTAGAAGAATGTATACTTTGTATACATTGGGTAGAATTTTCTGTAGCTATCTATTAATTCCAACTGCTCTAAGTCTGAACTTTCTTTGCTGATTTTTACTTTGGATGGATTTTCTGAGACTAAAAATAGGGCATTGATATCTGGGGTATTGATTGTCTCAGCATATGTCTGACTTTTCAATGCACATTACTGTTTAATTTATGAAATTAGAGGCTCAGATATTATGTAAATGGATTGATATACTTATAATTGTTAAATCATTATTGGGCCACTTGACTAGTATATAATGGCTGTCTTTGTTAAGAAGTCTCTTGGCTTGCTTACAGCAACCTGATTTCTTTCTATTTGCTTACTATTTATGTTAATATTCTTTGAGTCTCAGTCTCTAGGTCACTTGCCCAGAGATGTGTTAGGTCATTATTTTCTTCTCCCCCTATTAGTAGTGATGTCTTTTGTTTGATGTTTGCTTGGTTTATTTTTATTTATTTATTTATTTTGGCTTACTGTACTGAAATAATGGATTTTTCCCTTTTAGGAAAAAATTATTCTATCACTTGCTTTCAGTTGTATTTCCATATGAAATTTAGAAACCATATATTTATAATATATTTATATATATTATATATAATATTATAATAATTATATATAAATATATAAATTATATATAAGCAATAATATAGAATAATATATTATATATAATATATTAATATATTAATATATAATATATTATATATAATATATTAATATATTAAATATAATATATTATATATAATATTATATATATTATATATATTATAAATATGCATATATTTATAATAATTTGCTGAGATTATATTGAACTTAGAGACCTATTTGAGTCAGTATCAGAAGTTCTAAGTGATCCAGGCTACCAACATAGTTAAGGCTATGGCATACTTTCTTTAAAAAAATTCTTTCAGGATTGCTACATTATTTTTATACTTGTCTAGCAAATATTGTGTGATTTTCCCCCTATGTGTTTCCTACTTTTTAGTTTATTTTAAAAGGTAATACTTCTACACATCTAAGTATTTTGTTGCTACAATGTTTTCCTTGATGTATATCACTATTATTGTAGGTTTTCTTAAATGTTTTGGAATTTTCTGTGTACTGCTGTATGAGTGGAGATGATTTCTAAGCTGAATATCTGCATATATTTTATTTTGGTCTTATTAAATTTATCAAAGAAATCATTCAGTATATATACTTTTTTTTGTTGTTTTTGTTTTAATGGACCAAAGTTCAAATTTATCCAAAACAATAAAAGTGGAAATTTTTCTCTTTGCTTAAATCATGAGGAAAATTGTTCATTCTTTCAATATTATGTGGTATTATATATATTCAAATTTAGGTCTTTTTCATATTAAGTGAAAAGTTTGAGTTTGTTTATTATATCAGGAATGACTTAAATATAATCAAATACTTTCATTGGCATCTGTTAAGATGGCAATGTGGTTTCTTCTTTTATTCTTTAATACAGTTCAATCACATAATTTCCCTTTAAATGTTAAAAAAAGTCTCTTATGTCCAAGATAAATCTAATCTGGATGTTTTATCTGTTCATACATAGCTGGCTTACATTTGCTTATTTTTTGCTAGGAATTTTGATACCAAAATTATGATACAAAATGAAGTTGCTCTAAATTAAATAAAATGGAAATATTTTACATTCATTCCAATACAATATTGCCCAAGAAGCTAGGAGTCTCCTTTTTCTTTCTTCCTTGCAGTGTTATCTCTTTCTCAAACATTTGATGATTTCCACCAGAGAGACCATCTGGATGTGGAGTGTTCTTTATGGAAAGGATTTGAATATGAATTTGAACTTTTTAAATAGACTTAAGAATATTTATAATTTTATGTATTTTATCAGTTTCTCCTAAGTAATGTGGGTTTCAAAGACTTTCTTCATCTCACCATACTTACTGTTAGTCAAATACTCTTATGATCATGTTAATATCTATCACTTTTCATTTATTATATGGCTGATTTCTTTTCCTTTGTCATCTAAAACTGTGTAACTAAAAACTTACTAGCTTTACCAAGCTTCTTTTAATGTTTTCTCCTAACTTTCATCTTCATCTTTCTATGTTTTGTGTGTTTAGTTTCATCCTTATACCACTTAATCTTTTTAGCTAGTTGTTTTGCTAATTTCTTGAAGTGAGAAGATAAATATATTTATAATTTTTAGTGACATAATATAGAATTTTTATAGGCTGCCAAACACTGTTTTAATTCTTTAAACAAATTTCAGTAAATTCTGTTTTCGGTATCATTTGGTTATTGTACATTTTAATTTCTGATGCCATGTCTTCCTTATTCCATGGTTTATTATAAATTTATCAGTGATTTTTTTTTGAAATATTTAGCATTTGCAAAACACCTTATTTTTTATTTTATTTACAGTTTACTTCCATTATGATGTCACTACTCTCTAGATATATCATTGGACAATAGAATGTGACCTCCTTTGGGTATCAATTTTTTCTTTTAAATTTGACCTAGCACTGTAGTACCTATTAAATAATAGGTCCTCAGTAGCTATTTGTTCAGTGAAACAAAGTTGGATTTTCTTCTGTGCTTTTATATAGAGCTAAATCAATGTTTTTAAAAGCCTAATACAGAATTTTTAATATCAAGTATAAGCTAAATAGTGCTCAATAAAAATTCCCAAATTTCAGTATCTATGTGTAGTTCCTTACCAAAGTGCTAGCTAGCATAGAGCAATAGGACATAAAGGGATTTTAAATGATATAAGGTGAGAATTATTGTTGCAATGCCTGTTGCAATGCATTGCCTGTTGATGATCATACAGGCAAATAGAAAGAAGTACTCTGATATTCTGTAAAATTTCCTATGGCACGATCTCAAAACTGTTGAGGAATTATAGTTTCATGGAAACAAATTTTCCATTTTGATACTTTTTAATATGCAAGTTAGTTGTCACAGAGGATGTATGGGCACAACAAAAACCAAGGAAGCCATACACAGTGTTATTCATAGCAACTGTAATTTATTTGGCAACTATCTCCATAATCATTTAATATTGATTTCAGCAAAACACTATGGGCTAAATATTTTAAAAATTCAATTGCTCTCTTCTTTGAGTTAGTGATTAAATTATATGACTCTTCATCCATTTATATTTTGTGTTTAAATATATATTTTGCACAAATGCAAAGATAATTATGTCATCAAAGTTAAAGGTACATGATTAATTGTATAGGGAAAGACCTGGATTCTGGTTTGGTTGTGCGACATGGCACATAAATAATATCTCTGAACATCAATTTTCCAGTCTTTAATTTACATAAGAAATCTCTTTGGCCAAAAATAATGTGATCACTTAAAGTATTGTATGTGAGAGAAGCCTATAAATTTAGTATTTTATAAAATGAGCTGTCATTAGGCTTACATGTACATTATTATATAGTAAATTATAAAATTGCAATAGGAGGAAATATTTGCACAAAAGCACCTAGTTTAGAACTTGGTATCCTATTTTCTAGTATACATAAATTATAGACTAAAGTTTAAAGAACATATTGAATTTAAGTACTCGATTGGAAAACTAAATACAAATGATTGATAGGCACTATGGCATGATAATAGGAAATCAGCCCCGTCATTGTTTAAAGAGGAAACATGATCTTCTAAATATGATCTCAAAAACCTCAGCAACACATAATACCATCGTGATCACAGTGAATGTGTACATTGCAATGAGAAAAATAGTCTTTTCGAAGTGTTCTGGGACCATGCATTTTAGAATATTTATTTTTTTACCAAGAGACTCTGCGTCACACAAGTATATAGGCTTCACTTGGAAGCCAAAGAGGTGAATCTGAAGCCAAAATGCTAACACCTCCAGGCTGATTCTCAGCAAGACTGAGAGGATGTAAATCACAGTGTACACGGGCTTTTGCAGAATGCATTCTTGATTGATGCTTTTGCATGCAGCATACAGGTGGAAAATAGCTCCGGGAAGCAGGACAATCACTAGCTGTAATGCCCAGAATACCTAAAGCATATCAGAACGACTTTAGTCAAATCAAATAAGCAACAACCAAAGACACATGGAAAATTCACAAATTTACCAAGGACTAATTTAAAAATTGTACATTTTTGCAAATACCTTATAAAAATCAAACACGATGAAGAAACATGCTGGTACTGACATATATCATTTAATTATTAAGATTTTAGAACTTTTAGCATATGGCAGTTGGAAATCATATTTTATTATCTCTGGTATCTGCTAAAGAAATGGTAAAGTACTTGATTATAATAGCTGCTTAATGCCTTCATTCTATGTATGCCGATAGATAATAGAACATTGGAATTGGAAGAAATTTCTGAGGACCTCACGTTAACATTTTCTGAACTATTCATCCAATAAAATCATAATACAGTTCTCAGAACTATAGAAGAAGAAACTTTGAGGGTTGGAGAGTCAAAGTTTGTGCGCAAACCAGAAAACTTACTTGGGGAGTTATTGGCCTGAACTGATTGTAACAGAACAGATTTATCTCTCTTCTGTCTGGGTCACAGCTGAAGTGCAAAGCTTCATTCCCATAAACAGCAAAGCCCAGCACTCCAAGGAAGAACATCCGCACTGAGCCGAAGAAGAGAGTGTGGAACTGGCCGATCACAGTTGGAGGTTTAACCTGTTGTTTTTGGAGCGGGGCGGGGGGGGCGGGGGGGGGAATTGGTTGGAAACAGACATTTAAAAAGGACAATTAGAAGGATATATTTCTGATCACATTTAAAGAAGAATTTTAAAAATGTTGAGATCTGAGAAGTTTTTAGCAAGATAGACTCTTAGAGATGGTGAAGTTCACTGTTAAGCCCACATATGACATTGCTATTCCACTTTACTCATAAATTATAAAGTACAGACATCAAATAGGCATCTATTGCCAATCACACGGGTAAGTTTAGAAATACTTTAAACAGCTTTGAATGTGAGGAATACTTCCTTCCCTTGTAATTCCTTTAAAATAAAACCCTAAGTATCTTAGAATGTCTGATTTCCTCTTTTGGAAGATTAGATGACAAATACAACATTAAACTTAGAACATATACTATCGTAATGACAGAACAGTATTCATTTAGTTTTGGCAAGTTTTTTTCATACTTAATAGTGAATTAAGAGAGTGAACTATTTTATTGCATCAATGTATGAATGTACCTCCAGAGATAAATCTACCTGTAATTTAAAATTCAGAATATTTTTACAGCAGATGGTTGTTATTTTATTTTATTTTATTAGCAAATGTACAGTAAATATATCCATCACCACACATGCCAATGGGTTTAAAATACACAGACAAAAAACCTCATGCAATTGATTTTCTTGCTTGCTACTTACACATCCTTCATAGAAGTTCTTGATGTAATTTAGAGACATCTTTCAGGAGATCTTATCCTGGCATCCCCGTGGGCTGTTGTTGAACTATGCTGTCAGATTGCTTCCACCAGAATCAAACTTTTACATTCTCTCTTGACTTGTACAACAGAAACCACCTATCTCTGCAAATTTCTCTCCCCTCCTCCTTTTCCTTTCTTTTTTTCCTGTCATAAATCTCTGGGGCCCTAGTCAACTTTCCTATCTCCATCTCAAAACAAAACAAAAACAAAGAAACAAAAGCAGAGGGCATGTGGTCAGTCTAATAATCCCTTGGCTTGCAAGATCAGCAAAGCTCGCCCGTCAGCCAGGGGTGCTAGCAAAGCAAGCCGGCAGACAGATGCCCTGCGCACCCAGAGGCCCTGCAGTCTCTTGAGAATTGCTTAGATGTAAACTGGCATACCATGTACTCTTGAGTGTTACGTGGTGTGTCCTGAAGTGCATGGAGATAGTTCTGATATTTTCTGGTTGACTTTTCAGAACATATTGCTCATTTCTAGGAGGTCTAAGAATTTGTAAATACAGGCTTATGATAATTATCCCAATGCTGAATATTATCAGTGTGTCGTTATATTTATCTTTGCTGAATACTTGCAAGAGATGTGGGAAAAGATGCAATTAGGTCTCTATTCTAAAAAGTCATATGTAGGATGGTAATCAAGATAAGACTAGGGTCTAGCTTAAATCATAACAATCTATCATTTCCTTTTGTTCTTTAATAGATACACTGTCCACTAGATATTAGTATTGGTGCAGAGGTACCTAGACAGATAACTATGTCTATCTAAACCTAATGCTGTTATTTTCTCTAGAGCAGGAGGAATGCACAGGATGGCTCATTTCTATTTCCTTTACTCATCTTCTTTTCTCTTGTGATATTCTGAAGATTGACCCCAGGCTTTTTGTTAGTTTGTTTTCAACTCTAGAGAAATGATATCATATAGAATTATAGCCAATGGGCAAAGACAGTTACATTCTCGAATAACAGTGCTGTTCTAGTAGGAACAACCAAACAACTAAAGTGAGCAGCTTAATGACTGATTAGAAAGTTAGCCCATATTCTTATCTCTTCAGATTCAACATATGGGTCTACTTTAATTCCTTCCTAGAAAGAGAAGTGTAAAAGCTCTTACAGTTATTTTTGTGAAGGGGATCATGCTTTGGGTTCTATCTACGGACAGAAATAAATGATAATGTTTCATTAAATATATACAGTGTCATCTGTGAATCACTGCCGTCCCTGTGTGGGCTACTGGCTCACAAGGGGAAAGTCCTGATCTATAAATGTTATACGTTTACTCTTACCTTCCAAAGGAATGTTAAACTCACCAGGTAAGAGCATTTCTTGGGAGAGGGGCCTCACACATACAAGAACATTTGGTAGGGTTGTTTATTGGCTGATCATCTGGATTTATTTATGTACAGGTTCTTAATAACACAGGTTAAACAGTGCCTGGGCACCTGCTCAGTACGTGTTTATTAATGATACATTGCGTAATGCAAGTTATGAAAACCCAGATGTGAGAAATAGCTTCTACTGTTTCATCTGCAGTCATGGGACAGAGGTATGGGTACTAAAATAAGAAAAATTATGCCCAAATTCATATTCTATTATAAATATTCTACCACAGATACTTACATCTCTTTCACTGTTTTCAATATTTTGCCAGGATGCTAAATGTCCTGTCTAATAGCAGATTTGAGCTATTATGCCTGGATGTGACTTAGAGATTACTCTTCTTGTTCTAGAGTCTGAAGATGCAAAGGGAAATGTCTTCTTTCAGTCACCATCCACTGAAAACACTGAAGCAGACCTGTGATCTCTTGATTCTTTTTTTTTTATTATTTATTTTATTTTATTTTTTTAATTTACATTCCAAATCACTTCCCCTTTCCCGTTTCCTCCCTCCCCGGAAGTCCCATAAGCCCCCTTCCCTCCCTCTTTTCTCCATTCAACCCCCTCTCGTTACTCTGTCCTGGCGTTCCCCTACATCCAGTCTTTCCAGGACCAGGGGTCTCTCCTTCCATCTTTTTAGAAATCTATTGATATGCGGATTGTGTCTAGGGTATTCCGAGATTCTGGGTCAATATCCCCTTATCAGTGACTGCATACCATGTGTGTTCTTTTGTGATTGGGTTACCTCACTAAGGATGATATTTTCAAGATCTGACCATTTGCCTAGGAATTTCGTGAATTCATTGTTTTTAATTGCAGAGTAGTATTCCATTGTGTAGATATACCACATCTTCTGAATCCATTCCTCCGTTGAGGGACATCTGGGTTCTTTCCAGCTTCTGGCTATTATAAATAAGGCTGCTATGAACATAGTGGAGCATGTGTCCTTATTGCATGCAGGTAAAGTCTCTGGGTATATGCCCAGGAGTGGTATAGCCGGATCCTCCGGGAGTGTCATGCCCAGTTTTCTGAGGAACCGCCAGACTGCTTTTCAGAGTGGTTGTACCAGCTTGCAATTCCACCAGCAGTGGAGGAGTGTTCCTCTTTCTCCACATCCTCGCCAACAACTGCTGTCTCCTGTGTTTTTGATCTTAGCCATCCTGACTGGTGTGAGATGGAATCTCAGGGTTGTTTTGATTTGCATTTCCCTAATGACTAAGGATGATGAACATCTCTTTAGGTGATTCTCAGCCATGCAGTTTTTAACACTATTGCTCTGTAGTACAGCTTGAGGTCCGGGATACTGATTCCCCCAGAGGTTCTTTTACTCTTGAGAATAGTTTTAGCTATTCTGGGTTTTCTGTTATTCCAGATGAATTTTTGAATTGCTCTTTCTAACTCTATGAAGAATTGAATTGGGATTTTGATGGGGATTGCATTGAATCTGTGTATTACTTTTGGTAAGATGCCCATTTTTACTATATTAATCCTGCCAATCCATGAGCATGGCAGATTTTTCCATCTTCTGAGGTCTTCTTCAATTTCTTTCTTCAGAGACTTGAAGTTCTTGTCATACAGATCTTTCACTTGTTTGGTTAGAGTCACGCCAAGATACTTAATATGGTTTGTGGCTATTGTGAAGGGTATTATTTCTCTTACTTCTTTCTCAGCCTGCTTATCCTTTGAGTATAGGAAGGCTTCTGACTTGCTTGAGTTGATTTTATATCCGGCCACTTTGCTGAAGTCATTTATCAGCTGTAGGAGTTCTCTGGTGGAGTTCTTTGGGTCGCTTAAATTCTTCTACACCACCTGAAAGAGCCGGAGAATATAGCCATCACTGCTGCACAACAAGTTTGGAATTCACATGGGAAAATATTGCCAGTTGGAGACTTTATTGCTTAACAGAAATGGTTCCCAGATCCACAGCTAGCTACGGTTTGTAGCTCTTCAATGGCCTATAACTCTGTACTCTGTTCTTGGCTGAAAGCATCTTCCCTCTTTTATTAGGAAAACAGTGGTTGTGTTAGAAGCCTAATGGTTTCCTTAACTGCTGCCCGCAAGGAGAAAATCAGGGAACAAATTGTCTTATAATTTGACCAAGATCTAGCTCTTTAACCCATACTAGCAATGATTTAACTACTACTGTCTTAAATATTTTTACTTCTTTTATATATACGAATACTTTTTCTGCACATATTTACGTGTATCACATGCATGCCTGGCACCTGCACAGGTCAGAACTGGTGTCAGACCCTTCAGAATTAGCTGCCATGTGGGTATTGAGAAGGGAAAACAGGTTCTCTACAAGAGCAACAAGTGCTATAAACTGCTAAACCATCTCTCCAGCTTCAGCTGTTACCTTCTTAATTCCCTTCCTGCCCCTGTTTCTGTGTATCAGATTTATACACTTAGCTATTTCTTCTTTTGTTTCTTCAAGACTAGGTTTCTCCATGTAACCTTGGCTGTCCTGGAACTTGCTCTGTAGTCCAGGCTGGCCACACACTCACAGAGATCTGCTTACCTTGGCATCTGGAGTACTAGGATTGAAGGTGTGTGCTGCCACTGCCTGGCATATGCTTAGCTTTTTAATAAGTCATATGCCATCTTAAATCCTTACTTTTCTGTCCTTATATGTATTTGCTACTGTTTGGGGGAATAAACTTTTTGTGAGACCATGCTTTGATGATTCTTAGTAACCTTTTGTCTAACTGTTATGACCATTACTTATAACCAAGCTATAAACCGTAGAACCACACACAGAGGTTAGGTATAGAGTAAGGAACTTGGTTCGGGGTGGGAGGAGATAAATATCTTTAAGAAAAGGAATTAGAATAGATAGTTATAGATGATTGGTGCTGTGTGACTGGAATAGGGAGATCAAGTTGGCATGGGGAGGAAAATGAGGGAGGGAATACAGGGAGAGACAGAACTAAAGGCCATGAGACAGACAGTATGGAAATCTAATACAGTTGAAGCTTTGAAAAATATATACATATACAAAGGTGATCTAAATGAAATCACCAATTATCTAACTGGCCATGTCTTATCACCAAATGAAGCTCAGAGATCTAATGCAATTGATAGACAAACGGATCCCATGGGAGACCCATACAAACCAGGCTGTTGTCAAGACAATAGGTTGCTCTCCACAAACTATGACAATGACCCTTTGCTGATGGCAATACATACACAACTCATTGAACATGGAAAAGTTGAGCTTGTGCCTACATAGAGCCTTTACCTCCACATGCTAGCATCTTTGGTTCAAGAAGGTGCTCTGTATACTACCAAAAAGGAAACATAACCACCAACTCATCCATAAACCCTCAGATCTATAGTGGTAGTGTGCCTGTAAAATATGCTAGTGCAATGTGTCACAAAGCTTGTGGGAGTAACCATCCAATATCTAATTTGAGTTAAGACCTGTTCCATGAGATGCAAACCATACCTGATATTGCTTGTTTGGTGATCAAGAACTTAAAAATAGGTAGCCCAGAGACCCAGGGTAAATCCATATCCCATTGTTCCAAAATAAACAAATGAACAAACAAAGCAATGGAATGACTCCTAAGAGATTCTGCTATACTCATAGACTAGTGCCTTACTCAACCATCATCAGAGAAGCTTCCTCCTGCAGCAGGTGGGAACGAGTATACAGACCCTCAGCCAGACATTTTTCAGAGATTGAGAGACCTTAGGACACTCATGATTAAAGGGAATTTCTGCCTCAAATCTCTCCCTTCATGGCTCAAGGAACCCTGCCGGAAAGAAGCCTCTGAAAACATAGGGGATAGAGGACACCAAGAAAACAAGGCCCTCTTAAGACAACATGATCAGTGAATGTTAGGAACTCACAAAGACTGAGGCAGCATGCAGGGTCTATTCCAAATGTGGCTTTAGAACTGAAAGGAGAAATGAATACATTCCCCTGTCTGTAACCCAGGGGTAATTTTCAATTGACAGCCATTTGTAAATGAAAGTTGAAGGTTTTTCTTTTTTTTTGAGGGAATCTCACTTGGGGAAACAAACTACTCTTACATTTATGTAGGCTCATTTCCAGCACTAGATGGCCAACAGAAAATGAACTTGATGTCATTGGAAGTTCTTTGTTCTATAATTCATGTTGGGGCTTTTGGAAAAAAAATAGCATCTCTCATCTATTATTTAGCTGTATATCTGTCTGACTATCTATCTATCTATCTATCTATCTACCTACCTACCTACCTACCTACCTACCTACCTACCTACCTACCTACCTACCTATCTATCTATCTATCTATCTATCTATCTATCTATCTATCTATCTATCTATCTATCTATCTATCTTTTACCATACAGGCCTTTGTATATATATTTTAGTATAGTGTTTCTATGGGATTCTCTGTATGCAAATGACTAAGTCTTTGTGTCTATGCTTGTTTCTTGTGCCTTTTCTTTGACTCTTTTTTGTCTGTTTTATTTACTTCCAATGTATTAGTTTTTGTTTTATCTTATTACAATTTATTAATATCCCTTAGAAGCCTTTTTGTTTTCTTTTCTTTTTTTTTTAATTTACATTCCAAATCACTTCCCCTTTCCCGTTTCCTCCCTCCCCGAAAGTCCCATAAGCCCCCTTCCCTCCCTCTTTTCTCCATTCAACCCCCTCTCCTTACTCTGTCCTGGCGTTCCCCTACATCCAGTCTTTCCAGGACCAGGGGCCTCTCCTTCCATCTTTTTAGAAATCTATTGATATGCGGATTGTGTCTAGGGTATTCCGAGATTCTGGGTCAATATCCCCTTATCAGTGACTGCATACCATGTGTGTTCTTTTGTGATTGGGTTACCTCACTAAGGATGATATTTTCAAGATCTGACCATTTGCCTAGGAATTTCGTAAATTCATTGTTTTTAATTGCAGAGTAGTATTCAATTGTGTAGATATACCACATCTTCGGAATCCATTCCTCCGTTGAGGGACATCTGGGTTCTTTCCAGCTTCTGGCTATTATAAATAAGGCTGCTATGAACATAGTGGAGCATGTGTCCTTATTGCATGCAGGTAAAGTCTCTGGGTATATGCCCAGGAGTGGTATAGCCGGATCCTCCGGGAGTGTCATGCCCAGTTTTCTGAGGAACCGCCAGACTGCTTTCCAGAGTGGTTGTACCAGCTTGCAATTCCACCAGCAGTGGAGGAGTGTTCCTCTTTCTCCACATCCTCGCCAACAACTGCTGTCTCCTGTGTTTTTGATCTTAGCCATCCTGACTGGTGTGAGATGGAATCTCAGGGTTGTTTTGATTTGCATTTCCCTAATGACTAAGGATGATGAACATCTCTTTAGGTGCTTCTCAGCCATTAGATATTCTTCAGGTGAGAACTCTTTGTGTAGCTCTGTATCCCATTTTTTAATAGGGTTACTTGCCTCTCTGGAGTTTAACTTCTTGAGTTCTTTGTATATATTGGATATTAGCCCTCTGTCGGATGTAAGGTTGGTAAAGATCATTTCCCAGTTAGTTGGTTGCCGCTTTGTCTTTTTGACAGTGTCTTTTGCCTTGCAAAAACTTTGTAATTTAATGAGGTCCCATTTGTCTATTCTTGATCTTAGAGCATAAGCTATTGGAGTTCTGTTCAGGAAATTCTCCCCTGTGCCCATATGTTCAAGGTTCTTCCCTAGTTTCCCTTCTATTAGTTTCAGTGTGTCTGGTTTTATGTGGAGATCTTTGATCCACTTAGAATTGAGCTTAGTGCAAGGAGATAAGGATGGGTCAATTTGCATTCTTCTGCATGTTGACCTCCAGCTGAGCCAGCACCATTTGTTGAAAAGGCTATCTTTTTTCCACTGGATGGTTTTAGCTCCTTTGTCAAAGATCAAGTGACCATAGGAGTGTGGATTCATTTCTGGGTCTTCAATTCTGTTCCATTGATCTACATGTCTGTTACTGTACCAATACCATGCAGTTTTTAACACTATTGCTCTGTAGTACAGCTTGAGGTCCGGGATACTGATTCCCCCAGAGGTTCTTTTACTCTTGAGAATAGTTTTCGCTATTCTGGGTTTTCTGTTATTCCAGATGAATTTTTGAATTGCTCTTTCTAACTCTATGAAGAATTGAGTTGGGATTTTGATGGGGATTGCATTGAATCTGTGTATTACTTTTGGTAAGATGCTCATTTTTACTATATTAATCCTGCCAATCCATGAGCATGGCAGATTTTTCCATCTTCTGAGGTCTTCTTCAATTTCTTTCTTCAGAGACTTGAAGTTCTTGTCATACAGATCTTTCACTTGTTTGGTTAGAGTCACGCCAAGATACTTAATATGGTTTGTGGCTATCGTGAAGGGTATTATTTCTCTTACTTCTTTCTCAGCCTGCTTATCCTTTGAGTATAGGAAGGCTTCTGACTTGCTTGAGTTGATTTTATATCCGGCCACTTTGCTGAAGTCGTTTATCAGCTGTAGGAGTTCTCTGGTGGAGTTCTTTGGGTCGCTTAAGTATACTATCATATCGTCTGCAAATAGTGATAGTTTGACTTGTTCCTTTCCAATTTGTATCCCTTTGACCTCTTTTTGTTGTCTAATTGCTCTAGCTAGAACTTCAAGTACTATATTGAAAAGATATGGAGAGAGGGGGCAGCCTTGTCTAGTCCCTGATTTTAGTGGGATTGCTTCAAGTTTCTCTCCATTTAGATTGATGCTGGCTACCGGATTGCTGTAAATTGCTTTTACTATGTTTAGATATGGGCCTTGAATTCCTGATCTTTCCAAGACCTTTAGCATGAAAGGATGCTGAATTTTGTCAAATGCTTTCTCAGCATCTAATGAGATGACCATGTGGTTTTTTTCTTTGACATTGTTTATGTAGTGGATTACATTGATGGATTTCCTTATATTGAGCCATCCCTGCATCCCTGGGATGAAGCCTACTTGATCGTGGTGGATGATCATTTTGATGTGTTCTTGGATTCGGTTGGCAAGAATTTTATTGAGTATTTTTGCATCGATATTCATAAGAGAGATTGGCCTGAGATTCTCTTTCTTTGTCGGATCTTTGTGTGCTTTTGGTATTAGTGTAATTGTGGCTTCATAGAACGAGTTGGGTAGTGTTCCTTCTGTTTCTATTTTGTGGAACAGTTTGAAGAGTATTGGTGTTAGGTCTTCTTTGAAGGTCTGATAGAATTCTGCACTAAAACCATCTGGACCTGTGCTTTTTTTGGTTGGAAGACTTCCAATGACAACTTCTATTTCTTCAGGGGTTATAGGACGGTTTAGATGGTCTATTTGATCCTGATTTAATTTTGGTACTTGGTATCTGTCAAGGAAATTGTCCATTTCCTCAAGATTTTCTAGTTGTGTTGAATACAGGTTTTTGTAGTAGGATCTGATGATTTTTTGAATTTCCTCAGTTTCTGTTGTTATCTCTCCCTTTTCGTTTCTGATTTTATTAATTTGGATACTATCTCTGTGCTCTCTGGTTAGTCTGGCTAAGGGCTTATCTATCTTGTTGATTTTCTCAAAGAACCAACTCCTCGTTTTGTTGATTCTTTGTATGGTTTTATTTGTTTCTACTTGATTGATTTCAGTCCTGAGTTTGATGATTTCCTGCCTTCTACTCCTCTTTGGTGTATTTGCTTCTTTTTGTTCCAGGGCTTTCAGGTGTGCCATTAAGCTGTTAGTGTATGCTGTCTCCCGTTTCTTTTTGGCGGCACTCAGGGCTATGAATTTTCCTCTTAGCACTGCTTTCATTGTGTCCCATAAATTAGGGTATGTTGTGCCTTCATTTTCATTAACTTTCAAAAAGTCTTTGATTTCTTTCTTTATTTCCACCTTGACCAAGTTATCATTGAGTAGAGCATTGTTCAGCCTCCATGTGTACGTGGGTTTTCTTTTGTTTTTGTTGCCATTGAAGACCACCCTTATTCCATAGTGATCTGATAGGAGGCATGGGATTATTTCCATCTTCTTGTATCTGTTGAGGTCTGATTTGTGACCAATTATGTGGTCAATTTTGGAGAAGGTACCATGAGGAGCTGAGAAGAAGGTGTATTCTTTAGCTCTAGGATGAAATGTTCTATATATATCAGTTAGTTCCATTTGGTCCAAGGCTTCAATTAGATTCACTGTGTCCCTGTTTAGTTTCTGCTTTCCTGAACGATCCATTTCAGAGAGCGGGGTGTTGAAGTCACCCACTATTATTGTGTGTGGTGCGGTGTGTGCTTTGAGTTTTAGTAAAGTTTCTTTTACGAATGAGGGTGCCCTTGCATTTGGAGCATAGATATTCAGAATTGAGAGTTCTTGATGGTGGATTTTTCCCTTGATCCGTATGTAGTGTCCTTCTGTGTCTTTTTTGATGACTTTAGGGTGAAAATCAATTTTATCCGATATTAGGATGGCTACTCCACCTCGTTTCTTGGGGCCATTTGCTTGTAAAATTGTTTTCCAGCCTTTTACTCTGAGGTAGTGTTTGTCTTTGACACTGAGGTGCGTTTCCTGAATGCAGCAAAATACTGGGTCCTGTTTACGTATCCAGTCTGCTAGTCTATGTCTTTTAATTGGGGAATTGAGACCATTGATATTAAGAGAGATTAAGGCATAGTGATTATTGCCATCTGCCATTCTTGACGCTATCTTTATGTTTGAGTGGTTATCTACTTTTGGGTTTGATTCAAGAAGGTTATTATCTCATTTTTTCCTGGGTGTTGTTTCTCTCCCTGTATTGGAGGTTTCCACCTATTATCCATTGCAGGGCTGGATTTGTGGAAAGATATTGTGAAAATTTGGTTTTATCATGGAATATCTTGGTCTCTCCATCTATGGTGATTGAGAGTTTTGCTGGGTATAGTAGTCTAGGCTGGCATTTGTGCTGTCTTAGTGTCTGCATGAGATCTGCCCAGGATCTTCTGGCTTTCATAGTCTCTGGTGAGAAGTATGATGTGATTCGGATAGGTCTTCCTTTGTATGTTACTTGGCCCTTTTCTCTTACTGCTTTTAGTATTCTTTCTTTGTTTAGAACATTCGTTGTTTTGATTATTATGTGACGGGAGGTATTTCTGTTCTGGTCCAGTCTGTTTGGAGTTCTGTAGGCTTTTTGTATGTTCATCGGCATCTCTCTCTTTAAGTTAGGGAAGTTTTCCTCCATAATTTTGTTGAAGATGTTTACTGGCCCTTTAAGTTGCAAATCTTCACTCTCATCTATACCTATAATCCTTAGGTTTGGTCTTCTCATTGTGTCCTGGATTTCCTGGATGTTTTGGGTTACACATTTTTTGCATTTTGCATTTTCTTTGACTGTTGAGTCGATGCTTTCTATGGAGTCTTCAGCACCTGAGATTCTTTCTTCCATCTCTTGTATTCTATTGTTTATGTTTTCATCTATGACTCCTGATTTCTTCTCAAGGTTTTCTATCTCCAAAGTTGTCTCCCTTTGTGATTTCTTAGTTGTTTCTACTTCCTTTTTTAGTTCCTGGATGGATTTGCTGAAATCCTTCACTTGTTTGTTTGTATTTTCCTGTATTTCTTTAAGGTATTTTTGCATTGCCTCTTTCAGGATTTCTTCCTGATGACCCACGTTCTCCTGCATTTCTCTGAGTGATTTTTGTGTTTCCTCCTCATGGGAATCCATCTGTTGATCCATTGTCTCTTGCATTTCTTTAAGCAGTTCTCGTGTTTCCTTTGTAAGGGCATCTAACCGTTGATTCATTTCTTTAAGCAATTTTTGTGTTGCCTCCTTATGGGCATCCGTCTGTTGACCCATATTCTTCTGCATTTCTTTATGCCAATTTTGTGATTCCTTTGTGAGTGCATCTACCCGTTGATTCATCTCGTTAAGCGATTTTTGTGTTGTCTCCTTGTGCGCCTCCATCTTTTGATCCATGTTCTCTAGCATTTCTCTAAGCGATTTTTGTGTTTCCTTTGTAAGGGCTTCTAACTGTTGATTCATGGTCTCCTGTAACTCTTTATGAGATTTATTTGTGTCCTTCTTGTGATCCTCTAATAGCATCATGAGAAGTGATTTTAAATCCAGATCTTGTCTTTCGGGTGTGGTGGGGTATCCAGGACTTGCTGCTGTTGGAGAGTTGGGTTCGGATGGTTCCACATTACTTTGATTTCTGTTCGTAACATTCCTACGTTTGCCTTTTGCCATCTGGATACCTCTGATGTTAGTTGGTCCTGCTGCCACTGGCTGTTGGTTGGACCTCCTGTGAGCCTGCAAAGCTATTTCTGCCCCCCCTGGATTGCCAGGATTCCCCTGGCACCGATTTCTGGGGCCTGCCTGCTCCTGAGTGACTTTGGAGCCCTAATGTGCCTTGCCCCAAGTGATCTTATATTGGGGAGGCCTTGCACCTCCAAAGGCTCAGCCTAGTGGATTCCTGGAGCAGAGGTCGCCAAAGGGAGGCTGGTAGGCTCCTGCCCTGTGCAGGGGTGAGTGATCTCTCCTAGGGGTGGAGGGGGCGTCCCTCTGCCAGGCAGAAGTCCCACAGCAGAGCTGGCGCGCTGGTTACTGCAGATCAGCCCCGCACTTGGGAGCCGCATACACACAAGCCGCCCGAGACCCAAGCGATATTTTGCCTGTCTGTCTCAGAACCTGGCTGTCCCAACTTCCCAGTCACTGGAGCAAAGATGGCGGAGTGCAATCTGCACTCTCTCCGTGGCGCCGCTCACCTGCAGATGCGATGACCTGCCGATCTGGCACCCAGACGACCACAGAGCTGACCCGTTCTCGGGCACAGACGGAAGCTCCAACAGGCCGTGTCCCAAGTGATGTTATATTGGGGATAGGGAGCTTGGGGTACCTGTCTCTTCAGCGCAGTCTGTGGGAACAGAGGTCGCGGAAGGAAAGCTGGTAGGCTCCCGCCCAGTGCGGGGGGGGGGGGGGGGGCGTCCCTCTGCCAGGCAGAAGTCCCACAGCAGAGCTGGCGCGCTGGTTACTGCAGATCAGCCCCGCACTTGGGAGCTGCATACACACAAGCCGCCCGAGACCCAAGCGATATTATGCCTCGCCTTTTTGTTTTCTAATGAGAGACAGAAAGAGGATGCGTCCAGATGGGAGGGGCTGTTGGGAAAGAACTGGAAAGTGTAGAGGGAAGGGACCCGAAATCACTATATATTATATGAGAAAATAAGCTATTTTTTAGTAAAAATAAAAATTATGTAAAAAGGAAAATTATGAAATACCAATGAGGAAATTAAAAATGTTGGAGATAAATGAAGGTAACTTATATTTAGGTACTAGAATAATTAATAGTGCTTAGATACCCGCATGACCCAAAGTGGTATATAGATTCTGTGTAATCTCAATAAGATTAAAAATATAACAAAATATGGAAATGTGAGACCAAGCCCACTAAATACCAAAGCAGTCCACAGCAAGAGAAACACGGCTAGATGCAGTATGCTCCTTGATTTCAAAATGTATTCAAAGCATTAATAGTCAAAAGAGCAACATGAATTGGCATTAACAATATACACAGAAACCAGTGGGCCAGATACAGAATCTGTGGGTTTTACACATGTCAATCTTCAGCATGGATGCCACACAAATACAGTGTAGAAATAGTAGTCTTTGCTATGAGTAAGAAACTTGGATAGTCACACATGGAAGAAAGAAGACAGGGACCTTTTCTCAAGAAAAAGACCAAACTTACAATGGGTGGAAGACTTTAAAGGAAACTGTGACACTGCCAGAAGACAGCAGAAGAAAAGCTTCTTGACATTTCTTTGGCCAAGAATTTTTGGATGTAACACTAAAGACTGGCAAGAGAAGTAAAACCAGAAAGTGGTAACACACCAAAGTACAATCTCTTCAGCAGAGGAGTCAATCAGTAAAACTAAAACACAACCCACAGTGTAGAAAGTACACTCGGGTTATGTGTCTGATACAGGGCTAATTGAGAATGCATAAAACTCTGATTGATTGCCAAATAACCAAATCCCTGGTTTATGAATGGATAGAAGAATTACATAGACACTTATCAAACGAGAACACAAAGGACATGTGAAAAGGTGCCCAGTGTTCACCATTATCAGGGAACCACAAGCTGAAAGTGGTGTTACCTCATACTTCTCAGAGTAGTTATTATGCCAGCAAATGTAGAGAAAGAGAGCCCCTACTTATTGCTGATGGTCATGCACCCTTGAACAGCAATTACAGAAAAGGGCATGAATGGCCTTTGAAATTTAAAAACACATCTGCTATAATGATTCATAAACTCAGGGTATTTCCTAACAAGTGAGATTAATAGCTTGTACAATTCTCTGCATGCCAGTGTTTACAATAACCAGGATATGGATCCACTTAATGTCATTAAAAAACTATCTCTGTCTCTCGCTGTTTCTCCCTGTTGCTCTCTGTCTCTCTGTCTCTGTCTGTCTCTGTCTGTCTGTCTCTGTCTGTCTCTGTCTGTCTCTGTCTCTGTCTGTCTCTGTCTCTCTCTGTCTCTGTCTCTCTCTGTCTCTCTGTCTTTGTCTGTCTCTGTCTGTCTCTGTCTCTGTCTCTGTCTCTCTCTGTCTCTGTCTCTCTCTCTCTCTGTCTCTCTGTCTCTCTCTCTCTCTCTCTCTCTCTCTCTCTCTCTCTCTCACACACACACACACACACACACACAGAGGACCCAAATGAAAATTATTCATATTTTAAATGAATAAAAAAACCCTGCCACATGATACCATATGGATAATAATGGGGGGTTTATATTAGTAAAATAAATAATCTTTCAACTGGACACAGGATGATAAATACTCATGTACATGAAATGTAATGTGATCAAATATATGGAAACAGACAGTAGGATGTTGGCTGTCAGTGGGGGCAAATGAAAGGTAAAGTGGGGAGAAAGATTGCAATATCTATTCTGCAAAGTTAACAAGGTCACTTAATAGCAATGTAACCACAAACATGCCGAAGTTAAACACTTGTAACAGGGTAACTTGCTAGCACATGTGGATCATATAGGCAGGTATGGATACACTAGTAAGCTTCACTGTGATTAACAACATATGTAAATATGAAAGCATCATGTTGTTCACCTTAAATAAATACAGTTAGTTCCCAAATTCCTTAAAAAATAAGTTGTTAATATGTTTTTCTTTCTATTAATGCTATTTAATGTGTGTGTGTGTGTTCTTGTCCTTATTCTGCAAGTTTTTTCATTCATTCAATAATCATTTAGCACTTACAGTATCAGCTGCTGTATGAGGTGTTTGGAATATCTGAGAAAATGGTAGTCCATGAATTTAAAGATCTTAGAAGGATAAAAGAACATGTAGGTCAGGGATGAAGAGATGGCTTAGTGGTTAAGAACAACTTGCAACTCTTCCAAAAGACCCCAGTTCAATTCCTTGCATCCCAATTTAAGCTCCATGAGATCTCATGCACCCTATGTCCTCCATGAGCATTGAATGCTTATAGTGCACATATACACGTGCAGGCAACATACTGACATACATAACAAAAAACCTTAAATGAAGAATGGATGGCTATTGGTCTCTCTCTCTCTTTCTCTCTCTCTCTCTCTCTCTCTCTCTCTCTCTCTCTCTCTCTCTCTGTGTGTGTGTGTGTGTGTGTGTGTGTTTAAAAACATGCTGAGGGTTTGCTTAAAATAGGACATGATTTGTATTTAATCTTTCAGAATATGGTCATGAACTCTCTTGGATAATTTTGTATCTAGCAAACAAGGGGAGATAATCTCAATATAAATTTCCTCTCTAACATTTTTTGACTTTCAGTATTTGCATTGTGTCTCAGTAATTTACATTTCCCTTCACATGATAGCCAGTGACTGTTGAACAGGGTAGAATAGAGATCAATTTAGGTACTCACAATAGTGTGCTTCCCAGAAGGACAGCTGAGATAAGGCAATCTGGATAGCTGCCTAGATTCATAAATCATGGTCCTTAACCAATTCATATCTCACTGAAATCTCTGACCTGCCAAAATTGGGTTTGTCTTTCTACATGAATAATTTATATTTTCTGGAATGTAATTGAGGATGGTTTAGTGGAAAGGACAATAACCAGCAATGTTATTCTGGGTAACTGATTTAACCTTCTGAGGTACACCTCCATTTCTCCAATAGGAAGGGACTGGATACTACAGTCTAAGTAATTTCACAATTCTCTTGTTTTATGAGCCTAAGTATTTACTACCATACTTGTGATTATTGATCAATTTTTGAGATTGTGACAGTTATTTGTTTGGTATCAGTAGTTTCTTGTTCTAAGACTGGAATGGAAGGTCCTGTTTCCCATTATTCTGGGGAGTTTGTATTTTGAATATTCCTAGACTGTCTGATTTCTCCTTTCATAATACATGCAACTCTTCCTGTTTGGATTCCTCATGATTATGATCAAACTCCAAGGGAAAAAAAATCCAGAAGACCCAAGTCTATACCTATTTCTGGTATTACTGTTATTTAACTGTCTATGTTGACTCTTTAGTTTTTGTTTCTCCACCTTTAAAATGGATAAGGCAACTCTTAACAGATGCTACGATTAGAGTTGTGAATTATGTACTTCCTTGAATGATATCTGTCAGATATATACTTTGTTTCTCAATAAACAACACTTCAGCTACTGTTTTGGAGGTGATTCCTTATTCTATCAAGTTTAGCAGGAATTAGGTCAAGTAGTCTTGAGATCTCTGTCCTTGAAAATGGATTAATGGGTATGGTGGGAGGGAGTGAATTCTTTAGAGAATGGGTCTGGGATGACAAGGACACATCTCTGCTCTTTTTGTCTCAGGCATACTTGCTTGTTTTTCTACCATGTTTACAGCATAGGATGTAGGCCCTTGCCGGATGCCAGATTCATTCTTTTAAACTACCAAGCTTGCAGTATTATGAACTAGATACATTGTAACTTAGTTAATTTGTGGCACATCAGTCTACCTTTTCCAGGCTAGAGTCCTGAAACCACAGATAGAACCTAGACTTTAGTTCTTGTATATTTACCTCTCTAGGGGAGGTGGGACCTGGGAGAATGGAGCTGAATGAGGCAGACTCAAGTTGCATGTAATAGCCAACTTTATTCAGAGCATCAGACAATTTATATTTTGTGGGTTAAGAAGAGTCACATGAATAAAGTGTACAATCACAAGGACAGCTACAGGTGGTCAGGCAAGCTGCATGAGGCATAAATGTAGAGGCATGTATACAAATAACAATAGCCAGTTGTAATGAACAATCTGAAGTAAACTCATCCTTATTTACTGTGCCAGGGAGAAGCATGAAAGCACATTCCAAGAACAACTCCCTAGTTTGGAGAAACTGAGGTCACTAGACTCTTGTTTTCTCACACTCAGAATTCTTTCACAGTTCCATTCTTGGACTATGGTCCTACATTTGTTATACTGTGTTATTTCTTAAACATAGTTTCTAAACATAGTGTCTATGAAGAAATTTAATTTATATTAAATTTCACAGTGAGAGTTTTTTATAATAACTTCTAACCAAATAGAAAATGTAGCAAGATCTTTTGATAAAAGTTCTGTGATGTGGTTATTCTTTCTCACAAAATATGTAGAGTGCTCAGTGCTCTTTACATGAGAGAATTCAGCTCCTAGATGATGGAATGAGGTGTGGGAAACAATCCAGGCTTGTACGTTAGTGTTAGGTTAGATACTGACACACTAGTTGATCTGGTAGCAGAGACAGTTGCTAAGTGACTAATGCAAAGTTAGCACACGCAGAGAAGGCACACAGATGGAAGGATGATTGACATATGGAGAAGGAAGCGATGAGGCAAGAGAGATTTTGTCATGCTACTGGGTGCTTCACAGTTTAAAACCTACAAATTGTTTCCTTTTGGAGTTTTCCATGTAATAGCTTTGGACAGCAGTTAACCAAAGGTAACAGTAACTGTGAAAAATAAAGTTTCCAAAACAGGAAGTGATGTACTCCGTCATAGCAATAGAAAACGAGGTCTGTAACTGATCCTTATTTATTTTTTTCAGTATCTTTTATCTTAAATGGTTAACATATAGGCTCTGGAGTTAGAAATTTTCATTATAGACATATTTTATCTCTACGAAGAGATCAACTGGGCAGCTGTTATATCCTCTGTGAACAGGGGTTTATTGAAGCAGTTTATTTATTTATTTATTATTTATTTTCTCTGATTGTTCTTTGGTATAAAATAAGAGCTGAATCATTGTGGCAGCAATTAAGTGGTCCATGAAGATAAAGCACTTACCATGTGGACCATAAAGCAATAGCTTGTAGGCCTTTCAGAGTGAGTTGTGCTCTAGAAGTTGAATTTAGGACTTAAAAAAATAAATCCTTTCTTTCTTTTCTAGTAATGATGCCAGTATTTTTCCTCTTCTTTTTAAACAGACAGAATATATTTTAGTAGTTGTTTTAATATATTCTCTGCTTTCACATTTTTAATCACTAGGTCTGTTTCTTATGATTGATTTTTATCATTATTAATTATGTGTTGTAGCTTTTAATAAAACTGGTGATTTTTAACTGATTGCCTGACTTTGCAAATTTTATTTTGTTGGTTGTTGAACTTTATAGTCTTCCTTTAAATATGGTTATAATTTGTTCTGGCATGTAGCTATATTTATTAGATTCTGATGAATAGTTTTGAGGCTTGGTTTAAACACTGTTGAGGTAGGTTTAGTTTTGCTTTGAGTGGAGGAAAATTTAGACTCACAATTTAAGTAAAATTCTACTGAGGATAGTCACACATGAATCAGGTATGGAGATAAATCCTGAGACATACACAGCTAATGCAATTCAATCAGTGTTCAAATACCATAGTGTGTATTTACAGTGAACCAGCTAAGATGATTATATCACAGGATGATTTAATCTTATGAGGACACTGTTATATGAATGACCCACAACTGACCCAAATGTAGTTTTCAGTGCATGAATGTATCTATAAAGCACATCCTCAATATGAGGTATTTCCATTCTGAGAATACAAACTGTCTCAAGACATAAACTACTTTTAGTTCTTTGTCTTTCAAATATTTTTGTTTTTAGTTTGCAGAAAGGACATTGCTACTTAGCAACCTAGGCTTCTGTAAGTTTGTGATCTACAATAGGCATTTGTCTGTCTGTCTGTCTGTCTGTCTGTCTGTCTGTCTGTCTGATAGTGGGAGTTAGAACATATACCAATTCTTTCTCAGGTTTTGGGTAGCTTTTTTGTCATATATGAGACCAGCCCTCAGCAGAAGCTTCAAGCAGACCTGTTTGCAGGTCTCCGGAATTCCTCCTGCTTAATTGCTACTCCTATCTTCTAATTTTGGAAAACCAGGTAGGTACCTTTCCATTCCCCTAAACCAACTTGTGATTTCTCAGTTCATGGAGATGCCTAGGCTCTGCTAGGGTTTCCTGTTCCTGAAAGAGCTTGGAAACAGATGGACAGAAACTGATGTATTCACAGTTTGCTTGTTTGTTTCTTCTCTTTTAGTGAAGTTCTGCACTGTTTATTTTATAAGGACTTGGAGTCTTTTGCAGTGATTGTAACAGAAGGTTGTTGTTGTTGGTGTAATATCCTAGTTTTGAAAGCAAAACACCCATCTATAGCACTACAATTCTCCCTAAACAGACAACCCTTT
Organism: Tokudaia tokunoshimensis; assembly: GCA_036184795.1. Taxonomy (NCBI): domain Eukaryota; kingdom Metazoa; phylum Chordata; class Mammalia; order Rodentia; family Muridae; genus Tokudaia; species Tokudaia tokunoshimensis. The sequence continues at coordinate 65,457,292 of BTHU01000006.1, read as the reverse complement.
AAATCAATTTTGTGGTTCTAAGTAGTCTAATGAATTAAGATTGTTGAGCATGCGATCACAGGACAAATCTAATACAATTTAAAAATATCTGTTATATACCAGGAGAGACCTAGAGCTAAAATGAGGAATTTGACAGAGGTCCATATAAATGTGAAAGGGTATATGGTCAGTATTATGCCAAGCTGTAGAGGTTTTTTTTTTTTAAATGACCAAATTCTTTCTATTTCTGAGTGTTATTGATTGGCTGTTTTGGTATGTACTATTTTTTCTTCCCTTTAAGAAGGAATGGAGATTTTATTAGAGGACCAGTACACAGATATTTCAGTTAAATCATGACTAGAATTTTACTATGTTTAGTTCAGTATACTTGCTGTTTTTGCAGGGGTACAGCATGAGTGTGCCATAGGGCATGCAAGAAGGTTAGAAGATAATTTGCAGAAGTTGATTCCTTATTTCCACCATGTGAATCCTGAATATTGAGTACAGATTACTGTTTAGTATGTTCTCCATTGTCTTACATAAAATTAACCCCTCGCTTAGGGAATGATAAGCAGATATCCAAGACAGTTGATCTCCTGTATTTCAATATCTGACTATATCCCAGGTAAACTGAAAACATTATATTCTATTTATTCCTGAGTTTCAGCTTATAGTCTGTAACAGAAAAAATTGTATGATGTACTTCTTAGGACTTCTATTAAGATTACATGAGATAGTCTGTGTCGAGTGTTCAGTTTCAGAATGTGAACATCAGTACCAGATTAGTAAAGAAGTAAGTACTATTGTTGATTTCTTGTGATCACTACTTGAAAGTTGGTCATTTGCCAATGTGACTTGGAGATTAAAGCTTTTAAGTGTCTGTTATATCTAGAGTCTCCAGTTTTTTTTGTCCAGCAAAACCAGAAAAAATTATCAGGCTATCACCATCAGGATCATTTCTCAGGACAAGGCAGCAGTAACCAGTAACCCAGACCTCCTAAGATAACCTTGTGTTATGAGGGTAACTTGGTCCAAGTGTGGTGAATGGTAAAAGTCCTTCACCTCCTCACTACCCCACTACTTCTGGGGATATTGGCTGGTGACAGGAACAGCTACATCTTTTCCTGAGTATAGCTATCTTTCAAGGAATTGTTACCCTAGTGTATGTTCCTCCCCAGGGGTGGCTTGTGCCAGTAATGGGCTGATGCAGTCCTAGTGCAGTTCAGAACAGTTAGAACAATGCTCAAGGGATATCCCAACTCCAAAGACTCTCTTTGTATTGTTCAAGATTCCAGTGCCAACCTTGTCATAGATGTTTCTTCCTTTGACCAGTCTTCCCCATTTTATTCTGCATCCAATTCTTGAGAGGACTGTTCAACAAATATTCTGTACACATCCTCATCTCAGAGTATGTTCATGTGGAGGTCAGTTTAAGACATTTTTGGATTGGTCAGTTTTCCCTCACTTTACAAATATGTGTGAGAGTCAGTTTTTAATGTTTATTTAGGTTCATGGTAAATTTTAGTCCACAATCAAAGATGGTTCTGTTGCCCTGCATGGGTGGTGAGGGAGCACATTCTAGAGGAATTATATAGCAAAACAAATTGCAGTTGATTGAAGTTGAAAGGCAGGTTGGAGAAATCCTATTATCCCCTTCAAGGCCATGCTGCTAATGACTTGATGACCTGCTAGTAGGTCCCAATTATTTCAGGCTTTGACACCTCCTTTCAGTGCCACACAAGGAAGTCAGCCTTTCAGAGGATGGGGGGAGTACCATCCAAGCCATATTACACAAGGAGCATGAGTATGACATCTAAAAAAGAGAGGAGATACTATACTCCGAATGTGTGCATCCTCTGCTTAGTTCTCTATAAAATTGGATACAATCTTTCCATTTAGAACAACAGTTATTGAGCAATTGTTGAAACAGTTGATTTCTCTTCTTAGCTCTTTTTCTTAACTACAGCCTCTACCATCTTAATGAGTCTGGAAATGTTTTGTACTTTTACTTCAAGCAATATTCATAATGCCAATATTCCTGAATACTTCTATGTCTTCTGACTCAGGGCTATGAGACAGAGAAGGCCATGAAGCACATATAGACAGAAGGGCAAGTGTGAAGATAGCATGTTCAGAATCCACAAGCTAACAGCTCCAGTCTGCAGAGGGTCTTACCCTTTAGAAGAGGAACAGTTTCTAGTCTCTCAAGATCCATGCCATTATCTATGACTCTGATCACTGAGAATAGTTCTTATGATTCTAAAGGTTTTGAGAACTGGATACTTCAGTTCATTTTGACCTAGGAGTACTTAAGCCTGAAGGGACATAAGAAGAAAACCATCCACTTTTACCTTTATAATTTGTCTTGAATATAAACTTGGTCTTGGAGAGCTTTTATCTTAAGCAAATCCAAGTTACCCTTGGCACATGAAGAATTTTGATCCTAAGGTGGGTTGTGATACATGAACAGTATCTTTAAAGGAACATAAGAACTGCAAATTAGTGAGAGCTGAAGACGAATTCGAGTTGGAGTATTAACTATTCATTCCAGCATGGCTAGATTTTTCTCATATAACTTCAACTGATTGTAATAACCAAAGAGCTATTGAGTGTGATGTCTTAGCTGGATCACTTAGACTCATTGATAAAGAAATCACATTTTTTTGTGCCAAATAATCAAATGTTAAATCTGTGAACGTTCAATTTGTTTTTCACTGTTTGACAAATCAAATATCTATAGGACTATATATATCTAATGGCCAATGTATAACTATTTACTACAAGTCAAACTTATGTACCTACACTTCATGCTTCCCCTTTGTCGGAGTTTGTATATCACTTAGTTTCAATTTCCATCAATGTAGATTCTATATGCCATTAATTGGTATCATTTTTTTTTTTTCATAGTTGAAAGTAATGATTTATTATGATAGTGGAACATTTTTTAAATTTTACTTAAAAATGAAGTTTGAAACATTGTATTTAAAAGAAGGCAAAGTTCTTACTTAGCATTCACAAGATCATAAATTAAATATCCAGTAATGAATCTACATTTTCCAAGCATTTGATTTTACTAATAGTCTCCATAACTTTATTGGTTTAGTGTTGGGACTTTTTTGTTTTTATTTTTCATTACTGGATATTTAATTGGTATCATTATGCTATTGATTTGTTGTCATTTTCAAATGTCATACCTAATGAGAGACTGTAAATGTTGCCTGCTTTAGTGTGGAGAAAACTAATGAGTGCTTTGAGCTTAACAAAACATTATTCTGCAATGACTCAATATTTGGAAATATGGAATTATATTTTGAATTCCTGAGATACAATGTATGCCTTTAATTTATGACATACTTCTAGAATTGAACTTTAGTTCACGTAGGCAGTCTTGTATGTGCATAAGCTTCAGATTACAGAATTAAAAATCTCATAGTAAATTGTTGGACTATCATAAGATCTGCTCCTTATTCCTCTATGACACGTTATTAGGGAAAATCCACCTTAAATAATAATGAAGTCGACACACATTTAACTTTTTGAAAGCCGATTAATGCTTTTCTCTGTTATGAACACTTAATTTATACAATGTTTGCTCTCTCTTGTAAGGAAAATTTAGTGTCAAATTATCTATGCATTTCTACTCATTATGCATTGGGAATGTGCTAATTTTTCTTTATAATATTAATAGAGATCTTCTGAAATAGATGTATAGGAGTTAATATTATATGGAGCCATATGTGTGATGATTATATTAATGTTCTACCTACTATAATTGTTTGAGGTTTCTGAATCCTATAGACTAAGAGAATTAAAAGCTCTCTCATGCTCTCTCACAGTTTTAGAGTGAACAGTTTTCCCAGATTTATTTGTCAGTAATACTTCTTAAGGCATAGTTAAAGGTCCTGTAAGTATCCTATAGTGACTTATTCATAGCAAACTTTGTTGTACATAAAATGAGTAGAAACAAATCTCATAATTTGTGCTTGTAACTGGGATCCAAATAATTTAGGATAAGAGTTTATGTGCAGCAAGTTTCTAATAGCAATGTTACTATATAAAATACACACATGCATATGTGATTCATTCATTTATGAGGTGAAAGGTTGCTAAAGATGTTAATCATAATGATGCTAGAAGAAGTTAATAACTAGTTAAAGATCATTATGTTAAAGACAACAGTAACTTTCAAAGCCTATTTAGATAAAATTTCTGATAATAGTAAGCTGAAAGATTATTTATGCCAATGAATTTGCTGCAGTAAAATGTAACTCTAAACCCTTAGTGGAAGTGTGAATGGGCAAGATATTAAAAAAAAATTATGTTCTATTGTTGCTTGTCTAAATATATCTCATTAACTGCCAAATAATGTAGAGGGACCTTGACCAAAAATAAGATCGTAGCAGAATGAATTGCTTAGAATTGGTCCACAGAGCAGTTTGGAATCAGATGCTATCTCAGACACAGCATGGGAGATTTCTCTAGAGTAGTAACATTTCAAAATGCAGGAACATCATCAACCTTGTAAATGTTGAAGGTATTTCTCAGTCGATGGATGGTCTTATGTTATTTATCTTTCCTGAAAGAGTGTGGGAATAGCATCACTTTCAGGCCTTTGTTTGTGTTCTAATGAGACATTAGCAACTGCATATTCCCTTAGAGCCAAATGTTCTACAAGAAGTTTTCTGTGGCTAAATTCAATGAGCACTTCTGTCTAGAAGTGTGTTTTAAGGCATGTATATTCTTGTAAGACTAAGGGTGCAAAGAGAATTATTAAAGCTGTTTCCTTCACCAGCAAAGTGGCTTAGCACGCAAAGGTGCTAAGCTTGAAGGCCCGAGTTAGAGTTCCAGAACCCTCATGGTGAATCTACTCGCACAAGTTTTCCTCAGACCTCCATGAGCTTTCTCCATGTACATACCCATATATAAACGCCTCTGTGTGTGTGTGTGTGTGTGTGTGTGTGTGTGTGTGTGTGAGCGCAAACGCATGTGTACAGAGTAAATCACTCAATAAATGTAGACTGTTATCTCTATGACTAACTTTATTAATTGATCACTTGATCATTTGAGTTAAAAGCAGACCTTTCTTTTTGAATGTTTGGAACTTTTGACAACATCCAGTGAAATACAAGGCCACTTCATGTTTTTGTATAAGTTGAGGAAAAAACCAGAACTCTTTAGTTGGTAGAAAAATCCAAGAGACACACAGCTTAGTGAACAAACAACTCTGAACATATCAGTAAAATGTACCCTTTAAAATATGAAAAACTCTTTGAAAATATATGTATAATTTTTGATTGACATATAGTACTTCAGTAGTGTGATATTTGTACACAAAATGTAATAATCACATTATGTTCCATTTCTGCCACTAAAACAAAAATCTCTCAGATGAGTAATTTAGAAAGAGGAAAAATAGCTTATTATTATTATTATTATCGTTATTATTCACAGCTCAGGAGATTGCAGCCTGTGAACCATTTAATTGTATGCACTGTAAATGTACTGTTACAATTGTCCTTGGTTTTGCTTCTTGTTTTCAAGAAGATTTTCTGTTTTTCTCCCTGCAGTCTTTGGCATTTAATTCATTATGTTTAGAGACACAAACATACTTTTGAACTTGAGAGCTCACTGATATTCATTTATCAACTTGGTGCCTGTAAAACGAACAGTGCTCAGACTACAATTTCTCAGCTACTGTATTTTCTTTTGTTACGGACATCAACAAGACATATAGCTATCTGATCATTACACTTTCCTATATACGTGTTAAAATATCAGGAAATTGAAATATCACAGTGTCCTCAATGAATCCAAAGGGTACAGGTAAATACAATGAAGGATGAAGGAAGCATTCTTATTAATAAACTTTGTTTGATTTAGTGGTGGAGGATTTTAGGAACTTTATTTGTATGATTTATCATTCCCATTGTATCGAGAACAGTTTTCATTGTTTCAAAGACAACTTTTGATAAAAGACCAGGTTACTCACTAAAATAGCTGGATAATGTAGCTATCAGTAAGGAGAGAAAGCAAGTGTGAGAGAGATGATTACAGTCCCAAAGGTAAAGGCCATGGCCTTGACCAGTGGAGACTGTCCTCAAGGGACAAGACAATTTATTTTTCCACCTGGGCTCATTCAAATTCCTGTCTTCTCTGGCAGGACCACGCAGGTTATATGCAGTGGACCAAATTCCTATCTGCCCTTTAACCTCCGCAGAGTACTTTGTGACTGTGCATACTGGCTTTGAGGGGAACTATTTTATAATTGAGATCTCCATGCTAGAAACCTCTGGGTAATTGGGAGGAATGGCATGGGTGAGAGAATGCAGCAGGATTGTACCACAGGGTGATCTCTACTAAACAAGAATGTACATGCTGTCGAGAGGGCTTCATACCAGTATTTTGAGTATGTATATATTTGCAAGTATGAAAGCCTCCACGTGTAAAGGTAGCGTTGTAGACAATTATCTTTTATGTTTATCGAAATCCTTTCAGTGTATACATATATGTTCACACTTTCCAATTTGGCAAATCTGCTTGTTATACTTGTGTATCGTAGGTAAGAAAAATACAATGTGCCTCTTCAAACTGATGTTCCATTTGTGTTATCAGTGTGTGGTTAATAAGACATATGGAGTTATTTCGTTACTTTTTTTTCATACTGTTTTATGATAATTAAACAAGATTTAGAGAAGGATGGTAAAAACATGTTTATTTATGTTTAATTTCAAACTAGCTCCTTTGTGCTATGACATTTACCAGTACTTAAAAATGAATGGCTGGGATGACATTCTGGCCACAGAACAGTCCCATTGCCATTCTTTTGTTCCACCGATTTTCTGTTTTGATTTTAGTCTGTTTCCGAGATTTAGAAGAGAAAAGAGGGAGGGAAGGGGGCTTATGGGACTTTCGGGGAGGGAGGAAACGGGAAAGGGGAAGTGATTTGGAATGTAAATTAAAAAAATAAAATAAAAAAAAAAAAAAAAGAAAAGGAAACCAGCACTCAGTAGATGGCGCTAATGAGACACACACTGTTTAATTGTCAAATACTTCTGCCTGTTATCTGTTTGCTAGTTAAATTATGAAGCTCAGCAGTAAGGTTGCTGAAAGTGTAGATAGATTAGCCACCTTGTCTCTCTTTTGGAGATTTCTTACAGTGTAACAAGGGGTTTTAGTAATCCATTTGATTCCTGAAATATATGGAATTTGAAGGTTATGCTTATTCTTTTTTGCCCATTTCATACTTGGAGAAAATAAAAACAACCATTTTCTTTTGCTGAAAATAAGAGGTACTTTTTTTTTTTTAACCTATGAAGAGATCCTTGTTGTCATGCATTGCAAGAGGGGAAAACTCAACTGTGTGGATGATTTCTTTGATTTTTTTTTTCAATACAAAAAGTAAGAGAAATTTTTTGTTCCAACGTGTTGGGGTCACCCTGAATATGGAGAGAGAGAATGACCATGGGCAGCCCATCCAGCAAGCCTTTATACAGTTCTCAGGGCCACCACTATAAGGCACAATGTGATTGGCAGAACACTGTGACTTTTTAAACTGATTGGTCTTTAGAGAATGAGGTGGCCAGGACTTCCCTTGTCTCTGTAGGTGGCCAAAGGTTCTTCCTGAGGAATGAGTCCCCACCTACAGGTTGGTTCCCTGTGGTCTGAGGAATGTTAATTAGCTTCTCCCTTCCAGAGGGGCAAGTGTTCCATGACCCCAAGTCATGGCATCTACTAGAAGGAACATTTTATTTTGTTCATCTTTGAGGCATGAGTGGTACAAGTTGAAAAACTGACTCTCACTCAATTTCATTGTATGTTCAGAAAAAAAAATCAGAAGCAGAGTGGTGGATTTACTAAAGCAAGAAAATATTAGTTAATGTTAATGGGTTGAGGCATTTGCTTATGTTGTCTGTTTAAGAATTAAACTTCAAAACAGCATTGATTTTGTGCTGAACGGTACCAGACTATTACTGAGAAAGCTGAGAGCCACTGCAACATGAAGAGTTGTGTTTTAAATGGGGAGTAAGAGTCATTTATTGATTCCACACTAGTTTGTGATATCTGAAGCTACAGTTCCACACAGGTTACATCAACACTGGCTTTTCTCTTATCCTAAGATGTTCACTTTTTCATATTCTTTGGACAATAGTCAGTCTCATCCAGTTCTATACTCTGGTTTGAACAAATCTATCCATTCACCTATTGTTTGCAACTATTTGAAACAAGTGGTTGGGTAAACTATTGGGTATATAATGTTTTAGGATGAAATGTTCAATTGATATCTGTTAAATCCATTTGGTTTATAACTTGTTAGTTTCACTCTCTCTCTATTTAGTTTCTGTTTCCATGATCTGTCCATTATTGAGAGTGGGGTGTTGAAGTCTCCTACTATTATTGTGCGATGTGCAATGTGTGCTTTGAGCTTCAGTAAAGTTTCTTTTATGGACGTTGGTGCCCTTGTATTTGGGGCATAGATGTTCAGAATAGAGAATTCTTCTTGATAGATTTTTTTCCTTTGATGAGTATGAAGTGTCCTTCCTTATTCTTTTTGATAACTTTTGGTTGAAAGTTGATTTTATCTGACATTAGAATGGCTACTTTAGCTTATTTCTTGGAGCCATTTCCTTGGAAAATTGTTTTCCTGCCTTTTACTCTGAGGTAATATCTGTCTTTATCACTGAAATATGTTTCCTGTATGCAGCAAAATGCGGGTACTGTTTACATATCCAGTCTGTTAGTCTATGTCTTTTTATTGGGGAACTTAGTCCATTGATATTAAGATATATTAAGGAATAGTGATTTTGCTTCCTGTTATTTTGGTTGTTAGAGGTGGAATTATGTTTGTGTAGCTATCTTCTTTTGGGTTTATTGAAAGATTACTTTCTTGCTTTTTCTAAGGTGTAGTTTCCCTCCTTGTGTTGGAGTTTTCCATCTATTATCCTTTGTAGAGCTGGATTTTTGGAGTGATATTATGTAAATTTGGTTTTGTCATATATCTTGGTTTCTCCATCTATGGTAATTGAGAGTTTTGCTGCATATACTAGCCTTGGCTGGCATTTGTGTTTTCTTAGGGATCTGTATCATATTTTCCTAGGATCTTCTAGATTTTATATCTCTGGTGAGACCCACACACCTATGATCACTCGATCTTTGACAAAGAAGCTAAAACCATACAGTGTAAAACAGGCAGTATTTTCAACAAATGGTGCTGGTTCAATTGGAGTTCAACATGTAGAAGAATACAAATTGATCCATTCTTATCTCCCTGTACAAAGCTCAAGTCCAAATGAATCAAGGACCTACACATAAAACCAGATACACTGAATCAAATAGAAGAGAAAGTGGGGAAGAGCTTTGAACATATGGGAAGTTTTCCTGAACAGAACACCAGTGGCTTGTGATGTAAAATCAACAATTGACAAATGGGGCCTCATCAAATTGTAAAACTTCTGTAAGGCAAAGGACACTGACAAAATGGCAACCAACAGATTGGCAAAAGATCTTTACCAATCCTACATCTGATAGAGGGCTAATATCCAATATATACAAAGAACTCAAGAAGTTAGATTCCAGAAAACCAAATAACTCTATTAAAATATGGGGAGCAGAGCTAAACAGAGAACTCCCAACTGAGGAAACTCAAAAGGCCGAGAAGCACCTAAAGAAATGTTCAACATCCTTAGTCATCAGGGAAATGCAAATCAAAACAACCCTGAGATTCCACCTCACACCAGTCAGAATGGCTAAGATCAAAAACTCATGTGACAGCAGATGCTGATGAGGATGTGGAGAAAGAGGAACACTCCTCCATTGCTGGTGGAAGTGCAAGCTGGTACAACCACTCTGGAAATCAGTCTGGCTGTTCCTCAGAAAATTGGACATAGTATTTCCTGATGACCCAGCTATACCACTCCTGGGCATACACCCAAAAGATGCTCCAACATATAAAAAGGACATGTGCTCCACTATGTTCATAGCAGCCTTATTTATAATAGCCAGAAGCTGGAAAGAACCCAGATGTCTTTCAACAGAGGAATGGATACAGAAAATGTGATATATTTACACAATGGAGTACTGCTTAGCTATTAAGAACAATGACTTCACGAAATTTAAAGGCAAATGGATGGATCTAGAAAATATTATCCTATGTGAGGTAACTCAGTCACAAAAGACCACACACGGTATGTACTCACTGATAAGTGGATATTAGGCAAAGAATGTGGAATACCCATGATACAACTAACAGAACTTCACATGAAGCTCAAGAGGAAGGAAGACCAAAGAGTGGATGCTTCAGTCCTGCTTAGAAGGTAGAATGAAATAATCAAGAGAAGTAGAGGGTGAGAGGGTCTTGGGAGGAAGAGAGGAAGGAGAGGGGAGAAGAGGGGCACAATCAGGTAAGGGAGGTGATGGAGGAGATGTACAGAGGGTCAGGAAATTGAGCAGCGGTGTTAGCAATGATGAATGGGGAATTGGGGGTAGCAACCAGAAAATCACAGAAGTCAGGAAAGCAAGAGTCTTCGAGGACTCCACAGGTATGACATTAGCTCAAATACCCCATAAAGGGAGGGAGAACCTCTCAAGACCATATCTATAGCTTAGGCATGTGCTCCTGGTTGAGGGATAGTGCCACCCACCCATCTCCAAAATTTTAATCCAGAATTGTTCCTGTCTACAGGAAATACAGGTACAAAGAATAGAAAAGAGACTGAAAGAAAGGTTATACAGAGACTGCCCCTCCTGGGGATGCATCCCACATACAGACACTAAACCCAGACACTATTGCAGATGCCAAGAAGTGCTTGCTGACAGGAGCCTGATACAGTTGTCTCCTGAGAGGCTCTGCCAGATCCTGACCAATACAGATGTGGATGCCTGAAGCCAACCATTGAACTGAGTACAGGGGCCCCAATGGAGGAGTAAGGGGAAGGATTGAAGGAGCTGAAGGGACCTTATTTGGTATGAATGGGAGGTCCTGTGAAGGCTTGATGCCCCAGTGTAGAGGAATGTTAGGGCAGTGAGGAGGGAGTGGGTGGGTGGATGGGGTAGCACCCTCATAGAAGCAGAGTAAGGGGGATGGGATAGGGGTTTCCGGAGGGGAATCTTGGAAAGGGGATAACACTTGAAATGTAAATAAATAAAATATCCAATTAAAAAAAGAAATTCCTATTTTATAGTGGTTCTTTAATGTTACCATTTTTTAAGTAACAACCTTGTTAATTTTCACAAATAATATTAATAGAAAGCTCAATATAATAATATTGGCAAAGCAACTTTTTATTTTAAGACGTGTTTAATTTGACATAAAAACTTTGTTTAATTCCTTCCTTTTTTCTAACAGGAACGATCTCTTCTCAAGTTCCTGTTTCAGTTGTATTTATCAGCACATGTCAAAGGTCACACTTCAGTGAATTCAAGTCCCTTGTGTTTTATAAGCATTGATATAGCCACATCTATTGTTTTATAGAATTAAAATGAAAATTTTCCAAAGGGAAATATCTTTCAAGGTAACCCATCAATTCCCTCTTCTTCTTCCTCCTCCTCCTCTTCCTTCTTCATTATTTTTCTTTTCCTTCTCCTCCTCTTCTTTGTTCCTATCTTTCTCTCTTCCTTCCTTCCTTCCTTCCTTCCTTTCTTTCTGAAGGGGGGGAGGGTAGGGAAAATGGGGGAGTTGGTTAAGGAGAGCACACCAACGATTGTATTAGTCTCTGATGTCTGTGTCCTCACCGGATCCAGCTGAAAATCCAAGACATCAGGAGTTCAAGCAGGTCAGTTCGGCGTGTCAGACGATGAGCCTCACCAAGGCTGTATATTCTGCAATATACAAACCTCAAAACAAAATTTTAGTATCATCAAAATATCTGTATGAATTTTATTATTCTGTGTAGGGTGTTCAGACTAGTTAGGATAAAATTCTGCTCCAATCATAAGTCTTTGTTCATGCCATGTGAGGGATGGCACAAATAGTATTTTTTGTTTCTTTGTTTGTTTGATTCACCTGAATCTAATTTCAGGTGGTCTTCATCTGTCATATCTGATCCATATTACTCTGGAAGGTGTATAGACACTAATCACCTTTTCTAAAAACACAAAGATAAAACCTTCCTCCCAAATCAGCATATCCTTGAGTCAGTAACCAGAAAAACTCAAAATCACACCCATTTTGAAAATTAAAACAATCTAAAACAAATGAAGTTAACTAAAATATTGTATGAGCCTATTTTTCGGCTTTTTTTTTTTTAAATTCTGTCATGCCAGGAAATTAACCCAAAATTCCTATGGAGCCCACAAACAATGAATAAGAATTTCCTGCAGACTTTATATTACCATCTGTGCTCTCTACCTGGAGCCACAATCTTTTACTTATTAATATCTTTCATACCAATCCATCTGTTATGCTCTCTACCTGGAGTCACAGACATCTATCAATACCTGTTCATAGTAAGAAATTATCACTGCTCTTTATTTAGGAGTCAGTAAGCTTTCCCTATTCTAGTTCTGAACTATGGACAAATTTCCCTAGGTGATTCAGACAAAATTTGTATATATATATATATATATATATATATATATATATATATATAAATTCAACTGATAAATACACCTGAAACAGGAACTTGAGAATATATATATATGTATCCTAAAAGCAAATAATCCCAATTTTATGAATTCACAGTTCAGCCAATATCTGCCCCAAGAAGTAGGCAACTTCCATTCTCAGTCTCTCTGACTCAGAGTAGCCATCTTGTCTCTCTTCACAGCAGGGGACCTTGAGCCCTCTTTCTTTATTTCAAGGTTCCTGGGGCTAAGTCATGTGACTTGACTCCCCTCCACTCACCAAACCTCCAAAATTCTAACTAAATTTCTAACTCATAGGCCAAGAACCTTAAAATTTTTAGTGGATTCTTGCTTGCCACATTGGACGTCATCTGTAGTGGGAAATGTCCCATTTCTTCATAACTTCACAGTTGTGAGAAACTAGTCTATTTTCTGTCTTAAGGTTTTCAATTTCTTTAATTTTGTGAGTTTTTATTTTATATTCTTAGTGATTACTTTATAAAGTCTTATACGCATGGTATCAGATTCATATCAGATGTATATGAACAATTTCAATAAGTTATAATTTTACTTACTGTTTAATTAAATTAAATTTTATTTACTGTTTAATTTTTATTTTAAAATTATATTGTGTATATGTGTTTGTGTGTGTGAATGCTATGATATGGATGGTCAGAGAATAACTCTGTTCTGCCCTGTGAGTCCCAACAGTCAAATTCAGGTTGACAGTCTTATATAGATACCACCCCATTTTTGGATAGTATTATCATAGACATTTGATTTGTATATGTTACTAGTCCAATAATAAATTGTTGTAATTTTTATGTCTTGTAATCTTTCTAAATGAAACTGGGAGGAATAAGAGGAACTGCATAATTACAGAGTTTATTATATTAATTCATGGAAATTTGGATGGCTGTAAGTTTCTTACCAACTGAGGAATTTTCCTTAGCTATTTTTCATGTTCAATGTATTTGTTCAACAAAAAATTGTTATATAATTATAAATGTGTATAATTATATAATAAACAAAAACACCAACAATGACAATAAAATCACCTGTTAATATTCAGGGGGAAAATGTAATTAAAATCTATAATGCATTGTTTAAGATGTATATTTCCTTTTTACATTTCATTTTGTTTTGAGAATTTCCATCACAATTTGGGTTGACTATTCTGTCAGTAGACTTGTTCCTTGGAGAAGAATCCATTAATTGCTTATTGCTGCTCGAGTGTATGGGGCCTTGTGACACACCACTTCTCTGTCAGGATGGCAACTGGTGGAGTCATGTGCAGCTCTGTTTTTCAGGTGACCATATTGTCAATATTTCATGGGTGAGGCTTCCCTACTATACTGGAGCAGATGTCCCCGTCCTTTGTCTCTTACAGTCTTTCTGTTCCCTCTTCTGTGGGATTCCATGAGCCTTAGGTGAAGAAGTTGTATTGTATATGCATCAGTTGGGATGCTAAGCGGCATACATTTTGGAGTTAATCAGCAGCCATCTTATTAGACTTAAAGCCCACTCAACAAGAGGTAATTCATGCCTGGTACTCTAAACAAATTCAACTACCTGTGGTCCACAAGTTTAGGTACTCTGGAGATAACCTACTAGTATCACTCCCTTAAACCAGTATAATTCCTAGGTACATTACAAAAAATGATCCTTAGGGTTAAAGATAAGTGTAGCTCTCATGCCTTATCAAATAAGCAGCAGGGGCCACCACAGAAATGTCCTTAGTGTTTCTTTTAAATACTGCTGCTGAAAAGTACTTCTTTTTTTTGTCTGTGAATGTATTTGTTTTCATTTTTAAAAGATAGCTTGGTTATTATAAGATTCTTGTCTGGCAGGCTTTCCTTTATTAATTTGAATATGACGGCCCATTGGAGCACAGATCTCCTTCTATTCTTTCAAAAGAAAAAAAAATGAGCTGTTACCCTACAGATGTTCCCTTGTACTTGACAAGTCATTTTTATTTGATGCTTTCACTGTTTTATCTTTGAATATTTTCATATCCTTGAAAATGCCTGTGTACAGATATTTTTGTGCTATCCAGTTGGGAGATTATGGGAGCTTTCCTCAATGTGTCTTAAATATGTTTCACCAAGTTTGAAAAATTTGTTTCAATATTTTATGCCTCTCTTTATCTGTCTGCTATTATGATATTGTTTATACTGCACACTAAATGACATGCGACAATTTTTCCAAGTCTGTTCACTTTCACTTTTTCTGTCTCTTGTCTCCAGGTTACACATCCACTACAAACCATCTTCAGTTTTACTGGCTTTTTGCTAGTTCAAACCCAGTTACATGGTGTTCTTTTAGAAAGAATGACCTCTTTTTAAATATGCTATACTTAATGAGACATCCTAAATCTTTTTTCTCTTTTTAAACCAAGGCTTGTTTAGTTATTTGAACATTTTAATAACTATATTCAGGTAATATAGAAAAATCATTATGAAATAATTAACTTGAAGGTTTCATATGTTACAGTTGATGTTTCACTCTCTCTTGTTTGCTCTTTCCCATATCTATGTTTTGTTTCTTTTCATTGGAAACTTCACAGTTTAGGTGATACATTGTATCTACTCTTTGTCCTGACTACCATCAAACCTATTGGCTTATTTATATTTGTTAACTAGGTTGAATTATGTGGGTGATGTCCCAATTCTTCACAGTGTGCAGCCTCTGATGTCACTTCTCAAAAATGGAAGCCGTGTATGTGAATGGTCACTCTAGTATGCAGGAATCTGAGCAGCGTTGTTTCGATAATCTTTGTCCCTGAATCTTGAAAAATTTATATATTTCTATTTAAAATCATAAGTATGTGTGTCTATATATTCATGTGAGTGCAGGTGTTTTCAGAGATTAGAGGCATGAGATCCCTTGTAATGGAGTAACAGGTGCTTTGGAGAGCTAGACACTAAACTCCGGTCCTAAGCCAGAGCAGTCAGCACTCTGAAGAACCAAGCCACCGCCTTGAACTCTTTATTAATCTATCTGCCTCAGTAAACATCATATCCAGCTGTTAGCTTCAACTAATTGCTGACTGATGCTCTATTGTTTTTAATAATACCTTGGGGGCACTAAATGCTTCACAGTGTGATTTAATTAAATTCAGAACCCTTTGCATAGGGTAGACTTTGAGCATTTGAGCTTTGTTCTGTCCTGTTTCTGTGGTTCTCTCTTGTGAAGTAAGTAGGTAGTTTATGATTTAGCTTATTATTCTTAGAAGCTACAGGGCATCATAAACTTTATTGATTTGAAGCATGTCCTTCATCTTGAAATTCCCCATGTTTTATTCCAGTGCTAATTTCCTTGAGTAAAGCTTTTTTTTTTTTTTTTTTTTGTAATTTTCAACACCCAAACTTAGCAAAAACTCCTGTTGCAGCTCTAAAAGCAGGGTAATGGCTTATTTTATTTGAGCAATACCACTGCTTTACAGGCAGAGCAAGTGTGGTAGAGCAATGGGCAAGTGTGGTAGTCTAATTTTTATTTTTGCCTTGCTCCTTCCTTTTCCAGAGAGCTGGAGTATAGGTGAGCAGAACCCCAGTATTTATGGACTGCTACACCAAGGGTATAACTGCTGATCGCTGGTGGTAGATCATGGAATAAGATTGCCCAGGACTACTCAGCTGCTCTTGGCTGGACTGGAACTCAGGCATGTTGAGACTGATAACCAGTGGTACCCTGATCGTCCTGGGAGGAAACTGCATTGCTAGGAGCCTGGGAAGATGGAGTCTGTGGCTGTCCAGACACAGGGAAAAGATACCACACTAATTAGTATTTATGAGGACTAGAGGTGATGGGTTGATTCTTAAATGCCTCCAGCTTATTGTGATTTCATTTAGATTTTTATGTTATTTTGGGCAATCCTTTCATTTGTTTGTACTATTGACAATGTCTAAGGTTACTAATGGTTATGTGAATTACTAATGCTCACCAGTTAGCTCTGTTTTTCCATGGGGATGATAGGTCTGTGGAGCTCCCTCTAGCATTATTCTAGGTGTGTTCTCAGAGAAGGCTGCTTCTGTTTCTATTTCTAATCATTCATCTGAAGGATTTCCTTCTTCTAATTCTTTTAATAATTCACCTAGTGTTAACACTTCTTGTAATTTTTTCCTTCTCTCCTAAGGACTGAGGGCTGACGACATGACAATATGCACAATACTAGGCAAGTGCTGTACTGATGATCTACAGCTTCATCTGAACACTTCTTACCATTAGGGAAAAAAAAAAAACAAAACAGTTATCAGACCTAGAAGCTTGCCGCCATTCTTCCATCCCTTCCTTTAGCATAGTATGACTGTGGGATATCTTATTCTCCGAGACCTGCCCTTCCTCTGAATGTGTGTCTTCATCGAGGCAAATCCTATTAGTGATAATTTCCCTATTTCTATTGCTTAATTCTATTAGCGATAAGTTACTGTTTACCTTAAGGTTGTCGTCACTCTAGTAGCAGAATTTTTATTTGATCTAATATATATGCTGTATCCATTCTGTGATAATTTCTTGAAGTTCAGAAGCACTTGTACACAAAAAAAGTGTTTCTCAAGTGAAAATAATTTGATAGTAGTTGCCCTTCACTGTACTATTATTATCTGTGTGTGTTAGAGGGTTTTCTACAGACCACCTAGACTACAGATACTATCTCTAGTACTAGAAGTTTGTATGTTATCTCCATGGGTCTGCTGGCTTCAGTTACCTCCACATTGTTTTTTAAAAGGGAAAAATATTTTGTATTACTGTCTGAATGTATTCTTCCAAAATTCATACGTGGAAACTTAGTGTCAGTATCAGGTAATAAAGATAGGACCTTGAAATGGTGACTAGGTCACTGGAGAAGAGGCAATAGTACCCTTATTAAAGAAGTCCAAGGAAACTTGTCAGTCTCTAGTACAATTTAAGAATACAGAGAAATAATCCAGCATATGATATTTTGTTATCATAGCAAAGTAGTATTGACAAGGCACAACTTAAAAGATGTCTTGATTCCACAGAGATATCCCTCCCCCAATATATTAATAGAATATAACTTACCAGTGTATTCAACAAGAGTGGTATTTGTGTAACAATTTAATGAACCTATGTTGAAATACTACAAACTACAGAGACTATAATTTACATTAGGAGTCATTCTTAGTGCTCTATGCATTAGACATGTTTATCATTATGATATTGTACAGAGTATTTTTACTACCCTAAAATCCTCTGTACTTTGAAAATTCAGATTTCACTTCATGCCCAAACTGGAAGAAGCCACTAGTATCTTTATTGCCTCTAGTTTTGCCCTTTGAAGAACTCCCTATTAGAATAATATTGTGTGCAGCCCTCTCAGGTTGCCTTTGTTATATATATATATATATATATATATATATATATATATATATATATATATAATCATCTGTGGTCTCTGACTCTTTTAACAGTTTAGAGCATATTTTTATCATTGAATACTATCCAAAGTTTGGTCTATCATAGTTTGCTTTTGTCTCATTCACTTGCAAAAAGACATCTTGATTGTTTCCAAATTTTGACAATAGTAAGTTCCATGTATGCATCCATGGGCAGGTTTTGTTTTGTTTTTGTTTTGTTTTGTTTTGTTAATATTGTTGTAGTTTGAATATGCTTGACCCATGGGAGGTTGCATTATTAGGAGGTACTATTAGAGGAAGTGTGTCATCGTGTGAGTGGGCTTTGAGGTCTCCAGTGTGAAAAGCGAGCCTCCTCCTGGTTTCTTACAGAAGAGAATGTCTCCTTGTGGCTGCCTTCAGATTAAGATGTAGAACTCCTGATTCTTCCAGTACCATGTCTGCCTGCACGCTGCCATACTTCCTGCCATGATGATAATGGACTGAACCTCTGAAACTGTAAGCCAGCCCAGATTAAACACTTTCCGTTAGAAGAGTTGCCTTGGTCATGATGTCTCTTCACAGCAATGGGAGCCCTCACTAAGACAGATATATTTTCTGTATATATGCATTCTAGTTTAAAAGGCCTGACATCACAATGTGATAAACCTGAAACAAGAGAGCCAGGTTGAACTTGGACTGCACAGAATATAATTTATTGAGATATTACTTGGTGGAAATATAGTCTTAGCTATTAATAAGACCAGTTGAGTTCTCACATTTTGGATGGGAAGAAGGCACCTATATTTGGATTAGAGCAAAAGTAATATCTTAGTTTGAATGTAGGTGCATAACGTGTTGTAAGGTAATAGGAATGAATGAGGCACCCCTCTGTATCAGCAGTCTAGGTTGTAATGCTCAATATTCTGCTCTAAAAATTTGTCTGCTTATATGGTTTGTTGGAAAACTATTCAGAAAAAACTAGGTAGGGATTTTCTGGAGCAACCATGGCAGCTACAAGTCAAGATGGCAGCAGTAAGTCAAGCAAAACCCACAGAGCACATACTTGCAACTCCTTTGGATAAACACCAAAACCATTACTTAGATCATATGTTAAGAATCTATTCAGTTCTGCAAGAAACTGACAAGCTGCATTCTGTATTTTTGTATTATATATTTTGTATCCTTTAATGAGGGATCATGTTTTTGCAAATTCTCATTAGTATTTAGTACAAACAGTCTTTTGAATTATAGTTATTCTAATATATACATATATGTGTATCCATTAAATCATTGTTATTTTAATTTGCTATACCTTAAAAAGATATAATGTATATCTTTACTTGTGGCATTTTTACATGTTTATCTTCTTTTATCTTTTTTGTCTTTTCAATTTTTCTTTTCTTTTTTTTCTTTGCATTCCAGTTGTTGCCCCCCTCTCTGTCACCTTGCCCACAGTTCCTCATCCCATTCACCTTCTTTCTCTCTTCCTTGCCTCTGAGAGGGTGCCCTCCCCACCCTACCTCCCCCTTTCCTGGGGCCACAAGTCTCTCCAAGATTAAGCACATCTTCTTCCACTAAGGCCTGACCAGGCAGACCTCTGCTGTATTTGTGTCAGGAGCCTCGGACCAGCCCGTGTATGCTCCTGGTTGGTGGCTCAGTCTCTGGGAACTCTCTGGGGTCTGGGTAAGTTGAAACGGCTGGTCTTCCAATGGAGTCCCTCTCCTCTTAAGCTTCTTCAGTCCTTCTCCTAATTCAACCATAGGGGTCCCTGACTTAAATCCAGTGGTTGGCTGTTAAGTATCTGTATCTGTCTCAGTCAGCTGTTGGTAGGGCCTCTCTGAGGACAGCTATGCCAGGCTCTTATCTATAAGCATATCATAGTATCAGTAATAGTGTCAGATCTTGGTGTCCCCTCATGAGATGGATCCCAAGTTGTGCTGGTCATTGGACAACCTTTCCTTCAGTCTCTTCTCAATTTTTGTCCCTGAAGTTCTTTAGACAGGAACAGTTCTGGGTCAGAAATTTTGACTGTGGGATAGTAACCCTGTCTCTGCCTGAGGCTCTTATTCTGACTTTCATTTGAACATGTCCTACATGTATATAAGATGTTTTCATCTGATTTACACCTCACTACATCCTGCCAGAATTCTCCAAGGCTCAACATTCCATCTTAATATGCCCTTTAAGACTATCATCATGATTAATAGCCTTCTCTCTTAGTCATTGTTCTATTGCTGTGAAGAAGCACCAGGACCACAGAAACTCTTATAAAGAAAAACATTTAATTGGAGCTGCCTTACGGTTTCAGAGGTTTAGTCCATTATCAGCATGGTGGGAAGCATGGTGGCAGGCAGGCAGACATGGTGCTGGAGAGGTACTGAGAGTTCTACTACTAACCACCCCCAAATCAGATTAGTGCTGATCATGTGCAAATGGACATGGGACAATCGACTAGGACATGAACAGCCTACTACCTACCAGTGGTCATATCCCCCAAGTAACATTATATAAAACTAATATTTTATATAAAGGTAATAATATATAAATAATATATGGTATATAAATACTGTATAGTATAATATATAAATATTTATATATAAAATAATAAATATAATATATAAAAGTCAGCATTATATGAAAGCAGTAAACAGCTGTGAGTGGGGTCTGGTGGGGTTTGGTTTGGAGGAGACTGACCTACCAACTTTACTGAGATGAGGTCTCTTGGATCTGTAGAGCACCCTGTAAGTTGCAGTGAGCTCCAGGGATGCAACTTTTATGAGTCATCACCAGTGTTGGTGTGTAATCCCTGCTTCTGTAAGTCTCCATTCACCCAAGCTCCTGCTAACAGCCTCAAGCAAAGCTCATTGCTTCATCAACTTGGATTTTGGAGCAAATCATTACTTTTGTTTGTCTTGAGTTTTCTTTATGTGTAGATTTGCATGTTATTTCTCCCAAGGAAAAGTCTTTCACCCAGTACTCATGCAGAGATGACATGTGACAATGGTGACAGCTTGCCTGGCAGGTTGGTTGTGGCATTTACCATCGAGTGCTATGTATGACCAACTTTTTTCCCCAGTAACCTGCATAGCACCTTCCAGCATAGTAAACATGTACAGCAATGGGTTTCTTGGTCAGTTTGTGATTGCTTTCTCAAGCTCCTGAAACTAAAGTGAGCAGTGTCTTCAGCCAGAGGGTCTGGCCTTTTAATGGTGATGGGCAGCCAAGGACAGTGACAATAACTTGCATTATTTTGGTGTTTTTGTGTATTCCTTGTCCAGTAATTCATTTTGAGGTGCCTTGCACCTGGCCCTGGAGTTTCCAGAAATAACTAATGTCTTCCTGGAAAACTAATCAAGTTTCATTGTTCTGTAATATTTGTCATTAGCTTACAAACGAGTAGATTTACATATGCCTAATTTCTATATCTTCAGTTTGGTTAACTACCCCTAGCACTTGCTATCCCCCATCCTTCCACCCCATTAGCATTTAAACCTTTAACTCTAAGTACCACCCCCCCATTCATTTATCTCATGTGCATTCTACTATCCTCTATGATAGTATTTGTTTTCTTTTTTTTTCTTTTTTGACTTGGGTGACAATTTTAAAAAATTAAGATCATATGGAAACCTGTTATCCTGATTTTTTTAATTACATTTTTTTTGCGAAGTATATGTGTTTATATAAATGAGTATGTGTGTGGAGGAAGATACTGAGTATTTTCATTTATCACTTTGTCCTTATTTTGACAGGGTACCTCCCTGAACCTGGTATTCACGGGTGACTAGACTGATTGGCTATGAAACCTAGAGATCCATATGTCTACCTTTGTTGAAGAAGTACTACTCATTTTTTTTTTTAAGAAAAAAACAGGTCAGATTTATTTTTCTTATTGTTTAGCTTTAAAAATTCTTTGTGTACATGGGGGTTAGTGGTGGCTCAGAATATATATATATATATATATTCTTTGTATATTTTGGATATGTAATTATGACAGTTTCATCACAATTGGTATACTTTAGTTCTCTGATCTTAATCAGTCTGTGTCTGTTCTTTGTATCCTCTTGACAGTAACTTTTACAAGGAAGAAGGTTACAATTTGATTAAATTAGTAAGTACAACTTATCAGTTTCCTAAAATAGCTCATTGTCATGCCCATGTCATTCAGAATATTCCCCGTGTGATTATGGAAGAATTCTGTGGTTCTGTGTTTTACATTCAAGCCTGTGATCTACTGTGAATTGACTTTTATGTTTAATACAGGATCTATGCCTAGATGATGAAGATGGTGGTGATGAAGAAGAAGATGATGATGGTGATGTTGATGGTGGTGGCCATGAAGATGATGATGAATATTTTGTATTTAGATGTGCATTTGTCTTGTCACCATGTGCTAGTAAGTTCATGTTTTATTGGCGTTACCTTTAGTCCTTTGTCAAGGAACAGTTGTTTGTAATCCTGTGGGAGCACTTTCAAGGCCTGTCATCTGTTCCATTGGTCACCTTTTCAATCTTTTACCACCATGGCACTATTTTGACAACCACAGATCATGGCTTCAGGTAAGACCAGCTTTCTGACTTTGTCCTTTTCCTGCAACGTTGTTTTCACTATTATTGGCCTTCAGAAATCATTGAAATATTGCTGTCATTCGTTGATGCCACACGTTAACTTTATGGGCTATTGGTTGGGTTGCATTGAATCTGGAGATCCAGGTGTGATAATGGATAAATCAAGTCTTTCTTCCTATAGACAAATATGGACAGTTGTTTCTATCTATTTAATTTTATGATTTCATTTACTAGATTTTTGCAGTTTTCCTCAAATAGCTACTGTGTGTGTTTTGATAGATTCACATCTATGTATTTCATTTCAGAGACCCAATACAAAAGCTTTCCTGTTTTGAATTTAAAACCCACTTAGTGGTGACAGTGTGTAGGAAAGAATTGACACCTGTGCATTAATTTTAAGTCCTAAAATTGTGCTGTGACTCATTATTATTTGCAAGAAGCATTTTTTCTTGTCGGCATTAATTATCCAAGATTTTCTAACACGACTCATATTCATCCATGAACAAGAGCCGTTTTATTCCCTCCATCCCGAATTATTTTCCTTTCTTGTCTTATTGCATTGTTGAGGACATCTAGAACAATGTCAAACAGGTATGGTGAAAGGAGGGACATCTGTCCTTTAGGATGGATCTTAGTGAGAAAATCACAGATTTCAAGCTGTGATAAATATGTCTTCATTGTTCTATCTGGGATTTATTAAGCTTCCTGTATTATCATGGATTTTAGCTTTCAATCAGTAAACAAACCTGGGGGCAGTATTTCTTTAATAATGCTGTTTTCTGTTTCTTTTTCATCCACTTCCTGGCACTTCATTAAAGTGATATTAGGCTAATTAGATATTCTGTGATATGTGATATGTCTTACATTTTATTTATCAAATTTAACTTAAAAATTAAATTAAAATTAAGTCTTCTGTTTGCATTTTATTTAATCAAGTAGCATATATTTTCATCTTGGGAGTTACTGTGGGTTTTTCCTAGCCATGTTTTCTTCTGTTGCTAGTTGTATAAAGTTTATTTTTTATAATAGACATTTTTTCTGTACAATAATCATTGTGTATCTGTTTTATTTTCTTTGTATTTCCTTA
The DNA here is from genome assembly GCA_036184795.1 of Tokudaia tokunoshimensis. Lineage (NCBI taxonomy): Eukaryota > Metazoa > Chordata > Mammalia > Rodentia > Muridae > Tokudaia > Tokudaia tokunoshimensis. The sequence goes on along the minus strand of BTHU01000006.1, from coordinate 65,433,749 downwards.
GAATAAATTTTTCTTTTCTGATGAAATAAAATAGAATTCATTCATTCTTATTATCCATCTACTATTATATCACCCATATTATTATTGGTTTAATTTTGTTGAGCTGAGTTTCCATCTTTATTAGCAGTTTTCTGGTTGGAAGAACAGAACAGAAAAGCCTTTGTTTTATCATTAATTTTTCCAACTTTAGACATAACACTTTTCAGAGAACTGTACCAGTCTCTGAGTATTCAAAAGTTTCTTATACTCCTGATACTAAGAATGTAACTTACTTCTAGTACTTACTGTCCCACGAGTTGTTGACCAATCATTTTTGCATAGTTATTTCATACATTTGGTTAAGTATAAAGCACCTTCCCTTCCCTTGGTAATAAACAGATTTTTAAATTTTTTTCTCATGTCTTTCCTGGACCATATTCACTTTAATTCACTGAAATTCCAATATATTTAGTGTTATGTAGAAATTCATTCTTGTAATGTGAACTGATTTTCCAAGTATTGCCTGTTAACTAATCTATACTTCCCTGTCATTTGTTGCAACATACTTTTAAATACATGTTTTCTTGTATACAAAATCGTATTTGAACTTTCTGTTCAGTTCCATTGATTTTCATTCTTATGCTGCCAGATCCATTGTTTTTTGAGGATTGTTACTTTGTATCACTGTTTAATTTTTTTTCAAACATTATACATTTTCATTTTTGTTATTGTAACATTGATTATAGTAGCCTCTAATTATTACTTAGCAATAATAATTGTAGATACATTTGTGTTACCAATGGTTTTAAATGGGAATCTGTAAAATATTATAATGTGTAATATGTATAACATTTGACTTCTTCATAATACTTTGAAGTTGGAGAGATAAAGTAATATAAAAGTAATATAAATTTCAAATTGTTTAAACTCACTTATAGGATAATTATATTGACAAATTTGAAACAAGGACATGATTCTTTATAGTTTTTGTATTGGGGATGTAAAACTATAATACATATTTTATGAGGATTCAATACTTCAGGGTTAAAAACTTATCCTTTACTTATATAGGAATTATTTTTAATGATCATTTTAGCTATCAATCTCTTTAATTTTTATTAACTATTTTTGTGCAGTACATATGGTGTGTGTGTGTGTGTGTGTGTGTGTGTGTGTGTGTGTGTGTACATTCTTGTGCATGAGTATGTAGAGGCCTACAATTAGTTCAGTTATCTTAATCGATCACTTTCCACCAAATATTTGAGACAAGAACTCTCATCAAAACTGGAATATTCTATTTTGACTAAATTTTCTCTTCAAGAAGACACCAGGATCTGCCTGTTGTTTTAATGCTGATACAACAGATATGTGCCTTCATGCCCAGGTTTTACACATATACTGGTGTTCTGAACTCTGCTCCTCATGGTTCCATAGCAAACCCTTTACCCAGAGATCTATCTCTAATAGTTTGATCTATGTTATTTTTTTATTTAGGAACAAAGAAATATAACAGACATTGAGCTCATAGTATTAGTTTCAACATTGTAGTTTTATTGAGATGTTTGTAGCATTAAGCACACCTTATCTCACTCATTTAGTTGTCTACTGTAAAATATAATATTTAAATGCTTACCTCAAAGACTATTTATACCTACCAGTGAGAAGTATCTCTCAGGGGATGGATGGCACATTGAATGAAAGAAACAGTTTGTTCTTCAGTGCATGCTTATTTCTGATGTATGTTGAAAAGTTAGGTAATATTCATATTTTACTTGGAATTTTGTGGTGCATCTTATAGTTGTGTAGTTGCAATCATTTAAATAATTAAATAATAAAATAATCATTATTATTAGTCTATAATCTTGAATATATATACATACACATATATACATACATATATATATATATATTCAAAATGAAAGATATCATTCAATACAAAAGTCTTCTTTCTATGAATCCCTTTACTTGGATATTTGCTAACACAACTGAGGGTGGGCCCTGGTTGCTGAAGATAACACACATTTAGGATGCACAACTCAGATAATGTAATCTGGAAATGATCTTACAATTTCTTTCCTTGGTATAGCTTCCTTGGTTCCCGAAAATACTATGTAGGCTGAGAAGAGAAGGAATCAGTTCAACAGTCCTATCCAGCCACAGCACCTGAGCACCATGACAATTATCAGTGTGGTAAGATATTGATCGCTGCAAGAAGTAACTTTCATATGTATATGGTGACCAACAGCTATCTAATTGAACTTGAAGCCCACCCAAGGGTGAGAAATCATGTTTGGTATTAATGTAGCCAGCTTCTCAGAGGTAGTGAGGTCATAGACTTGAGAATCTACTGCCACCACTTTGATAGATCAGCATTGATTCCATATTGTATTCTAAAGCTTAACCTTATACTCATGAATAAGAGTAGCCACCACTCCCACCCCCATCCATGAAAGAAGCTTCTCATAGCAAATGGAAGCCATCACAGAAAACCACAACTGGACACAACTCCAGAGATCATGGGGAGCCCAGTCCCAGTTGATACACATATGTCACAGCTCCTGCATCTATGCCCAAAGGAACATCAAGCAAGACGGGTCAGGAAGATTTTAGAAACAGACTATCAGGAAGTCTTCTGTAAGCAATCTTTCCTTAAAATGGCTGCACAAATAATACTATAACAATGGCAATATTCAATAGAAATGATAATATTAGATGAAAGGGAAAACATCACAGAGTCTTGCCCCTAGACAAAGAGCTACAAGCAACTAATGATTACTGGGAGAGGCACAAAGAGCCTCTGTCAGAGTTGAGCACCCATATTGGTTTTCCACTGGAGAGTGGTTAGCCTTAAAACACACAAACAACTCAAATGGACTCAGCATGTTACATATTTTATACATGTGTGGATACATATATATTAAGTTATAATAAAATAAAAAGAGGCTCTCAACCTGAGAGGAGTGACTAGAGAATGAAACTGATACAATTTTATTGCAAGGGAAAAACATTACAAGTAAAAAGTCAATAAAACCGAATACGTTGATCTGGAAAGTTTGACCTCTTAAGATTCTGATGACTTTAAAATTTATTTGCACAATGAGATTGAATGTTAAAAGAAAAACTTAGTCTTGGAGATAAAATTTTAGAGACATATTTAAATTCATATGTAATGTTAATTGTTTTACAAAAGTATAATGTACAAAACTAGAAACAGTCTTTATTGAAAGAAATGTGCATGAGAATTCCATTTAACCCATCTAAATGTTGCAATGGACTAGGTGGTGAAATTAAAAGTACAAAAAAAAAATACTTGAAATTGAGCTAGAAAAAATTGATTTTAATCCCAGTATTCACTTTGCTGTGTGAAGTCCCCTTTGGTAGCTGGAGTCTGAAAAGCCACTTCACTGACAAGTGTGCACCTGTGTACATTTCATAACCACATGGCTAGGTCATTAAAAGGATCCCTGACTGATTTCCAGTTGTTAAATTTTACCTTTTAATGTTCAAACCCACATACACGGGGTTTGTTCCCCGATTATGAAGCTGTTATTTGTTTAATTTTGGAGCCATTATATCTAGTCAGTTTAATTAAAATATTTTATTTATAGTCATCATTATTTGTTATTTTTGTTGTTGTTCTTGTTTGGTCAGGTATGCTGTGGAAGTCAGAAGCAGTACATTCCAGTTGCTTTTTTCCTTCCATACCTTACATGGGTCAAGGGATGACTTCAGTCTGTCTGTCTTGCACTACTGCCGGTTTATGCACTAAGCTAACTCACTGGCCCTGAGCAGTCTTTTCATTGTAAAATTTTGATGTGGGGGTTATTCAGAACATCATGTTATTCCTATTGACCAATTATTAAACTCTCAATTTGGCTGCAGGGTTAGGCCCTGTAGTTCCAAATTCCTGAAACTGAAGCAAGAGAATCAAACACTTGAGCCCAAGAACTCAAGACCACCTTGGGTGACATATAACATCACACTTCAGAAAATGAATATATTAGATTTTAAGTGTCTAAATTTATGACTGGCATTATTAATTATAGGCATATGTATGTATGTATACACACACACATATATACATACACACATGCAGATAGTGTTAATATTACACTAATTTGAAAGGAAAAACAAGTTGCTGATTAATATTTTTTTCAAAAAGCTCTAAGTTTTATAACACGTACATGACCAGCAAATTAAAGTCTGGTATTTATGCAAGTATGTGCACCAGAAACCATGTGCAAACATGTTCATAGAAATTCCATTTAAATCAGCTAAAGTTGTGAAACTTGCAAATGTTAGGGAATGTGAGAATGGATAGGTAACGGTTAATCTGTTTCTAGATGGCCAAAACAACACATCTGCTCATCTCAAAGCATGTATACTTCCCACAGATGTATGAGGGACGAAGTCGCACGATGATTGTATCTGAAAAGTTCTATCCCTCTCTCAAGAGAGAGCCAATTAAGGTGAAGGCAGACATACTAGACTGTTTGTCCTGATAGTATAGCATACATCTAAGAGATGTGCACTTTACACATGCTGTAATCACAATAAAATATAAGTTTAAAGATGCATCAACTATAGGAAAGAGTTTCCAGACTTGGAGTGGGGATAGTCAGAGGATGATAGAATAGTGTGGAGAGGAATCTTTTGTCCCTGGCTGGCTTGCTAAATTCAGTGTTTCAGCACTGGGAACCTGCCAGCTCAGATCTCCAATCATCAGAGGCTCACAAACTTCCTGCGTGGGTTCCTGCTGCTTGGAGTCGCTTGAGGATGGATGTATATGGGCACACAGAATGAAAACAGATTCAGCCACCCTTCAGTTCCACACAGTTGTACAACAGGAACAGTGGCGAGAAGAGCGAAGCTGTGCAGCGAACACAAGACTACAAGACGCCCTGGTTTAGCGGCAGCTTTGTGCAGCAGTCCCTGGATGACTTCTGTTCCTGGGGGGTGGACCTGTTGGGCAGGTAGGGCTCTGGGTCCCACAGGGACTGACTTTTGTTCTCCCTCTTGCTAATAGCGGAAACTAAGCTTTAAAGATAGAATAAAGGCTCCACTGTTTTGCCTTTTGTTTTGAGTTTAAATCACAAACAAAGCAGTGAAGGGGACCTCTCCTAGGGTGAAGCTCTGGAGCGCAGCGCGCACAGACTTCTCTGCAGGACCAGCGCGGTGACTCAGTCTTAGGAGCCACAAACTTGCCAGGATCAGAGACAAATGAACTAAACCCTCGTCGTGTTCATTGCACTTTCGAGAGACACGCGAGTGCATGAAAACTCCTGCGAATTCCCTGGGAAAAGAAACCATGCCCCCCAGGTCTCTCCCCAACCTCTCCTTTCCCACGGAGGCGAATGAAAGCGAGTTGGTACCGGAGGTGTGGGAAAAGGATTTCCTGCCTGATTCAGATGGGACCACCGCGGAGTTGGTGATCCGCTGTGTGATACCATCCCTCTACCTAATCATCATCTCGGTGGGTTTGCTGGGCAACATCATGCTGGTGAAGATATTCCTCACCAACAGCTCCATGCGGAGTGTCCCCAACATCTTCATCTCTAACCTGGCGGCTGGGGACCTGCTGTTGCTGCTGACCTGCGTCCCAGTGGACGCCTCCCGTTACTTCTTTGATGAATGGGTGTTCGGCAAGCTGGGCTGCAAACTCATCCCGGCCATCCAGCTCACCTCGGTGGGGGTTTCCGTGTTCACTCTCACTGCCCTCAGCGCTGACAGGTAAAAAACACAGGTAGCAAAGGGGCAGACTGGAAAAGACGTGAATAGGGGCATGGGGCTAGGATGACTGGGAATTGGAGTGTGCCAAAAGAGAGAGGGATGTTACTAAGAAAGGTTGGGGTAGAGGTGGGGGAAGGGAAGTATATGTATATAAGGAAAGCCTAGTAAGTTGAAACATAATGAGAAGTGGAATTTAAAATTACAACAAGTATTTAATACTTAAAATTGCACCAACTTTAAACTTACCTACATTCCCCCACACACTTGGGGAACCTTACTATGCACAGAAGATCTACAGCATAAAACCAGTTAAAATTCAATTGTCTCCTGGGATTTCTTTTTTTTTTTTTTCTCTCCGTGTATCCAAACCTGCACAGTGTACTTTACTGATTCAGTAGGGTGGCTTCTGCTTAGTGTTAGAACACTAAGTTTAACTTTAGGAAACGGCTTAATTCAGCCTGTGCACCATTTATAATATGGAGTAAATATTCGTCTAAGGGAAACCATTAGAATAATAGATGTTCTTCAAAAAAAAAATAGACTATCACATCTTGTTTAAAAATATTATGGTCTTCTATTTCTTGTTGAAATCAAGTGATTTCCCCCCCCCCCCCATAATGCTAAATGTTGACATCTTAAGACAGTGCTATGAACACAACCTTCATTAACAAATCTGCGTCCACATACTCTAGCAGTGTGATGTATCCATTATTCTACTAGGGAGATCATTTAGTTCAGCGCTGTCATTTTCCATGTGCGGATCCTGAAGTTTGGATAATGTAAGTCCTCCTGAGATTTCTGGGAGGAAAATCTAGGAGGCTACAGGTCTTCTCCCTGGCTGCCTGCAATATGCTTTCAGGAAGGAATGTCTGGATGGGTGACTGGAGGCAGTGTACATAATTAGGTATCATTTTGGCTGTGGTTTCTCTGCCTTGGGAACGAAGGACAGACTGAAGTTATTTAGTTAAACCATTTAACTTGAAAATGATATTCACTCACCTCATTAATTTGCATATTGAATTATTAATGAGTCTGGGTTTGAGTTTCTTGGGACTGGTTATAATGTCCTTATACCAATTGGGAATGGAAGAGTTAATGTTTATTGGAAGTAAGACAATATTCGGTGGAGTGTCTTTTGTTGTTGTTAAGTAGATACTTGTTTTATGAAATGTGCTATTTTTAAATGCTCATGGAGAAGTGATTAAAATTGTTAAATACCGTGTGAACCCAATTTTGTCTTGTTGGCACCAGTTCTATTATCTTTTAGAAAGTTTTACTTGAACTTCAAAGCTAAAATATGACATTGAAACTTGGCTGCCCTTCTTCAGATGACCTATTTTAATCAGATGGTTAAAGAAATAAACTTAATTAGAATAAGACACAATATTTAGCAAACACTATCAGTGAAATCTACACCAAGCATCCTTTAAAAAAAAGGGGGTTGACATCCTTTATAAAGTATGGCATTAGTGGCAAGATCAGAGCTTGAATTTATTTGGAACAAGTTTTCTAGTTTTTTTGTCATGGAAACAAGTTTGCCTAGCTCAGAGACCAATGCCTGAAGAGTCTCCTGTATTTAGGACTTTTTGAGGGCATCACATGCATACCAGGACCATTAAGTACCCTGGCTGTTTTCAATTTGGTTTTTTTTTTTTTTCGGAAGCTTCTAAGTTTCAAAAATGTCAAAAAAAAACCCCAAAACAAACAAACAAACAAAAAACCCAACCATATAACAAGGACCAAAAGGGAAGAAAACAGACACAGGGAAAATGAAAGTGGACCAATATAGGGTGACCTGTACTTTCACTAGAGGTAATTACGTTTTCTGAGAGCTTTTGAACTGTCATCTCAAAAAGAAAAGTTACCTCTTATAGTATGGATCCAGCTGTGATTTTTACAGAGTCACAGTCACAGAATGAACTGCAACTTCGGCACCTAATTCATTACTTTATTATTAAATAAAATATGCTGTATTATGGCAGAATGCAGTAAATTGTCTCTTTTACTCAATTGATTTTAATCACTGCTAGATTGCTTCTATTTTCCTTCTTCTTGGAAGGAACATCATTGACTTAAGATGCACTGTGTTGTTCTTGAGTATTACTATCGATCCCATGATTTAGTTATAGCTACATGATTACTTGATTATTTGTGTTACACATGGTAAGTAAGGAGGGGATGTGCCAGGCTGGGTCTTCACTGCCACCTTTATTTATACACATTTTACCTGGAAAGGTATGATAGAATAATACAAAACATATGCTCCTAAGTTACCGTTTACCTATTTAGAAAAAAAAAGGCTAATAGTTCCAACACAACATGATGCTTTAAGAGAAGGCATCTGCTTCCTTAAATAACAGACTTCTGTTGTTTCCAGAAATTCACTGTGATTGTGCATCCCTACCCTGGACAGCTTGCAGGAAGCCTGAGGCAAAAACGCTCACTGCTGCATCAGTCCTGTTGGAAATTGTTTCTAAGCATGACTTATGTGCAGATCTGAAAAATATTAGTAAAGTAAACAGCAGAATCTCTCAATTCTAATTTTAGAGACTCTATCATTCAGTCACTGGAAAAGCCCAGTCTATCCTCCTCATTGCACAGGGGTCATAGATGATTTGGAAGCTTGATGTGCATGGAACATCACTAGACAGTGTCCTTTGTACACCACCATTCTACCCTAACCCAGGGTCCATTGTACACCACCTATCTATCCTAACCCAGGGTCGAACAGTTCCGCTCATCACAAGTGCTCTTCCTGAATGATGTCCTTATGACTCAAGGCAACAACCATTTACTGAGAAGCCACAGTGTGCTCTGAGCATGCTCCTGTGCACTAGAGAAGCAATAATGGGAAATAGCTTTGCTTCTGTGAACATATGGTTCACACCTGGACTTTCGCTGGCCTCCTTTCTGCACAGTAAATCTCAATAAGGAAAGAGAGGGAAGTTTAAGTAGGCATGCTTAAAGAAACAGATTTTGGAATGTTTTGATGATTTTTGCAAGAAGTAAAAATTATCTAATTCTCCAATTTATATTATGATTAAATTCAAATTTATACTTCCCTTAAATTTATACCACATGCAGACATAAATGCGATTCAAATTGATGAGTAAATCCATTGATGCTTAATAAATGAATGATGATTATACATCTCTATACCTGCCTTTGGATTGGCTATTCTTTAATTCTGTTTTCAATTAGGAATATTTGCAAGAGAAAATATAACATTTTACACATATCTGCTATGTTATAGAGTTTAATTGGATAGCTTTTATGCTGAGGGACATCTTTCTCATGTTTTATGTAAATAGTTGAAGAAAGCATGATAAAACATGCAACTTTAATTGATTGCTTTTCTTATTTCTTTATATACTTTTAAAGATATACTAGCAGCACTAATATTCTTTCCCAGCTGGGTCTATGGATCGGTGGTAGGGAGAGTGCTTGCTTGCCTTGCATAGGTGATATCCTGGTACTTTCTAGTGCTTCCATCTCCCCAACAAAATAGAAAAACAAATCAGCACAAACAATAATTGTAAGCTATATTACAGCAGTGATAGCTTTGGTAATCTGTTCTTTTTGTATTGTAATTCTTTGTTTATAGAATTTACACTACTTTCTTGTCATTCTGTTGGGTATTATTACGAGACTTCCTGAGCTATAACTCCCCTTTCTTGCTGGAGGTGAAGAGAATCATCCCTGTTCCTTCTTGTCTTTGTCCCACTCTCCTCCTGGATTTATTTTCCGAAATGAATTTTGACCTATAGCCAGTAATCTTATCATAATGAAAGGTTTATACATTTTACAACTGTTTTATGTTTCTTCACCATCTCCTCAGGGGCATAGTGCACATTATAATTTGAAGGATTCTGTCCTCCTAAAATTCATAAGTCAAGATCTTTTCCCACAAAGAAATGGTAATAGTTAGTAGAACCTTAGAGGTGTGATTAGGTTGAGTAGGGATATTGTGAGAAGTACCCCAGGAGGACCCAGAAGACACTGCTTACGTACTCTGAGCAAGGGTACAACTGGATCACTCTGTAATAGAAAGAAAGCCTTTTGGGGGAATAAACTGCCAGGCTGTCTCTGAGAAGAGAGGCTAGCAGCTGGTCTGGAAAGACAGTCAGCAGGCTGGGGTCTTTGAGAAGAGCAGATTGCTCAGTCTGATGAGGAGTGAGATGTCTTTGTCCAGGTAGTTGACTATTGTGGGAAGAGGGAGGTAGTGGCTTTCCTGGTAACAAAAACCAGCCTTAAAAGAGTCCCGAGGAATGTTGAGTTTAGTCTTCTGTTTACCCAATAAAATCCTTCTGTTTACCCAGCCAGAGTCCTTTTGTTTAGGACACTGTCACCAGCACTATCATTTTGGGGGCCTGCTTTGGATCTAACACTTGCCTTCTAGGAAAGACACTTTCACCAGGCACTGAATCTGTCAAAGCCTTCATCCTGGACTTTCCACTCTCCTGGACTACACAAAAACTCTCTGGGGTTCATAATTCATCCAGTCTAGGGTATTTTAAATCATCTATGACTAAGTCTCTGAAAGTGTATTACCAGATATGTCATAGAGAGATGCATTTTCCTTTTATTTTTTTAAAATAAGAAGAACATTGAGAATATTCTTTTCAGGCCTTTGCTATCTAAAAGAAGGCTTGTTATAGAGACTGATTATCTGTCTTATTCCTCCTCCTCAATTAAAAAACTACATTCAGCTGCCTTATTTATGTATTATGTATTTTGGTAATTTGCCTTTATGAGTTATCTGATAAGCATTATCAGTCAATAGATATGTAACTGTTGGGAGGGAGATGCTTTTATCTATACTTCACAGTGAAAATAAAAAAAGGACTTAAGTTTCTTTTCTAAATGATATACTAGAGAATAACAAATTAGTCTGACTGAAATTACTTTTTATTACATATTATTATCTCTTAGATATACTTTCAAATACCTTTAAAGGCAAATATAACTTGCTTTTGTACGATTTAGTTTGCTTGAGTTCTCACTACTTTAAAGTGTGGAATTGGCCATTATGAATTAGGGATTAAGACACGTTATTTTAGAAGGTGAGTCCTGTACCACGTGATTCTACTGCACATTGCCACCAATACACAGGAGATGAGAAGAGAAACTTCTATATGATCGATTAACAATTAAATCAATCTATAAAAACAGAGAAGTCTTCAGCTATCAGTTCTCTCAATTGGATTGTGGAGAAAAATCGCACTCTGAACTAGTTGGTTAAAAAAATGCTAAGGATAAATGTTCAAAATCCCAAACACTGAATCTATGAGGATAGAATCAAGGGAGAATTCAAATGCATTGCTTTGTGGACATTTAGTAATTTAGTTATTTTCCTTAGAGAGCAATTATAATGATAGGTTGGAAATGAAAGCATTTAAATAAAAAATATCTAATAGCTGGTCACATTCAATGAAAAATGATGCATGTACTGTACATTGAATTAAGATAAAATCATTGTAAAAAAGCCAGTTCCCACTGCTCAGAAAAATCCATTTTTAAATATTTTCCTCTCTCTTCTTGTGTTCTGTGCCAATAAAATCTGCAATGAATTGCAGACACTGATATGCCAGGGAATTTGTATCTTCCACACATTAGGAAATGGCCAAGGAAGAAAAAGTGTTGGTACCTCTTTTGCCAGTGAGATTTATTTTCCCCTCCCTCCCTTCCTCCCTCCCTCCTTCCCTCCCTCCCTCCCTCCTTCTCTTCCTCCTTCCTTCCCTCCCTCTCTTCTTCACTCCTTCCCTCCCTCCTTCCCTTCCTCTCTTCTTCACTCCTTCCCTCCCTCCTTCCCTCCCTCTCTTCTTCACTCCTTCCCTCCGTCCTATCTCCCTCCTTCCCTCCCTTTCTCCTTCCTTCCTTACTAGAGAGTAACTTGAGACTTTTGTCCTAGGTACAGAGCTATCGTGAACCCCATGGACATGCAGACATCTGGTGTGGTGCTGTGGACCAGTTTGAAGGCCGTGGGCATCTGGGTGGTTTCTGTGTTGTTGGCAGTCCCTGAAGCTGTGTTTTCAGAAGTAGCACGCATTGGTAGCTTGGAAAACACCAGTTTCACAGCATGCATACCCTACCCACAAACAGATGAGTTACATCCAAAGATTCATTCAGTTCTCATTTTTCTTGTCTATTTCCTCATACCACTTGCTATCATCAGCATTTATTATTATCATATTGCAAAGACTTTAATTAAAAGTGCACACAATCTTCCTGGAGAATACAATGAACATACCAAAAAACAGGTAAGCTGATTCAGGATGTGTGTGTGTGTGTGTGTGTGTGTGTGTGTGTGTGTGTGTGTGTGTATTTGTGTTTGCAAGACTGCTAGTTAAAACCAGTGACTGCTATTTCCTGTTTTATGCATTGTCCATCTCATGAAATACAAAGACAGACCTGGGCATTCATTTGCCTTAGCTGAAAGGATTCTTTGGGAATTTCTTGCATGTGGTTGTGTAACATAGTGAAGAGATCTACCTGGCAATGGACTGTGACTCTAGGGGCAAGAAGGGGAACGACATAGGCAAGGCGTTCTCTGGAGCTTTCTGGTCAGTTAATCTATGTGTGCATAGGTTTCAGTGATAGAACCAATCTATAAAGATAAAGTAGAGAATGATCGCAGGAAATACATGTAAGCCAGCTTCTGATTTCCCCACATGTACATATGCACACACATACACACATGCACACACATGCACACACATGAATGGATGATAAATAAAAAGAAATCAATTTTTGTTTTTAAACTTTTTATATGAAAATATTTTTATAACGTTTAAGATCATCAATTTGAAAATTTCATATTTTAAGTGTAAATTGGTTATCTTCTTCTTCTAGTATCTCTGTAAGGGCATCAGGAAGAGCAAAGAAGGGTATCTCTTTAATGATCATGGGGCTGTGCCCAGGGCTGATCATGGGGCTTGAGTGGGTAGCAGAAGAGGAGGCTCTAGAAACTGCAGAGAAGCAGAGAGAATGAATGTAAAGCCAAAGGCTTTGGTTGGGACCCTGGGTCTATTTTAACTGTGCAACCTTTCCCATAAAGTCCACACAGGAGTTGAAAATTGGTAACATATAGATTAGCTACATTTGTTGTTGTTGTTCTTGTTGTTGAAGATCATGCACTAATAACTTGGTTAATGCTATTTGTGTGAAAGCCAAAGTAGATAAATGCTTTCATGTGAAAGTTTCTTATGTATTTCTATATTCCTGGAATGAAAAATCTAATAGGTCAGAGCTCCTGTAACTACAAAGGTTACAGAGAGGTGATGGGCACTTGCTGCCAATTTGAAGGCAAACAAATTTAATCCAAGATTACTAAAACATTAGAGGTGGGTTCGATGGAGTAAGAGAATGGAGCTGTGAGCCACTGATCAGAAGGTGGTGTAGGTTGCCATGGTGCAGAATATCCTTCATTAACTAAGAAGACTCAGATAGTGACTCAATGTTTCAGATAAATGAATGATTTGTTACTCATATCTGGAATCCTAGAAACCAAATATCAGTGCTATAGGTTCATTGTGCCCTTTATGTAACTAGATACTTTACTCAGAGTTCTGTAGTCCAATTTGTATTATAATGGGATATTTGATATTTGTTTTTTTAAATTTCTTTTCAGTTGAATTCTTTGCATGTCTACAGATTTCTTTTTCTCTTTTTAATCATCAGTTCTATCTTGTTTTTGCAAATTTCTCTTTGGAGATTTATAAGCCCTGATTGGGTAACTGGCTCTTGACACTTGCCAAGACACCATCTCAAAGCTTACCAGAATTTGAATTTCTAGCTTCAGACTGCCATGGAAGTTTTACATCCATGCTGGGTCATCTACAAAGGACACACTGAAGATTTTAAATACCACACTCAAACTTCTTAAAATGGTTAGTTTGTCCAACTTAGTCCACTGAGATGCCCCATCAGTACCACAGTACTCTTTCCTTAGTGTCAGCTACACTCGCTCTGGATTTCAGACTTTCCAGTTCTTTCTGGAGTATTCTGGGTGCTGACTAATGGCGCCATCTCAGAAAATGTAGTGACTGCTGTCAGTGTCTTCTGATACACTGTCCCCACTCGCAATGTTATATTTAACCATTTAAGAAAATGGGAAATAAGATCTAAATCTCGTACTCTAGATTTTAGGTTAAAATTAATTAAATGTCTGACTTTGAATGCTACTTATTACATCCTTGAGGACTTTCTTACAAAACAGTAAGCATAATATGAATTTTACTTAAAAAACCCTAAAATATAATCCAGTTTATGTTACTAATGTTGATATTTTTCTTACAAGTTAAAAATTATTTTGTCTATCGTTACCTATCTATCTGTCTATCTATCTATCTATCTATCTATCTATCTATCTATCTATCTATCTATCTGTCACCTATCTATGTATCTATCTGTGTATCTATGCATCTGTGTATGTATGTATGTATCTGTTTATGTATGCATGTATGTATCTATATGTTTATGTATGTATGTATGTATGATCTATATATATAGCTATCCATTCATTTACATATCTATCATCTATCTATTTGTGTGTGTGTAAACATGCATATGCATTCATGCCAGTGTGTGTTTGTGTGTGTGTGTGTGTGTGTGTGTGTGTGTGTAACAATTTGAGGACAGATTTTGGAGTTCTTCTTCTACCACGTGGGCCATGAGTATTGAACTCAGTTTATCAGGTTTGACAGCATATGATTTTAGCCACTGAGCCATCTCTCCAGTCCCAGAAAAAATATTTTGTGGGTTAGGAGCCTAAATCTCCATGTCTAGATATTTGTTTAATTTTTTATTATCTACATGTATGAAAGAGGGGCAGGGGAGATAAAATAGATATTGATATCTAGAGTAAACATTAGTCCTGTTTCATCAGGAGGTAATTTTTTATCTTGTTTAAATACCCTGATATTTGGAAAATACGTATACTTGAGTGCGTTTTGTTTATGATTTTACTAATATTGTCCTATCTTAAGTAAAAGGGAAACATTTAAGGTATTTATTAAGATTACTGTTTTGACATGAAAATAGTCATTTATAATTTATCATCTGATCTTGTACAAATAGTAAATATATTCAGAAGAATATGATGTGGTAACCAAATTGTCCTGGTCAAGCTGTTAGAACAATCACTTTGATGAGGTGATGAGGTAAGGAAACAATTCTTGTGTTCAGGCTCACCTCACGCCCTGATAAACCTTCTTGCTTCTGTGATATGAGTTATGGCTGCAGCTGACTCCATTTCCTTCTGACCAGTGGGTGTTTCTGCTCTTCACAGATGGAGACACGGAAACGCCTGGCTAAGATTGTTCTGGTGTTTGTGGGCTGCTTTGTCTTCTGCTGGTTTCCCAACCATGTCCTCTACTTATATAGGTCTTTCAACTACAAGGAGATAGATCCTTCTCTCGGGCACATGATTGTCACCTTAGTGGCCCGGGTTCTGAGTTTCAGCAATTCCTGTGTCAATCCCTTTGCCCTTTACCTGCTTAGTGAAAGCTTCCGGAAGCACTTCAACAGCCAGCTCTGTTGCAGGCGGAAGTCCTACCCTGAGAGGTCCACCAGCTACCACCTCAGCTCTTCAGCAGTAAGAATGACTTCTTTGAAAAGCAACACAAAGAATGTAGTGACCAATTCTGTTCTGCTCAATGGACATAGCACAAAGCAAGAAATAGCATTGTGATTGGAGACCATCTAATTCATTCTCGGAAAGTACCATTTTCAAAATTTTTCCATTATTATTGAGCAAAGCAGAACTAAATAATCATCACATTTAGACTTCTTCCTAGCTAATTCATCAGGGGAGCTCATGATTGACTCAAATGCAAAGCAAATACTTTTGTCTGAATAGAAAGAATTTTACATTACACCATACATATCTATACTGCAAGCACATAACTCACACATATCTCCTGCTAACATTGGTTTACAAATTCCCTTGAGATTTAAGGCATTTCAACAAGCAAATGTGGCATATTTACTTTAGATTCCTTTTATCTTAAATCATAGAGAGCATTTCCATAATGACTCTCTAATTTGGTGAGAGGTAATAATCAAACTCCCATTATTTGAAATATAAATTACATCATTCTACTGAGTAAATTTTATCCATAATTAGTATATATATATATATATATATGTATATATATATATATATATATATCTTAATTTGAAAAAATTCTCAAAGTGGAGCTTAATCATTGTTCATGAATATTTATTGTTCTTTTGTATAATTATAATTTATAGAAAGGTTTGTAAGTTCTAGATATTGTATTAGAAAGTATGATGGTATTTAATTATGAATTATAAATGGAAATATGAATGTGACTCTCCTTGTATATGTAAAACAAATATAATATGCTCCAAATTTCAACACTGTTACTTATATGTTTGCATGACAATTTCTGTAAACACCTAAATTCGTTACGAATTGACTGGTTCTGCAAAGATAATAAGATTTGTATAATTCAGATGACCATTTGCTCTTGCATCTGCCAACTTACAAGTGTATGGGATCTCAGGAAATTTTTTTTCTCTGCATGATGTCACAGTTTTCTCCAAATAAAAATCTTTCCATTTGTAAGCAAAATATAAGCATTGTCTTCATTAAACTCCAAAAGCTACCTGTTTCTTAAGCCCATATCAAATGTTTAATACTTGACTTTATTCATGCCATTTTTCTTTTAAATGAGTTAAGGTGATTTTTTTTCTGCAATGTTAAGCTTCCCGTTAAACATCCCTAACCCACACTAAAGGTATGAAATAATCATCTGGGCACAGCAATTTAAAAATAATGTAAACAAATTACAGCATTTGATAATATGAATGATAACAGGTGCCAATCAACTGTTTGCTGTTTTTTTAGGTTTTATTACCAGAGTTTCATATGTAATCATTTTCTTCAAATAAACTCTTAAAAGAATGAAAGAGGGAGCCAATTTTCTAGGTTACAAAGATGCTCAAATTCATGGGGGATCTTGATTCAGGAGATAACACAATTCCACAAATTAAATGAGAATGGTAATACATTAATGAAACGCAAACCTGGTCATTAGCTTCCATTAACTTCATGGAAAGGACACTTGTGAAGTAGTTCTTGTTTTCTTTATTTTATAGGTTAGGAAATTGAGACTCAGCTGTAGGTAGTAACTTAGAGAAGATTGTTCAGCTGTGTGGACAACTTGGAATATGAAAGCATATTCCACACTATAAATTGAATGTTCCACTACTCCACTGCCACTCAGTTGTGACTGTCTATATCTGATTGCAAACTTCAGGCAAGCTTCAGGTCTATTTACCATGATATCACACAATGTGTACAGAGTTTAAGTAAATTTTGAGCATCTTATTATGAAATGTTGTAAAAACGCATGCATATATCCTGTAATATTTTTATATGACCTTGAAACTAAAAGGGTATATACATACATTAATTAGGAATTCCTAAGAATTTAGAGTTCAAGAGAATACAATTGTGAGATATTTTGTAAGAATTCGTCCATTTATGTTTGTAAGAAAAACATCTATTTATAAAATGTTTTAGAAAACTTCCCTAGACATTTTATGAAAATGTTTTCCTATAAAGATATCAATGGCAAAGACCACGTAAAGAAAGTTCTTACTGCCAAAAGATGATAGTAAGGTAAATTAGTCCAAAACTTACCTATGAAGTACACAGAACAATAGTAAACCAACTGAAGGGTGCAAAGCAGTCTGAAGTAGAGTGAACATTCTTACTTTGATTGAGCATATGGGATCTGTCTTATTATTCAAATATCCTCCTTAAAACAGGAGACATGAAGGAAATAAATATATTAATCTTGTTTATTTATTTATTTTATGTTTTTATTAGACATATTCTTTATTTGCATTTCAAATGTTCTCACCTTTCTTGGTTCCCAGCCCCCCCAGAAAAATCCCATAAGCCATTCCCCCTTCCCCTGTCCCCCAATCAACCCTCTCCTGCTTCCCTGTCCTGGTATTTCCCCTACACTGCAGCATCAAACCTTTCCAGGACCAAAGGCCTCTTCTCCCTTTGATGTCCAATAAGGTCATCCTCTGCTGCCTATGCTTATGGAGCCATGGATAACTCCATGTGTACTTTTTCTTTCTTTCCTTCTTTCTTTCTTTCTTTCTTTCTTTCTTTCTTTCTTTCTTTCTTTCTTTCTTTCTTTCTTTCTTTCTTTCTTTTGCAGTCTCCTTTTTTTTCCTTTTTTTAAACTAGGTATATTCTCTATTTATATTTCAAATGTTGTCCCCTTTCCTGGTTCCCCCCTCCCCCAAAAATCCCATAAGCCATCTCCCTTCCCCAATCAACCCTCTCCCGCTTCCCTGTCCTGGTGTTACTCTACACTATGGCATCAAGTCTTTCCAGGACCAAGGTCCTCTCCTCCCTTTGGTGTCTAACAAGACCATCCTCTAATGTCTATGTGTCTGGAGCCATGGGTAACACCATGTGTACTCTTTGGTTGATGGTTTTGTCCCTGGGAGCTCTAGGAGTACTGGGTGACCCATATTGTTGTTCCTCCTGTGGTGCTGCAACCCCCGTCAGCTCCTTGGGTCTATTCTCTAGCTCCCCCATTGGGGACCCTGTGCTCAGTTCAATGGCTGGGAGTCTCCCCCTCTGTATTTGTCATGCACTAGGAGAGCCTCCCAGGTGATAGCTATATCAGCCAGCACTTGTGGGCATCCACAATAGTGTCTGGGTTATATAACTGTATATAGGATGCATCCCTGGGTGGGGTAGTCTCTGGATGGTCTTTCCCTCAGACTCTGCTCAACCTTTTGTCTTTGTATCTCCTTCTGTGGGTATTTTTCCCCCTTTCTACAAAGGAACCAAGGATCCAACTTTGTTCTTCCTCCTTCTTGGACATCATTTGATATGTGACTTGTGTCTTAGGTATTCCAAGCTTCTAGGCTAATATTCACTTATCAGTGAGCGTATACCATATGTGTTTTTTGTGATTGGGTTACCTCACTCAGGATGATATTTTCCAGTTCCATCCATTTGTCTAAGAATTTCATGAATTCATTGTTTTTAATGACTGAATAGCACTCCATTGTGGATATATACCACATTTTCTGTATCCATTCCTCCATTGAGGGACATCTGGGTTCTTTCCAGATTCTGGCTATTATAAATAGGGCTGCTATGAAAATAGTGGAGCATGTGTCTTTATTATATGCTGGCGAATCCACTGGGTATATGCCCAGGAGTGGTATAGCAGGGTCCTCCAGTAGTATCATGCCCAGTTTTCTGAGGAACTGCCAAACTCATTTCCAGAGTGATTTACCAGCTTGAAATCCCACCAGCAGTGCAGAGGAGTATTTCTTTTTCTCCACAACCTCTCCAGCACCTGCTGTCTCCTGAGGTTTTTTTTTTTTTTCTTAGCCATTCTGACTGGTGTTAGGTGAAATCTCAGGGTTGTTTTGATTTGCATGTCCCTGATGACTAAGTATGTTGAACATTTCTTTAGGTGTTTTTCAGCCATTTGGTATTCCTCAGGTGAAAATTCTTTGTTTAGCTCTGTACACATTTTTTTTAAGTTTATTTTATTTTTTTAATTTACATTCCAAATCACTTCCCCTTTCCCGTTTCCTCCCTCCCCGAAAGTCCCATAAGCCCCCTTCCCTCCCTCTTTTCTCCATTCAACCCCCTCTCATTACTCTGTCCTGGCATTACCCTACATCCAGTCTTTCCAGGACCAGGGGTCTCTCCTTCCATCTTTTTAGAAATCTATTGATATGCGGATTGTGTCTAGGGTATTCTGAGATTCTGGGTTAATATCCCCTTATCAGTGACTGCATACCATGTGTGTTCTTTTGTGATTGGGTTACCTCACTAAGGATGATATTTTCAAGTTCTGACCATTTGCCTAGGAATTTCGTACCACATTTTTAATAGGGTTATTTGGTTCTCTGGAGTCTAACTTCTTGAGTTCTTTGTATATATTGGATATTAGCCCTCTGTTGGATGTAGGGTTGGTAAAGATCTTTTCCCAATTTGTTGGTTGCCATTTTGTCCTATTGATAGTGTCCTTTGCCTTACAGAAACTTTGTAATTTTATGATATCCCATTTGTCAATTCTTGATCTTAGAGCATAGGCTATTGGTGTTCTGTTCAGGAAATTTTCCCCTGTGCCCATGTGTTCAAGGCTCTTTCCCAGTTTCTTTTCTATTAGTTTTAGTGTGTCTGGTTTTATGTGGAGGTCCTTGATCCACTTGGACTTGAGCTTAGTACAAGGGGATATCTATGAATCAATTTGCATTCTTCTGCATGATGGTTGCCAGATGATCCAGCACCATTTGTTGAAAAGTCTATCTTTTTTTCCACTGGATGGATTTAGTTCCTTTGTCAAAGATCAAGTGACCATAGGTGTGTGGGTTCATTTCTGGGTCTTCAGTTCTATTCCATTGATCTACCTGCCTGTCACTGTACCAATACCATACTCTTCAAACTATTTCACAAGATAGGATCAGAAGGAACACTACCCAACTCGTTCTATGAAACCACAATTATGCTGATACCAAAATCACACAAAGATCCAACAAAGAAAGAGAACTTCAGACCAATTTCCCTTGCAAAAATACTCAAATTCTTGCCAACCAAATCCAAGAACACATCAAAAACATCATTCACCATGATCAAGTAGGCTTCACACCAGGAATGCAGGGATGGTTCAATATATGGGAATCCATCAATGTAATCCACTACATAAACAAACTCAAAGAAAAAAAAGTCACATGGTCATTTCATTAGATGCTGAAAAAGCATTTGACAAAATTTAGAATCCTTTCATGCTAAATGTCTTGGAAAGATCGGGAATCCAAGGCCCATATCTAAACATAGTAAAAAGCAATATACAGCAAACCGGTAGCCAACATCAAACTAAATGGAGAGAAACTTGAAGCAATCCCACTAAAATCAGGGACTAGACAAGGCTACCCTCTCTCTCCATACCTATTCATTATAGTACTTGAAGTTCTAGCAAGAGCAATTAGACAACAAAAGGAGGTCAAGGGGATACAAATTGGAAAGGAGGAAGTCAAGTTATCACTATTTGCAGATGATATGATTCTATACTTAAGTGAGCCAAAAAACTCCACCAGAGAACTCCTACAACTGAAAAACAGCTTCAGCAAAATGACTGGATATAAAACTAGCTCAAGCTAATCAGTAGCCTTCCTATATTCAAAGGATAAAAGGCTGAGAAAGTAATGGGGGAAATGATTTCCTTCAAAATATTCACAAACAATATAAAATATCTTGGGCTGACTCTAACCAAATAAGTGAAAGACCTGTATGACAAGAACTTCAAGTTTCTGAAGAAAGAAATTGAAGAAGACCTTAAAAAATGGGAAGATCTCCCAGGCTCATGGATTGGCAGGATTGATATAGTAAAAATGGCCATCTTGCCAAAAGCAATCTACAGATTCAATGTAATCCCCATCAAAATCCCAACTCAATTCTTCATAGAGTTAGAAAGAGAAATTCTCAAATTCACCTGGAATAACAAAAAACCCAGGATAGTGAAAACTATTCTCAACAGTAAAAGAACTTCTGGGAGAATCAGTATTCCAGACCTCAATCAGTACTACAGAACAATAGTATTAAAACTCCATGTGTACTCTTTGGTTGATGGTTTTGATGCTGGGAGCTCTGGGAGTACTGGGTGGCTCATATTGTTGTTCCTCCTATGGTGCTGCAAACTCCTTCAGCTCCTTGAGAATAGGTCCTAACCTCACAATTATCTCCTGCACATAAGATGTAATAGTGACATTACAAAGATTCATCATGTGGTCTTGCTAGACAACACTTGGCATAACAGTAAATGTTTATAGAAGGTACTGTCTATCATACCTTAAAATTGACTTGTGTCAACTGATATGATGATCATAAAATTTATTAAACACTATGACAGCTAGTACTGTGTCCTTTATAAGGACCATTATGTCAGCTCTTTACAGGAGCGTTTTTATTGTCTTCTATATGTTGCATCTTAGCAGGCTTTTGAATAAGAAATTTTCTGGTATTCTTATCAAAATTTTAATTTTAGTGGATAATTTATAATCACATACAACACAATCTTGGTGAAGATTTTATTTCTAAGACCCAACTTTCCCCTTGGGTAATAAATTGTTAATAATTATCCTTCATGGTAGAAGAAATTAAAGTTAATATAAGTTAATATAAATGTAAGTTAAAGCCACCTGGGATTTTTATAATTTATTTACTGATATTCAACAAAAGTATGTGAAACAAGAAACCTATAGTCATTCGAGTTCTCTCAAATTTCAAGTCTGAAAAAGAAATTATCAAAATTATCCAATCTGAAAATCAGATAGTAGAGTGTTTCAATTGTTAGGTTTTTATTATACTAAAATATTACTTGGAAATATGAGCCTATACTTAAAACTTTTCATTTTTGTTAAGCTCAATGTTAGGAATCTGTTTGCTTCTAGCACATAATACTCTGTTGCTTTCTTCTAGATACAATATACAAGCAAGGTCTCCACAGTATGATCTATCTGTTTGCTGTTATTGATTTGGAGATAGGTGTTATTTCCCTCCCATGTAGCCCAGGTTAGTCTCTAACTCCCAGTTAAATGCTTTCAGCATCCTGTGGTTGGATTGCAGACATGGTCCACACTGAGAAGACTAAAGTAACATAACCTTTATTATTTTTCTGATGCTAACATATGTGCTGGTGTAAAGAAAACTCTTTTTCTGTTCTCAGGTCCTGCCTCTTGTGGGAGTGAAGAAGTTAGTGGAAAAATTCCATAGATCCTTTCATCCTACCCTGTATCTCCTCTAGACTTACTCATTATCCTAAATTTGGTGCTGTATTGGTTGGAGTTTCATTATAATGAAGCAGGCCAATGCTGGCCAAACAATGATGATGTTTTATACTTAATAAAATTCAATGTCTGATTAAATGGAGTATGGTCTTATCACTCAGTTTAAAGCATACATTGATCCCTGCAACAAATTACCAACAACAGTACTGTTTCTGATTATCTATTTAATCAAATTCATCTCTAGAGGTCAGTGGGGACCATATAAAAGATCCGCCCATTTTACTTTTGTATTTCAGTCTAAGCTATAGTGAGCTGTCTAGAGTGTTTAGAAATTAAAGCCCTGTTCTCATGTCTGGCATCTTGCCAAGACCGGCACTAATGAATTCAGTGTGTTCAATGCAATGACTCAGAATATTTCTTCACAGAGGACAAGAATTTACATTTTATTTTAAGAGAATTTATGATTAGAGAAATGAATATTTATGCCTTTGTAGTGCTTCTAACAGTGTTTAATTCTTTACCTGTTTATATCTTTAGCTTAAGAAAATCACGGTGACTTATTTTTAGTAAGAATATTTAATAAAATCAGTGTAGAAATCCACATACATGAAGTCAGAAATCATAGTCCTACAATCATCTCAGGACACACTTTTGGTGTCAAGTGGAGGAGATTCCTGCTTAAATAAGTTCATAATTGTATCCCTCACTACCTACATGCTTAGGTCATTCAAAAATCTAAGTATCATTATCAATATAATTTCCTGTCAAGGGAATTATGTAACTGTTTGGTCAAAACTGAAATTCTGCTAAACACTCATAAAAATATTTTCTTTTCCTATCTGCAATCATAGAACAAAAGTAGCATTAATAGTTAGAGTGAAGATGCTTTCACTACCCTTAAGTCCTGCCCATTCTTTTTAAGTTTCTGAAGATAATGAATGTTTCTAAGGTACTGGAAACAGCTTTCAGAAAGAGTTTTAAAGCTTAAATATTTATGTATAGGTCAGACTTTAGTGGTGACTTTGTAGAAGAGTGGAGTGTTATCACAGGATTGTTTTATGCTGATTTTACCAATTGGATTTTTGTTGTGTACATTAGAAAGTCTTAGCTTTAAGGTGGAAGCTCTCTTATATTGTTTGTGCAGAGGGTCATAGGCAAATAATGGTAGGTTGAAGTGTTGATCAGCAAAAATGATGGTATATATAACATTCATATTTGCAGTTAACATTGATAGAATTTATAAAGCTAACATGATAAAATGAAATTTAAAATATTAAACCCATATTCATTCTACTTGAGGTCTCAAAGAAGAGATGTGATATTTTTGATGCACTACATGATAATTTGGAAACATAGAAATTTTGAGATTTTGCAGAAGAGTGGAATTATTAATTCTACTTGCCATGTTAATTTAGTCTCTCATATTTTAAAGGGGCAATTAATTTCAGTCAAATGAAATTTGAATCCCAAAGTTTTTTTCTCTTTAGTGTTTCTATTACTGTAATAAAATACTATGACCAAAAGCAACTTGGTGAAAAACGAGTTTTATTTTCATCTTTCATTTCCCAAGTTACACTCTATTAGTGAGGGAAACCATGGCTGGAACTCAAGGTAAGAACCTGGTGGCAGGAATTGAGACAAGAACTATGGAGAAATGATGATTCCTTGGTTGATCAGTTTGACTTTGCTTTTTATTACAATACTAGAACACTTGCCTAGGCATGGCACAGACAGAGTGAGCTGGGCCCTCCTACATTAATTGCTAATACCCAAGATACAATTCAGAGAATACATGAAGCTCAAGAAGAAGGAAGACCAAAGTGTGGATACTTCAGTCCTTCTTAGAAGGGGGAACAAAATACACATGAGAGGAGATACAGAGACAAAGAGTGGAGCAAAGACTGAAGGAAAGGCCATCCAAAAACTGCACTACTAGGGGATCCATCCCATATACAGTCACCAAACCGAGACACTATTGTGGATGCCAACAAGTGCTCGCTGACAGGAGCCTGATACAGCTGTCTCCTCAGAGGCTCTGCCAGTACCTGACAAATACAGATGTGGGTGCTCTCAGTCAATCATTGGAGTGAGCACAGGGTCCCCAACGGAGGAGCTAGAGAAAGGACACAAGGAACTGAAGGGGTTTGCAGCCCCATAGGAGGAACAACAATATGAATCAACCAGTACTTCCAGAGCTCCCAGGGACTAATCCACCAACAAAAGAGTACACAGGGAGGGACTCATGGCTCCTGCAGCATGTGTAGCAGGGGATAGCCTTGTTGGACATCAATGAGAGGAGAGGTCTTTGGTCCTGTGAAGGTTTGATGCCCCAGTGTAGGGGAATGTTAGTACAGGGAAGCGGGACTGGGTGAGTTGGTAAGCAGAGGGAGAGGGGTGGGATAGGGGGTTTTTGGAGGGGAAACAAGGAAAGGAAATAACATTTGAAATGTAAGTAAAGAAAATATCTAATAAAAAATAACACCCCATAGACTTTCCTACAGGCTAATCTTATAGAGGCTTTTTTCTCAATTAAGTTTCCTCTTTTCCAGACAAGTCTTTGTGTCAAGTTTACAGAAAGCAACCAGCACAATTTTTCATTAGTTTAAAGCAATAACTATTCTCAGACTTATTCATATTTGCATTTTTGAGACAGATTCTCACAATGCAGCATAGGCTAGTTATGAACTCATTATATATCATTTGTCTCATGAGACCTGTAGTTAGAGGACTGCAAAACAACAGGCTTGGCTGGGATTTGATTTTTGTGTCTTTCAGTGAATTAAATGCTCCCTGATAAGATACTCAGAAATTATTGATTGTCATTGTTCTCTTCATCATGCATGCATGATTACTTATTTGGTTTAAAATTTATCTACCAAAGTTATGTCCTATTCTTGTGGTGACATTGTAAAACTAGAGTTTAACATTTCTACTAAACACACACACACACACACAGACACACACACACACACACACACACACACACACACACACGTATGAAATTTGTAGTTGCTCACCAGCTCAGATTCAGAAATTTGCATTCTGTAGGAGAGAAATCAAAGTCTTCTCTGCTTTCATGGGTTAAATGAACACTGAATCCTGCTCATGTGGGTTTCATGAATCATATCCACAGTTTTATATTGATATATTTATATGCCTGCCACTTGTAATGATTGAACTGTGGTTCGAGAAGGCAGTTTTCCCAGTATATTCTCCAGAGATGTATTTTATTATTTAATGTACATTAGTTTCAGTCAATCTCTTCTAATAAAGGAACTGCTTAAAGGGTGACAAGTTGAAAGATTGAAACAAGATTTCCTGAGGTTTTAAGACATAGTGAGAAATGGAACTAGAACCTGGAGCCAAAAGTTACAGATTATTCTGTGAGTCTTCTTTTCTATTTATTCATTTATTTATCTATCATCCATCCATCTATCTATCTATCTGTCTATCTATCTATCTATCTATCTATCTATCTATCTATCTATCTATCTATCTATCATCTAATTGATTAATCTATTATCTATCATCTCTCAACATCTATTTAATTTATTCATTTCTTCTATCTCTATCCTTCTATCATCTATCTATTTCTTTCTATCTATCTACCAATCTATCTATCTATCTATCTATCTATCTATCTATCTATCTATCTATCTATCTATCTACCTACCTATCATCTCCCTACTATTTTCAATACATTCCAGCCACAGTTTCCCTTCCTTTCACTCCTACCAGTCCTCACCCTCTACTTTCTCTCTCTCCCAGATCAACTTTTCCCCCATTTCCCTTCAGAAAAGAGCAGGCCTCCCAGGGATATCCACCAAACACAGCCTAAGAAGACACAATAAAACTAGGTACACACCCTCACATCAAGGCTGAATCACACAACACCATAGGAGCAAAAGAATTCGGAGAGCAAACAAAACAGTCAGAGATACCTCTATTCCCATTGTTAGGAGTCCCACAAAAGCAGCAAGTTAAAAACCGTAACATACATGCAGAGGACATGGTGGAGACACATATAGACTCCATGATTGCCATTTCAGTCTATGTGTGCCCCTGTGAGACTTGCTTAGTACATGTCTGTTGGCCATGGTTTTCTCCTGTCCTTGACCTCTCTGGATCCAGTAGTTCTTCCTCCCCTCCTTCCCCTGGGTTCCAAAATTCCAGGTGGATAGAATCAAAGGAGATCTCCAATTTGGGCTCTCTGTCTAATGTCTGGTTGTGGATCTCTGCATTTTCTCCTCTCAGTAGCTTCTTTGATGAAGATAGGGCTAGTCACCTATCTGTGAGTATATAATACTATCACTAGAAATCATCTTATTAAGGGCTGACCCTGTCAGCTATCTGGGTCCAAGTCCTGTCCTGTACCCCAGTCCAACTCAGAGAAAGCAGGTCTCCAAGAGTGCTTACACACTAAAGATCTTAAGTGAGATCACCACTGTTGCTCAAATACCAGGCCCAAGTGGGACCTGCCTAGAGCCCACAGGACCCAGGAATTTTGGAACAGCCAGGGACAGGATCCTTCCAGTTTCCATCAGTGCCCAGGCCTGACCCTGTGCCACAGCTATCCAGACCCCAGTCCTGCCCTGCACCCCAGTCCAGCCCCAGAGAGCAGGTGTCCCAGGAATGCTAACACACTTAAGACCACAAGCTCACAGACTTACAGGAGGGACAAGCTCCAGTCAGGGACAGCAAAACCAGCTATCACCAGAGATAATCAGATGGCAAGAGGCAAGAACAAGAACATAAGCAGCAGAAACCAAGGCTACCTGGTATCATCAGAACCCAGTTCTCCCACCACAGCAAGTCCCCGATGCCCCAACACACCCATACTTGATCTTAGCCAAAAGGCGAGAAGCGATACCTCAACACACCTAAAAAGCAAGATTCAGATTTAAAATCACATCTCATGATGATGATAGAGGACTTTAAGGAGGACATATATAACTCCCTTAAAGAAATACAGGAGAACACAGGTAAACAGATAGAAGCCCTTAAAGAAGAAACACAAAAATCCCTTAAAGAATTATAGGAAAACATACCAAACATGTGAAGGAATTGAACAAACCCATCCAGGATCTAAAAAATGGAAATAGAAACAGTAAAGAAATCACAAAGGGAGACAACCCTGGAGATAAAAAACAAAACAAAAACAAAAAACTAGGAAAGGGAACAGGAGTCATAGATGCAAGCACCACCAACAGAATACAAGAGATCGAAGAGAGAATCTCAGATACAAAAGATACCATAGAAAGCACTGACACAATAGTCAAAGAAAATGCAAAAAAAAGCTTGTAACCCAAAATATCCAGGAAATCCAGGACACAATGAGAAGACCAAATCTAAGGATAATAGATATAGAAAAGAAAGAAAATTCCCAACTTAAAGAGCCAATAAATATTTTCAACAAAATATAGAAGAAAACTTCCCTAACCTAAAGAAAGACATGCACATGACCATACAAGAAGCCTACAGAACTCCGAATAGATTGGATTAGAAAAGAAATTCCTCCCATCACATACTAGTCAAAATACCAAATGCACAAAACAAAGAATATTAAAAGAAGTAAGGGGAAAAGGTCAAGTAACATATAAAGGCAGACCTATCAGAATTACACCAGACTTCTCACCAGAGACTATGAAAGCTAAAAGATCCTGGGCAGATGTCATACAGAACCTAAGAGAACACAAATGCCATTCCAGGTTACTATTCCCAGCAAAACTCTCAATTACCATAGATGGAGAAAACAAGATATTCCATGACAAAGCCAAATTTACACAATATCTTTGCACAAATCCAGCACTACAAAGGATAATATATGGAAAACTCCAACAGAAGGAGAGAAACTGCATCCTAGAAAAAGCACAAGAATGTTATCTTCTTTCAACAAACCCAAAAGAAGATAGCCACACAAATATAATTCCCCCTTTAACAACAAAAATATCAGGAAGCAACAAACACTATTCTTTCATATCTCTTAACATCAATGGATTCAGTTCCCCAATTAAAAGACAGACTAACAGACTGGATACATAAACAGGACTCAGAATTTTTGCTGCATACAGGAAAAGCACCTCAGTGTCAAAGACAGACACTACCTCAGAGTAAAAGGCTGGAAAAAAATTCTAAGCAAATGGTCCCAAGAAACAAACCTGAGTGGCCATTCTGATAATTGACTTTCAACCAAAAGTTATCAAAAAAGATAAAGAAGGACACATCAAAGGAAAAATCCACCAAGAAGGACTCTCAATTCTGAACATCTATGCTCCAAATATGAAGGCACACTCAGAAAAGAAACTTTACTAAAGTTCAAATTCTAGTTTTTTTATATCCTTGTCAGCACTTGTTATTTTATGTTTTTCTTATTATAGATAGCTATATCTGTGTATGAAATAGCATCTTGCAGTGGTCAGTTTCATCCATATATAATTTAGTCACTCATTTAGTCACTTAGATAAGTGAAGACTACTATGTACTAGACAATTGGATTTAAAAAATATATACTGTTTTATTGTTTCTCTTACCCCGGAATTTTTCTATTTTATTATCATCATTATCATCATCATCATCATCATCATCATCATCATCATCATCATCATCATCATCATCATCATTGTTATCATTAGTCATTATTGTTGTTTTGAGACAATGTCTTACTAAGTTGCCTTGGCTGGGCTGGGATTCACTATGTAGCCCTGGATGACCTTGAACTCGTAGATATCTTACTGCTTCTGCCTCTGAGTGCTGATTGGCTGTGCATATGTAACTCCTAAGGCACTACCTAAAGTCATACACAGCAATTCAAAGGCTTGCCTGGCCAGGTTATATTAAAGTCAGGCAGTGAAGCAGACAAGGCATGGGGTGTGGACTGAATTTGTCACTGCTGGACTATGTCTGAGGTTAGAAAGCATCTTTACCAACTTTACATCTGACAGAGGGCTAATATCCAATATATACAAAGAACTCAAGAAGTTAAACTCCAGAGAGGCAAGTAACCCTATTAAAAAATGGGGTACAGAGCTAAACAAAGTGTTCTCACCTGAAGAATATCTAATGGCTGAGAAGCACCTAAAGAGATGTTCATCATCCTTAGTCATTAGGGAAATGCAAATCAAAACAACCCTGAGATTCCATCTCACACCAGTCAGGATGGCTAAGATCAAAAACACAGGAGACAGCAGTTGTTGGCGAGGATGTGGAGAAAGAGGAACACTCCTCCACTGCTGGTGGAATTGCAAGCTGGTACAATCACTCTGGAAAGCAGTCTGGCGGTTCCTCAGAAAACTGGGCATGACACTCCCGGAGGATCCGGCTATACCACTCCTGGGCATATACCCAGAGGCTTTACCTGCATGCAATAAGGACACATGCTCCACTATGTTCATAGCAGCCTTATTTATAATAGCCAGAAGCTGGAAAGAGCCCAGATGTCCCTCAACGGAGGAATGGATTCAGAAGATGTGGTATATCTACACAATGGAATACTACTCTGCAATTAAAAACAATGAATTCACGAAATTCCTAGGCAAATGGTCAGATCTTGAAAATATCATCCTTAGTGAGGTAACCCAATCACAAAAGAACACATATGGTATGCAGTCACTGATAAGGGGATGTTGACCCAGAATCTCGGAATACCCTAGACACAATCCGCATATCAATAGATTTCTAAGAAGATGGAAGGAGAGACCCCTGGTCCTGGAAAGACTGGATGTAGGGGAACGCCAGGACAGAGTAACGAGAGGGGGTTGAATGGAGAAAAGAGGGAGGGAAGGGGGCTTATGGGACTTCCGGGGAGGGAGGAAATGGGAAAGGGGAAATGATTTGGAATGTAAATTAAAAAAAATAAAATAAAATAAATAATAATAAAAAAAAGAAAGCAAAGGGAGACAGAGCAAAGGAAGAAGAAAACAGACTCAGACACAGAAATGAGAGAAGGCACATGACGACATCCTGTTCTGCAGGCTTTGGCTCATGTGCTATCCTGGGCAACTCTGTTACATCTTCTCAGACTCTGTGCAGTGACTATATCATTTCTGTTGACCTTCAGTCCTTATTTTTACTTGATCTACTTTGAGTAGGTTTCTGCTCCTTGTAATTAGAAGAGTTTTGAAGAGAAACAGTAACATTGCAGATTTGTAATCATTCCATTAAACCTCATTCTAAGATAAGCCGTTGTAAACTAGATTTATCCATTGTCCATTATTTACTACCTCTTTCTTTTTGACCCAGGATTGAACCAATCATTTAATTATCCCTATTACCAAGGCACTCAGTCAGATGCAGAGTCCAGATCATCCTCCTACTTTCTCCTCTCAAATTTCATACTTAGTAGGGAAGTTGGTCTTATGCTAGACCCAGAAAGGAACCCACATATCTATGGTTACTTGATCTTTGACAAAGAAGCTGAAACTATACAGTGGAGAAAAGATAGCATATTCAACAAATAGTACTGACTTAATTTGAGGTTGGCATGTAGAAGAATGCAAATAGATCCATTATTAGCTCCTTGTACAAAGTCCAAGTCCAAATGTATCAAGGGACTCCACATAAATAAAATCTAATAAAAGAGAAAGTGGGGAAGAGCCTGGGACACATGGGCACAAGTAAAATTTCCTGAACAGAACACCAATGGCTTTTGCCCTAAGATCAATAATCGACAAATGGCATCTCATGCAATTGAAAAGCTTCTGTAAGGCAAAGGACACTGTCAATGGACGAAACAACAACCCACAGTTTGGGAAAAGATTAGAGGGAGTCATTGATCTGGTTCAAGGCCTCGGGCCCCTGACTCAGTATCAATACTGTATCCTCACTGGGACTTCTTTTGGATACTTTTGTTGCCCTGTGTCACGGAGAACTTGGAGCTTTGGACAGGAAGGATTGACCCTTCATGTACTACAGCATTTCATAGATGAGGTAGATGTTGAAGTGAGCCAACTAAAAACCCTAATCTGGGACTGGGTGATAGCTGAGTTGATTATCCAGCCAGATTTCCTGTACCCATACTACCAGGGTTAGCTCTCCAGCACTGTCCCAGAGGGGCAGAGCCAGCTCTCCTGCTCTCATGACCTCTGGGGTAGTTCTCTTTTGTTGCCCTGGTGATGGGTCCTGTCAGCTTTCCCACCTGCTACAGGCAGCTAGGTATGGGTCTCCTACTGGCCTATGCCACTGTATGGCAGATGGTGGGTGGGGCCAGCTCTGTACAGCCCTTAGACACCAGCATGGTCCCAGGTGACAGCTCAACCCAGGGATATTCCCATAGCCTTTGATGGTAACATGAGCCACAGACATCATCACAGACACCCTCCCCAATTATTTCAGGGATATGGACATAGATTTACTCCTCAGGGGCAATATGGGCCAGGATCTCACCATGACATCAAGCATCAGCGAGGGATACTCACATCAGGTTGTTCCTCACTGCTCTCAAGTCTCCAGTTCTACTTCTCTTCATTGTGCACATGTCCTACGTCCTTCTGCTTCTCTTTCTGTCCTATTCTCCCCACTTACTTACTCCTCTTAGTGCCCCCCTTCCCATGACCTCTGGGTGTCTTCTGCTCTGTCAACCCAGCATAGCAACAGGCAGGGTCATCTGGGTGTGCTCTGCCAGATTTAGAGATTTTTTTTTAAAAAAAACCTTTAATTATAGACAGTTTAGTCATACTTATGCCATTTTCTACCAGTTTAACTTTGACAAAACTCTGAATGACCAACTTTAGCCTTTTTGCATTGTGTTCATCTATTTCCTTCCATTTTTGGAAAGTTCTTTACATTAGAACCTAATCTTATTTTATCACACAAAGTCATTTCTCACCTAAAAATATGCAATTTCTCCATTAATAGCCTTTAAACATATATTTATATCCCTAACTTTGTACATATTTAAAAAATTTTTCTTGATGATTCCTTTATTACTTTTCCTTGCAAAAATTTTGGATTACAAAAAAGGATTTTTAACAGAATAATCACATGCTTTCCTGACAAGTAAGAAAGCCATGTTGAAAACATGGGCAACTCTTATGAAGGATCCTAAAGCTAAGTTTGTTTTTCTTATCAGAAAGTTGAAACAAATTAATTTAGTGAATATTTAAGTTTTATTACAATAGGTACCAAGAGATTGTCCTTGTCAAAAAGCTCAGTATTCTCATTGGGTTCACAGGGCAACAAAGGCAGAAAGGTATGGCATCTCTGTCTTCAATCTGTTTTTCTCCTTTGCTTTGGATCAGATTGGCTTTGCATACTGATATCTCTATGCTAATCACCTATTTAAACACCATTTTAGTGCTTAAAGCATAAGAGGAGTCATGATCTTAAACTTATGGTCACTCAGTACTGTAGGAATACCAAAGACCTGCACCATGAATCTTCCCTCTTTGAGTGAAATTACCCATATACAAACAAGTTTACAGCCTGGTGGACAAGAAACGGTTGTCTGAAAACCTGCTTATCTCTGCATTTAATAAGAGCTTTCCAGACTGCTTTGTGTGTGACTGAGTTGATACGGAGATCCCATTTTGATCAGGACTGTTTAATCATGAGTAACTTGTGTCAAGTTTTAAATTCAAAGCCAGCATCAGTGCTCTGAAAATGGATATGGGTTACTGAACCCTATATTTTTTCAATTATTTTCTTTTATGTCATTTATTGGATATTTTATTTATTTGCGTTTCAAATGTTATCCCTGTTTCAGCTTTCCCCTCTTGAAGCCCCCCTCCCCTCCCCCTCCCCCCTGCTTCGATGAGGGTGCTTCCCCAACCACTCATCCACTCCTGCCTCCCCACCCGCCCTGTTATTCCCCTACACTGGGGCACTGAGCCTTCACAGGACCAAGGGCCTCTCTTCCCACTGATGTCCAACAAGGCCATCTTCTGCTACATATGTGGCTGGAGCCATGGGTCCCTCCATGTGTACTCTTTTGTTGGTGGTCCATTCCCTGGAAGCTCTGGGGGATCTGGCTGGTTGACATTGTTGATTTTCCTGTGGAGTTGCAAACCCCCTGAGCTCCTTTCTCTAAATCCTCCATTGGAGACCCCATGCTCAGTCCAATGGTTGGCTGTGAACATTCGCTCCTCTATTTGTCAGGCTCTGGCAGAGCCTCTCAGGAGACAGCTATATCAGGCTTCTGTCAGCAAGTTCTTCCTGGCATCTGCAACAGTGTCTGAGTTTGGTGTCTGTATATGTAATGGATCCCCAGGTGGGGCAGTTTCTGGATGCTCTTTCCTTCAGTCTCTGCAAAACACTTTGTATTTTCTCCCATGAATATTTTGTTGCCCCTTGTAAGAAGGATTGAAACACCCACAATTTGGTCTTCCTTCTTCTTGCGCTTCATGTGATCTGTGAATTGTATGTTGGGTATTCGACGCTTTTGGGTTAAAATCCACTTATCAGTGAGTGCATATCATGTGTGTTCTTTTGTGATTGGATTACCTCACTCAGGAGGATATTTTTTAGTTCCATCCATTTGCCTGCGAATTTAATGAAGTGATTGTTTTTAATAGCTGAGTAGTACTCTATTGTGTAAATGTACCATATTTTTTGTATCCATTCCTCTGTTGAAGGACATCTGGGTTCTTTCCATCTTCTGGTTATTATAAATAAGGCTGCTATGAAAATATTGGAGCATGTGTCCTTGTTGTATGTTGGACTTCTTTTGGGTATATGACCAGGAGTAGTATAGCTGGGTACTCAGGTAGTACTATGTCCAATTGTCTGACTGATTTCCAGAGTGGTTGTATCAGCTTGCAATCCCACCAAAAATGGAGGAGTGTTTCTCTTTCTCCACAAACTCGCCAGCATCTGCTGTCACCTGAGTTTTTGAACTTAGCCATTTTGGTTGGAGTGAGGTGGAATCTCAGGGTTGTTTTGATTTGCATTTCCCTGATGACTAAGGATGTTGAACATTTCTTTAGGTGCTTCTTGATCATTTGATATTCCTCAGTTAAGAATTCTTTGTTCAGCTCTTTACCCCATTTCTTAATAGGGTTATTTGATTCTCTGGAGTCTAACTTCTTGAGTTCTTTGTATATTTTGGATGTTGGCCCTCTATTAGATGTAGGATTGGTAAAAATCTTTTCCCAATCTATTGGTTATCATTTTGTCCTATTGACAGTGTCTTTTGCCTTACAGAAGCTTTGCAATTTTATGAGGCCCTGTTTGTTGATTCTTAGAACATAAGCCATTGGTGTTCTGTTCAGGAACTTTTCCCTGTGCCCGTGTGCTTGAGGGTCTTCCCCACTTTCTCTTCTATTAATTTCCATGTATCTGGTTTTATCTGGAGGCCCTTGATCAACTTGGACTTGACATTTGTACGAGGGGATAAGAATGGAAACATGCTGACTGCCAGTAGAACCAGCACCATTTATTGAAAAGTCTGTCTTTTTTCCACTGGATGGTTTTAACTCCTTTGTCAAAGATCAAATTGACCATAGGTGTGTGGGTTCGTTTCTGGGTCTTTAATTCTATTCCATTGATCTACCTGCCTGTCATTGTACCAACACCATACAGTTTTTTATCACAATTGCTCTGTAGTAGAGCTTGAGGTCAGGGATGGTGATTCTGACAGAGGTTATTTTATTGTTGAGAATAGTTTTCAAATACGCTGGGTTTTTGTGATTCCAGATAAATTTGGAAATTGCTATTTCTAACTCTATGAAGAATTCATGTGGAATTTTGATGGGGATTGCATTAAATCTGTAGATTGCTTTTGGTATGAAGGCCATTTTTACTATGTTAACCCTGCTGATCAATGAGCATCTTTCCATCTTGGGAGGCCTTCTCTGATTTCTTTCTTCATAGGCTTGAAGTTCTTATCATACTGATCTTTCACTTGATTGGTTAGAGTCACACCAAGGTATTTTATATTATTTGTGACTATTGTGAAGGGTTTTACTAATTTCTCTCTTAGCCTGCTTATTCTTAGAGTAGAGGAAGACTACTGATTTGTTTGAGTTAATTTTATATCCAGCCAGTTTGCTGAAGTTGTTTCTCAGCTGTAGGAGTTCTCTGGTGGAATTTTTGGGGTCATTTAAGTATACAATCATATCATATGCAAATAGTGATATTTTTGACTTCTTCCTTTCCAGTTTGTATCCCTTTGACCTCCTTTTGTTGTATAATTTCTCTGGCTAGAAAGTTGAGTACTATGTTGAATGGGTAGAAAGAGAGTGGGCAGCCTTTCCTAGTCCCTGATTTTAGTGGGATTGCTTCAAGTTTCTTTCCAACTGATGTGATGTAGGCTATTGGTTTGCTGTATATTGCTTTTACTGTGCTTAGGTATGGGCCTTGAATACCTGATCTTTCCAAGACTTTTAACATGAAGAGGTGTTGAATTTTGTCAAATGCTTTTTCCGTATCTAATAAGATGATCATGTGTTTTTTTCTTTGAGTTTGTTTATATAGTGGATTATGTTGATGGTTTTCCACATATTGAACCATCCCTGCATCCCTGGGATGAAGCCTACTTGATCATGATGGATGAACATTTTGATATGTTCTTGGATTCGGTTTGTGAGAATTTTATTGAGTATTTTTGTATTGATATTCATAAAAGAAATTGTTCTGAATTTCTCTTTCTTCATTGATTGAGTCTATGTGGCTTAGGTGTAAGTGTAATTGTGCCTTCATAGAACGATTAGGTAGTCTTCCTTTTGTTTCTATTTTGTGGAAAATTTGAAGAATATTGGTATTAGGTCTTCTTGGAAGGTCTGAGAGAATTCTTCACTAAACCCATCTGGTCCTGGGATTTTTTTGGTTGGGAGAATTTTAATGACTGTCTCTATTTCTTTAGGAGTTAAGGGACTGTTTACATGGTTTATTTGATCCTGATTTAATTTTGGTACCTGGTATCAGTCTGGAAAATTGTGCATTTCATCCAGATTTCCCAGTTTTGTTGAGTATAGGATTTTGTAGTAGGATCTGATGATATTTTGAATTTCCTCGGTTTCTGTTGTTATCTCTCCCCTTTCATTTCTGATTTTGTTAATTTTGGGTACTGTCTCTGTGCCCTCTAGTTAGTCTGGCTAAGGGTTCATCTATCTTGATTATTTTGCCAAAAGACCAGCTCCTGGATTTGTTGATTCTTTGTATAGTTTTTTTTTTTTGTTTCTAATTGGTTGATTTCTGTACTTGGTTGATTTCAGACCTGAGTTTGATTATTTCCTGATTGCTACTTTTCTTGGATGTATTTGCTTCTTTTTGTTCTAGAGTTTTCAGGTATGTTGCAAAGCTGGCAGTGTATTCTTTCTCCAGTTTTTTTTTTTTTTTTTGGAGGCACTCAGAACTATGAGATTTCCTCTTAGCACTGCATTCATTGTGTCTCATAAGTTTGGGTATGTTGTGCCTTCATTTTCATTAAATTATAAAATGTCCTTAATTTCTTTTTTTATATTTATTCCTTGACCAAGTTATCATTGAGTAGAGTGTTGCTCAACTTCCATGTTTGTGTGGGCTTTCTGTTGGTTTTGCTGTTATTGAAGACCAGCCTTAGTCTGTGGTGATCTGATAGGATGCATGGGATTATTCTCTGCTGTATATGTGTTGGGGGCCTCATATCACCTGGTGCTTGCTGCTTGGTTGGTGTTCCAGTATCTGAGAGATCTCAGGGCTCCAGATCTATTGAGATTGCTGGTCCTCCTACAGGGTCACCCTCCTCCTCAGCTTCTTCCAGCTTTCCCCTAATTCAACCACAGGGTTCAACACTTTCTGACCATTGGTTGGGTGCAAATATCTGCATCTGACTCTTTCAGCTGTTTGTTGGGTCTTTTGGAGGGCAGTCACGATAGGTCCCTTTTTGTGGGCACTCCATAGCCTCCATAATAATGTCAGGTCTTGGGGCCTTCCCTTGAGCTGGATCTCACTTTGGGCCTGTCGCTGGACGTTCTTTTCCTCCAACTCCCCTCCATTTAGATCTCTACAGATCTTTCAGATAGAGCCAATTATGGGTCAGAGTTTTGACTGTGGGATGGCAACCCTATCCCTCACTTGATGCCCTCTCTTTCTGCTGGAGGTGAGCTCTACAAGTTCCCTCTCCCTACTGTAGGGCATTTCATCTAATGTCCCTCTCTTCGAGTCCTGAGGGTCTCTCATCTCCAAGGTCTCTGGTACATTCTGGAGGGTCCCCCAACCTCCTACCTCCCAAGGTTGCATGTTTCCATCCTTTCTGCTGGACCTCAGGGATTTCAGCTTTTTGCTTTAGTGGAATACTACTCAGCAATTAAAAACAATGAATTCATGAAATTCTTAGACAAATGGTTGGAACTTGAAAATATCATCGTAAGTGAGGTAACCCAATCACACAGTATGCAGTCACTGATAAGTGGATATTAGCCCAGAAACTCGGAATACCCAAGACACAATTCACATATCAGTTGATTCCCAAGAAGAAGGAAGGAGAGGTCCCTGGTCCTGGAAAGACTCGATGCAGCAGTGTAGGGGAATACCAGGACAGAGAAGCAGGAGGGGGTTGACTGAGGAATAGGGGAAGGGAAGAGGGCTTATGAAACTTTTGGGAAGGGGGAACCAGGAAGGGAGAACTGGGAAAGGGAAAATCATTTGGAATGTAAATAAAGAATATAGAAAATCAAAAAACAAAAAGAGCTGAGAAAGCAAAAAAAGAAAAAGAAAGAAAGAAAATTCTTGCCCTTACTCTCTCTTACCTCTCAATCCTCTTAATTCTCTCTGTCCTCTCTTGTCCCTCTTGGGCTCTCCTCCCATTCCCCCTCTCTCCACTTGGTCATGGCTGGCCTCTACTTCTCTATTCTCTCCCTTGCTTTGCCTTTCTCTGCCTCCACTACCCCTCTCAACTCCCATCCCATGCCCTGAATAAACTCTATTCTATACTAAAAAAAAAAAAAAGAAAGAAAGAAAGAAAAAAGAAAATTGTTTTTAAATAACCTGATAATAGTGTCCCTATATTTCTCTCAAGTTAATTTGGATCAAACTTTTAAAAAAGACTCATATCATTATTTTTATTTATATGTATGCATGTTTGATGCATGCTTGTGTATATATGCAAGTGTATGCTAGTGTCCCAGAAGTCAGATGAGAATATCAGATCTGGGGTTGCATGCAGTTGTAAGCTATGCCCTATGGGTGCTGAGAACTGAATTCTGGTCCTCTGAGGGAGCAGCAAACTTGTTTAACTACTGAGCCATCTCTTCAGCCCCTCCAGCTGTTTTGGAGGACCTTTGTCACATAAATATTTTACACAGCATACATATAAAGGTTAGCACACAGAAGCATTTACTGAATCTAAGGTGATTTAATATTTATGCAAAAACTAGGACAATTGATCAAATTTGACAATTTGAAAAAAATATAAATCTAAGCTTACATAGAACAAAATAAGCCACAACAACCTGCCTATTAAACACTAAAATGTCTTGTTACTTGTTGGTTTACAAGTTAAATAAAAATTTCTAAGTTACAGTCTTTAACAAAAGTAGAAAACCATATCTCTAGGTTAGCATTTGACCATGAGATAAAAAGACATGTAAACAATTATCTCAACAATGGTCTTAAGTAGAATAAAATAATGTTAAATTAGCATATGGCATTAGTAGAAACAGTATAAAAACTTTATCTCTAATATAGAGTTCCCTTAAATGAAAACAAAAGGTCAGAAGGGGAAGGTTGTTATGCAAAGAAATAGCTTTCCCCATTTTTAAAATTAAAAAGTCAAACTCTCTTAAAAATGGAAGCTTGAGTTTATTAACAAAAGCTAGAAAGCTGTATTTTCTGCCACAGATTTCAGAGGCTCAGAAAACCTTGTAACCCTTTTAATGGTGTTATGGTGGTGATAGTAGTGGTCATGGTGTGTGTGTGTGTGTGTGTGTGTGTGTGTGTGTGTGTGTGTGTGTGTGTTTGAATGTGTGTGACTGTGGGAGCACATATGCCATGGTAACCTGTGGTTGTTAGAGAAGAATCTCAGATATTTGTCACTGTAACATTTTATTTTGTCTCTTATTTTTTATTAGATATTTTCATTATTTACATTTCAAATGTTATTCCCTTTCCTGGTTTCCCCTCTGAAACCCCCCTATCCCATCCTCCTCCCCTTGCTCACCAATCCACCCACTCCTGTTCCCTGTCCTGACATTCCCCTATACTGGGGCATATAGCCTTCACAAGACCAAGGGCCTCTCCTCCCTTTGATGTCCAACAAGGCCATCCTCTGCTGCATATGCAGCTGGAGCCATGGGTACCTCCATGTGTACTCTTTGGTTGGTGGTTTAGTCCCTGGGAGCTCTGGGTGTACTGTGTGGTTCAAATTGTTGTTCCACTTATGGCGCTGCAGACCCCTTCAGTCCTTCGGAAAGGACTTGGGTCCTTTCTCTAGCTCCTCCGTTGTGGACCCTGTGCTCAGTTCAATGGTTGGCTGAGAGTGTCCCCCTCTGTATTTATCATACACTGGCAGAGCCTCCCAGGTGACAGTTATATCAGGCTCCTGTCAGCAAGCACTTGTTGGTATCCACAATAGTGTCTGGGTTTTGTAACTGTATATGGGATGGATCCCTAGGAGGGTTAATCTCTGGATGGCCTTTCTTTCAGTCTCTGCTCCACACTTTGTATCTCCTCCTGTGGGTTAAATAGTAATAAATCCCAGTGTAGGATTGCTACCTGCCTCAATGGTTTATGTTCCCAAATAAATGTCTCACACACAATCTTTATATTTTATTATGTCTTATGCAGCAAAATAGGACATATGCCTAGCATCCAGGCTGCTAGATTCTACCACTTCCTAATTCTATGTTCTATCTTGGCTGCTCTAGTCCCAGTTGGGTAGCCTTCTGGGCCCCACTCTCCTGGCTTCTTCACATGCATCTTTACTTCTCTGTTCTGTACTCTTCCCCTGCATGGAATCTCTCCTCTCCTCCACACTCTCCCCAAATGGTAGATCTCCTTTCTTCTTCCTCCAGGTCCCAGTCCCTGGAATCTTAAAATCCTGCCTCTCATCAGTGACTGCATACCATATGTGTTCTTTTGTGATTGGGTTACCTCACTAAGGATGCTATTTTCCAGTTCTGACCATTTGCCTAAGAATTTCATGACTTCATTGTTTTTAATTGCAGAGTATTATTCCATTGTGTAAATATACCACATCTTCTGTATCCATTCCTCCGCTGAGGGACATCCGGGTTCTTTCCAGCTTCTGGCTATTATAAATAAGGCTGCTATGAACATAGTGGAGCATGTGTCCTTGGGAATGTAAATAAAAATATAGAAAATAAAAAATAAAAGAAATTACCAAATATAAAAAATATCCTGCCTCTGTCAGTCCTCTCCAGTTATTGACTGTTGGTGTGCTTATTTACCAGTCAGAACCAACTGGGGGCATGTTCCCAGAAGCTACATGCAGACCTTGTACAAACAGTTTTTGGGGAACATAATTAGCATTCATAATGTAAGCAGCTACAGGTCACCACCTTCACCATTGAGACATGGTCTCTGTTTTTCATCGCTATGTATAGTTTAGCTGTCCAGCTGTCCCTGAAATCCTGGGGGGTTCTTCTGTTTTACCCTTCATCTCACCAGAGTGTTCCATCCTACTGTGCCTGTCATTGGCTTATAAGGATTTAAATTCAAGTCTTCCCATGCATTCAGAAAGTACTTTACCAACTAATCCATCTCTCCAGGTTAGAAACCTTATAGGCCATAGCAATCTTTTTTTTGTTGAAATAGATTTTTTTTTCTGTTTAAAGATTTGTAGAAAAAAAGTACCTAAGAGGGCATGATAAACGAGGAGAAAGAGACAGAGGAACTCGTTAGAGTAAGCAGTTAAGAAAGGTTAGATTCCTTAGCTTTATTTTTATTTCTGAAACAACCTAATATTTTATTTACCAATTCATTCTCTGTCCAAAACACTTCCTTTTTGCAAAAATAACAATTTTATCAATTATTAAATAATTTTTAATTCTCATTAAAAATCACCTATTTTAGCATGCATATGAACACTCCCCCCACAAAACAAAGCAACAAAATTAGCTTTGAGAATATCAAAATTTCCCCATAATTTTATTATTTGCAAGTTAAATTACCATGATTATCAAATCCAAAACCAGCTAGAGTGCTAACTATTGCGTCCTCCCACCCAAATATTCCTTTATCCTTACTTTCCATTTTCTGCTTCAGTATCTTTTTGTCTTTCCTGAAAATTGCAAGCTTCTATGTTATCTGGAGATATCTGTGGTTTACAGGTTTAAGTGGGAAAGGTTTGGGCGGGTAAGGAAAAACTGAGGTCTTGAGGACAGAAAACTAACACTAAGGATGTTTGTACAAACATAGGTAAAGCTATTATTTTATGAAATTCATATACATCTATACTTCATTTGTATTTTAAAACGTTAAGCTGTTGAAGGGAAACTCACTTTAAAAAGAAAATTTGAGTTCATTAACATATTTAGAGAACTGCGGTTTGTAAGTCCACAAGGTGATCTCGAGTTAACAAATTTAAGAGGCTGAAAAACCTCATAACACGTTTAGTCATGTGCATGTGTGTTTGTGTGTTTGTCGGAGTGTGTGTATGGCTGTCTGAGAGTGTGCATGTGTGTGTGTAAGACAGAGAGAAAGAGGGAGAGAGGAAAAGAGGGAGAGAGGAAGAGAGGGAGAGAGGAAGAGAGGGAGAGAGGGAGAGGAAGAGAGGAAGTGAGGGAAGGAGGGAGGGAAAGACGGAGGGAGGAAGAGATTGATTGGAGTTATCTTACAAGGGAATTATTCTCATTCTGGAATTCACAGACTGCCAATAAATAGCCTAGTTCCAGGTGTGGTACCACTGAACCCATGAATGGTTTCCATAGCCTCCCTTGACTTGTTAGACTGTTTTGTCAAAGAAACTCGTTCAACAAAACAGGCCATTGCCATTGCTCTGGAATGCCCACTAGGAGTGGATGGCAGGGCTCTATTTCTGAGAATGCTATCTATATTTGTCACAGGGTATTGGAAATAAAGTCAGGACTGACCAGGAAGCTTTCTCCCTTCTGGATAGCGTTCATGGCACAACAAGATGCTATGCAGTAGGCTGAGGCAATGGCATTCACTAACAGTCTTATCCAGAAGTGAGTTTTGTAAACTGTAATAATGACCAGCCAGGCAAGATGCACCTATAGATGCAAGAGAGGTACAAATGCTACTATCAACTGCTGTCTGACATGACTCAAGGCATGACTAATGCAGAGAAAACACATCTGCTATTAAAAATCTGGACAAGAACTCATGATTTGGAAACCCAAAGGTCCCAAAGGGGAACCTACTGCTATTTTTTTTCTACATGGGCACAATAGCAAAGTATCCTTCAAATTCTTATAGTTTCAGGAAGTTGTGAGAACTTTTCAGAAAATTTTCTTTTGTGCTCTGGTTCATGGTTTACTCAGAAAACCACAGCTGATCGGAGTACAAAGGATAAGTGACTGAGAAGTGGCCATCTGGAAATGGAACATATGTATCATACCCCTTCTCCAAATCTCAGGGGTCGTTTAAATAAAGGGAGATGTAAAGATTCTAAGAGATAGAGGTTGAGGAGGACCAGAGCAAAAACAGTGTCTTCTGGTCATGACAGGGCTGCTTCAGTCAGGAACTCTCATCAGCTGTACTTGACTACATTAGACTAGTACAAGGTCAAACTAGCCCATATTCTAGCATGGAGTGGGAAGGGATTTGTGAACCTAACAGAGGAGATATGGAGAGTTGATATCTTCTGGGTAAGGGGACTCAGTTGTCTTTAATAGTATGGACCAGTGGATAGTCTAATACCAAGAGGTATATAGCGATCACAAATGAGAGTGGATGCATTACTGAAATTAAAAAAGAAAGGATTAGATATTGGGGCATAACAGGTGAAAGGAC
Source organism: Tokudaia tokunoshimensis (assembly GCA_036184795.1). Taxonomy (NCBI): domain Eukaryota; kingdom Metazoa; phylum Chordata; class Mammalia; order Rodentia; family Muridae; genus Tokudaia; species Tokudaia tokunoshimensis. The sequence goes on along the minus strand of BTHU01000006.1, from coordinate 65,390,387 downwards.
TGAGTGCTAAAACCTAGATGATCTTACTGTTCTGAGCAAACTCTGAAAATGGATAAGAACAAATCAGTGTTCTGATTCTATGGTCTGAAACAAGAAAAGGCTATCCAAAAACCAGCTGAGGGCTGCCAGATACACTAAAGGGAGGTCCAGGCTCGGGAGAGAATTTACTGATACCCATGGATAGAGACAACACAGATGGTCTGGCACAAAGTGCCCTTGTGTACTTGGTGCCAACTTAGAGGCTCCTTAAATAAAAGAGGAGCCATTCTCTAGAGCCCTACATTTCAGTGCCAAAACTACAAAGGCAAAACACAACTTTCACCTTTAGAGGAAGTAGAAGATAATTTATACTGAGACAAATATATGTGACCATGGCAGTAGAAAATGGCTTCAGATTGCCCTGGATAACATGCTCCAGTGTCAAAGTGCTAACAAAACTGAATGAAGGAATTTTTGCAAATATCTTGCTGGGTACATCAATTGGGCAGTCTGCAGCAAAGCAGGGAAAACTGCTCTATGTTTAAGGATATATAATGACACCTATAATTAGCTTTGGGGTTGGTGGAAGTTATTGATTTGTTAAGTTAATATACTTAAAAGGTTTTATTTGATTGATGAAAGGATGTCAAGTCATACAGCTGAGTGGCAAGTGGCTAGTAAAGTGAATATAAATAGTCCAATATCATTTAGTTCTAGATCTCCAACATTCCAACTCTGCACAATCCCCAAACCTAATCCCATCAGCCTTGTAGAATCAATAACAGAGTTGTAAGTTTTTGAGGGGGGAACTATAGCTCACAGCGCTGACTCATACAGCCAGGTTTATGGAACCTGGAAAGGTATGCAAAAAGTGGGGACAGGTATGAATCAGTAATTTATGTGGGATAGGTAGCTAAACTTCTGACATGTGGACAACATTTTGCTTCTGATAGTCAGTGTGGCTATAGGAGAATCAATAAGGAAGGGTTTTGTGCATTAGGCAACAGTTGAACATGCCAGATTTAGGCATTATTTCAGTGGAAATTGTAATTTTAAAAGAAATTTTAACGAAGGTACTATCTATCTATCTATCTATCTATCTATCTATCTATCTATCTATCTATCTATATATGTAATTATTGGTATCAAATACAACTTCCTTCCTGTGAGGATAGTAGAAGTATGAGTTGGCTGGAATGATTGTTCAATAGGCAAAAATCACTTGCACAATCATTAAGACCTGAGTTCAAATTCCCAATACTCACTTAAAACACAAAGCATGGCTGGGCATGTCCCTATAACTCCAAAACTTTGGAGGAGAAAATGACAGTAGGGTCAGAGGAAGATGCTGCCTTTAGTTTAACTGCAGGGTCAGCGAAAGTACATATATCAATAAAATAAGGCAAGAATATTAGAGTGGGACAGCTGATATATTCTGGTCTCAGTCTGTATGCATAGGTACATACACATATAACACACACATACACACACAGTAGAAGCATGGAGACTACTGTAATAGTACACATGATAATGACTCACACAAATATGATGGCAACATAGATATATAGTTAAAATAAAATATCAATGTGAGTATATGGGGAAGAAATTATTGATGATTGCTCCTATATTTAACCGAAAGGCATTGTGATGGTTTATATATATTTGGCCTAGGGAATGGCACTATTAGGAGGTGTGGCCTTGCTGGAGTAGGTGTGCCACTGTGGGATTTAAGCCCTCCTCCTAACAGCCTGGAAGCTAGTCTTCTCCTACAAGAAGGAACAAGAAGTGGAACTCTCCGCTCGTCCAGTTCATTGTTTGCCTGGATGCTGTCATGATCCCACCTTGATGATAATGGACTGAACCTCTGAACATGTAATCCCGCCGCAATTAAATGTTGTCCTTTATAAGAGTTACCTTGGTCATGGTGTCTGTTCACAGCAGTAAAACCCTAACTAAGATAAGCATTTTGTTGTATAATGGGAATTATCTTCTTATATAAAATATGTATTATACATACAATGTATTATACATATGTTATATGTATAATTCAAGCCTATTTTGACTGTAGATGATACAAATTTAAACAATTAGATTAAAATATTAATTACTGGTTCATATGTTTTGGAAATGTAAGGATGATTTGGGGCATATCATATCTAAACCCATAAGTGGTTTCTGATTATTTTAAATCACTTCTATCTCTGTTTATTTCTACCTTTAAAAAAATATACTGTTTTCCTTTCCTGAAACATCACACATCATTATCTGGGAAACCTCAGGTTAAAAACATCAGAGAAATGTCCTCATCTACAGGAGGAATCTGGAACTCTCTTGGGTGTCAATGTGCAGCAGTAATTGAGCATTGCATCCACGGCCTGGTACATCTGCCAACCTCTTGGAGGGGAACAGCTGTCATCTTGACAGAGACGTTGGGGGAGTACTCATTGTGCATACCAAAACAACTAGTAAGCAAGGTAACAAGCAAAGCCATGGTGATACACTGTGTCTGTACAGACTGAGATGTGAGAAAGGAAGTCTCTCACACCCAGGAGGGGCCTGGACTCAGGCTGGACCTTGGTGTTCTCCAGCTCATCATTAAGAATTTTGCAGAGCATTAGCATGAAACAATACCATGCTGTGAACATGAGGGCAGAGAGAAATCAATTCCTTCACACAGATAGTTGTTGACTTTGAGCAAAGGTGGGACTTAATTAGAACTTTTCCTTCAAGGGATCAATATGCAGTGGCAGGCAGGATGGCTTGTGGAGGAAGACATTCTTTGAAAATATGTTGTAAGCCAAGCAAAAGTGCAGATGAAAATATGTGAGTGACTGAGCTAGGGTGTTGGAGTGGAAATTAAAAAAAAAAAAAGATGAGCGCAGAAGACAATTTGGAGATAAATTGGGTACATAGTGTTTTCAATATTGCATGTAATATTGGGCTAGCTACTTATTCTTTGCTTTGATGCATGCCTGTGTATAAAACTTCTGGCCAGTACAATTAGCTCTTTTATTGAAAGAATTTGTGGAGTGGAAAATTATTTGAACTGGAAAGGGATCAAGAACATTCTGACCGATCCTTAAATTTCAGAAAGAAAAACTTCATATCAACATAGAGCAGAGAATATATTAGATTACCCAGTACAGAAAGTAAACTGACTGGACACACCTAGTAATTGATCAGAGTTGAGGGCTTGTACTAGGACAGAATGTACCATTGATCACAAGGGCTGACGGCAACTGACATTCATCCAGTTCTTCTCATAGAGGCATGAGATGTCCTTAAGCCTACCTAAGGACTTTGAAGTCTCATTGTGCAGTATTTAAATGGAACAACTACTGATATGTTACCAGTTTGCCTGTGTGTTACATTATTCAATAATTGTTTTAATTAATTAACTATTGATGAGATGATGGTAGCTCACATTTGAACAGAGTATTAACTCATAAATTTATCTTTCATTTACTCAAGTAATTGCTTTTGTAGAAGGGATATTAATGTATTGTGGTAGAGTAAATATCTATCATATATATTTAAAAATAATTGATCCATATACCTATAATGAGAAAAAGGCAATGCCAAGTATGTACAAAACCTAATACTGTTATTCTTCATTCCTTTTAATCTTTGGTTTGGCTTGCATCTTAACATTATGTGCTGATTATTATTTGCTACTCACATCCAGTATTTAATTTCAATGGCTTTATCATCTCTGCCTACATTTTAATCAGCTCTCATTCCATATTGGAATACAGTTCAAGTCTATTAAATAATTCACTCTGCTATTAAATTCACCTTTCAGTTGTGTTGCCTGTTAAATATGGTGTTTTGGAGAAAAATCCATATTACTGAACATCCATTGGTGACATGAATTATCTTCTGTAGAAGGTGTTGTGATTCAGTGCCATACGTTATTTGGACAGCTCTTACGGTAACTCTGTTCTACTCCGAAACATCTCATAACTCACAGCTGCCAGCCATGAGGGCAGGAGAACATCTCCAGGTCCTCGATGCCTTCTTGCCTTAGTCCCCCTTTCATTCTTTCCTAGGAGACAGAAACTATGACATAGTGATCACTGCTGGAGTGTCCTCTTCAAGCCCATGGCTTACATTTAGAATTGTTACGATTCTAAGGATTATGTTGCCAGAAAGAAGCAGAAAGATTCACATCCCCAGTACATTCACCTCCCAGCTTTCTAGAGCAAATGTTTATGTGAGGCTATCATTTTTTCCTTTGGAACAAAAGGCTTATTTGCAACTTGAGAAGGTGAGTTCAAAGCAGTCCAAACATGTGTCATGTCATTAAACCCTCCCAGATAGAAATAATAGGAAGAAAGATGAGGGGAGAGGCATATGGTTGGGACACAGAGCTACTGAAGTTCTGTTTCATTTCAAACAAATCCAGAAGATGCCAGTCTTATTTGTCCATGACTTTTTGAATTTTGTAAGACCCCATGAGTCCTCTTTGCTTTCAACATGATCATAGCTCATGAAGAAATTCAGAAATTAGATTTCGTTGCTATGGAAACTGAGCAACTGATTTTCATTTTTCTTTCCTTTTAAAGAAACCGTTTCAAAATTCAGAGAAAAAAATAACTAAAATTTATAGAGTATAACCTGGTAAGAAAAGCAAAAAGTAATATCTTTTTCCTTGTGGTATTATCATGAAATTTGGGGGTTTTAATAAATAATTTTGGCCAGTTTCCTGCTTGCTTTGCTCCTTCTCTCCCTTGCCTGTCCCCTCCTCTCTTTCCGTAGCCCTGGCTAGTGAAACTATGGTGTAACCCCTGTCTCTATCTCTACTTTCCTGTGACTACAGGCATGAGCCACCACTCCTGAAAATTAAACTAAGTCATAGTGATGTGAGAACAACAAACAGGAAGTTGAAGTAATTGTTTTCCTTACAAGAAATAGATGAAAATTTAGAATAGAGGGTACTATCTTGTCCTCTTCAAAACTCACACAGTTAGATAGCTTCTTTAAAAGGAAAGAAAATGAATTTAGTTGCCATCAATATAGAAAATAGGATAATTATTATTTTTGTCAATAATTAGTTTTTTCACTTTACATTCTTTTTTTTTATTTTCTAAGTTTTTTTTATTTACATTCCAAATCATTTCCCATTTCCTCCCTCCCCGAAAGTCCCATAAGCCCCCTTCCCTCCCTCTTTTCTCCATTCAACCCCCTCTCGTTACTCTGTCCTGGCGTTCCCCTACATCCAGTCTTTCCAGGACCAGGGGTCTCTCCTTCCATCTTCTTAGAGATCTATTGATATGCGAATTGTGTCTAGGGTATTCCTAGATTCTGGGTCAATATCCCCTTATCAGTGACTGCATACCATGTGTGTTCTTTTGTGATTGGGTTACCTCACTCACTTTACATTCTGATGGCAGCTCCCTTCCTCCTCCCAGTCCTCCCTCACACAGTCCCTACCTCCTTCCCTCTTTCTTTTCTGTTCTGATACCCCATCCTTGCACATGGCATATCCTTTCCCACTGAGGTCAGACAAGATGGCCCAGTTAGGGGAACAGTATCCACAGGCAGGCAAGAGATTCCGTGACATCCTCTGCTCTGGTTGTTTGAGTTCCTGCACTGGGTAGGTCCCAATATGAATCTCAGACTGACCTCAAATTCATTATATATTGGAGTCTAATCAGTTTCCAGTGTTCAGGGATTCCAACACTAAATGGTATTCTTCATTTTTGACCAGATCAATTAGTAGCTTCTTGAAGGTAAGCTGGCATTATAGTTCAGTTGGTAAAGTGTTTGCCTAGCATAGAACAAGCTGTAGGTTTGAACCCTAGAACTAATAAACGGGCTGGTGACATATGCCTGTCATACTCCCATGTCATACCTGGGAGGCACAAGAAAGAAGATCAAAGTTTAGAACCTCAGCTACACAGCAAACAGTAGGTCAGCCTGGAGTACGTAAGTATTAGAAATAAGGCCAAATTAAAAAAGCAAAAGCAAAACAACCCCCACCTTAAATGGCAGGCTATTCGATCTTTCCTTTTGTGATTAGAAGTTTATGGAGCATTTTTTTTTAATTTAGGAGAGTGATTTTCTTCTCTACATGGAGGTAAATATTGTTTGGCTATGAGAAGGGACAATTCATGGGTAAGAAATGCTCTGTAGGGTAATAAAGAGGGACCAGTTGAAATCCAGCTGTAGAATTAGCATGCTCTGCTTGGTTCCCACCCCCACCTCACACAACCATCTATTATACCTCTCTCCTCCATGCATGGCTTAGACACCCACTGGAACTCTCTCGTTCTTCTAGGGCTGCCCCTTCATAATCTCCCCTCCGTAGCTTAGGTATATATTTAAGACAGGATCTTTTTCTACTATTCAGTCTTGGCTAACTTGGAACTGGTGGTGTAGACCAGGACACCATTGAACTCACAAAGATCTTCTGCTTGTTCCTGCCTCCTGAGAGATAGGATCTCCTGACTGAAGATAGGGCATGCACAATCATACTTGGTCTCTTGTATTCATCTTCAAGACTCATGACCCTACTGCACCTCAAGTCCATTGCTCATCTAGGCTGTGATCTGCTATCACAAATCAAAAATATCACAGTGGCACCTTGCCTGGGTTTGGCTTGTCTGAAGCTTATAGTTATTCCTTAAACTTAAGGTGTTTAAAGTCATGTCTGCCACTCATGGGTGGCCTCTTTAGGTCCAGCATTTGCACTTTAGTTTGAAACACTATATGCAGTTATGTCATTGCACATATCTTCCCTCTTTGGACACATTACATTGATTGGGCAGGTAAATTATTAAGCACTACTTTCAGGAGTCCTTACAACCTGCCCCTCTTCCTACATAAAAACGTTGTTAAATGCTCAACAGAGCACCTCTTCCTCTCAAGTGTTGCATGACGACACTGTTCTTCCCACGAATGAAGTTCTTTTACCCCTGATACTACAAAAAATGTCATAATTGTTCACTTAAGTGTTTAAAGCAGAGAGGAACCATGACTTTCAGCAGCTCTTGTCTGCCCTTTCCTTTTGCCTGCCATGGTGTACGTCAGCATGACAGTTCTTGAAATCCTTTACATAACCACCTATTGAATCCATGACGAACTCTATAGTATAACTGAGCTGTTCGCATGGAGTCTTTCCCCTGTTGAATGCTCTTCAGAGGTTACTTCTTGAGCAGAGGTTCCCAAACTGTGCTCTATCAGAACATCCATCGCAGTTTTAAAGAATTTGCTTGTCATGCTGAGAAACTCAGGTGCAGTAGTGAGTTTTAGCAACTGGTTAGGGTGATATCAATACTCTTACATTTGAGAACCGCTGACTTAAGATGGAGTCTACAATCCTTGAATGGTTAGGGAACGTCCAAAAGTCTGGTCTCGTTTTTCTTTCTTGTTCTGTATATTCTTCCAACTTGAAATTGTTGATTGTGAAATACAAAAATGTTTTCCTTTCCTATTTTGGTCATTTTGTTAATAGCATTTGCATAAAATTAATTATGTAGTAATAGAATGTATTTTACTAAACAAGGTTATTTTATTGGTGCAACTGTGAGGGTTGATATTGATAATCTACTTGACAGAATATAAAATCATGTAAGAGAGAAACTCAGCACATGCTTGTGAGGGCTTATGATGTTTGCACTATTGAGATTGGAGGCCACCCTAAAGTGGGCAGTACTATTCCTTGGGCTTGAATTTCACATTGACTATAGTGGAGAAAATCTCTTGAGTTGCAGAAATCATCGTTTTCTGCTCCCTGACTGAAGATATAATTAGCCACCTTCCTTTATAAGTATTCCTTTATTATCATAGTGGAAAACTTAGTGTGTGTAAGCTTTATAAATTTTCTAATTGTATAATTATATATTCTGCTGAATGCCATTTCAATTTGAAGTACATTTTTTATCAGTTTCAAAATGTCTGACTATAACAAATGCTGATTATTTCGTGAAGATAATTCAATCATAGTTAACGTTTCTCATAGTTTAAAGCAATTTTAACACATTTATAGATGCAGGTTTGAGATGAAAGGAACCACAGTCGCTTCCATGATGAAAATATCATAAAATTCATGGAATGTAGCTAACACAAGTCAGTCTTTATTCTGTCTCTTTCTTCGGTATTTTAGAATGAGATCCTGAACACTTGTGAGTCTTTATCAGTGTGAAAAATGAAAGTCCTTGATTTGGAGAATACACAAAATCAAGAGAGTAAAAATTGAAAGGAAGAAAATTTCTTTTATCATTTATAATCCCCAGTGATTTACAAAAATGTTGTTTTGATTAACAGTATTGTGATTGAATTAGATTGACCTTTCCTCTTCCTTAGTTATAAAAGCTTATAGCTCTAGCTGTTGTGTATTTCTTTTACCAACCAGACACCTGGATGATTCTGTGGGATTCTACATCCCAGATTTGGGGTGATCCCTCCATAAAGCTGGTGATACAAAGAACAGCTGCACAAAAATCAAGCTGCTTATTATTTTAGCAACTTTTCTGAAACATAGCAGATTCTCTTCTATCTTTGTTGCTTTGCCTGAGGCACAGAAAAATAAAGCTATTTTTCTGCTTCTTTATAGTATGGATTTTACAAATGAATCCAGGTAATACATTTATAACAGCATTTGACACATAGTGTTTGATATTATTTTTATTTAGATCAGTGACATTTATTAAATTACCTCCACAGGTATTTGGTGGATTGTGTATCAAATATGTATTACCAGGGCTTTCTATATTTTTGTGGTAAAGAAGGACATTATTGGAAGTGCACATACTCCGGGAAACAATGCTTTCACATTAACATTGGTATGAATTCTCGGTTTGAATTAGAGTAGAAATTAAATGAATTGTTCTGGAAAACCATGAACATTTAGAATTGGCTTGAGCTGAGTGCTTATGGTATGTCAAAGAGGCAGAGGTTTTTCACATACAACATCATACTTAATTGTCAGAGTTAAGAGTTGTTGTTTTACAGTGATGAATCTGGGGCTTAGAGAATTAGGTGATCTGTTTCAGATTGATCATGTAGAAAACAGAACTTCTGATCTCATGGCTATGATTATTCTCGGGTGTTCTACCCTTGCCACAGAAGGATGCCATTAAGACAGGAACTTTCTATCTCAGATTTGTTGTATGTTTGTTCTTCTAGAATAGTGATTTTTCTTATAGCTTTGCATCCGCTGAGTATTAGTATGTGGGCTTAGGATGCTCATAGAAATAGTCTGACAAAAAAAAAAAAAGAAAAGAAAAGAAATAGTCTGATGCTACAAACAGGAAATTGCAGACTCTGATTTCTTAGAAAGTTATGTGTATAAGGTATATATGGAACAAAGTGAATGTTGTACTTAGTTAGATTCTAGTTCCTTGATGTAACTATTATGTATACATAAATATTCCAAAATTAAAAATATGAAAATCTACACGTTTGGTTCTAAAAGATATGGGACACTCAATCTATAGGTATAGATGACAAGGCCAAAGAAACTTCAGAGAGGAATATTCTACATATATAAATAATCTTCAGGAAACAAAAGATCTTTTTTTTTCTTTTTAACTAGTACTTAGTCTTAGACTCTTGTCAGTACTTATTTTTCATAAATTTGTTCAGCGATAGCTCAACTAGTTGAGTGTCTATTGCACAAACATAAAGTCCTCAGTTTGGGTCCCTAGAGCCCACATTAAAAGTCAGATAGGGTGACACCTGGTAGCTCCAGATGTTAAGGAGATGTTATTGGTGAACTGGCAGCATATATGGGCATGCCCACATTTTCTTTCTCTTCTCCGACTCCTACTTCACTACTTCCCACTGTCATCAGATAACATTTCTCTTCTATTGGGAGAATTTGTTCTCTTTTTCCCATCACACAACAGCCACAGTTATAGGAAATGCCACAGGTTTCCTTCTGATTTCCACACTTGGCTGCCATTTCACAAAATCTGCTTCTTGGAACCACTTATATTCTATCACAGGATGCTCTTATTAAAAAGTCAGAGTCTATGGAGTATTGTCTTGGGAAACTTTGCATACCTTAGCAACTGGGATCCCAGATGCATTTTAAAGGGCCCATTCAACAATATGACCTATGTACAAGTGCCTACAGAATATAAGCAGTGAGGGCCATTCTTAGAATTCTATATTGTACATTGGATAAAGCTATCACAGGAGACAAAATAATGTGTGTCACTAAAAAGTGAATTAGAAGCTGTTTTAACATGCAAATTCCCATTACATTTATCTTAGCTTCCCTTTATCATGCTGTTTTGGAAGTCAAGAAAATCCATATTCTTGGTGAGACATTACTTTATAAAAACAGAATTAAATTGGCAAGGAACAATGAGTCTTGGGTGTCTCCAATTCAGCAGAAGGGTTTATTTATTTATTTAATTCAGGAACATGTGTGGAATTATTGATTGATTTTCAACAGATCATTAAGTGAAGACTAGAACCAAGTAGAGATTCCGTGCTAATACTTCTATAAGATGCCAGATAGTGGTAGAGCATACCTTTTATTCTAGCACCTAGGAGGAAAAAATCTCTGAATTCTGTGCGTTTAAGTGCAGCCTTATCTACAGAGCGAGTTCTAGGATAGCTAGGGTAGTTACACAGAGAAACCCTGCTTCAAGAAACAAACAAACAAGCAAACACACAAACAAACAAAAGGCTCATATAAAGCTTTGCAATGTGGATATTATCAAACAACAATGGAAGACACCTACATGAGATTCTATATTATTTCTATAGTTTTCCACTTATGTATTTACTCATTCTTTGATCATAACAGATGGAACAGTCAGATTATGTTCTCACATGCTTTGATGCTTGGTACAGTGGGCAATCTGAAGTATAGGGAGTTTACAATAAGCTACTCAAAGCGTTTAGAGCCAGCATGTGATGGAGTTGTGCCTGTGAACCTCTGGAAAACTGGGCTTGAAACCAAAATTCTTTTTTATTTATTTTTAAGTATTTTTCCATTTATTGTAAACAGATGATTTTTATTTCACATCATAAATACTGATTGTGTTTTCCCTTCCCGGTTCTCATCCCAGTTCCTCCCCACATTCTGTTCCATTGAGATCTATTCCCTTTCTGTTTCACATTAGAAAACAAATGGGCTACTAAGATATAATAATATAAAATAAAGGAACACTAACATATTGGAATTTGATGGACAAACAAACAAAACCAAAGAGAAGGAACAGAGCCCATAAGAAAGCACAAGAAACAAAGCTCTTCTCATTTGCATACTCAAGAGTCCCATAAAGACATTAAACTGGAAGTCTTAATAAATACACAAAAGACCTGGTGTAGACACTTGCAGGTTCTGTGCATGCTATCTCAATCTCTGTGAATTTATACATGATTTGATCCTGTTTTAGGAGGTCTTGTCTTCTTTGTTTGTTTGTTTTTTTATTCTTCTTTTTACAGTCCAGTTATTATATCCCTCCAGATCTGCCCTCTGATTGTTCCTCATCCCATACCTCCTCCCCCATCTCCAAGAGGATGTCCCTACTCCCCGTCCCCACTCCACCCCACCAGACCTCCCTACTCCCTGGGGCCTCACATCTCTCAAGGGTTAGGTGCATCTTTTCTCACTGGGCCCAGACCATGCAGCCCTGTGCTCTGTATGTGTCAGGGGGCTCATATCAGCTGGTGTATGCTGCCTGGTTGGTGGCTCAGTGTCTGAGAGATCTCAAGGGTCCAGGTTAGTTAAGACTTCTGGTCATTCTATGGAGTTGATCTCCTCCTTAGCTTCTTCCAGCTTTTCTCTTATTCTACCACAGGGGTCTCCAGCTTCTGTCATTGGTTGGGTATATCTGCATCTGACTCCTTCAGCTGCCTGTTGGGCCTCTTGGAGGACAGTCATGCTAGGCTCATGTCTGTAAGTACATCATAGCATCAGAAGGTTTTGGAGCCTTCCCTTGAGATGGGTCACAATTTGGGCAGGTCATTGGACCTCCTTTCCTTCAGGCTTTTCTGAAGGGCCCAAGTGACAATGTATCAATCCCACTTAGGGTAGAGAAGAAAGTAATCATGTGGGGCAGAGGCATGGAGGGATCTGGGTAGGAGAGTGGACATGGAGGGGAAAAGGGGAACATGTTCAGGTATTGTGGGGTGGAGGAAAACAGGACTACAGCCCTGAGGGCCAGGAGAATGATGGAAACAGGCAACCTCGGGAGGTAGTAGGTGGGGAACCCTATAGAAAGATGACCCAGAGACCTGAGAGATGAGAGACTTTCAGGACCCAAAGGGAGGGACCTTAGATGAAATGCCCTACAGTGGGGAGAGGGAACTTGTAGAGTCCATTTCCATTAGAAAGGCAGGGCATCAATTGGAGGTATGGGGTTGCCATTCCACAGTCAAAAACTCTGACCCAGAATTGTTCCTGGGTCTAAAAGAGCTGCAAAGACAAAAATGGAGGCCTTGTTTTCTTGATTCCTTCCATCCCTCTGTCTTTTAGACTCTTTCTACATCTTCTTCTCCAGGATTCTTGGAACCTGAAGGGAAGGATTTGATGGAGACATCCCAATGAATGTGTGTTGCTTATGTGCGGTGAAAGTAAGGAGAATGTGAGTGATCCACTGGAGATGACGGTGGTGGGGTGGATTCAATAGCTGGTCTTCCATAAAGCTGAGGACAACATATGGGTTGGACTTGGAGGAGCTGTAGGAGAGGTGCAATTAGCCTACTTGCTTACCTGTCTGAAGTGCAGAACCAACATTTGTATTGCTGCACAAGATTGCAACAAAAATAACTCCCATCTTTTGCTTAAGAAAACCACAGTTGTGAATCTTTAAAAGTAAGGGTATTATGCATGATTAAGTCCACAGGACTCTCAAACTTTACTTAAAATGAGAGTAATTAAATATGGAATTTAGACTCTTTAACTGCAAAAATTGAGTGCTGTTCTGTCAGCTGTGAGAGCAATGGAAGGAGAGCTAGTTCTACATTTTCCATGTTAGTATCTCAATGAGATTCTTAATCTTTTAAGGACTTCAACTTCGAGAAAACTAGATTCTTGGCTTTACCGCAGAAAATAATTTCAGGATATCCAGCATGGGTTGGAGGTTCTAAAAGACATTTCTTACCATGAGGCTCTTATGAAGAAGGTTAGGAAAAGAAACCTAGGGGAGAAAGTAAAGTATAGCTGAGATCATGGGTTTTGTCTTCTCACCAAAGACTCTCATCTTTACAATAGCCATATGTGATTTTGGTGGGGTTGTAGTCATTATCTTCCAAGTATAGTTAATGATATTAAATAAAATCACAGGGTAGTTCAGGAGGGATTAGAGCTGATAAGGTATAATTCCAGGTTATAGGAATGCAGGAAATTAGGTTTCTTCACAGCCAGAATGTCTTGCTCTTAAAACAAGATTCCTAGATTTCTGATGTTACTGTTCACTTTACCTGATTATCTGCTGAGACAGCCTGTCTTGCCTTGTGTTGGGGGCAATTTTGGTATGGAGGGGCTTCCAGAAGGAATGTGAGCTCTGTGTTGCAACCATTTTTGTCCCTGTATAGTGTCACAGCCACCCTTTTCCCCTTCCTGGTAGTCTCCTCAACCATTAGTATGGGAGAGAAGCTGTCTATTACTGTGTGTGCCAATAAATGCAGCCTCATCTGATGAAAAGTCAGACTCCTGTCTCTTTTCCTGCCTTCTGTCCCTTTAAACCATTTCAGAAACTTCACATTCACTTCAAACAATATTTATGGTCTTATTTGATTGCTTTTGAGAACATATCTGGGAGAAGAGTGCAGCCCTGCTCAAGGTCATATACATTCAGGGAAGACCTGGTTACTGTTAGATTTTCTTGTTTTCTCATTGTGCTTCAGATCAATGTAATAGATTAATTATAATAGGATGAGACATTATGGTACATGCCAACTGGATTGTGATCATTCCATGTATAATATCTCTGAATATTGGTGAGATATCTTTAAAAATCCATCACATTAGATCATAAACATTGATATAATAATGCATAGAAAGTGGAAGAATAATAGCAGACAATTTAAGTGGTTATTTATCTAATTTGTGAATGAAGACAAAGTATGTAAATGTTAAAAATTCAAACACCTAAAAAGAGACTATCTTTTGGTATAAACTTCTAGTAAGTCAATAAATCAAGCAAATGCAAAAAGCAATAGCAGAAGCAATAACAGCAGTAGCAGCAGCAGTAACAATGAAAACAGCACACATGAAAAATACCCAAATTAGAAATAAAATGTATTTTAAACACAATGTAACAGGCTGTTGAAATTCTTAATTTGTGAAAGCATAAAACTTCTTTGCAGAGAAGAAATAACCTAAAGTTAACTTCAGATAGACAATAGAAACCATCTTTTCATAAAGCACAAAAGGCAAATGATTAATTCACGTTTGAGTTTATTCTTAGTGATAATCAGTAGGTAACTCAAAAAATATCATTTCCACTAATTACCACAGATACCATATATGAAGTTAATGTATTGTCAAGGGAAATCCACACTGAAACAAAGGATTTATTTTTCTTTTGAAAACTGTTAGGATGATCTAGAGCCTAACACATACATATTGACCCAGTGATCCTATTTCTGGATATATTTCCTAAGAGATACTCCTAGGACCAAACAAACATTTGTAGAGAATATTTTTACTGTTTATGCAATAAAAATTACCTATTAGCTAAATATGTTAAAATTAGGTGGCTATAGGGGAGACTCTCTAAAAAGTACCAGAGACCCGGGTGGTGAAAGACTCTTAGGACTCAAAGAAAAGGACCTTAAATGAAATGTCCGACAGTGGGGAGAGGGAACTTGTTCAGTCCACCTCCAGTAGAAAGACAGGGCATCAAGTGGAGGGACAGTGTTATTATCCACCGTCAAAATCCCTGTCAGAGAATTGTTCCTGCCTAAAAGAAGTGCAGGGACAAAAATGGAGAAGAGACTGAGGGAAAGGCTGTCCAATGACTGGGCCAACTTGGAATCCATCTCAACTGGAGCTCCAGGGCCTGAGACTATTACTGATGCTGTGGTGAGCTTACAGACAGGAGTCTAGCATGGCTGTCCCCTAAGAGACCCAAGCAGCTGTCTGAGACAGAAGCAGATACTTAAACAAAACCATTGGACTGAGGTCAGGAACCACTGTGGTTGAATCAAGGAAATGTTGGAAGAGGCTGAGGAGGAGGGCAACCCTATAGGAAGACCAGCAGTCTCAACTAACCTGGACCCCTGAGATCTCTCAGACGCTGAGCCACCAACCAGGCAGCATACACCAGCTGATCCGAGGCCCCCTAAACATATATTGTAGAGGACTGCCTGGTCTGGCCTCACTAAGAGAAGATGGACCTAACCCTTGAGAGACTTGAGGCCCCAGGTAATGGGGTGGCTTGGTGGTGGTGGGCATCCTCTTGGAGATAGGGGAGGGGGAGGACTAATGGGATGAGGAACATTTGGAGGGCAGATCAGGAGGGGAATAAAGACTGGAATATAAAAAAAAAAGATTAAAGAATAAAAAAAGTGTACACCACCATGCCCAGCCCCCAAACAAACAAACAAACAAACATTATAAAAATTTTAGGTGGTTATAGGAGTATGGTGTTGTGATCATAAAAAGAGAAATAGGCATAAGAATATATTCTATGGGGTGTGGGGGAAAGGGGTGCCTCAGCAGGCCCATGCCGAGGCAACCCCTCCCCCTGAGGGACCACACACACAATGATATAGCATAGAACAGAGTTTATTCTGGGCATGGGGAGGGGAGTTAAAGGGTAGTTGAGGCAGAGAAAGGCAGAGAGAAGGAGAAGGTAGAGAATTAGAGGCTGGCTATAACCACATGGAGAGAGGAAGGGAAGAGAATGGGGAGAGAGGGGGAGGAAGGGGGCAAGAAGCAAGAGAGAAAGTAAGAGAGTAAGAGAGGGAGGAGGGGCCAAGCAGTCTCTTTTATAGTAGGCCAGACCTACCTGGCTGTTGCCAGGTAACTGTGGGGGTGTAGTCCAGACAGAGTACCAACATATGGGATTATATTTGTTTTTTGAAAAATTTCCCTTGAACATTCTGTCCATTTGTGCCATTACATGATGTGCTTCTTCTACTCCAGCCTTGTAGGATAAGTTGAAAACAGGTTGATGATGACCAGCAATGTGTTTATTGTTAATGATTTTTTTCCTGTCATGGGTCTTTTCTGTTTGCATATGATTTTTAACATTTCAACATTTCAATTTCTGTGAAGAATTTCACAGGGCTTTTGATGGAGACTTCATTAAATCTCTAATTTCCTTTTGGCAGAGTAATGATTTTCATGATATTAGTCCTACCAATCCATTGGCTTGGCAAATCTTTCTATCTTCTTGTATTTCTTTCTTTCATGTCTTATAACTTCATACAAGGCTTTCGCTTGCTTGCTTAAAGTTATTGCACAGTATTTTTGAGGCTATTGTGCATGCTATGTTTATCTGTTGTCTTTCTCTGTGTGTTTATCATTTGATACAGAAAGATTAATGATTGATTTTATATGTTAATTTTGTATTAATACTTCGATGAATGTATTTATCAGTTGTAGACATTTTCTGGTGGAGGAGTTAGGGTCTTTTATGTTTAGAATTATATCATCTACAAATAAGGATATTTTACTTTCTTTTTTTCCTGTTTCTGTTTCCCATACATCTTTCTCCTGTTTCATTACTCTAGCTAAAACATTCAGCACTATGAACAATGATGGGGGATCTGGACATTCATGTTTTGTTCTTGATTTTTGTGAAAATACTTTTAAGAATTTTCTCCACTTAGCATGATATTGGCTGTGAGATAGTTGCATATTGCCTTCATAATGTTAAGGTATGCTCCCTGTCTCGCTAGATGGTCCAGGCCTTTTATTGTGAAGAGATATTAGAATTTGTCAGTGTTCTTTTCTGGCTCTAATGAGATGATCATGCAGTTTCTATCCTATAGTTTATTCGCATTGTGAATTATAGTAACTGATATGCATATGTTAACTATTCTTGCACCACTGGATGAAGCTGACTTATAAGTGATGGATGATCTTTCTTATGAGTTCATTATTATTATTATTATTATTTCTTCTTTTTACACTCCAGATTTTATTCCTATCCCAGTCCACCTTCCTATTGTTTCACATCCCAAACTTACTCCCTGCCTCATTGTCTCCACAAGGATGTCCCCACCCCACGCCCATTCCACCAGACCTCTAAACTCCCTGGGACCTCCAGTCTCTTGAGGGTTAGATGCATCTTCTCTGACTGAACCCAGACCCAGCAGTCCTCTGCTCTATATGTGTTGGGGACCTTATATCAGCTGGTGTATGCTGCCTGGTCAGTGCTCTATTGTCTGAGAGATCTTAGGTATCCAGGTTAACTGAGACTGTTGGTCCTCCTACAAGGTTGCTCTCCTCCTCAGTTTCTTCCAGCTTTCCCCTAATTCAACCCCAGGGGTCAGCAGTTTCTGTCCATTGTTTGGGTGCAAATATCTGCATCTGACACTTTCAGCGGCTTGTTGGGTCTTTCTGAAGGCAGCCATGATAGATGAGCACTCCAGAGCCTCCATAATAGTATCAGGTCTTGGGGCCTCCCCTTGAGCTGGATCCCACCTCGGGTCTGTCACTGGATGTTCTTTTCCTCAGGCTCCTCTCCATTTCTATCTCTGCAGTTCTTTCAGACAGGAATAATTATGGGTGAGAGTTTTGGCTATGAGATAGCAACCCCATCCCTCACTAGATACCCTGTCCTTCTGCTGGTGGTGGGCTCTATAAGTTCCCTCTCTCCTCTGTAGATTATTTCATCTAGGGTCCCTGCCTTTGAGTCCTACGTGTCTCTCACCTTCCAGGTCTCTGGTACATTCTGGAGGGTCCCCCCAACCTCCTACCTTCTGAGGTTGCCTGTCTCCTTTCTTTTTGCTGGCCCTCAGGGCTTTAATCTTTTTCCCTCACCAAATATGAGATCAGGTTTCCCTCTTCCCCTCTTTCCTTTTCCCTCCCAGGTGCCTCTCTCACTTCCCCCTTGTGGTTGCTTTCTTCTCTCTCTCAAGTGGGACTGAGGCATCCTCACTTGGGCCCTTCAGCTTGTTGACCTTTGTGAGTTCTCTGGTCTGTATCTTGGGTATCTCTACTCTTTTTTGTGGCTATTTTCCATTTGTTAGTGAGTACAGACCATGCATGTCCTTTTGGGTCTGAGTTAACTGACTCAGGATATTTTTTTAGTTTCATCCATTTACTTGCAAAGCTCAGGATGTCCTCATTCTTAATAGCTGAATAGTATTCCATTGTAGATAGTAGGGAATAGTAAAACTCAGGACCAAAATTAACCAAATAGAAACAAAGAGAACAATACAAAGAATCAACAAAACGAAAAGCTGATTCTTTAAGAGAATTAACAAGATAGGTAAACCCCTAGCCAAACTAACTAAAGGGCCCAGAGTCAGTATCCAAATTAACAAAATCCAAAATGAAAAGGGAGATATAAGAACAGAAATGGAGAAAATTAAAAAAAAATCATCAAATCATACTACAAAAGCCTATACTCAACAAAACTGGAAAATCTAGATGAAATGGATGGTTTTGTAGACAGATACAATGTATCAAAGCTAAATCAACAGCAGGTAAACTCTCTAAACAGGCCCATATCCCATAAGGAAATAGGAGTCTTTAAAAACCTCCCAACCAAAAAAAAAAAAAAAGAAAAAACCACCCTGGCTCAGATGTATTTAGTGCAGAATTCTACCAGACCTACAAAGAAGACCTGATGCCAATATTCCTCAAACTATTCCATAAAATAGAAACAGAAGGACTACTATCTAATTCATTATATGAAGCCACAATTACTCTGATACTTAAACCACAAAAGGATCCAACTAAAAGAGAGAACTTTAGACAAATCTTGTTTATGACTATTGATGCAAAAAATAATATTCTTGCAAAACAAATTCAAGAACATATCAAAACCATCATTCATCATGATCAGGTAGGCTTCAGCCCAGGGATGCAAGGTTGGTTCCATATATGAAAATCCATTAACATAATCCATCATTTGAACAAACTCAAAGAAAAAAATCACTTGATCTTCTCTGTAGATTAAAAAAAAAAAACAAAAAACCAAAAAACATTTGACAAAATACAACACCCTTAATGTTAAAAGGATTGGAGAGATTAAGAATTCAAGGCCTGTAACTAAACATTATAAAAGCAATTTACTGCAAACCAACAGCCAATTATCAAACTAAATGGAGAGATCCTTGAAGCATTCCCACTAAAATCAGGGACAAGACAAGAAAATGAAGAATTGGGTCTTTGGAAGGATTAAGGAGATTGACAGTCTTTTAGCTAATTAAACTAAAATAAAAATTAAGAGAAGACACAAATCAATAAGATTAGAGAGGAAAAGATAGAACTTACAAGACACTGAAGAAATTTGGAGAATCATGTAGAGATATTTTTTTTTTTTTTTTTTTTTTTTTTTTTTTTTTTTAATTTAATTTTATTTTATTTTTTTAATTTACATTCCAAATCACTTCCCCTTTCCCGTTTCCTCCCTCCCCGAAAGTCCCATAAGCCCCCTTCCCTCCCTCTTTTCTCCGTTCAACCCCCTCTCAGAGATATTTTTAAAATCTTATCTTCCACTAAAACAAATGAACTTCTTGATGCACATGATCTATAAGAGTTAAATCAAGATGAAGTAGCCAATTTACATAGTCTCATAACAACCACCAAGATAGAAGCAGGTTTAGATCTCACAACTTAAAAACAAAGAAACAAGCAAACAAACAAACATGTTCAGATGGATTCAGCACAAATTTCTCATACTTTCCAAGAACCAACACCGTACTTCTCAAATTATTTGATAGAATACCAAAAAACACTTCCAAATTAATTTTACAAATCCAGTATTACCATGAAACACATTTTAGAGACCCCAAAACAGAACAGTATTAAAGACCATTCTTCCTGATGATTATGGATGCTAAAAATTCCCCAAAAATGGAAATTATTTCCTTTGTCAAGTATTTACAAAATAGTCCACAAAAGCAGTATTAAAGTATAAACAATTTAACAATACTTTTACTTGTCATAATGTGTAAGTTTTAAAATTTATTTTCAAAACATTTAACTTTCCTTAGTTCTTTATAGAATTAACTACTGCAAATGATTACTTTAGTTAAACTATTTCTTATATTAAATTGCACAGAAATTTAAAAAGAAAGATACTAAATTGCAGTAGTTAATTCTGTGGTCAGTTTTGTAACTAATTATTACACCTAATTCCTTTGTTCCCACTTAATCAAGTTGAGAATTACCAATTACAAGAAAATTTATATTTACTTGAGGGAAAAAATATTTTTTCTTAAAGATTTCAGCATAGTCTCTACACAGGAACTAGGAACCTGGATGCCTTTGGCACTGTATTTCTACATTTATCCTAAGTAGCATGCAGGTTGATGTTGCTAAAGAGTTTGAATTGATAACCTTCCTTTTTCTGCTTTGATGTCACAAGAAGTATCAAAGAAGATGTGTCAATCAATGATTTTGACTAAGGTTAAAAAGAAAAGTTTATTTTTGTATTCTACAGAGCACCAAATTATCAAATAAATAAAACAAGCTTCTTCCTCAAGCCAGCGTAAGCCCCATTCTCATTGCTGGTCTTTGCAACTCTTATTTTCCCTAATGCTTTAACATTGATTAGTGATCAATCAGCCATTATAGCAATGCTATTGATGTATGGACCTCACATGGGCTGACAACATTCATGGTTTCTAATATTAAAAATACTTGAGGGGTGGATGCTTGAGTCAGATTGATCTCAGGAACCCTGGTGGGGGAGCTGGCATAAAAACTGGAGCATCTGAGAGGGATTGCAACTCCATAGGAAGAACAACATCGGCTGGTGGGACAACCAATGCTTCCAGAGACTAGCCCACCAACCAAGGGGTTCCATGGAATCCATGGTTCCAGATACATAGGCAACAGAGAATGGCCTTATCTGACATCAATGGGGAGGGGGGCTAGTCCTGTGGAGGTGTGATGCACCAGTGTAGATGAATGCTGGAGAGGATGGGTGGGTAGGAGAGCACCTTCATAGAGGCAAATGGGAGGGAGGTTGTGAGATGTGGGGTTTGAGATGTAAATGGAATGGAATGATTAATTAAAAAAACCAAAAACCCCAAAACAAATACCCACTTATAAACTGTCTGAGGAAAAGAAGAAAGGACAGATAATTGCAGATTATCTTGATTTTTGCCTTTAATAAAATAGTTTGGTTTTCTTAATTAAGGCAAAATGATTTTTCTAACAGTTTAAAAAGTGCTGTAGGTTGTCATTCTGATGCTAACTATCTAAATATAATCAAGATCCAATGCTTTAATGACCCATGAAAATGTGTTTTTTTGTATGTCTTGAGCCACAAACATATTTGCTTTTCTTTTTTTCAGAAAGCAATTTAAAAAGCAGAATCAACCCAGTATAAATATTTGCCTTCACATCAATTTCAAAAATAAAGGAAGTAGCTTAATAGTCTGAGAATCAGTGCCAGTTTTTAAAATTATTATCAATGTGGAAGCTTTTAGTACCTTTTGTTACAATAAATAAATACATATATTTTTTAAAAAAGCATTACAAGAAAAAAAGACTCAATTTTTTCCCCTTTAATAAAAAGCACATTCTTGTAACCAACCATCCCAAAGGACTATAAAACTGAATGAGAAGGTTTGCACCATTTTAGAGCTAAGCAAAAGCATTGTGAAGTAATAACTTATTAAACTTGGTGGTTGTGCCTGTAAAACTAGTGTTCCACATCAAGACACAGATCTAAACACTTCCTAACTGTGTTTCTTCTGGGTACTTTATTCATTTCAGTTTGATAAGTTTATGGCTTGCAACCCAGGCTGCTATTAATCAGAGAGAAAGAGAGAGAGAGATTATGATCTATCCACTGAGATCATCATCTCTTACGAATAGGAATGCTATGGCTGAGAGTTATCACAAAATTGAGTTACATAGATTCCACATGATTCTTGAGATCAATTGAAATAATCAAACACACACATGATCCCATTTTATTTAGGATCCACTGCAGAAGTCTTAAGTTAAAACAGCTTTTAGAGGTTATAATGAATAATATTCTGACCAGAAGTTAGAATGAAGCTTGTAAAAATTAGTTTGCTCAACAGTGGGACCAATTGTCTTAGAGATCACAAGGTAAAAATTGTTTCTGAAATCTTAGTTGAAAAAAAATCTTGAAGGTGAGAATTGAGAAAAATACCTTTAATAATTTCACACATAGAAAATTCATAGTGGGCTACTACGCAGCTTCTGAAATGTATAGAAAGCCTAATCCCTAGAGCAAAATTTGTATTGCTCTAAACTTTGTTATGAAATTTTGTAATTTTTTTCTTTTTATAAAGATTATATGCTGAGTCAGGAGGATTGCCATGAATCAGGAGTTCTAGGTGACACTAAAAAGTAATCTTTGTCTCAAAAACAAAAGCATTCAAACAATTCTGCCCTTTTAATGAGTTTTAATAAGTAAGAGCATCGTCCCCTCTTGTCCCAGGCTCTAGACAGCTGGATAGCTTATCTTTCTTCTACTGTTTGTCTCCTTCCTTCCTCCCTTCCTTCCTTCCTTCCTTCCTTCCTTCCTTCCTTCTTTCTTTCTTTCTTTCTTTCTTTCTTTCTTTCTTTCTTTCTTTCTTTCTTTCTTTCTGTATTTTATATTTCAGATTTAAGCCACGACCATTTTGAGTTAATTTTTGAGTAAGATATAAGGTAAGACCTTTTCTTTTTTTTTTTTCTAGAGGCATCTAATTGTTCTTGCTCTGTTTCTTCAGTGGGTTTTCCTTTCTTTACTCAATTGCTTTTGCACCTTTGAAAATCAGTTGAAGCTTTTTTTAATAGGTCTATTCTTGTTTCTTCTATTCTATTGAATTGATCCATGTGTCTGTCTCCAACGATTTCACAAACTCCTGGTTGTGTGACAATATAGCAAGTAAGCCAGTAATTCTCCAAGAGTTACTCTGTTGGAGGAAGGTCTTGTGCTCTATATATTCAGATGCTGATTTCTGTGCCCTGAGATCCAGTTATAGTCCAGACATGGGGATTGTCATGAACATGGCAGAATTCCTTGTATCAATGTGGAATAAAGAATGCTCCCCAATTATCTCTGATTGGTTGATAAAAGGCTTCACAGCTAATGACTGGGCAGAAGAGATAGGAAGGCTGGAATTTGATCTCAGCCATCGGCTCTAAGGAGATGAGCCAAGAAAGGAAGTTGGTCACACGAAGAAGAGTCACATGGCTGGTGGAAAAAGAAGAAGGTTGACATGAGGTCAGGCATGAAGAGGAATCACTGAGGGAATTCTTCATGAAGACAGACAGCCACAGGAGAGTGAGGCAAGCAGAGGCTAAATATAAATAACTTGGGACATGTGGCTGGGAAGTAGCTTGATATCTTAGAGGGATAGGAATATTTGCTTAGTCATTTTACTTAATGCTTGTTGGATAAATCAACAGGTCTTTGAGTCAATTCCTTGGGAGCTATATGGGTTAGAAAATAACTGCCACTTTTAAATTTCTTCCAATATTACTCTTCCTTATCTGTATTGATTTTAACTGTCCTAGACCCTGAGATTTTTAGTGTATGTTTCAAAATATGCTCACACAATGGGCTAAGATCATATATAATAAATATTTCTAGCTTAATTTTTGATGAGCTGAATTAATATTAGAAACTGTCTTCAATAATGATATTTTTAAGTGTCAACTTCTAAACTTAGGAAAATTACCATGTTTAAAAAAGTAAATCACAAATTAAAGAGGTTATTTAAAAATGAGATAATTTCACACACACACATACACACACACACACACACATACACACGGTACTTACTTATTCAAATACATACTTGTATTATTTACTTATTCAAATCAATTAAATTATTATAGTGACACAGTCTGGAAATTGTTTCTGAATATTCTCAATGTTGTACAAACCTCTCCAAACATGTCAGTGCTCATGTATCTGCTTAGTGCTTGTATAACATTCACCATCTATATTCTTTCATTTCCCTCTTTAATCTCAATATATGGAGATGACATTCCAGACTTTCTTTTATTAGAGTGAAACACTCTCTCACCTTTGGTTACAGTAGCAGGCTTATCTCCTAGCTACAAGTCAGAAATATTTGACTTGCCCTTTCTTGCTGTTCTTTATAAACCTTATTCCTCCTCCATTGCCTTGTAACATTTCCAAAGTGTTCTTCTCATTCCAAAACCATCTTGTGAAAAACAATTCATCACACTGGTCTCTTGAAGTTAACTCCCTCACATTTACATCGTCCAGATATTAGTCATTTCTCAAATTATATTTTATTTTTCTATGATAGCATGAATAGTGTTGCTTTTAGTAATTCTCATATGACTATCCCTCAGTCATTGATGGCCTATCATTGATTCTGAGGTCATCTAAGGAAGTGTGTAACTGTATCTGGGCCCTTCAGAAATTACTGTAATGTTATGTATATTATATGTGCATATATTTTGGCAGAGAGACATGAAATAATGTCCAATATACAAGATGTGTCTGAACAAGACTTGCCTGTTGTGCTTGGTACAGTTGTTCCTGGCGAAGGGTTCCTAGAAACCCACAATTAGCTCACTGTTCACTTGCCAACCATCTGCTCTGGCTGCATCTGATGCAGAGGGAAGAATTGTTTTCTAGTTCTCACAAAATTGTAATAAGAATAAGTAGTTGTCCAGGTGGTAGCTAAGAGATGGTCTAGTCTCTAAGTTTTCATCCATCTCTGACATTCTACAGTTCTTATGAGACAGATGGCTATGAAGATCCTGGTTTAAAAAAGCTTCTATGTAGAAGTTGGTAGAACATGAGCCAAGATTTGAAAGAGTTGATGTGTTAGTTCAGATGATTGGCTAGAAAAATATGAAGTAAGTAATTACAGGAATTTCATAATTGTTATTTTCCATCCAGTGCTCTTAACTGCTGAGTCAATTCTCTCTATATACATATACATGTACACATGTATGTATATGTGTGTGTATGTGCATATGTGTGTATTATGTATATGCATATATTTGTTTTATTAATATATTTTGATCATGTTTTCTCTCTCCCCAACTCCTCTCATGTCCTCCCCCACCTCCCTATCCAGTGATCACTATGCTCTTTCTCTCTAAGAAAAATTCCCTACAAAAGTTAAAACAAACAAGCAAAAGACCAATAAAGCAAAAATGCAAAATAAAAGTTGCATATATACTCACACATACATACATAAACACACATACTTAAACACAGAGATAGAATTCAAAATTGAGATCTGGATTGAGATATAAAGATATAGATAAATAGATAGGTAGTTAGATAAACTGTGGAGTTTGTTCTGTGTCATCCACTTACACTTGGACATGTGGCCTGGCTTGGAGTGTGATAAGCACATGAGAAATTAGAAGCTATGAATATCCATACTCATGCAGAGACATTATTTTCTCAATAACTAAGTCCTCATATATGCTCAACAGTGTATTCCATCTTGAGCATCATGAGTGCCATCAAGATGGCAGAACAGAAGCTTTTAGACTTTACAACCCATCAGAAAAACTCTCATCAGCAATTATCCACAGATGAAACCACCCTGTGAAATCTCCAAGAAGCCCAAGCTACCAACATGGTCGACCTAACAGAATATTAATCTCATAAGGACTATACTAAGGGTGAGAGAAACTGTCCTCCTTTAAACATGTTTTCTTCTTCAGATTGGCACTGTCCTACACAGAAAGGTCCCAGTGGACCAGAGTTCCTACAGACCAAGAGACCTGAGATTTTGAGGCTACTTACCTCAAAATCTAGATGCTTGCCAGGAAGATCACTTCTGTCTCACCTCAAGGAGAATACAGGGTATTGTAGATCACCCTGGGGTCAGGCAGAAACAAAAGAAATATATCAGAGCCATCAATGAAAAGCATACAGTTCTTGGGACAGCTCCATCAACATTTCAGTAGTAGCTGTACAGAGGTGGAATCAAACAGCATAGCCTACACACAAAGCACTTGTCAAAGGTTTTACATGATCTGGAACTCTATGTAACTACCTTCCAAGAACAGCCTCTAAGGATAACCCCCAGCCTCACCCAGAGAGGAATATGGTCACCATTGCAAATTTGACACAGATTACAGGCTTATTCAGCTATACTTAGGACTTTAATAGTGCTCAGCTCAGACTCAAACCCTACCCAAAGGCCCCACATAAGCAGATCCAAATGTACTGTGTATTTCCACAGAGTATAGAAGCTAAACTAATCTACTAAGCTACATACCATCGAGCCTCAGGGTTCCTTCTCCAACCCTGTTCAACTGTTAAAGTCACTCGTGATGCCATCTGGTCATAGAGTACATCCTGGGGCTCTACTGATGCTCATCAGAGTTCACTGTCATGCTGCCTAGAAGCTCAGCATGATTGCATAGTTAGTTCATCTCAGGGTCTCTTCATGTAATAGCACCTAGCCAGCTGTCTCACCCAAACTCAGCAAAACCATTTACACTCATTTGGAAACATAAATAAGAGGATAGGAGTATGATAACTCCTAAAATATGGATACTCAGAGAACTTATTGGTATCTTTCCTATTAGCCGTTTTCTTCAGTGTTCATATGTGTGTTTAATGGAAGTCATATTCATTATATGACTTATTATTTTATTGTTAGTGTTAACTGGTAAATAAGAAATAATATCAAGAGGAGTGATTTAGGGAGGATGATGAATTTACACTGTTGGCATTAAATTTGAGGGAGTTGAGGTTACTCTGTAGATGATGGATTTTCTCAAGAGAAATAACAGAAAAAATAACAGAAAAAATAAAAATTAAAGCAATTGAAATCCTGTGTTTTTTCATGCATGAAATAGAGAAAGGAAGTATTAAAAATATTTTAACAACTGGGTGTCTCTGGATACTGTACCCAGGAAGAAACAGTAAAACTAAATTACTTAATGATGATGAAGGAGGTACATATAGTAAGTTGACTTCTTTCTGGAAAAATGATGATGGAAAATAACTATGATAGAAATCTATATGAAGCAGACAGAAATGGAATGAGCGGCCGTCAGGGAACAGCCAGCAAACTAGAAATAAAACACAGAGACTGATAATGATGAAAAAGGAGTTTAGGTTAACAGATCAAACAGAAAGCACTGTGATTTACCACATCCCCCATGGAGAACACCCTGGGAAGGCAAAGCTCCTGGTCTCAACTGAGCCCAAGAGCCAGGAAAGGCATGAGCCAAGTAAATCATCAACTGTAGCTCAGAGCTAAAATCCAGGGCTCTGGCTGAGGCACACAATTATGAGAGCCTCAAGCAAGGCACAAAATGAGACATCAGAGCCAGTGGGGAAATCAGTGTGGATTTCACAGAGGCAGAGTAAAGTAGCTTTGAAGGATGAATCGTACTTGTCTATGTGTAGAGCAAAAGAAAGACAACTCAACCAAAAACTCAACCGGAAAGCCTTAGGAATGGCGGAGGATAAAACGCTGCCAGATGCTCAGGAGACAGTATGCTCAGAAAGCAGCAAAGAGGGTAAGGAGAAATAATAGGAAAATGAAGAAGAACGGATAGTTTAATAGGGAGCCATTCAGCTAGCATTGCGGTACAAGTAGCCTCAGCGACTCAAAGGTTGGGGCAGGATATTCATGAGTTCAAGACCCAATCAGGCTACACAATAAATTTAAGGTGGGCCTGAGCAGTTTATTGTGGTCTCGACCAAAATAGCTAGCTAACTAGACTGATAGGCAGATAGATAGAGAGATAGATAGATAGATAGATAGATAGATAGATAGATAGATAGATAGATAGATAGATAGATAGATAGATAGATAGATAGATAGACAGACAGACAGACAGACAGACAGACAGACAGACAGACAGACAGATAGACAGACAGACAGACAGACAGACTGATAGGCAGATATGTAGCATGTGACTTTTAAAAACCTATGCTTGGTCAAGCTAGGCTCTGGGACCTGATCTCACTCTGCTCCCATGCTAGCTTTCCTGTTCTCTGGTTGCTGATGGCCCTGGATCCCATGACTGACTTGCTAAGCTGAACAAACCCATTTTTCCTGAAAACAACTGAAGCTACCACTCGAGCTCCACAAGCCATCCAACTCCAACGACTCAGTCTCACTTAGGCTCCCTTTATCCTGGTGAAAGGAAAACACTAGAGACTTTTATATTTATACCAGCCAGGTTTATGCCAGTAAACCTCCAACCCCAATATGCCCGTGTAAAGAACACACAACTCAATTCTAATATTTATAAGCTGCATGCCTAGATTGGGCCGCTATACCACTACACTACTCTATTGCCCAGCTATGAGGGAGAGATGAGCTATTTGCGGCTCCTCCAGGTCATGTGGGTCGGCTCCATCTTTCACCTCTTCCCCTTCATTTTCTTCTCTTGTCCTTCTATCTCATCCTCCGTTTCTTCCTTCCTCTCTCTCCTTCTCCAAAACTTCCATCTCTGCCTTTCCCTTCCACTGTCCAATCACAGGCTCTAGCCTTCATTTGACTAATTAAATTGGGGAGCAGATTCACATAGAAGCACCCAAGTAAGTGATCCACTCCTCCTTGGGTGCAGGATTAGCATCAAAATACAAACAGCACCAAGGCAATCAACAACATTGATATATATATATATATATATATATATATATATATATATATATATATATATATGTAAATAGATAGATAAAAGGCAGATGGTGCTCATGTTGTAGCTTAGTTGTAGAAATTTATGGAGTATGAAGCCTTTGTTTGAAATTCAATAGAGAACCAGATGGAGAAAAGCTTATGAAAATTTTGAATCAATGCATAGATCTTTTAAATATTTTTACATTTCTTCTGTGTTCAAATAAATAAATATATGTAAATACTGTAACATAAATATGTCATTATAGCATTTTATATTCAAGCATAGTTAACTAATTACAAATGATTGTGAACATAATGCTTGTCCATTTTAGCCACAGTTCTAAAGAATAATAGCATTTTATATTTCAGAATTTTCACAAATATAAATACATTTCCAGGATAGGAACAGTTTGAAAAAGCCACAGTGTTCCTTAGCTCTTCACTGGAGATGGTAATTAACACATCAGTAAATTACCTGTAGAATTTTATTTTTCTGGATTGGAAAATAAGATCATCTCACTCAGGGTAGGAGGCCAAGGTTAATGATTTTCAGAAAAAAAAAAACCAACCCTGAAGCCTCATACTGCTCCCAGCAAGTGTGCAAATGTATGTCAAATACATCATTGGTCCAGCTTTGTTCTGAGGCATGAAGTCACACTCCCAGAGTGTTCTAAAGACACTCTCAGCACAGAACAAGATCCTGAATATGCCATGCCTATTCCTGATCTCTGGAATAAGCAGATACCACCAAGAGGTTTGAAAAGGCACAGGGAAGTGATGGATATTGAGTCACATGTATGCAGGGCACTGAACCTTATACCTTTGAACCTTCCCATCTGTTCTCTGCTTAATTCAGTGTCTTCCAATACTTCTAGTGCAAGCCTGTTCAAATACATCCATGATAAATCATGGGCATCATAAGTTAGCTTTGCTAATTAAATTACATTAAGAAAACCAATGAAAAGAATGATAAAATTATTTGTGTTGTTACATACTTGTTAACTGCACAGTATTGTTGTATTCTTTTAAATGTCAAAGTAGTTTGATTGATTTTTACATTTATTATTTATTCACTTTTTATTTATTCTGAGTGATTTTGTGTATAAGTATGTGAGTGTGTGTGTGTGTGTGTGTGTGTGCATGTATGCAATAGAGCATATGTTGGGAGTCAGAGGACAACTTGCAGGAGTCTCTTTTCTTCTACCATGTAGATCTGTGGGATTGAACTCAGGTAGTCAGGCTTGGCAGAAATAGGCCTTTACCTTTTGAACCATTTTGATGGTCCATAAAATAATTTTTATTGGTAAAAAGATAACCAAAATGAAAGAAAGAGATATACCATATAGAAACCTACTATCTTACCACACACACACACACACACACACACACAAAGTGAGAATGTGACTCTGTGCCAAAGACAAAAACATAAGTAAATACATTCAGATGCCATACCTGTACTTATTTAATTAGATTATCACCAATATCTTTGGGATATGAAATTATTAACCCTGTTTCTGAGTGATCTCTCTTTGAAATAATTTGTTTCTAACAGTCATTTGTCTTCAAAAAATATCTATCAATCAGAAAAGAGAGACAATGGGTGTAAATTCTACATATGAATTAACAACTGGAAAAGTGATTAAAATAAGTGTAAAATGTATATAACAATAAAGATCTATACAGATAAAGTTCTACCAAAATTTAACACCATTCAATTTCTAGTTGTAGGAAATCTATTCGAGAAATCACCACTCATAACAAGACAAATCAGATGTAAATGCCATCATAAGACAGAATAAATGCCTTGAAAAAATATTCTTCTTATCTTTAACTTACTTTCAATATTATACCAAGAACCCTGATTGAAAAGAGAGTCAAACAGACATGAATTCTGTCCATGTAAGGTTTATAGTCTACTGAAAGATTTCAATATAAAAGCGAGGTAGGTCTACTACCATATCTTTGAATAATAAATAATGCTTAGCATTTTTGCTAATTTACACATTTTAGAGAAGAAACAGCATAATTATAACAAGAAAAACTAAAGTCACTTTTATCTTGGCTGTGACAAGGTGTCTAAACAAATATGTTGATGCCGATTTGGAGATGGTTCAATTACAGACTACTGTTTTTCCAATTATTGTCACTTTATGTATGCGACAAAAGTCTAATTAAAGTATCTGCAGTGTCATTTGTAAACCAAAAATTGTGTTTTAAAATGTCAATTCATTTCAGTAATAAATATCTGGCACTCATAAATCTCTCTGAGAATTCTATGTTACTTAAAAAATATATTATAAAATGTAATATTACTGTTTATTCTCAACTGGACACTAGTCAATTATACTCATTATTTAAAAGTTCCTCAATTAAAAATTATCTCTTTAAAATAGTTGCTATTTGCAAACTATCTATAATTTTTTATTGAGTTACTGTATAGTTTACTCCATGTATTTGCATCTGAAGAGTCTCTATTGTGAACAGCTCAATGCTAGAACTGTCTGCAATGTATGACAACCAAAGTAGAGATATCTGTTACTGGAAATAAAAAGGGAATCTCTTGCAATTAAACAAGGAAGGTGCACACAGTCACTAGCTAACGTAAAAGAGATAAGAGAATATAAAAGTGATAAATGTGCTTCAAAGAGGAAGCTCAACAAAACAAAAACTCTTAAGACACCTTCAGAAGTCGGAAAAGTTTCCCTGACACTCTTCTAAATAGTTGAAATCCAGAGAATTGGGTATAAGTGTAGGGCGCAGACTGGACATGCTATGTGAAGGGATTCTTCTTGTGAATGAGGTGAATGAGGTAGAAGTTTGCATGGAATAACAATGGATTATCTTCAGATATAACTCTCCTGCTATGAGAGCTACTCTGACAGCAGCTGTCCTTACTTCCATCTCATAAACAGTTGACCAACAATTGTATTGTTTTGTTTGTATTGACCATCAATACAAACAAGTGAATATGTCAAGATAGCCATTTTATGCTCTACAAAGATATTTCAACTGAAATGGTCAACCTGAACTATAGAAATGCTGAATATTCACGAGAAAAAATATTGCCTATATATTTGAAAAGTATATTGCCACTAATTGGTAATATGTGATGAACTACTTTCCCATAGAATCCAAGAGCACAATACAGCAAAAATATACATTTTTGGAAATGGCATGTGATTGCCTAAGTTATGATTAGGATTTTGTTTGTTTGTTTGTTTGTTTGGCTTTTTAAGCTATTTTATGTTGTTTGAGAAGGAATCACATCACTCAAATGGAATCACAAACTACAAAAATGCCAAGCAGCAAACTTGTCAATCAGATGTATTACACAAGTTTCTTTGCTGTTTGATTTGAGCTGAAAGTAATATGCTTAGAAATCTTAGCGTTAGGTTGTCTTTGTTTTGTAGTTGACACAACTTTTCCTTTATAGTTGGCAGTAGCAATATTTTATGTAGCTGTAACCACAGCTTTTATATCCTCATGGTAAATCATAGACTTCAACATCAATGTCCTATCTGTGTTTTCTAGTCTTAGTCTCTCATTGATAGTCATGTGTCTCTATAGGTTTGCTGTACAAAGCATCTAGCAATTTTTTCATTAAGGTGTTATGATTCACATTTCCTTATTTTTAGAGAACATTCTATGCTAAGTGAATCATTTGGTACTTTAAAAATTTTGTCTGTCTGTCTGTCTGTATGAATGTATATATGTATGTATGAATGTATGTATGTATGTGTGCACTGCACATGTGCATATGTGTGTGTTTGTGTGGTTTGACTTGTCTGTCAAAACTTTCATCAGGATCATTCTCATCATGTTTTTCTCATTATGCCACGTAACATTTCCTTTGTGGACTCAAAAGTATAGGGCTAATATTGCTTATGATTTTGTCCTTGTATTAACTAACCCAAGTTCTGTTGCTACATGAAATACATTAAGCTGAATGCACTATACGCTGGATTCTTTAACTAAAGTTCTGAAGGTTAAATAATGTAGCAGGCACTGATATTGGCTCATCTCCTATGAAGATCTCATAGCAGTGGATCATGATAGGAACACATGCAAGAGGGAGCTATTACATGGCAGAACAGAATTTCAGAGACATGGCATGGGCTCAGCTCTTTCATGGTTATAAAACCCTCCAAAATTTCCTAAGAACGACTTAATTCCTACAATTGATGACACCCTATTGACATATGTACTTCCCAACAGACATTATCTCCCAAAGTTTACACACCACTGCCCTCTCTGGTACTTTCACATTGAGAGAGACATTTCTAACACATGACCTCTGGAGGGACACTTTCAAAGCACATTCAAAATACAACCATCCTTGTTTGGAATTTAAGTTATGAAAGGGTAATGAAGTAATGCATTTTTTTAAGTCTCTGTGCCCATAGGTCTAGGAAATAGCAAATACTCAGTGACTGTTTATGATTTTAGGCGGCATAATGGGGTTAAAGCTACATTCCCTTCAATGTACAAGAAATGCTTTATTTATGGTGAAGACCACAGCTTAAAGTCAAGATCTAGAAAAAAAATCAACTCTTATCAGGATGAAAACTCAAATCCTAAAAACAGCTATAATATATGGGTAAGTAAAGTGGTACTTAAGAGGTAATCTAGGCCAGTCAAGTCCAGAGAAGACAGTGATCTGAACAGACAGAACACACAAACTCATCTAAGACTTAAAGACTCACACCTTCTTGTTCATACACTTCCTTTTAATTGTTCAACAAATGAGAGCTTTGGTGTAGGGATTTTGTAGGCAAAACTGAGACCACTTTCAGATAACTTTTAGCCATCTTAGTCAATCTGACTTAATCATATTTGCCCATAGAGGGAGCTAAGCTCTTCTTGCAAAAAGAGATTTAATGTATGAAAGGCTTTCAATATTAAGAGATTTTTTTCTTTTACCTTAAAAAGTTTTGAGATTACAATATAATTACAACATTTATTCCTTTCTTTTTGTCTTTCTAAATCCTCTTATTTACCTCTCCTTGTTCTTTCTCAAATATTTGGCCTTTTTCATTAATTGTCATTGCTTTATATATTCATATGCATATACACATATATTCCTAAGTATAATCCGCTAAGTCTATATACTGTGACTTGTATGTATGTTTTCATAGTTGATCATTTGGTATTAAATAACCAGTTGATGTGTGCTTTCCTGGAGAAAACTATTTCTCCTACTTCCATCCTTTATTGGTTGTCTACAGTGCTTTGCATTGGGTTGAAGCTTCTTGAGCTTTTTTATGTTGACTTTGTGTTGTCTATTGGTGCTAACTGTTCATCTCAGTTTATGCAGTTGCATTGGTGAGACTGTATGGGTGAGACTTCTGACATTACTAGGAGATACAATATCCTAGCAAATTACTGATTTTTTTTACCTCTTATGTTCTTTCTGCTCTCTCATCTGCAATGTTCCCTGAGCCTTAGGTGTAGAAGTGTTTTGTAGATGTACCTTGTGGGTCTGGGGTATTTTGTATTAGTATAAACACATCCTACATGAACCTTGATCTCAGCCATGTAAAGAGAAAAGTCTAGTTGCACTATATCCATATTTATCACTTTAGGAAGATGAGCTTGCAATTAGGTATTGTTTTAAGCATTATAATTAAACTTAAGGTATACCAAACGTGAGGTATTGTGTATTAAATTTACGACAATACACCATACAACTACAAAGAATTATACCTCTGATTATTTATGTACTCTGACACATGCTCAGTGAAATTAGACAGGATTATTGCAATAACCAATGGTGGGGATTTGCTTCTAGCTTTCAGATCTTTACCATTTATACTGGACCACATATAGAAGGAGGGCAGGACTGACTTTAGAGAATCTCCCAAAGACTAAATCCTTCCTTTGAAAACTAGTATTAAGTTCCACAATCTAACGGTCTTTTGCATTTGCTTTTTATTTTTAATTAAATGACTGAGTATGTTTTGTGTGGGTGTGTGTAAGTGAAGGTGCAGGGTATGCACAAGTGAATGCAAATGCTCAAGGAACCCAGAAGGGGGCAATGGGTCCCCTTCAGCTGGAGTTACAGCCAGTCATAAGTTGCCCAGTGTGGGTGTTGGGAACCAAATTTAGTGTTTTCTACAAGAGAAGTATATATGCTTAAGCTCTGAGCCATCTCTCTAGCCCCCAGAATCTAGCCTTCTACTGTGGGAGATAATACCATAGCTCCTATCATCTGTAAGTGACTTGGAAGGCACCTAATTTGCTTTCAAATCCCACTCTATCATTCTGTTGCTGAAGGATATTTAGAATAACTAAGCTTCTATATCTTTGACTGTAAACTGGGGACTCAAGCAACTCTTGCATAAGTTACTTCAAGGATTAAATGAGATAAAGCATTAAGCTTTTAGTGCTCTTTCTAGAATATAACAAACATTCTTAAGGATTAACTAGTATTAATTCATTCTCCCAGAGAAATTTCTTCCCTTTTAAAATATTCTTTCTTTGCTTAGAAACTCATAAATCTATATATAAGAGCCAAGAATACGTATTCCTGTGTTTAGTAACAAGGCACAAAACTTAAGAAAATAATGTCAATCTATAAATGTTAGAATATAAATGGAAATAAACAGTTATCTTACAACAACAGCAGGTGATTTACATAATCAGAGTTAAATACCTGGGATGATGTCCATCCCACCAATACATTTTATAATATGCTGTTGATATTTTAATTGAAGCACCTGCTCATGAGTTTGGAAAGGAAAAGCTTTGTTTATTTATACTTTCATTAGTTTGAGTGAATAAACATTTCCACATTGCTACTCATCAAATATTCTACAGTTTTGCGATGTTCCTAGAACATTTTCTCATTTTAAGTCCAATACAAAAAAAAAAAACAAAAAAAAATAACTGAAAACTTAAATCAAGCACCCTATTAGCATGGTTAGTGTATGTGAAGTATTGACATGAAAAGTAATTGTGCAACTCTGAAATTCAGAACAGTGATGGCAAGAGAATAATTATAAAGTCATCATAATAATAACTAGAAGAATGATTACTAAAGAGAGAACTA
The DNA here is from genome assembly GCA_036184795.1 of Tokudaia tokunoshimensis. Lineage (NCBI taxonomy): Eukaryota > Metazoa > Chordata > Mammalia > Rodentia > Muridae > Tokudaia > Tokudaia tokunoshimensis. The sequence continues at coordinate 65,354,707 of BTHU01000006.1, read as the reverse complement.
AGTAAGCTTGAATGAAAAAGGAAGAAGACACCGATGGACACTTCTCATTCAGATAAATCAAGACCCTTGAACACTAACCAGAGATGGAGAGTAAGGAAGAACTAAAGCACCTCCTTTCTATTTCTCACTTCATAATCAATGAGTTAGGAAATCCAGTCCTCTAGCTTCACGATTTTGAAATCAGGTGTGAAATAAAAGTAGCATAAATCTTTTTGATTAGACAAATTTGAATTTGTGTCTCAGTTCTGTTATGTGACCAGTGTGAGCACAAGGAAGCCCTAATTTCTTGTGGATGGCAGAGTGATGGTTGTTTGTTTATGAGCACCGTTCACTCATTTGAAGCCAAGGTAGAAGGGTGTAAAGTTCCCTTTTGCTTACTTAGGAAGACTTGCCACTGATTGGAGACATTATTAAAGACAAAAAAAGCAGACCCCCACCAGGCCTCATAAAAGTCAGGTAGTGCAGATGAAAGCATGGACACACAGGTGGAAACTTAAAAACAAAAGCTATTTAGAAATGAATCAAGGTAGTAGTAAAGCCTAAAGAAACCATCAAAAGAGCAAGATAATATCAAAATGATTTAAAATTAGTGTACTGTGGATAGGCAGAAAGGTGTGAATAGGAAGATGGTTAAAGGAGTTTAAAGACTTTTGCCTCAGATGAAAGTTAGAATAAAATAAACAAATTTATCTATTACTCTTCTTATTTATTGTTTCATTCATTTACTTGTTGGTAAGCCAGTGTAAAATGTGGAATTAAACCTTGCCTATACAAATAGAACCAGGTCACAACTTTATCCCTTAAGAAGCCTATTATATATTTTTTATTAGATATATTCTTTATTTACATTTCAAATGATTTCCCCTTTCCTGGTTACTGCCCCCAAAAGTCCAATAAGCCATCTCCCCCGCCCCCGTTCCCCAAACAACCCCCTCCCGCTTCCCTGTCCCTGTATTCCCCTACAGTGCTGCATCAAGCCTTTCCAGGGTCAGGGGCCTCTCCTCCCTTTGATGGACAATAAGGCCATCCTCTACTGCCTATGCATCTGGAGCCATGGGTAACACCATGTGTACTATCTGGTTGGTACTTTTGTCCCTGGGAGCTCTGGGATTACTGGATGGCTCATATCGATGTTCCTCCTAAGGCACTGCAAACCCCTTCAGCTCCTTGGGTCCTTTCTCTAGCTCGCCCATTAGGGACTCTGTGCTCAGTTCATTGGCTGGCTGAGAGTGTCCCCTTCTGTTTTGTCATGCAGTAGCAGAGCCTCCCAAGTGACAGCTATATTCGACTCCATTCAGTAAGTACTTGTGGAAATCGATAATAGTGTCTGGGTTTTAACTGTATATGGGATGGATCACTATGTGGGGTAGACTCTGGATGATCTTTCCCTCAGATTCTGCTCCACATTTTGTCTCTGTGTCTCCTTCTGTGGGTATTTTGTTCCCCCTTCTAAGAAGGAGCAGAGAATCCATACTTTGTTCTTCCTTCTTCTTGGGCATCATTTGATATATGAATTGTGTCTTGGGTATTCCAAGCTTCTGGGCTAATATCCACTTATCAGTGAGTGCATACCATGTGTGTTCTTTTGTGATTAGGTTGCCTAACTTAGGATGATATTTTCCAGTTCCACCCATTTGCCTAAGAATTTCATGAATTCATTGTTTTTAATTGCTGAGTAGCATTCCATAGTGTAGATATACCACATTTTCTGAATCCATTCTATCTGTTGAGGGACATCTGGGTTCTTTCCAGCTTCTGGCTATTATAAATAGGGCTGCTATGTAGTACTGCTTGAGGTCCGGGATACTGATTTCCCCAGAAGTTCTTTTACTGTTGAGAATAGTTTTAGCTATCCTGGGTTTTGTTATTTCAGATGAATTTGAGAATTTCTCTTTCTAACTCTATGAAAATGGAGTTGGGATTTTGATGGGGATTGCATTGAATCTGTATATTGCCTTTGGCAAGATGGCCCTTTATATTTTTTATTTTCTATATTTTTTATTTACATTCCCAATGATTTCCCCTTTCCCAGGTCCCCCCTCCCTGAAAGTCCCATAAGCCCTCTTCCCTCCTCCTTTTCCCCATTCAACCCCCTCCTGCTTCTCTGCCCTGGTATTCCCCTACACTGCTACATCAAGTCTTTCCAGGACCAGGGGCCATTTTTACTATATTAATCCTACCAATCCATGAGCATGGGAGATCTTTCCATCTTCTGAGGTCTTCTTGTATTTCTTTCTTCAGAGACTTGATGTTCTTGTCATACAGATCTTCACTTGCTTGGTTAGAGTCACACCAAGATACTTTATATTGTCCATGACTATTGTGAAGGGTGTCATTTCTGTAATTTCTTTCTTAGACTGTTTATCCTTTTAGTATAGGAAGACTTCGGATTTGTTTTAGCTAATTTTATATCTGGCCAGTTTGCTGAATTTGTTTATCAGTTGTAGGAGTTCTCAGGTGGAGTTTTTTGGGTCGCTTAAGTATACTGTCACATCATCTGCAAATAGTGATAATTTGACTTCTTCCTTTCCAATTTGTATCCCATTGACCTCTTTTTGTTGTCTAATTGCTCTAGCTAGAACTTCAATTACTATATTGAATAAATATGGAGAGAGAGGGCAGCCTTGTCTAGTCCCTGATTTTAGTGGGATTGCTTCAAGTTTCGCTCCATTTAGTTTGTTGTTGGCTACTGGTTTGCTGTATATTGCTTTTACTATGCTCAAGTATGGGCCTTGAATTCCTTTTCTTTCCAAGACCTTTAACATGAAAGAATGCTGAATTTTGTCAAATGCTTTTTCAGCATCTAGTGAAATGACCATGAGGTCTTTTTCTTTGAGTTTGTTTATGTAGAGGAACCATCCCTGCATCCCTGAGATGAAGCCTACTTGATTATAGTGAATGATCATTTTGATGTGTTCTTGGAATCAGTTGGCAAGAATTTTATTGAGTATTTTTGCATTGATATCCATAAAGTAAATTGGTCTGAAGTTCTCTTTCTTTGTTGGATCTTTTTGTGGTTTTTGTATCAGCATAATTGTTGCTTCATAAAATAAGTTGGGTAGTGTTCCTTCTGTTTCTATTTTGTGAAATAGTCTGAAGAGTGTTCGTGTTAGGTCTTCTTTGAATGTCTGGTAGAATTCTGCACTAAAACCATCAGGTCCTGTGCTTTTTTTTTTTTTTTGGTTGGGAGATTTCCTATGACTGCTTCTATTTCTGTAGGGGTTATGGAACTGTTTAAATGGTTTATCTGATCCTGATTTAATTTTGGTATTTTGTATCTGTCTAGGAAATTTTCCATTTCCTCCAGGTTTTCTAGTTGTGTTGAATACAGGCTTTTGTAGTAGGATCTGATGATTTGTTTTGAATTTCCTCAGTTTCTGTTGTTATATTTCCCTTTTCATTTCTGATTTTGTTTATTTGGATACTGTCTCTGTGCTCTCTGGTTAGTCTGGCTAATGGTTTATCTATCTTGTTGATTTTCTCAAAGAACTGGCTCCTGGTTTTGTTGATTCTTTGTATAGTTCTTTTTGTTTCAACTTAGTTGATTTAAGCCCTGAGTTTGATGATTTCCTGCCTTCTACTCCTCTTAGGTGTATTAGCTTTTTTCTGTTCTAAAGCTTTCAGGTGTGCTGTTAAACTGTTAGTGTATGTAACTGCCCGCAGTTACATAGAATGGGTTACCAGGTTACCTGGAAGGAAAGCTGGGGATAGAACAGGGTTTCGAGAGAAATATGAAGCCAAGACAAATTATCTGATCAATGCTCAAAGTTTAATATGGGTCTCCAAATGTATATAGCTGGGGGGAAACCCTTCCCCCAAAGGCTGGAAACTCTCTGCAGAATTGGTTCGGTTGCTCCATAGGTGGCTAGTGTCTCTCAGGAAACTGCAGGTCCTTAAAGAATAATGGGCTTCACCTTGGTCTGAGTGTTCCAACTAGGTGGAGGGGATTATGGCTAACACAAGAATTCCCGCTCAAAGGCTACGAGAGGAACTTCACCTTGGTCAATGTCAAGTTCCTGCCAGGTGGCATGGCACCCCAATATGGCTCTCTACATCTCCTCCCTTTTCATTAGTTTTAAGATTAGAAGGTAACAACCAAGTGGACAGTCATCCATCAAAGGAAGGTGGGCATTAACTAGGGAGTGGAAGATTGACCTGATCCTCCTAAATACTTTATGGTGTCTCTTTATGGAGGAGAGGATCTAGGCTTCCTTGTTGTTATTCTAAGGAATGCTTTTAAACACCAACCTCTATGCAACCAGGTTTGCTTCACAGGGGACTCAGAGGCAGAAAACCTGGTCCTCCCCTTGCAGAGCTTTTCCTTGCACCTCCCATTTGTTCCCATGTTGGTTCGTAAGCAGACATACATAGATCTGAGTTCTATGTGGCTCCTGAAGGAGTTCCACTTGTATAGATTTTGGTGCCAGGGAGTCAATTTGTTGCCAAACACTCTGCAAGTGTCTTTAACAGACGTGCCAGTTTTCAATCCAGGTGAGCCTGGGTGCAGACAAGCAGTCTGCTTAAGATACAAGGTAAAAAGTTAGAAGCAAACAGGATTAATTTGTCTTTGAATTGTCCAAGGTGTCCAATTCAGTTGCAAATTAGCAACTTTCAGACACAAAGGCTAGCCTTTGGGGTGGGGGAAGGTAGCTTTGAGAATCAACAGAGAAGCTGTTACTTCTCAGAAAGAGTGGAGACTCTATTCTAAATTAACTCAGCTGGCTGATAAAGATTATTAGCCATCTTCATAATTGGAATCTCCAATATTGGATTTATTTCTAGACCACTCCATGATTGAGTCAACTGATCACATTAAAGGAAAAAGAAGAGTCATTATAACTCCTCCTTTAGATTAATTTTTCTAAGTTGGTTTTAACAGTCTCCATGTTCTCTGTCCCACAAGGTGTAAAAGCTTGAAGTAAGGCAGTTTATCTAATCTGGGACACAGACAAGTAAAGGTGGATCAAGAACATATACCCAATACAGCTTTCTTGTTACCATTGTCAGGGCACACAGCATGTTCACAGGTCGGCATTATCTTCAGCCACACCAATCACTCTGGCAGCTAGCATGCTTCTGCAGCATTCTGTGAAAAAAAACACAAACATGCCTTCTTCCCTATACTAAATAACTGATCAGGATCATGCCATATGCCAGTAAGTGGATACTTCCATCTCATCTAGGCAAGAGTATGCCTAGTTGTAGGATGCTATAGACACTCTGCAAGGAGTTCCTTGGCATCCAAATTTTAAAATTTTCTTAAAAATATAAAAGCATGATTTAAATAATATGCATGGAGATATAATTTCTCCCTTTTGTTTTTTAAGAAGATATTGTTTTAAAATTTCACAATATCTTGTCCTTGGGAATTATAAAGAATTAAATTGTGTTAAATTGATGTCAAAGACATTTCAAATGTTTGATGACTGTAATAAATAGTCAGTTCCATTATCTATTTTAATCTAAGTTGAAACACCAAGTGTAGACAATAATGTAGGCAATGACTATGCAAGCATAGAAAAAAAAAGTAGCATTTTTAGTTGTTTTTCCTGTTAGAGCAGTTGCAACTAGAAAGACTGAAAATGTATCATTAGTCACATGCACATATTTTAATTTTCTAAAATCAGAAATGAGTACCATTAATTTGTAATAATTGATTAAGTCCTCTAAAATTAAAATCGTTATGTGGTACAGGTAGAAATTGAAGACACCGAGAACAAGTCTTTACAATTTGATATGCACATTTTTTAAAAATATAAAATTATTCTCAAGTCATTACTATTTTGATCATGTAAAGAATATGATTGTATGGCCAATTGTTCCTATGTAAGGCTTATAGTCTGCCTGGGATACAAATCTCTGTGGACTTTCCTTAAGGTGTCTTGTCCAGGCAATCTAGGATGAGCTCTTTTTTAAAGATTTATAAGCTTATTAAATATAAGTATACTGTAGCTGTCTTCAGATACACCAGAAGAGGGAGTCAGATCTCATTACAGATAGTTGTGAGTCACCATGTGGTTGCTGGGAATTGAACTTAATACCTCTGGAAGAGTAGTCAGTTCTTTTAACCACTGAGCCATCTCTCCAGCACCTGGATGAGCACTTAAATGTCCAGAGGACAGTCATCTAAAGGAACAGTACCTCTTTTTTTTTTTAACTTGAGTTGTAGTTGCATAAATAATTGTAAATTTTAAGAATTAGCAGTATCTAAAAATGGGACAATTTCAAGCAATTGTAAGCTATGATATATATATGATCTATATATCTATATATATCTATCTCTATCTCTATCTATCTATCATCTATCTATCTATCTATCTATCTATCTATCTATCTATCTATCTATCTATCTATCTATCTATCTATAGGCTGTCAGTATACAAATTAAAAGCTTGATTTTTAACATTTTAAAAATAGTGGCTACAGCACCCAATTCAATTATCTGTGATGAAGCAGGGGGAATCTCAAAAGAATAAACATGTGATCCAATTACATGAGCTTCACTTCCACAGTAGATGCATTCTTTATGGGATGCATGTATAAATCTTTAAGAAATACAAAGGCATGTTTTTAACATCTTTTGAATAACTATTATCAATTTTGCCTAAAAGTCTTGCCATGCAATAGATCAACTATCAATACTCTGCAATGACCAATTTGATTGCCGTTTGAAACAAGGAACAAATGTTTCATTAGGTTCTTAAGACATTCCTCTCAAAATACTTTCATGATTTTATCTTACAACAGTTTATTAACACACCAATAGCTTTATTGTAGTTAAAACTTTACTTGGAGATGAAAAAAGGTGATTCTACATTAATGTTCCCTTTGCCAAGGAATGGCAGTGAACACATAACATAAACTGCTTGCAAATGATTACAGTAAGTTCCTCCAAGTTCTTTGTCTCTAACCAGTTAATTTGCGTCCCCCTTGAGAACATCAGAGGCTTAAGTCCTCCTGTGGCAAGCTTAAGGTGAGGTTAATATATAAGGTAAGGCCAATTAATATATCCTAACAACTTTTGAAAATCATTTAGAATAAGCAAATTATCTTTTATTTGAAATTTTAGTGTCAATTTTCTTAGATATAATTGATATATTACCTTTGAATCTTTTTTTGGAGCAACAACTACTTGAAAACTTTTTAAAGCCCATTGTTAAGAGCAAAGGTCTATAATAAAATTCTATGAATAATATATACTGAAAGACTTAAAATCCTAGCTTCTTGTACTGAAGCAGAGACAAAATATTTTTTCCCACATAAGGTAAGGTTATCAGCCATTCCTTGAGGAAAAACTTCCTAATGAAATTGCTTTATTGGTTATTTAAAGTTAGCTCCTTAGAAGCAAATGGTTTTACAATTATCAGAATCTGCATAGCCTTATTAACCTTTCATAGATCTTAAGTTTGAACTGTATTTTGAATCACACCTGGATAGATCTGTCAAGAATGTTGTTTGGGCCAGAAACTCCCTAGGTGGGGTTTGCAAGACAAAAGCAGCACCTCACGCGCCTCCACTGAGGCAGCTCTGAGTTTTGCATTAACTCAGATGTAAATATTTTCAAATCAGAGCTTATTGCCCAAGGCCAGGCCCAACTCCCATCTGTCCTGCAGGGTAGCAGCCTGCAACCAGACCCCATTGTATGAAGGTCAAATAACAAAGGGAATCTGTAATTTGAGGATTCCCGGAAAAATTCTACTAGCTGTTTTTAGTACTTTTTTTTGTTTGTTTGCTTTTTGTTTTTTTTTTTTTGTTTTGGTTTTTCGAGACAGGGTTTCTCTGTGTAGCCCCGGCTGTCCTGGAACTCACTTTGTAGACCAGGCTGGCCTCGAACTCAGAAATCCTCCTGCCTCTGCCTCCCAAGTGCTGGGATTAAAGGCGTGCGCCACCACTGCCCGGCTGTGTTTTTAGTACTCTTATCTACAAATTTTTGAAACAGTTCAAAAGGAGTCTGTTTGATACCAAATAAATTCCCACTGAGATCTTCTTTTCAATTTTGGGGGGTTAAATTTTGCTTCTACCACTGTATCCAATAAACTTGTGAAAAAGTGGTAACAGGCCTATACTGGCCACAGCTGTTTTTAACTTTTATCATTCTTGAAATTATCTTAATTATGAAATATGTTAAGAATCATGAGCCTTCAATCAGACTGTGAACTGCAGTCAATGGTACACTGGCAGTTGTTAACAGTAATTCTTAACTTTCTCTTGCAATATTAGAGCATAACTACAACTTTGGAAAGCAAAACCCAATTTTAAACAATCTAATCCCTTTAAAATCAATAGCAAACACATCACTTTCATACTACAAAGTTTGTCTGTTAGTTCTTCTGTTTGAAAACATGACAGTGCAATGTCTCATTCACGAGACATTGTGTTATTTTTTTTAAATAGGTATATTCTTTATTTACATTTCAAATGATTTCCCTCTTATTGGTTCCCCCCTCCCCAAAAGTCCCATATGCCCTCTTCCCTCCTCCTGCTCCCCAACTAACCCGCTCCCACCTCCCTTTCCTGGTATTCCCCTACACTGCCACATTGAGCCCTTCCAGGACCAGGTGCCCCTCCTTCCTTCTTCTTGGGTATCTTTTGATATGTGAATAATTCCTTGGGTATTCAAAGCTTCTGGACTAATATCCGCTTATCAATGAATGCATATCATGTGTTATTTTTTGTGAATGGGTTACCTCACTCAGGATGACATAATCCAGTTCCACCCACTTGCCTAAGCATTTCATGAATTCATTGTTTTTAATAGCTGAGTAGTATTCCATAGTGTAAATAAACCACATTTTCTGTATCCATTCCTCTGTTGAGGGACATCTGGGTTCTTTCCAGCTTCTGGCTATTATAAATAAGGCTGCTATGAACATAGTGGAGCTTGTGTCCTTATTGCATGTTGCAGAGTCCTCTGGGTTTATGCCCAGGAGTGGTATAGCAGAGTCCTCCGGTAGTATTATGCTGAGTTTTCTGAGGAACCGCCAAACTGATTTCCAAAGTGGTTTTACCAGCTTGCAATCCCACCAGCAGTGGAGGAGTGTTCCTCTTTCTCCACATCCTCTCTAGCACTGGCTGTCTCCTGAGTTTTTGATCTTTGCCATTCTGACTGGTGTGAGGTGAAATCTCAGGGTTGTTTTGATTTGCATTTCCCTGATGACTAAGGATGTTGGACATTTCTTAGGTGTCTCTCAGTCATTCGATATTACTAAGGTGAAAATTCTTTGTTTAGCTGTGTACCCCAGTTTTTAATAGGGTTATTTGGCTCTCTGGAATCTACCTTCTTGAGTTCTTTGTATATCTTGGATATTATCCCTCTGTCAGATGTAGGGTTGGTAAAGATCTTTTCTCAATTAGTTGGGTGCCGTTTAGTCCATTTGACAGTGTCCTTTGCCTTACAGAAACTTTGTAATTTTATGAGGTCCCATTTGTCAAGTATTGATCTTAGAGCATAAGCTATTGGTGTTCTGTTCAGGAAAGTTTCCCCTGTGCCCATGTGCTCAAGGCACTTCCCCAGTTTCTTTTCTATTAGTTTCAGTGTTTCTGGTTTTATGTGGAGGTCCTTGATCCACTTGGACTTGAGCTTAGTACAAGGAGATAAGAATGGATCAATTTGCATTCTTCTGCATGCTGACACATTCAGTTTTCCTCTGATCTTATGATGGGAAGCATCTAACATGTTCTGACACACACAAGGAGACCCTTATCAGATGCTGAAGAGATGGGGCTAACCAATATTGGAATTTGAAAATCTGAAGATGTACTATCTATAACCCTTTCTTTATAAAACATTTGCCATCATATATTCTGTTGTAACAAAGCCAAATGGATTAAAATATACATATAATTGTGACAGTCTTTATTTTAAATATCATAAGAATATTCTTCTACAAGGATATCCTTTTTGATCTGTCTTTTTATAGCATACCCATCTACCAATTTAGTGATCATGTTCCATTAGTTGTCCATATAGATCATTAAATAATTATTAGATTCTGGTCATTTTTAATTTGTGGCTTCTTTTCATAGTTCACAAAATAAATGTTTTGTTGCTGCAAATAAAAATATAAATAGGACTCAAGTAGACAACTCTATGCTACTTATTAAATTGAGTGATATTTATTATGTAGAGATGTTACCAATATGTAAATAACAGAAAAATCATGATTAAGGCAAGTCATTCTTATCTCCATACAAGCTCACCAACTTAGAATTTTATAGTTTATGCTATTTGTTGCACAGCTATAGCTAGAAAAAAATCCTGTATCTTATCCTTCCATTGATTCAGATGATTTTTCCTTTTATTTGGCATTATTTGTTACTCAATAATTCTTTAACTGACAGAAAAACAGTACATTATATTCTTGAATATATAAAACTGTCTCCTGGCTTCTATTTATATGTTAATTTCATTTTCTTTCTTTTTTTTAAGATTTATTTATTTTGTGTATGTGAGTACACTGTTGCTGTCTTCAGACACATTTGAAGATATATATCACCTATATTAATCAAAACTAATTAATGGTCAGCCACAACTATGGTTTTGCTTCTATAGTTTTATTTATTATTTTCATCTAGAAACAATTTATACTTTGTAAATGCATATCAACTTGAGACTGCATATTATCTAACTCCATCCCACTTAGGATTTGAAACATCCAAAATGTATGTGCCATCCAAAAATTATAAATTGTTAACCATCACTGTTATTAGTTTGCCTGTTACTGTATGTCTGTGACTGTCAAGCCACTTTTATTTAATTAAAAATATCCACACAATGAGAAGTAGTGATGTTACCTATGTAGGCATGCGAAAATCTGAATATAGCTTCTTTTAAGTAAATCATGAAAATTTCCAAACTTAATAAAATAAATAAATGAATAAAAATAAATAAAAGCATGCCAAAGATGCTCATACACTGTAGCTACAACTTTTGTTGATATAGAGCAATTATAAAAACAAGAATTTGCATTCCTCCATCATGGTTTCACAGAGTTGGTTTCATTTCAAAGGCAGTCCTGAGCATCTTTGGTACCAATGCAATTTATAGTTAGTATGTTGCTCGTGATAATACATTGCTTCTTCTTATTGCTGAATATTACAAGTGGACTAAGATTCAGCAGGTTGTTTGTACATTCTGTCCATCAAAACCTGGCCTCTTTCCAGTTAGGGGCACTTCAGAAAAAAGACTAAGGGTATGTAAATGTAAAAGTCTTTCTGTTCTCATACCAAAAGTTGTAAAATTCTGAGTTACAGGGCAAATATGCTTATTTTCCCAGAATCTATCAATATTTTCCCAGATCTCAGCGGAATTTTACATATGTGTGTGTGTGTGTGTGTGTGTGTGTGTGTGTTATTGAATATAATCTTCATTTACATTTCAGTTTCCCCCTCCCCAAAACCCCCCAACCCCTCTTCCCACCCCTTGCCTCCAAGTATATGCCCCTTCACCCTACCAACTCCCACCTCCCCCTCCCTCAATTTCCCCTTGTTGAGGCATCTATTTAGCCTTCACCTGACCATGGACCACTCCTCCCACTGATGCCTGACAAGGCATTACTCTGCCACATTTTTGGCTGGAACCATGTGTATCTCTTGGTTGCTGGTTTAGTCCCTGGGTGTCCTGGGGTATCTAGGTGGTCAACATCATTGTTCTTCCTGTGGGGCTGTAAACCCATTCAGCTCCTCTGGACCGCCCTCCAACTCCTCCATTGGGGCCCCCACTCCCAGACCAATGGTTGACTACTAGCATCTGCTTCTGTATGTGTAAGGCTCTAGCAGGGCCCCTCCAAAGACAACCATGGGATGCTCCTTTTGATATTCACTTCTTGTCATCCATAGTAGTGTTGGGGTTTGGTGACTGTTTATAGGGTGAATCCCCAGGTAGGGCAGTCTCTGGGTGGCCTTTACTTCAGTCCCTGCTCTACACTTTGCCTCCATTATTGCTCCTGTAAGTGTATTGTTCCCTTTCTCAGAGGAACCCAAGCACCCCCTCTTCAGTCCTCTACTTTCTTGAGAATCCTGTGGTCTGTGAATTGTAACTTGTTGATTTGGAGCTTTTGGGATAACCATCCACTTATCAGTGAGTGCAAATCATGTGAGTTCTTTTGTGATTGGGTTACCTCGCTCAGGATGATATTTTCTAGTTCCATCCATTTGCCTAAGAATTTCATGAATTGATTGTTTTTAATAGCTGAAAAGTACTCCATTGTGTATATATACCACAGTTTCTGTATCCATTCCTCAGTTGAAGGACAGGTGGGTTCTTTCCAGCTTCTGGATATTATGAATAAGGCAGCTATGAACATAGTGGAACATGTGTCCTTATTACATCATCAAAGGATAAACAAGCTGAGAAAGAAGTTAGGGAAATGACACCCTTCACAATAGTCCCAAATAATATTTCATACCTTGGTCTGACGCTAACGAAGCAAGTGAAAGGATCACTATGGCAAAAACTTCAAGTCTCTGAAGAAAGAAATCAAAGAAGATCTCAGAAGATGGAAATATCTCCCATGTTCATGGATTGGCAAGATCAATATAGTAAAAATTGCCATCTTGCCGAAAGCAATCTACAGATTCAATGCAATTCTCATCAAAATCCCAAATCAATTCTTCATAGATCTAGAAAGAGCAATTCTCAAATTCATCTGGAATAACAAGAAACCCAGGATAGCAAAAACTGTTCTGTATAACAAAAGATCCCCTGGGGGAATCACCATCCCTAACCTCAAGCTCTACTACAGAGCAATAGTGATAAAAACTGGTATTGGTATGCTGAGAGGCAGGAAGAGCAATGGAATAGAATTGAATATCCAGATATGAACCCACACACGTATGGTCACTTGATATTTGACAAAGGAGCTAAAAACATCCAGTGGAAAAAAAGACAGCATTTTTAACAAATGGTGCTGCATCAACTGGTCAGCATGCAGAGGCAAAGCCTCTGGGTATATGCCCAGGAGTGGTATAACAGGATTCTCCGGGTTGTCATGCCCAGTTTTCTGAGGAACCGCCAGACTGCTTTCCAGAGTGGTTGCACCAGCTTGCAATCCCACCAGCAATGGAGGAGTCTTCCTCTTTCTCCACATCCTCGCCAACAACTGCTGTCTCCTGTGTTTTTGATCTTAGCCATTCTGACTGGTGTGAGGTGGAATCTCAGGGTTGTTTTGATTTGCATTTCCCTAATGACTAAGGATATTGAACATTTCTTTAGGTGCTTCTCATCCATTAGATAGTTCTTCAGGTGAGAACTCTTTGTTTAGCTCTGTACCCCATTTTTTAATAGGGTTATTTGGCTCTCTGGAGTCCAACTTCTTGAGTTCTTTGTATGTATTGGATATTAGCCCTCTGTCAGATGTAGGGTTGGTAAAGATCTTTTCTCAGTTTGTTGATTGCCGCTTTGTCTTTTTGACAGTGTATTTTGCCTTGCAAAAACTTTGTAATTTAATGAGGTCCCATTTGCCAATTCTTGATCTTAGAGTATAAGCTATTGGAGTTCTATTCAGGAAATTCTCCCCTGTGCCCATATGTTCATGGTTCTTCCCTAGTTTCTTTTCTATTAGTTTCAGTGTGTCTGGTTTTATGTGGAGGTCCTTGATCCACTTGGAATTGAGCTTAGTGCAAGGAGATAAGAATGGATCGATTTGCATTCTTCTGCATGTTGACCTCCAGTTGAACCAGCACCATTTGTTGAAAAGGCTATCTTTTTTCCACTGGATGGTTTTAGCTTCTTTGTCAACGATCATGTCACCATAGGAGTGTAGATTCATTTCTTGGTCTTCAATTCTGTTCCATTGATCTACATGTCTGTCACTGTACCAATACTATGCAGGTTTTAAAACTATTGCTCTGTAGTACAGCTTGAGGTCCGGGATACTGATTCCCCCAGAAGTTGTTTTACTCTTGAGAATAGTTTTAGCTATCTTGGGTATTTTGTTATTCCAGATGAATTTTTGAATTGCTCTTCTAACTCTATGAAGAATTGATTTGGGATTTTGATGGGGATTGCATTGAATCTGTATATTGCTTTTGGCAAGATGGTCATTTTTACTATATTAATCCTGCCAATCCATGAGCATGGAAAATTTTTCCATCTTCTGAGGTCTCCTTCAATTTCTTTCTTCAGAGACTTGAAGTTCTTGTCCTACAGATCTTTCACTTGTTTGGTTAGAATCACACCAAGATACTTTATATTGTTTGTGGCTATTGTGAAGGGTGTCATTTCCCTCATTACTTTCTCAGCCTGTTTATCCTTTGAGTATAGGAAGGCTACTGATTTGCTTGAGTTAATTTTATATCCAGCTACTTTGCTGAAGTTATCAGTTGTAGGAGTTCTCAGGTGGAGTTTTTGGGTCGCTTAAGTATACTATCATATCATCTGCAAATAGTGATTGTTTGACTTCTTCCTTTCCAATTTGTACCCCTTTGACCTCCTTTTGTTTTCTAATTGCTCTAGCTAGAACTTCAAGTACTATATTGAAAAGATATGGAGAGAGAGGGCAGCCTTGTCTAGTCCCTGACTTTAGTGGGATTGCTTCAAGTTTCTCTCCGTTTAGTTTGATGTTGGCTACCGGTTTGCTGTAAATTGCTTTTACTATGTTTAGATATGGGCCTTGAATTCCTGATCTTTCCAAGACTTTTAGCATGAAAGGATGCTGAATTTTTTCAAATGCTTTTTCAGCATCTAATGAAATGACCATGTGCTTTTTTTTGTCTTTGAGATTGTTTATGTAGTGGATTACATTGATGATTGTCCTTATATTGAACCATCCTTGCATCCCTGGGATGACACCTACTTGATCGTGGTGAATGATCATTTTGATGTGTTCTTGGATTCAGTTGGCAAGAATTTTATTGAGTATTTTTGCATCGATATTCATGAGAGAAATTGGCCTAAGATTCTCTTTCTTTGTTGGATCTTTGTGTGATTTTGGTATCAGCGTAATTGTGGCTTCATAGAACATGTTGGGTAGTGTTCCTTCTGTTTCTATTTTTTGAGAAAAAGTTTGAAGAGTATTGGTGTTAGGTCTTCTTTGAAGGTCTGATAGAATTCTGCACTAAAACCATCTGGACCCATGCTTTTTTTTGGTTGGAAGACTTCCAATGACCACTTCTATTTCTTCAGGGGTTATAGGACGGTTTAGATGGTCTATTTGATCCTGATTTAATTTTGGTATTTAGTTTCTGTCTAGGAAATTGTCCATTTCCTTGAGATTTTCTAGTTGTGTTGAATACAGGCTTTTGTAGTAGGATCTGATGATTTTTTTGAATTTCCTCAGTTTCTGTTGTTATATCTCCCTTTTCTTTTCTGATTTTGTTAATTAGGATACTGTCTCTGTGCCCTCTGGCTAGTCTGGCTAAGGGCTTATCTATCTTGTTGATTTTCTCAAAGAACCAACACCTAGTTTTCTTGATTACTTGTATGGTTTTATTTGTTTCTACTTGATTGATTTCAGCTCTGAGTTTGATGATTTCCTGCCTTCTACTCCTCTTGGGTGTATTTGCTTCCTTTTGTTCCAGGGCTTTCAGGTGTGCCATTAAGCTCCTAGTGTATGCCTTTCTCCTGTTTTTTTTTTTTTTGTTTTGTTTTTTTGTTTTTTTTTTTTTTGAGGCACTCAGGGCTATGAATTTTCCTCTTACCACTGCTTTCATTGTGTCCCATATATTAGGGTATGTTGTGCCTTCATTTTCATTAAATTTTAAAAAGTCTTTGATTTCTTTATTTCTTCCTTGATCAAGGTATCATTGAGTAGAACATTGTTCAGCTTCCACGTGTACGTGGGCTTTCTGGTTTTTTTTGTTGTTGTTGTTATTGAAGACCACCCTTATTCCATAGTGATCTGATAGGACGCATGGGATTAATCCGTTCTTCTTTTTTTTTTCATATTTTTTTTTATTTTCTAAGTTTTTTTTATTACATTCAAAATCATTTCCCCTTTCCCGTTTCTTCCCTCCCTGAAAGTCCCATAAGCCCCCTTCCCTCCCTGTTTTCCCCATTCAACACCCTCTCGCTTCTCTGTCCTGGCATTCCCCTACATCCAGTCTTTCCAGGACCAGGGGTCTCTCCTTCCATCTTCTTGGAAATCTATTGATATGCGAATTGTGTCTAGGGTATTCTGAGATTCTGGGTTAATATCCCCTTATCAGTGACTGCATACCATTTGTGTTCTTTTGTGATTGGGTTACCTCACTAAGGATGATATTTTCCAGTTCTGACCATTTGCCTAGGAATTTCGTGAATTCATTGTTTTTAATTGCAGAGTAGTATTCCATTGTGTAGATATACCACATCTTCTGAATCTATTCCTCCATTGAGGGACATCTGGGTTCTTTCCAGCTTCTGGCTATTATAAATAAGGCTGCTATGAACATAGTGGAGCATGTGTCCTTATTGCATGCAGGTAAAGCCTCTGGGTATATGCCCAGGAGTGGTATAGCCGGATCCTCCGGGAGTGTCATGCCCAGTTTTCTGAGGAACTGCCAGACTGCTTTCCAGAGTGGTTGTACCAGCTTGCAATCCCACCAGCAGTGGAGGACTGTTCCTCTTTCTCCACATCCTCGCCAACAACTGCTATCTCCTGTGTTTTTGATCTTAGCCATTCTGACTGGTGTGAGATGGACTCTCAGGGTTGTTTTGATTTGTATTTCCCTAATGACTAAGGATGATGAACATCTCTTTAGGTGCTTCTCAGCCATTAGATATTCTTCAGGTGAGAACTCTTTGTTTAGCTCTGTACCCCATTTTTTAATAGGGTTACTTGCCTCTCTGGAGTTTAACTTCTTGTGTTCTTTGTATATATTGGATATTAGCCCTCTGTCGGATGTAGGGTTGGTAAAGATCATTTCCCAGTTAGTTGGTTGCCGCTTTGTCTTTTTGACAGTGTCTTTTGCCCTGCAAATCTTTGTAATTTAATGAGGTCCCATTTGTCAATTCTTGATCTTAGAGCATAAGCTATTGGAGTTCTATTCAGGAAATTCTCCCCTGTGTCCATATGTTCAAGGTTCTTCCCTAGTTTCCTTTCTATTAGTTTCAGTGTGTCTGGTTTTATGTGGAGGTCCTTGATCCACTTGGAATTGAGCTTAGTGCAAGGAGATAAGAATGGGTCAATTTGCATTCTTCTGCATTTTGACCTCCAGTTGAGCCAGCACCATTTGTTGAAAAGGCTATCTTTTTTCCACCGGATGATTTTAGCTCCTTTGTCAAAGATCAAGTGACCATAGGAGTGTGGATTCATTTCTGGGTCTTGAATTCTGTTCCATTGGTCTACATGCCTGTCACTGTACCAATACCATGCAGTTTTTAACACTATTGCTCTGTAGTACAGCTTGAGGTCCAGAATAGATCTTCTTATATCTGTTGAGGTCTGTTTTGTGACCAATTATATGGTCAATTTTGGAGAAGGTACCATGAGGTGCTGAGAAGAAGGTACATTCTTTTGCTTTAGGATGAAATGTTCTGTATATATCTGTTAGTTCCATTTGGTCCAAGGCTTCAATTAGTTTCACTGTGTCCCTGTTTAGTTTCTGCTTTCCTGAACGATCAATTTCAGAGAGTGGGGTGTTGAAGTCACCCACTATTATTGTGTGAGGTGCGATGTGTGCTTTGAGCTTTAGTAAAGTTTCTTTTAAGAATGAGGGTGCCCTTGCATTTGGAGCATATATGTTCAGAATTGAGAGTTCTTCTTGGTGGATTTTTCCTTTGACCATTATGTAGTGTCCTTCTGTGTCTTTTTTGATGATTTTAGGTTGAAAGTCAATTTTATCTGATATTAGTATGGCTATTCCAGCTTGTTTCCTGGGACCATTTGCTCTTTTTTGATGGGAGACTATTAACGACTGCTTCTATTTCCTCAGGACTTATGGGACTATTTAGATGGTTTATCTGCTCCTGTTTTAACGTTGGCACCTGGTATGTATCAATAAAGTTGTCCATTTCATCCTGATTTTCAAACTTTGTTGAGTATAAGTTCTTGTAGTAGGATCTGAGGATTTTCTGAATTTTCACAGTGTTTGTTGTTATGTCTCTTTTTTATTAATGTTTTTATTAATTTGGTGGTGCTTCTTTGTCCTCTGGTTAGTCTGGCTAAGAGTTTATCTATTTTGTTGATTTTCTCAAAGAACCAGCTCCTGGTTTTGTTGATTCTTTGTATAGTTCTTTTTGTTTCTATTTGGTTGATTTCAGCCCTGAGTTTGATTATTTCCTGCCGCCTACTCCTCTTGGATGTAATTGTTTCTTTTTGTTCTAGAGCTTTCAAGTGCTCTGTCAAGCTGTTAGTGTAGGCTCTCAACATTTTCTTTTTGGAGGTACTCAGAGCTTTTCCTCTTAGCACTGCTTTCATTGTGTCCCATAAGTTTTGGTATTGTGTCTTCATTTTCATTGAATTCTAAAAATCTTTCTTTCCTTTTTTCTTCTTTGACTAAGCTATCGTTGAGAAGAGCATTGTTCAAAGTCCACGTGTATGTGTGTTTTCCATAGTTTGTATTTGCGCTTAAGACTAGCCTTAGTCTGTGGTGATCTGATAAGGTGCATGGAATAATTTCAATATTTCTCTATCTGTTCAGGCCTCTTTTGTGACCAATTATATGGTCAATTTTGGAGAAGTTGCCATGAGGTGCCGAGAAGAAGGTATATTCTTTTGCTTAAGGGTGGAATGTTCTATAAATAGCTGTTAGATCCATTTGGTCCATAACTTCTGTTAGTTTCACTCTGTCTCTGTTCAGTTTCTGTTTCCATGATTTGTCCGTTGTTGAGAGTGGGGTGTTGAAGTCTCCCACTATTATTGTGTGGGGTGCAATGTGTACTTTGAGCTTTAGTAAAGTTTCTTTTATGAATGTGGGTGCCCTTGCATTGGGAGCATAGATGTTCAGAATTGAGAGCTCATCTTTGTAGACTTTTCCTTTGACCAGAATGAAGTGACCCTCCTTATCTTTTTTGACAACTTTTGGTTGAAAGTTAATTTTATCTGATATAAGAATGGCTTCTCTAGCTTGTTTCTTGGGACTATTTGCTTGCAAAATTGTTTTCCAACCTTTGACTCTGAAGTAGTGACTGCCTTTGTTATTTAGATTGGTTTCTTGTATGCAGCAAAATGTTGAGTCCTGCTTATGTATCGAGTCTGTTAGTCTATGTCTTTTTATTGGGGAATTGAGACCATTGATGTAAGGAGATTTTAAGGAAAAGTGATTGTTGCTCACTGTTATTTTCTTTGTTAAAGGTGAAATTCTGTTTGTGTAGCTATCTTCTATTGAGTTTGTTGAAAGATTACTTTATTGCTTTTTCTACGGTGTGGTTTCCCACCTTTTGTTGGTATTTTACACCCATTATCCTTTGTAGAGCTGGATTTGTGGAAAGATATTGTGTAAATTTGCTTTTGTCATGGAAAGTCTTGTTTTCTCCATCTATGGTAATTGAAAGTTTTGCTGGGTATAGCAGTCTGGGCTGACATTTATGTTCTCTTTGGGTCTGTATGACATCTGCCCAGGATCTTCTTTCTAGCTTTCATACTTTCTGGTGAGAAGTCTGGTGTAATTCTGATAGGTCTGCCTTTATATGTTACTTGACGTTTTTCCCTTACTGCTTTTAATATTCTTTCTTTGTTTAGTGCATTTGGTGTTTTGATTATTATGTGATGGGAGGAATTTCTGCTCTGGTCCAATCTGTTTGGTGTTCTATAGACTTCTAGTATGTTCATGGGCATCTCTTTCTTTAGGTTAGGGAAATTTCCTTCCATAATTTTGTTGAGGATGTTTACTGGCCCTTTAAGATGTAAATCCTCGGTCTCTTCTATACCTATAATCCTAAGGTTGGGTCTTCTCATTGTGTCCTGGATTTCCTGAATGTTTTGGGTTACCAGCTTTTTGCATTTTCTATTTTCTTTGGTTGTTGCATCAATGTTTTCTATGGAATCTTCAGAATCCGAGATTCTTTCTTCTATCTCTTGTATTCTATTGATGACTCCTGAATTCTTTCCAAGGTTTTTTATCTCCAGAGACGTCTCACTTTGCGATTTCTTTATAGTTTCTACTTCCATTTTTAGATGTTGGATCGTTTTATTCAGTTCCCTCACTTGTTTGTTTGTGTTTTCCTGAAATTCTTTAAGGGATTTTTGTGTTTAAGGGCTTCCACCTGTTGACCCATATTCTCCTGTGTTTCTTTTAGAGATTTTTGTGATTCTTCTTTAAGGGCTTCTGTATGTTGATCCATGTTCTCCCATAGTTCCCTATGGGATTTTTGTGTTGCCTCTTTAAGGGTTTCTACCTGTTGACCCATGTTTTCCCATATTTCTTTAAGGGATTTTTGTGTCTCCTCTTTAAGGGATTCTACCTGTTGACCCATATTTTCCTGCATTTCTTTAAGGGATTTTTGTGATTCTTCTTTAAGGGCTTCTACCCATTGACCTATGTTCTCATTTATTTCTTTAAGAGAGTTATTTATGTCCTTCTTGAATTCCTCTAACAGCATCGTGAGATGTGATTTTAAATCCAGCTCTTGCTTTTCTGATGTGATAGAGCATCCTGGATTTGCTGTTGTGGGAGAACTGGATTCTGATGGTGCCATGTTACCTTGGTTTCTCTTGGTAATGATCTTGCATTTGCCTTTGGCCATTTATTTATCTCCAGTGTTAGCTGATGTTGCTGTCTCTGACTGTGACTTCTCTGTCCTTCAGGCCTATGTATCTCTACTCCTGGGATTCCCTTTCTCTCAAATATCCTGCATACAGCTGGTTTTCCAGGAAGTATCAGGAAATGGGGTCTTCCCTGTCGCAGACTTGGCAAGGTTGAAAGTCCTGCAAACTGTTGGTTCTTGAATGCCCTGCTGCTGCTGGATCTCAGGAAATGCGGGCTTCCCCCATGCAGACCTGGCACAGACAGAATGCCCTGCTGCTGCTGGATCTCAGGAAATGCGGGTTTCCCCCATGCAGACCTGGCACAGGCCAAATGCCATGCGGCTGCTGCATCTTGAATGCCCACTGCTGTTGGGCCTCGAATGCCCTGCTGCTGCTGGATCTTGAGTGCCCCGCTGCTTCTGGGTCTCTAGAAAGCACCGGGAAATGGGGTCTTCCCCCATGGCAGACCTAGCACAGGTCTACCACGTCGGAACAAACAGGACGGGCATCAAAGGAGGGTGAATTTTACATTTTTGGTGGTAACACATGGGAATTTGGTTACTTTACCTACTCACCAAGATTTTACATTATTATATTTTTAATTTGGTTACTTCAATGGTTGTATAACGGTAATACATTAAAATTTATTTTGTCATTTCTGATTGCTAATGATACCAAAGAATGATATATATGCTTGAAGGGCATTCATAAATTTTCTTCATTTAGCATATTCTCCCCATATACAATAGGAAAACATAGCATTTCCCTATCATGTTGCAGAACTTTGTTATGCACCCTGGGCCCCATCTTCTTGCTATCAACTCTTGAAAATACAGTTCTTTAGATGGAACTTGCCTATTTATTTTTCTTTTTTTTTGTTTTTTTTTTTTTTTTTGTTTTTTCGAGACAGGGTTTCTCTGTATAGCCCTGGCTGTCCTGGAACTCGCTCTGTAGACCAGGCTGGCCTCGAACTCAGAAATCCGCCTGCCTCTGCCTCCCAAGTGCTAGGATTAAAGGCGTGCGCCACCACCGCCCGGCCTATTTATTTTTCTTAATAACTGTATACGTTAATTCCCATTTTCTGGTGCACCGAGATGGATGCTGGCACATGAGGGTGTGGCCGTGTATTATGAAGAGGTTACATCAAAATCATCAATTGTGTGCTGACTTGAAAATTAAATAAAATACAATTAATTAATTTAATCTAAAGAAACATTAAAGATGTTTAAGTGTTTTAAACCTCAATTCTAGTATGGATTGCTTTCTAATAATAACTAGTGATAGTTGGCCATCTATAATGACTAAACTTTATCTTTTAAAGAACTTTAATAACAAGAGCAATAACAACAACAATTCCATAGTATTCAAGGGAGTACCTTTAACTCCACATCTAGTGCTAATATCCAAAATATATAAAGAACCCAAGACACTAGACATTTACAAACCAAATAATCCAATTAAAAATGGGGTGCATATCTAAATAGAGAATTCTCAATTAGACATATCTAAACAGAGGAGTCTCAGCTGGCTGAGAAGCAGTTAAAGAAATGTTCAGCATGTTTAGCTGTCAGGGAAATTCAAATCGAAACTATTTTGAGAATCTTTCTTACACCTGTCAGATTGGCTAAGATCAATAACATGTGGATGTGACAGCTCATGCTGGTGAGTATTTGGAGCAAGGGGAACACTCTTTTATTGCTGATGGGAGTCCAAGCTTGTATAGCTACTACAGAAATCAATATAGCATTTAGCTGGATAAGATAATTGGGAGTTAACCTACCTGAAGACCCAACTATACCGTTCTTGGACCAAAAGATCCTCCATACTACCTCCAAGACACTTATTCAGTTATGTTTCTAGCAGCTTATTAATAGTGACCAGAAATTAGAAACCACCTAGATTTCCTCAACCCAAGGTTGGATAAAACATTTTGGTATATTTAGACAATGGACTCAGCTATTTGAAATGAATTTGCAGGCAACTGGATGGAACTAGAATAAATCACCCAGAGCGCGGCAATCCAGACCTAGAAAGACAAACATGATAAGTCCTCATTTATAAGTTGATATCAGTTATGTAAAAATAGTCACACTACAATCTGTGGACCCAGAGAAATTAAATTATAAGGACAGGTCTGGGGTGATGCATGAATCTTGTTGGATAGGAGAACTAGAATAGGTTTTGGGGGCTGACTGGGAATGAGTGTACATGGGAAGTGGAGTGATCAGGTCAGGGAACAAGGAATGGACGGAGGGTGAGAGTACTACGAAATACAACTGGAATTGTCAGGGGGTAATGTAAAAAGCTAGTTCAGTGGAAACTTCCTGGAACCTATGCGAATGACTCTATTAAGAACTCCTAGTAATAAAAGATAAGAAGCTTGAATTGGCCATCTTCTGTAATCAGGCCAGGCTCCTAGTCAGGGTCTTGGTCACCAACCCAGCCACAAAACCTTCAATCCCCAATCTGTCCTGCCTTCAAGATGCTCTGGGGCAATGGTATCTCAGAGTTTGTGGGAGTAACCAACTAATGACTGGTCTAACTTGAGATGCAAACCACTACCTGACATTGCATGGATGGCTAGGAACTGGAAGCTGAATATCTCAGAGACTTAGGGTAGAATCAAACACAACTGACCACCAACAACAAAAATGTCAATTACATCATTCCTAATTCTGCTATACTCATAGATCAGTGCCTAACCCTAACATCAAGAAAGAGGCTTCCTCCTCCAGCTAATAGGAGCAAATACTGATACCCACAGGCAAACTTAAACATAGCTCATGGAGGCCTGCAGAATAGTCAGGGAAAGGGTCATAGATACCAGAGGGATTGAGATCATGGCACACATAATCAACCAAACGGAACTCAAAAGGGCTCACATAGACTTAAGCAACAACCACAGGGCCTGCATGAGTTTTTGCTAGGCCCTCTGTATATATGTTGTGGTCGTTGCCCTTGAAGTATTTTTTTTTTGACTCCAAACAGTGGGAGTGGGTGTGTATGGGACCCTTTTTTTCCTACTGGAGAATGCCTCATCTGGCCTTGATATGAGGTTTATGCCTAGAGTTATTGCATCTTCTTATGTTCAGTGCCTATCTCTGGGGGGGCAATGGAGGAATAATTACTTGGGGGAGAGAGAAGCTGGAGGAGAGGACAGAGGGGAGACTGCAGGTGGGATGTATTGTATGAGAGAAAAATAAAGAAGAAAAAAAGAAAAACATTCTCATCCTTTCTGAAGGAATAGTAAAACAGTATCAAAATAAATACATTACTAGAATGCATGCAAAGCATGATTTCTTTGTAGTCTTACATCCTTGCATGTATAAAAAAGTCTAAGTCTCCAATGCATTGCATGACACAGAAATTATTAAAACACAGCAAGAACCAAAATCCAAAATAATTTTGAATAATACTACTTTTGAATTTTGTCTCTTGATAATTTTCTTGACATAGCAAACAGCATCTCTTCAATGTTAAAAGAATAGTTGATTAAAATTATGTGAGTCACCCAAAAAATTGAAACTAGAGTTATATAATTATGGTTGTCCTGGTTATAATATAAAACAATCAAAAACTTGCAAGACTATCTTTTCTCATTCACACTAGGGGATAATATAATGATAGGATATGCTCTTACTAAGGGCATTAACTAATGTCAGTGAAGACTGTGGGTTTGTCCTCTGAGAAGACAATTACAACATTTAAAGCTGTGAATGGTTCACTCATGTTTTAATACAAAGGGTTTAACATAACAAAATCATTTTGCAAAGAAACTACTATTTTGCATTTCAAATCTTCATGCATTTTAGAAAAAGAAGTAAAAAAATCATTAAGAATGGCAAACCTGAATTGGGGGAGAAAACGAAAGACATATGGTCTTGAATAATTTTCTCTCTTGAATTTGGAATCCTAGAAATACAAAGTCCAAATAATAAAATTACTATATTGTATTTGAATGAATTTAAAAAATACTACTCTATTTAGGTTAGCTTAGAATTATTTCTCAGAATTGTTGTATTAATTCTGAAAGTATGCCAGGATTCCTTTCCATTTGCTCCACAAATCTTTATTAGATATGATACTATGCTGGATACTGTTGATGTCTCTGCAAATAGAAAGTGAGAGAACCCAGTTTACTACTCTCATGCAACTTAATTTATACTAGGGCGTGGTTAATAAGTAAATGATAAATCTATTGCTGATAAAAATGTCACTGATATATAAAATGAACCATAAGAGAAAGAAAAGGGGTTGTTTCTTGGAAAAAACGTAACTGTGAAAGGTTTGTTTGAGGGTACTTGAAGGGCCTGGGAGAGGACCCATTTAGTTTTTTAAGAACAGGAGAAGATCATAAAAAGGGAAAACATGTCCCAGAAACTATAGACTGTAACAGAGTGATATGAGATGATGTGGTTAGGAACACAGTGTGCTGTGGTCCTTGAAATGAGAATTGGTCCACAGGTAGTTGAATGCTACAGGTAGTAGCACTGTTTGGGAAGGATTAAGAGGTGTGGGTGAGAGGATACCTAGGAGGGGGCCCATCCTCTCAGAAGAGGAGGGGAGGTGAAATGGAGGGAGAGAATTTGTGAGCAGGATGGGGAGGGCATTGATGGAGATGTAAATAAATTAATGCAGAAAAAGAGAAAAGAGGTGTGGCCATTTTGGAGGAAGTGTGCCATAAGGTTAGACTTTGAGGTTTCAGAAGCTCATACCCTTCTCAACTAGTTCTCTGTGCTTCATACACGTGAATTGAGATATGAGGTCTTAGCTTCTGTTTCAATATTATGCCTGTCTGACTGTCTGCTCCTTTGCTTTTTGCCCTGATGATCATGAACTCGAACCCTTAGGGACCATGAACGATAAAAATTGACCCTTGCAACTTACTTTTATTCTGATATCTCTCCCCCCCCAAACACAACTGCTTTTACACACACACTTATGACAATTAAAAAAGGGAACATATCTGAGTATAAGAGGAACAAAACTTTGCTATGAAAAATAAATAGTAAAAAATACGGGAATGAAATAAAAGCATTTACTCAAACTGCTTCTAATCAATGTGACATTTTGTCTTTTCTTTCTCCAATATTACAGAAAGTGCTTTACAGGAAGAAATTAGGCATAAAATGTCACTTCAAATGTTTTAACCCCTCTATTCTAGGAAAAAACTTCTTTAATTGTTGATATTCATTGTCTATTATTTTCTTTCAGGCATATATATCTTTTACATTTGATATATTTTGAAAAAATGGTGTCTATCATACTGAATATAGATATGTAAAAAATGAAATTTGATCCATTCATTTATTCCTACACAGAACTCATTTTCTTTTTTTTTTTTTTTTTTTTTTTTTTTTTTTTTTTTTTTTTTTTTGTTTTATACAAAATTTCATATTTTATTTGTTTTTTTTTTTTTTTTTTTTTTTTTTTAATTTAATTTTATTTTATTTTTTTAATTTACATTCCAAATCACTTCCCCTTTCCCGTTTCCTCCCTCCCCGAAAGTCCCATAAGCCCCCTTCCCTCCCTCTTTTCTCCGTTCAACCCCCTCTCATTACTCTGTCCTGGCGTTCCCCTACATCCAGTCTTTCCAGAACTCATTTTCAAATCGATCAAGAACCTGCTATCTTACCTCAGATAGAAGAGAAACTACAAAACAAACTTCAACTTTACTGTACACAGTCACAATAAAGGGCAACTTGAATAGGACTTTGGTAGCACAGACATTAGATCAAACAATTTGACCAAAGGGACTTCATGAAACCCAAAAGCTTCTTCGTACCAAAGGGCACACTCATTTGAGTGAAGAACCAGTCTTTAAAATGGGAAAAATACTTACCAGGTATGTATCTGATAAAGGGTTATTCTTGGAATATTCAAAGAACAAAGGTAATAAACATAAACACCAAGGAAACAAAGATCCCTATTAAAGATTGGGCATGGGACTAAACAGTTCTTAAAGTAAATACAAATAATTGAGGAATATTTCTTTTAAACATTCAACTTTCTTAGTCATCAAGGAAGTTTAAATGAAACGTATTTTCTATTTTATCTTACTCCAGTCTGAATGGCTAAGAGTTTAAAATGTGACAACAGATGCTAATGTAAATGTGGAGGAAGGGGACACTTGTTCCCTGTTGGAATTGAATTGGTGCAGCCACTATGGAATTCAATAAGGATATGCCTTAGAAAAACACAAAATAGGTATACTGCATGATTTAGTTAAGCGGTTCCTGAGCATATGCCCAAAGGACTGAATATCTCACTATAGAGGCATTTGCTTCTCCAGGTTCATTGCTGCTCTATTAACAATACCAGGAAATGGAAATAACCTAGATGTCCTTTGAGTGGTAGATAAATGTGATACTTGTACACAATGGAACCCTTTTCAGCTGTAAGGAAAACCACACTATGAAATTTGTAAGTACATAGATGGTGCTAGAAATAACCATTCTGTGTGAAGTAAGCCAGACCTGGAAAGACAAATGCCTAATGCTCTCTGTCATGTATAGATTCTAGATTTAAAACGTTGTATAAGTCTTTTTAAATTGGAGTTCCTTTATAAGACAGAAAGCTAATAAATCGCCATGGGGTAATGTAAAGGAAAGTGAAGAAATAATGCAGATAGTATCGGGGCAGAGAGGATAACAGAAAAGGAGGATTTAGATTGATGGACAATGGTGGGCATGGGAGTGGGATATAGGAAGAGATAAATAACACAGAAGACTTCTGGCAAAATATATGGAAACTTACAGTAGAAGCTTTCTGAAATATAGACATATCCACATTCACATACAAAAGAAGTTGGAATAGTATTGCCCTATAATGTGGGGACAATACCTTTCCTAGATCTCATAAAATATCAAATACAAAGCTTAGTGTCAGAAGAAATAGGGTTACCTCTTGGTGGGTTGTTTGTGTGGTTCCATAGCCCTATCCCCAACATTACAGGCTGTTGCCATTGCTCTTCGTTATTCGCCAGGACTGGACTCTACTGTGGAACACAACACACTTTTGGCACAGAGGAAAAGGAGAAATAAGTAAACATTGACTTGGAATTTCATCCCTGCTGGCCAGTGCTGGATAATGAGCCATGCATGACATCAGAGCAGACAAGCAGTCATTAACTACCTAGGCGTGAAGCCTGCGAGTAACAATTGATCTTGCATGAGATTCCCATGAGTTCAATAGCGACTTGAATGTGTGGCTGCTTGTATTATGTTAATTTGGGTCCCCCAAATTGTTTGCACACTAGAATCCACACTTTGCACTTAAGATACTGAGGGACCCTGCCCCCAGTTGGTTCTGATTGGTAAATAAATATGCTGGCAGCTAATGGCTGGGCAGGACAGACAGAGGCGGGACTTTTAAGATCCCCAAGCAAGGGCCTGAGGAAGAAGGCAAGGGAGATCTGCCATGTTGGAAGAAGGAGAGGAAAGACATCACACCTGAGTGGATGCAGGACAGAGAGCATAGCAGCAAAAGGATCTGGGGGATAACAGCCCAAGAGGGCTGCACTTCTGGGTCCAGGGCAGCCAAGATGTAATGACTTGGGAATGTCGGAGGGAGGTGTATTAGGTAAGTGGAAGTAAGGAAGTGTCCCAGCCATTGACCTGATTAAGGGATATCAAAATATAAAGGTTGTGTGTGTGTGTGTGTGTGTGTGTGTGTGTTTGTGTGTGTCTTTATTTCAAGAACCTAGAACATTGGGGTGGGTAGCAAGGAACACCATCACTGCCGCTGGAGTCACTTTGAGTTTTTAATTGGGTACTACTACATGAATGCTATGGCAATAACCGACCACTTTTTAATTGGATATAAGTCCTCTCTTCAAGTCTCGACACATGCATGGTGATGCTACCTGGGCCTAAAACCTATACCTGTGTAGGCCCCAAGCTCTGTGGGAGAATCTAATACAACTAAGTGAATGAGTATTAAACTTCAGTATAGATTAATACTCCTCTCAACACCCATCAAAGGAACTTCATTTATTTAACACTTATTTTACAGTGGCTGGTAATTAGTATGCAATCTACCAAGGTCAAGATGCAGAGAATAAAAGACTTGGGAGCACACTCTGCTATATGTGGTACATCTACATCACACACACACACACACACACACACACACACACACACACACACCTGCAAGACTCAGAAATCATTGTTGAAAAGTGATTGGAAAGTCTATAAGAGTGAGATTGGATTTTTGCAGGGAAAGATTTCCTGGCTGTGACAGGGCCACCACAAACATGAATTCACAGCAGCTGTGACTGCAGGCACAAGATTTATACAACATGATGCTGCCATAAATTTCAGTGCAGATGGGTCAGGGGTTCATGAAGTCCTCCTGGTAGCTAGGAAGATATTGTAAACTGACAGCCGCTGGAGGAGAGGGTTTTCTTTAGAGATGTTGCCTCTAAGAGAGTACCAGTTTGACAGTGGTTTGTGTCATACCTGTGCATGTACAGGCTGTGCTAACCAGACACAATGGGCTTTTCAAAAGTGAGAGAGTGCATGAAGTTGTGAGGCACAAGTGGGGGTGGGAATAGAAGAGAAATTGGAGGGTAGGGGTAAGAGATAGATTTCATCAAAACATATACATATATAAAACTTTTATTTAAATTTATTTCAAATTCCTAAAAATGTCATGGCTTTGTTGATGTCAGTTGTGTGAAGTTTGTGCTTTATCATGATACAGGCCTAGGATGGATCTCAAGTCACCAATTGTTAGGACAAAATATCTTAGTAGCTTTTCCTGTGACTGTGATAATACACCTTGGCAGAAGCAACTTAAGGGAGAGTTTATTTTAGCCCACAGTTCTAGGTTACAGCACATTATAGGAGGGAGGTCACAGCAGCAGAATCTGGAGGGAGCATAGCCACATTGCAAACACAGTCAGCAACAGAATGTAAAGAATGCATTCATTCTTGTGCTCAGCTTGCTTTCTCCACATTTAAGATGGGTCTTCCCTCATCAAGTCAAATAATTAGGATGATCATTCACAGGTATCTCTTAGGGCTATCTCCCAGGTGATTTGACTTTTGTCAGGTTGACGGTTAACACTATTGTATAGGGCATTGCTTAGTAGACACCTCAGTTATTACAATCCACTCAACATTCCACTATGTATTTGTCTCATTTGGTAGCAAGACTGAGAGATAAATGCTAGAAAGAAACATTAGAAGTCATGTTCAGATTCGAAAAGAGTATGAAATCCCATTTCAAAGTGACTGAATTTCTATTGAATGGTGGCACATATACTTTGTTATTCTGTGAAATAAATGAACAACATTGCAAGTTTACTGCCTCATAATATTTTTTCCTGTAATAAAAATATTTAACGATAATGGAGGTATTTATAGAAAAGTAGAGATTAAGAGGACTATTTGCAGCTAAACATTCATAATTTTCCTTCCTGATCTCCTTACAATTATTCCCTGTATACATCTCTGAAATCAAGACATCTTTCCAAGGTTCCAAACACCTCTGTTGTATGACCTTACATAAAGTATCAGTGCTCCATGTCTCATACTTTAAGTGGAGAATAAATATGTTTCTGAATATGTGTGTGTCTAAGGAAAGCCTAGGAGTTATGAAATCATAGATGGTTTTAGAAATGTAGTTGCTTTGAAAATGAAATAGGACCTTGAAAAGTTTTACCGTTTGTGGACAGTGCAATAACCAAGCACCCTTCTCTTCACGCCAAGTAGGTTTGTCTAGCCAGGCATGGTGGCATGCTGCTCTTCACTATTTTTGATTCTCACAAATTTTCTGTCTCTCTTTTGAAATAATCACTGAGAGGCAAATATCTTTGCCTCTGATACTGAGGCACACCAAGATACTACTGATATTAATGTAACTGTTCTATAAGACACATGAATGCAAAGGCAGGGATGGTTGCTTGAAAGAAAATATCCCACATAATACCAAAAGGATTGGCCCATTAGGAGGTGTGACCTTGTTGGAGGAAGTGTATAGCTGGGATTTGGCTTTAAGATCTCAGATGGTCAAGCTAGGCCCAGTGTGGCATTCTCTTTCTGCTGACTGCCAGTTGTAGAATTCACAGCTCCTTCTCCAGTATCATGTCTGACTTCAGGCCACCATTATTCCTAATGACAATAATGGACTAAGTCTATGAAACTGTAAGGTGGCTCCAATGAAATGTTTTCCTTTTTAAGAGTTGCCATGGTCATGGTGTCTCTTCATAGCAATAAAACCTGAATGAGACCATAGTTGTGATATGAAAAAATAAATAAATCTTTGCTTTTGTATTAGTTAAAACTTTAATAGCTTTAGATTTTGCAACCAAATTTTAAGTAACAAAATTTATTATGTTTCTTCTTAATAAAACAGAAAATAATCCATGAAATATATTGAATGTAAAAGATACTACTCACTATATTGAAAGTCGTGATCTGCAAACATTGCACCAATTTATTCAATTCTACAATAAAGGTCAAAATACTTTGACTTTTGAAATTACTAGGATCTATAAGAAAAACTACTGCAGTTTCATTTTCAAAAATGTGCATCATTATAGAGGAAATGAGAAAAGTCCCTAACAATTTCCCTTTGTTTTATTTTATTTTATTTTATTTCTTTTTTAATATTTTGATCTAAGTATTTTAGCATTAATGTTCACTGTATTATTCAGGGTTCTCTAGAGACACAGAACGTATGGGCAGTCTCTATATAGTTAGGGAATTTGTCGTTGACTAACAGTTGTAGTCCAACTCCCCAACAATAGTCAGCAGTACTTGTGGATGGAAGTCCAAGGATCTAGCAGTTGCTCAGTCACACGAGGCAGGCCAGGAAAAACCAGAGTAAATCTTCCTTCTTCCAAAGTCCTTATATAGGTCTCCAGCAGAGGGTGTGACCCAGATCAAAGGCGTGTGCCACCGCACCTTTAATCCCAGATGATCTTGAACTCAGAGATCTCCTTATCTTAATCTTCTGGAATTCATAGTCACTATGCTTCAAGATCTCCATGCCAAGATCTGGGTCAGAAACTTGTATCTCTGAGCCTCCAGATTAGGATTATAAGTGAGCATTCCAATTCTTGATTAGTTCATTCCAGATTTAGTCAAGTTGACAACCAGGAATAACCACTACAATCTATCCCTTGTCAACTTGACACAAATAATATCTCATGTCCACATGAAACAATAACAAGGTCATGAATACGCCTAACATGATATAACTATTCCTTGTACAATCGAAAACACATTTGTAAATTTACACCATGGCAATGTCCCTTGGGAACATTCTTTAAGTGTTTCAATACAAATTGATGCTAAAGAAATTGGAAGAAAGACAAATGTATCCTTAACAAAATAAGACAGAAGAATTCATATTACTTATAATCCTCATTTCTGCGGCTGGTTACGTGGTCTTAGCTGGTATTTATAACTACCTTCCTCTGCTACCCATTCTGTATTTCCTTCACCTTCGGCAAGCATCTCAGCAGATCTTGGCACTTTTCCTGGAGGACTGCCCCATACCTTCATTCCTGATGGGTCTGTGTCCTTTGTCATCCTGCTTGGATTAAGCTGTGGTAGTTTGCCATTGACTTTAATCACAGGACATTGTAGTACTAAGAGACACCCTAAGGGATCTCCTGTACTACAGACATAATCCTGCTTACCTCCATTGTGGAGAGGCAATCCAATTTCCCCATGGTAATCTGGATCTATCACCCCTCCTAACACTGTTATCCCTTTCTTAGCCTGTTGGTTTAAGGGCATAAAAAGCCCAAAATGGCCAGGGGGAAGTCTGAGATTCCAGTTCAATGGAATGTTTGTTGTGGCTCCTGGTAGGAGCACTCCCCCCTCTGGAACCAAAACTTCTAGGCCAGCAGAACCTAAAGTTGTGGAGATAGGAAGCAAAAATTTTCCTAGAGGGTCACTAGGAGTGATAGTGAGTGGAACTATTCCCTTTTCCACCCCTTGATTCCTGGACCCATGGATCCTGGCTATGGGAGAAACTGTAGCATATATTGAACGCTGATTCAAAGCATATACTGCCTTCTGAAGAACTCTGCCCCAGCCCTCCATGCTGTTGCCACCTAATTGGCGTTGTAACTGTGTCTTCAAAAGGCCATTCCATCTTTCTATCAGACAAGTTGCTTCAGGACGATGGGGAACATGGTAAGACCAGTGAATTCCAAGATCGTGGACCCACTGTCACATTTCTCTGCCTGTGAAATGAGTTGCTTAGTCAGAAGCAATGATGTGTGGAATACCATGATGATAGATAAGGCATTCTGTGAGTCCACGGATGGTGGTTTTGGCAGAAGCATTACATGCAGGAAAGGCAAATCCATAACCAGAATAAGTATCTACTCCAGTAAGGACAAAACATTGTCCTTTCCACTGGGGAAGTGGTCCAATGTAGTCAACCTGCCATCAGGTTGCTGGCTGATCACCTTGAGGAATGGTGCCATATCTGGGGCTCAGTGTTGGTTGCTGCTGTTGGCAGATCTGGCATTCAGCAGCTGCTGTAGCCAGGTCAGCCTGGTGAGTGGAAGTCTGTGTTGCTGAGCCCAAGAATACCTCCATCTCAGCCACCATGGCCACTTTGTTCATGTGCCCATTGAGCAATGACTGGGACAGCTGGAGAAAGGCTGACTGTCTACAGAACGGGTCATCTTATCTACTTGATTGTTGAACTCCTCCTCAGCTGAAGTCACCTTTTGGTGTTCATTTACATGGGACACAAGTATCTTCACATCTTTTGCCCATTTGGAGAGATCTATCCACATAATTCTTCTCCAGATGTCTTTCTCACCAATTTTCCAATTGTGATCTCTCCATGTCCCTGACCATCCAGCCAATCCATTGGCTACAGCCCATGAGTCAGTAAACAACCATACATTTGGCCATTTCTTCTTCCAAACAAACTGTAATGCCATGTGTACTGCCCACTGTGAATATTTTCCTTCACCTGTATCTTTCAGGGTTGTCCCAGAAAGGGGTTGTAATGCCGCAGCTGTCCATTTCTAGGTGGTGCCTACATAACATGCAGAGCCATCAGTAAACCAGGTCCTAGTCTTCTCTTCTTCAGTCAGCCAGTCATAGGGAACACCCCATGAGGCTATAGGTGCTTGCTTGGCCGCAGATGGCATTGTAACAGGAGTAGAAACCATAGGCATCTGAGCAACATCTTTATGTAACTTGCTTGTTCCTTCAGAACCTGCTCGGGCCCAATCACTTATATACCACTTCCATTTGATAATAGACTGCTGCTGTGTACATCTTACTTTATGACTTGGAGGGTCTGATAACACCCAGCTCATGATAGCCAGTTCAGGTCACATAGTAACTTGGTGTCCTATTGTCAAACATTCAGTTTCCACTAAGGCCCAGTAGCAAGCCAAGAGCTGTTTTTCAAAGGGAGAGTAGTTGTCTGCAGATGATGGTAGAACTTTGCTCCAAAATCCCAAAGTTCTCTTCTGTGATTGACCTACAGGGGCCTGCCAGAGGCCCCAAACAGCATCTCTATCTGCAACCGACACCTCAAGTACCATTGGATCTGCTGGATCATATGGTCCAAGTGGTAGTGCAGCCTGCATAGCAGTCTGGACCTGTTGAAGAGCCTTCTCCTGTTCCAGGCTCCACACAAAGCTAGCAGCTTTCCGAGTCACTTGGTAAATAGGCCTGAGTAACACACCTAAGTGAGGAATGTGCTGTCTCCAGAATCCAAATAGACCCACTAAATGTTGTGCTTCTTTCTTGGTGGTGGGAGGGGCCAGGTGCAATAACTTATCTTTCACCTTAGAAGGAATATCTCTGCATTCCCCACACCACTGTACTCCTAAGAATTTCACTGAGGTAGATGGTCCTTGAATTTTGGTTGGATTTATTTCCCATCCTCTGATATCCCTATGTGTTACCAATGAATCCAAAGTCGTTGCTACTTCCTGCTCACTTGGTCCAATCAGCATAATATCATCAATATAGTGCACCAATGTGATATTTTGTGGAAGAGAAAAACGATCGAGATCCCTTCTAATTAAGTTATGACACAGGGCAGGAGAGTTAGTATATCCTTGTATACTGTACAAGTAGTACAACAGTAGTATACTGCTGGCCTTGCCAACTGAAAGCAAATTGCTTCTGGTGGTCCTTATGGACAGGTACTGAGAAAAAGGCATTTGCAGATCAATAGCTGCATACCAGGTTCCAGGAGATGTGTTAATTTGCTCAAGTAAGGAAACTACACCTGCTACAGCAGCTGCAATTGGAGTTACTACCTGATTTAGTTTCTGATAGTCAACTGTCATCCTCCATGATCCATCTGTTTTCTGCACTGGCCATATAGGAGAGTTAAAGGGAGATGTGGTGGGAACCACCACCCCTGAATATTTCAAATCCTTGATAGTGGCAGTAATTTCTGCAATTCTTCCAGGAATGATACTGTTTTTGATTCACTATTTTCCTTGGCAGAGGCAACTAAAGGCTTCCATTTTGCCTTTCCAACCATAATAGCCCTCACTCCACAGGTCAGGGAACCAATGTGAGAATTCTGCCAATTTTTGAGTATACCTATCCCAATTGTACATTCTGGAACTGGGGAAATGACCACAGGATGTGTTCGGGGACCTATTGGACCTACTGTGAGTCGGACATCAGTCAAAACTCTGTTAATCACCTGTCCTCCATAAGCCCCTACTCTTACTGGAGGGCCACAATGTTTCTTGGGATCTCCTGGGATCAGTGTCAATTCAGAACCAGTATCCAATAGACCCCAAAAAGTCTGATTATTTCCTTTCCCACAATGTACACCCTTGTAAAAGGCTGTAGGTCCCTCTGGGGAAGAATTGGGGAAAGACTAACAGCAAAAGTTTTAGGTGTCTTATCAAGAACCTTCCTCAGAAGAACCTGGCCACCCCTTCATTCAAGGGGTTCTGGCTCTGCAAACTGACTCAAGTCTGGAAATTGATTCACTGGCCGAGATTGCCTTTTGCCATGATCCAATGTAGCCTTTCTTTCATTTGTTTGAGAATTTTTCTGCTTATACAGATCAAACAGATATGCAGTAGGTTTCCTATCTATTTCATGCCTGGAAACACCATGATAGATTAGCCAGTACCAAAGGTCCAAACAAGTCAGGCCATTATAAATTCCACCTCTCTTGTACTGACCATTGTGGGGTATGTCATTATAAACAATGTTTTGTCTACCCTGTCTATTATAATAACTACAATCACCTTGTCTCTGGTGATTCAGTGCTGCCTCCCTGGCCCTTGTTACCTCGGGGCCCAGTTAAACCCAGTGAGTTTAATTCATCTAATTGAGCAGCAGCATCTCCAACCCTAAGGTCTGGCACAAGGAAAAGGGCAAGAACAAAACTCTTTGAATGTGCTGGTGCCCCTCTCACCTGTTTGCATCTTATAGGACTGGTGAAGGGCATATCTTCTGGACCTTCCCATTGTGGATCTTTATGTTTTACACAATGTATCCACTCTAGCATTGCAATTTCCCTAAGCCTTAAAACCTCTTCATCAACAATAAGCCAAGGGATATCAGGCATCTCCAACTCCTTTTCAGTAGGCCATCTTTTGATAAACACTTCAACCAACCACTCAAACAAACTTCTGACACCTTTTTTTTTTTAACTCTGTGAGCTTCCATATTAAATCTAGAATCTCCACTCAGAGGTCCCATGCCAATAAACTCAACCTGCTTTAGTTTTATGTTCCATCCACCATTATTCCACACCCTTAAAATCCATTCCCACACATATTTCCCAGACTTCTGCTTGAATAAACTAGCAAACTCATTAAGATCCTTAGTAGTATAGTGTACTTCCTCATGGACTACACTTTCTACCTCCCCTCTAGGGGCCTGTTTTTTCTTGTGTTTGGTTATAGGTCTAGAAGAAACTATTGGTGGGCCTTGAGAAACATCAGTATTGTTTTGTCTGGCATTTTCTTCAGCAAAAGTCACTGCTGGTTTATCAGGCTCTGAGGGATTAATTTCATTATATGGAGAAGGCATTATTTCAAGGGGTGGGGTTGAGGGTACTACTTCCTCAGGTGAGGCAAATCCATGAAAATCTGAAAATTCAAAATTCTCAATTTCGACAGGGTCTTCCCACACATCCCCATCCTATTAGTTATAGGATCCCATTCTTTGCCAATTAATGCCCTTACTTTAACTGCTGACACCCTCTGAGGCTGAGACCGGAATTTTCGCTGTAATTCAGCCAACCTTATAATGAAAGTTTCAGTTTGATTTTCTGCAACTTGAGCTCTACGGCTGCTAGAGAGAAGATTCTCTTCAAGGACACACTTAGCAACTTTTAGATTGTTTACTTGTATCTGCAGCTGTTTGATTTTATCACACAACTTCTTCCTTTCCTTCATTGTTTTTTCCTGAGGTGCTAAGAGCAACCAGCCAGCAAAATCATTTTTTGATTTTTCCCCAACTTGTAGAAAGTATTGTGTACTGCTGAATCATCTAATTCATCAAGATACTCAAAGACATTAGCTTCTTTAAGCTTGAAATATAATTTTAACCATGGGTCTTCCATATTCTCTGAACTCCCAAGAGGTTTCAGTAGTTGAAGGTTTCAGTAGTTGAAGTAGTTTTGGTGAATTACCAAACCAACTCCAGATCTTCAAAATATTCATCCTTATACTTCTGCTCCTCTAGAACCACTCCTGGTACCAACTTCTGTATTAGTCGGGGTTCTCTAGAGTCACAGAATGTATGGGTAGTCTCTATATAGTTAGGGAATTTGTCGATGACTCACAGCTTGTAGTCCAACTCCCCAGCAATAGTCAGCAGTACTTGTGGATGGAAGTCCAAGGATCTAGCAGTTGCTCAGTCACACGAGGCAGGCCAGGAAAAACCAGAGTAAATCTTCCTTCTTCTAAAGTCCTTATATAGGTCTCCAGCAGAGGGTGTGGCCCAGATCAAAGGCGTGTGCCACCGCACCTTTAATCCCAGATGATCTTGAACTCAGAGATCTCCTTATCTTAATCTTCTGGAATTCATAGTCACTATGCTTCAAGATCTCCATGCCAAGATCTGGGTCAGAAACTTGTATCGCTGAGCCTCCAGATTAGGATTATAGGTGAGCATTCTAATTCTTGATTAGTTCTTTCCAGATTTAGTCAAGTTGACAACCAGGAATAACCACTACATTCACGCAGAAAATTGGTGTGTAATTCTCTTTCTTTGGTGAATCTTTGTGTGTGTCTGTATCTTGGTAACTGTGGCCTCATTAAATGAATTTGGAAATGTTCATTTTGTCTTTATTTTGTGGAATAATTTGAAGAGTATTGGTATTATCTCTTATTTGAAAAGGTAGAAGATTTCTGCACTAAAATTATTTGTCCATGACCTTTTGTGTTTAGGAGATTCTTAATGACTGCTTTTATTTCCTTAGGGCTTATAAGTCTACTTAAATTGTTTATTTGATCTTGATTTGACTTAGGTAACTGGTATCTATCAAGAAAAATGTTGATTTCTTTTATTCAGGTTTTTGAAGTATGACCTAATGATTCCTTAGGTTTTCTCGGTGTCTGTTGTTATGTCTCCCTTTTCATTTTTGATTTTGCTAATTCGGATAGTTTCTTTCTGTCTTTCATTTAGTTTAAATAAAGGTTTGTCTATTTTTCAATTTTCTCAAGGAACTAATTCTTTTTTCCATTGATTCTCTGTATTGTTTCTTTGAATTTCTGTATTTTTGTTTCTATTTCATTAATTCCAGCCCTCAGTTTGATTACTTTCTCCCATGTACTCCTTTTGGGTGTGTTTGTTTTTTTTTTTTTTCTTGTAGAGTTTTCAGGTTTTCTATGAAGTTGCTAGTAGGAGGTCCCTTTAGTTTCATTATTAAGGCACATAGAGCTATGAACTTTTCTCTTAACTTTTCACTTTCATTAACATTGGAAAAATAGCCATTTTACCAAAGCGATTTACAGATTCAATACAATCCCCATTGAAGTACCAACATAATGATTTACAGACCCTGAAAGAAAAATAGGGAAAACCAGAAAACCTTGGTACACCTAAAACAATCCTGTGCAATAAAAGAACTTCCAGAGGTTTTACGATCTTTGATTTCAAGTTCAACTACAGAGCAATAGTAGAAAATAAAAAACACAGGGTACTGGCATAAAAATAGACAGGCTGATCAATAGAATTGAATCAAAGAGGCAGATATAAGTTCACACACGAATAGACACCTTTTTTGATAAAATAATACAGAATTACAATGGAAAAAAGAAAGCATTTTCAACAAATGCTGCTGATCTAACTGGATGTCAGCATGTGGAAGAATGTAAATAGATCCATTTCTATCACCATACACAAACCCAAACCAAATGCCCAAAGACTTCAACATAAAACTAGATACATTGAATCTGATAGAAGAAAAAGAAAGGGAATAGCTTTGAACTTATTGGCACAGGAGAGTACTTTCTGAGCTGAACACCAATACCACAGACTCTAAGATCAACAACTAATAAATGTGACCTCATGAAACTATAAAGATTCTTTAAGGCAAAGGGCTCTATCAATAAGACGAAACAGTAGCCTACAGAATGGGTAAAAGATCTTTATCTTTTACCCATTTCATCTACATCTGACAGAAGGCTAATATCCAAAATATGTGAAGAGCTCAAGAAAGTATACACATAAACAAACAGATAATCCAATTAAAAATGTGGTACAGACCTAAAGAGAGAATTCTCAGTAGAGAAACCTCAAAAGGCAAAGAAGCACTTAAAATGTTCAACATGAAAGCTATCAGGGAAATACAAATCAAAGTTACTTTGAGATTCCATCTTACACATGTTAGAATGGCTAGGATCAAAAAATCTATGACAGGTAATGAAGGCAAGATTGTGCACTCTTGTACAGCCACTTTAGATGTCAATATGGAGGTATCTCAGATTTGGGAATTGATTAACCTCAGAACCCAGCTATACAACTCCCAGGCGTATACCAAAAGCGTGTTCAATCCTTTTACAAGGACTCTTGCACAGCTATGTTTGTAGCGGCTTTGTTTCTAATAGTCAGAAACTAGAAACAACCCAGATGAACCTCAACTGAAGGATATATAAGGAAAATGTACATTTTCACAACAGAGTTTTAGTCATCTGGTAGAAAAACATGTTATCATGACATTTCCAGGCAAATGGATGGAAAATCATCCTGAGTGAGGTAAACCAGATACAGAAAAGACTAAGCTGGTATGTACTAACTTATAAATGGATACTACCTGTAAAGTAAAGGAAAGTAATGCTAAGATATACATATTCAGAGAAGCTAAGTACCAAGGAGTCTTCAAGGCAGAGAACATGAAATTCTCTGGGAACTGGAATGAGGCTAGATTTCCTGAGTGGACTGGCGTGGGTGGGGATGGAAACAGTAGGGAACAGGTGTGCATTGATGAAGGAAGTGCACTGGAAGAGACAATTAGAATTGGGGCCATTTGGGGATGACGTAGAACCATAGTTGCAATGGAGAATATGCAGCCTGAACTGGCTACCTTCTGTAACCAGGCAAGTCTTGCAGTGGAGGAACTGAGACCAACACAATCACAAAACTTTTGATATACAAATTGTCCTGCCTACTAGACGTGCAGAGTAAGGATAAAGATTAAGGGAATGACCAACTAGTCCTGTTTAAGGCCTATTTCAAGAGAGAGTCAACCACCTTTGACCTTGCTTGAATGACCAGGAACCAGAGACTGGATAGCACAGAGACCTAGGACTAATACAACTGGCAAACCAAACATGACTGGAAAAGAAAGGAAATAAAATGATTTCTAGTGATATTCTGCTATAATTGTAGACAGGAACCTGGTATAATCATCATCAGAGAGGCTTAACCCAGCAGCCGATAGAAACAAACGTAGAGACTTCCAGCCAAACTTTAGTCTTAGCTTGGAGAACCCTGTGGAAGAGGGGAAGAAAGGATTGTAGAAGCCATAGTGGTTAAGGATACCACAAGAAAACCCACAGAATCAATTAAATCTAGCCAATTCTGTGGCTCATATGGACTCACAGAAACTGAACTTACAACTAGGGAGCCTGTGTGGGTATGATCTAGTCCATTTGCAAATATATGTCATCTTTTTGTGGTACTTTTAACAGTGGGGGTGGTTGATGCCTGAATCTTTTATCTGCTTTTGATCCCTCTTCCTTCTACTGGGTTGCCTTGTTCTGCCTTAATATGGAATGTATCTAGTCTTTTTACAACTTGATATACCATATCTGGTTAATACCTATAGGAGACCTGCCCTTTTCTGAAGGGAAGTGGAGGAGGAGTGGATTAGGGTTAGAGGGAAGGTGATGCTGGGAGGGACTGGTAGGAGAGGAGGAATAGGAAACTGTTGTTACAATGTAATATATGAGAGAATAAATTTAAAAACTAAATGTATATAAATAAATATTTTGATCTAAAGAGTGGGGGAACAAAATACCCATGGGAGCAAATACAGAGACAAACTGTGAAGCAGAGACTGAAGGAAAGACCATATATCCAGAGACTTCCTCACCTAGGGATCCATCTCATATACAGTCACCAAATCCAGACACTATTGTGGATGCCAAGAAGCGCTTGCTGACAGGAGCTTGTTATAGCTGTCTCCTGAGAGGCTCTTCCAGTACCTGACAAATACAGAGGTGGGTGCTCTCAGCCAATCATTGGACTGAGCACAAGATATCCAATGGAGGAGCTGGAGAAAGGATCCAAGGAGCTGAAGGAGCTTGCAGTTCCATAGGAGGAACAAAAATATGAACCAACCAACACTCCTAGAACTCCCAGGGACTAAACCACCAACCAAAGTGTACAGATGGAGGGACCCATGGCTCCAGCTGCATATGTAGCAGAGGATGGCCTTGTTGGACATCAAAGGAAATAGAGGCTCTTGGTCCTGAGAAGGCTGGATGCCCCAGTATAGGGGAATGCCAGGACAAGGAAGCAGGAGTGGGTGGGTTGGTGAGCAGGGGGAGGGGAGAATGGGATGTGGTGTTTTCAGAGGGGAAACCAGGAAAAGGGATAACATTTGAAATGTAAATAAAGAAAATATCTAATAAAAAAAAGGAGTTAACAACAAAATGGAAATAATAGGCCATCAGTCATTCAAAAGGCATGTATTTTAGAAAGATTTTTTTCTATGTTGATCTATGCTGATCTCTCTCTTTTTCTTTCTTTTTTTAAAAGTCCCTCTTCCATCCTATCTTCTCTTCTTTTCTGAGAGTGTGGAGGCCTCCCACCCTGAGTTGTTTGGAAAATTATAAGCTTTTGTTTAATGTTGAAATAATTTCATCATTTTTATTTAATACTTTTAATTTTATTTTTGAATTTAAAACATATTCATCATTTTCTTGCTTTTCTTTCTTTTCTCAAACTCCTTCCTCAAATGTGAATAAGTTACTTTGATGCCTATGTTAAGTCTGAAATTTCTCAATATGGAACACACTAGATAACCTTGAAATGGTATTTACCATGTTCCATCATCAGAGAAGGTTGATTGAAAACTAGGGCTAGTACCATTAGAAAGCTATACAAATGCTTATTCATATTATCACTTAAAGTAAATTTAAATAATAGCCAAAGTTGTTTTTATACATTAATAGTAAGTTCAACATTATTAACTATGGTATGCACAAACATCATCACTACCACCAATAATGACAACAACAACCAATTCATGATAAAAAGAGAGAGAGTGGGGAAGATGTGAAGAAACAGGGGTGGTGGGAGATTAGAGCAGGT
This sequence comes from Tokudaia tokunoshimensis, assembly GCA_036184795.1. Taxonomy (NCBI): domain Eukaryota; kingdom Metazoa; phylum Chordata; class Mammalia; order Rodentia; family Muridae; genus Tokudaia; species Tokudaia tokunoshimensis. The sequence goes on along the minus strand of BTHU01000006.1, from coordinate 65,312,361 downwards.
CGGGTGAGAGTGCCCAGTGTGCTTCATGAACCTGTGTGGAACTGCTTGAGAACAAGTTAATCAATAAGTAATTACACCCCTGAAAAGTCACTAGGTGGCAGGAATTTTCCGTCTTCATTCTAAATCTCTGGTCCATCCTGGACTGTTAAGTGTGGCTCCAGATAGCACTTTGTAAACCATACGCTTTGAAGCTTTGTTTCTCTTTTGCTTTTCTTTTTTTTAAAAAATGTTCTTAGGACAGACCAAACAGTATCACATTCAAATAATGACAAATGGCTTGGTGCCTTCAAGATGCTTTGAAAGGAAATTTGATAAGAAAGTACAGTATGATCTGTATTTCAAATGGTTTAGGAAACTATTACAAGGTACTTTTCTCGAAGTACCTTGACATTATTGATCAAGGTCGAACAGTATTGCCATGTTCACTGAGATACTTTAAAATAACTCACTCTCCTTTTGCTTAGGCAAAAAGATAACTTAGACAATTTTCTTAAAAGCTGTGCATTCATTTATACACATACATTCTTATAGATCTAAGGTCTATAATTAAAATCTATTTAATCATGGTGTTGATGTGTCACAGACTTTGAAATTTGTCTTTTTCCTCATTCTCCAGGTAAAAAATAGTTATTTTCATGTCAGCTATAGAATCAATTTCTATGTTCCCCAAATTTCTGAATAATTGTAGTTAATTTTTATATTTGTTCTACCCATTTGGTTTCGATACCTGAGGCACACATGATGGAAATAGACAATCATTCCCACAAGTTGTCCTCTGATGTCTACTTGCGGGGTGTCACACACACAATTGTACCCTCAAGGGCGCTGAATGTACAACACAATAATATAAACAAATGAACAAATAAATAAAATATGGAATCTGGATATTGACTAGACAGCATTATTTTGGAAGTGCTCAAAAATTTTTCTTTGAGAACAATAGGCTGTGGAACCATAAGCACCACCAAGCTTGACTGTGCCTGTGAGACCAGCAAGCTGAGACCATAGGAATCACACTCCAGGTATTCAGAGGAACACTTGAGCCTTTTGAACAGCAGTCATCCAAATTTCAGTGTTGCCATGACAACCTCTGTATTCTTCTTCAGGTATACAATGGTATCATGTCTTGCCAACAGAGGAAGCCCATGTGATCTCCCTGGATAACTACTTAAATTATCACCCTTTAAAATAGTGACAATTAAAAAATTTTCACTTCATGGTGTATTAAGGTATCAGGCAGCTCTCTGAAGAAGCTAAGTGATAATTTTTGTAATTATCTACCTACAAAGTAACATATGATGCTTTACAAAGAGGAATGATTAAATTCTCACTGCTCCTAACTAAAAAAAAAAATCTGATTCTTAGAATTTTATACTTTAAATGCATGTGTGGGTCATAATTTAGTTGTAGAAGGGAGTAATTAAGAGGTGTGCAATACCTCAGTTATGTTACCTTAGCAGAGAAAGATGTTTCTTATCCTGGAATCTAGGAATTCGGAATAAATCATTACAAAAGGAAGGCAAAAGAATATGATATATTTTATTTTCACTTTTAATTGATGATAATTCTATTGCTTTGATTAATTTCTCCGATTTCTCCTTAGAGAAATAGGAGATACTAATTTGCAAAGACAAAATATAATTTTGTTTTTATAATATAATGCTAAAAGTTTTATAGTTTTATATTTATATATATATATTAACTTTATTAGGGAAATTATTCCCTAATAATTAGGGAAAATATTCCAACATTAAAGGTATATTCCAACATAAATCCTTTCTAGTATATTTTCATAATTATCTTTTAATTCATATCTATCTTCTTCTAAAGTGTACAAATTTTATTAACATATAAATTCATGGTGTAGAGATGTAGCTCAGTTGGACAAAACAGGGAGGTCACAAAAGCCTGGATCAAATCCTCACCCCATTAAAACAGAGAAATATGATAGTCTTTCACTTTCCTAGAAAAAAATGTCTAAATATTGCATGAATTTGTACAGCACAATTATTGATTAAATTGCCTCTAGGGAAAATTATGTCAAAGCAGGTGAAAGGTCTACAAAATTTACTCAGTTTTAACAAATTGCATACTAAGTATTGACAAGAACACCCAAAGATCTGAAATCACATAATATTGAAAACAAAGACAGGTAATTTTGTCTAAAACAAAAATACTTTCAACACTTAGTGTTTTTAAAACAAGTATCTCAGAAAGCAAATATTCTTACCTTATTTAATAAAATTTTAGTTCACTTAGTTAATATAGCTAATCATCATTCATATTGCTGCCATACATCTTGAAGCAAGAAATAAGAATGAGACATAACAAAAAAATTACTCTATTCCTTGAAATGTTCTGAGTCAGGTGTGGTAGCAATGGCTAGTAGGTTGAGATTGAGCAAGACAGGGAGGCTGAATGGTTTAGGGATACAAAAACAGCAGGAGAGGAGGTTTGAAAAAGACATAGAGAGTTATATTATTTTATAGTTACCTAAAACTACATACATATTATACATATATGTATATACACAGATATTAAATAAAATTATGCCATTTGGGATGATAGTATTCCCTGAAAGAGCCATCCCTAATTTCCATTCCTATTCTATTCTCTATTCCTGGTTACGTGGATTTTTTTTTGTCAGAATACTTTTTAATTTCCATTTTCCTTTACATAGAGATCTATTTCTTCATCTTCACATCTTCAGTACCTTAGATTCTCTTTCCCATCTTTTGTACTTTGTTGATAAAGCTTGCCACCTCTGAGGTCTTATGTTTTTAGGAGGGGGGGTTTCTAAAATTTTTACATCCAGATTTTCTTCAGTTTTGGGCTTGTTTAATAATTCTATTTTTGCTTTCAGGTCTTGAACTGATTTATTAATTTTCTTCCATTTGTTGTTTGTGTTTCCACAGAATTCTTTAAGGGTTTTATTCATTTCCCCTTTAAGGACCTGAATCATATTCATAAAAGCTATTTTAAGATCTTTTTCTTGTGCTTCAGTTATGTGCCAATATTCTGGACCTACTGTGTTAGTGTTGCTAAACTGTAGTGGAGATATATTGTCCTGGAAGTTATTTATTGTATTGTATGCTAAAACTTAGGTACCTAGTTTGGGAAGATTATAATTCTAGGAGCTGATATCTGATCTTGTCTTCATTGGCTGGATGTTTTGATCCTTGATTTCTGCTTCCTTCTTTGTTTCAGAAAGATTCTTCCAGGGTCCTGCTACGTATGGCCACTGGGTGTTCCATGTAAAATGTGTTTCTATGAGTTGGGGCTGGCACTTAGGAATGGAGAGGGGCTAACGGGAGGTTGAGAGAGTCCATAGGCAAGAGGAAATTGGCTGTTCCACCGGAATCTGGTTCGTTTTCTGGGAATGGGGCCAGAGAATGAGAGGAAGACACAAGAGATAGTTTGTTACAGAGGCAGGATGAGACTAGGTGATTAGACATGGATGGTGGGAGTGGGTCAGGTGGAGGAGCATATACTTGGAGGCAGGGGGTCAGAGGAGGGGTTGGGGGTTTTCAAAGAGGGGAGAACCGGGAAAGGTTTTAGCATTTGAAATGTGAATGAAGTTTATATTCAATAAAAAATTATTTAAAAAAATCACCTACCAAGAGGGGGTGGAGGTTGGGAAAGACATGGATGAATGGAGGGAGAAGGAATGATTTTCAGTTAGTCTACATGCTTCTCTGGCCGAAGTGGCCTGTGGCTTCCCAGAAAGTGTCCGCTGGTTTGTGGGACTGGGATAAAACTGTGTGTGTGTGTGTGTGTGTGTGTGTGTGTGTGTGTCTGTCTGTCTGTCTGTCTGTCTGTCTGTCTGTCTGTGTTTGCGTATGTGTATTTTCAGAGAGGTATATGTGTGATTTACTGGGGATTGTGTGAAGAGGGAGACAACAGCAAGTGATCTGCTACAGAACTTGGAATGAAACTAGGGGATTTTCCTCAGAGGAGAGGATTTTCCTCAGTGGAGTTCTGCAGGTAACCTACCTGCTCCTGGGTCTGAGTACACTGTCTTCACATTACGAAATTGATATCTATTCTAGATTTTTCTAATTTATTTTAGTTTTCTTTCTAATACAGAAGTTAAAGGAGTTTCTGGGTACTACTAGTCTGCGACCATAGAACAGAAACTGCCCATCATTTATCTGCAGGTAGTCTCCTTTATCATCTTACATCTGTGAAACAGTCACATAAGAACCATTCTCTTCTTCAACTGCTTAAAAATCCTGATGTTATTTTGATCCATGGTCATTATTCTCTCACTTTAATAAAGGTCTACAGTGAAGTATCCTTGACATTCAAACACTAGACAGGTTCTCTGAGAAGGCGGCTCATGTTCTATGCTAGCATCCCACTAGGTAGATTGTTAACTTATGGAAAACAAATCATCAATTTCAAGGTTTTAGTTGAGTGGTGGACATTATTTAGTGAGGTGGTGGCTGCCCAAAACAGTAAAGTACTGTCTTGCCAAGGAAATAAAAGAGTCCAGTGGTAATGAGCAAGAGAAACAGCTTGCAGTCATGATTTTGAGGACCTGCCAATGATTTACCGTGCTGCCAAAAGATACATAAGATGATTCAAAGGGCTACAAGATACAGGTTGGGAAATCTTTTGTACCAAGGAATAGAAAATGTGCCAATACATGATGCCATTGTTGATTTCAATGTTTAAATTAAAGGCTGAGACTATAATGTAAATTAGAGAAAGTCAGTAAATGTCCAATAAGGGATTCCTGAAAAGAGGTTTTTATTCTACTTTTTTGTATTCTGTTGGTGATGCTTACATCTGTAATTCTTGACCTCTTTCCTAGGTTTTCCATTTCAAGGGTTCCTCCATTTATGTTAGAGCTGAGCAGATAAATATCATCTGTGGGTGAGTTCATGCAGCTTTCAGACCCACTAACCTCCACTGTGGTGAGTTGTGTAAACTTCAAAATCATGACAGCAAGCTGTTCCCAGTGCTTGGTTATAATCTCACTTATTTTCTACCAATTTCCACATGGTGAATTAAGCAGCTTCAATTTTATTTCAAATACCTACTTCTTCATGCCTCAGCTAAATCTGTCCTTGATATTGGCTATAAATTCAATGTACTGTAGGTCTAGGCAAAACCAGTGTGGTATATTACTTCTAGTGAGCATTACTTCTAGTGAGCATTGAGAGAGGTGACAATATTAAATCTTACCTACAGCATGGTTCATAATAGAAAATAAGATCCATTGAATTTTAGGAGTCATATGAACATATTAGTATTAAAATAAATATGAGATGAAAGAAGTGAAATGACTTATGAGTAATGGCTATTGGTGTTCAGGATCTTCAACTCCACATTGGAGGGATTTTATTTACATGAATACATTTCATGGGAGAAAAAGGGACTGAAATCAATACCTATGAATATGGAGAGGGTTTATATCTAAATTAAAGTTAGTTTTTACAAAATTTATTTGAAGATTTAATATAAAAAAGCTGTTATATTTACATTAAAGAATTTAATGTAAATTAAATTTATAACATATATATATATATATCTGGTGTATGGGGGTCAAATAAATAATCATCCATCATTTGTGAAAACAAATATAAGTGATAAATAGTATTAGAAAGGCTAAAGTACAAATCATTTTTGATTTCAAAGAGCCTATGCTGGATTCAAACTGAGACAAAGAGAATCAATGAGCTTGGTCATCTCATCATTGACATTTTCCCAAAAGAAAGACTAATTTACTTGAACAGTCACCAGACCATTAATGAGCTTATATAAGCCAAAACGTTATTGCTTATCAGGCAAAAATTTTGATTGCCTATAATAATTATTTTCTGAGGTATGAGGGAATTTATGAAGTTGCATTATTTGGCTCTAGTTTTAGTATTCTTTCTGTGGATACTAAAAGAAGATAACATTTTAAAGCAATAGTTAACTTTCACTTCTCTTATAAAAAATAATTTAAAAATCATCTTTTTTTAAAAAAAGTAAGTCACAGAGCCTTAAATAAAAGAGCATAATTTAGTGATGAGTGTTTTATTAACAGCAAAGTTTGTTTTTGTTTATCAAGCACAGAAAGGGGCTGAGAGCAATGAACAAGTCCAGAAAATGCCTACCTCTCTTGCCTCTGAAGTACATATCTGTACTTCCTGAGAGCTGATTATTTTTATTGATGAGTAAGATCAAGATGCAAGAAAGAGGAAGAAAAGGACTAATGATTTTTATGTACTCCAGTCAGTGTCTAGGATCTAACACAAGAGTTGGGTGGGTATAGCTCAGAACATATAGTTACAGAGGGGAAAACCATAGTCTCAAGTTAGATGAAAATCATAGTTACTTATTCCAATCAAAGGTAACATGTCTGGCAACTGGTAACTACATGTTTGTCACTATATTACAAGTTCAACATTTTAGCAAGAATACTGTTTTCCTCCTATTCTTCTGCTTCAGTGAGGCATTGTGTCCACTTTTATACTGTTCCCTTGAATCCCCCATGCTTAGTCTCTGATTTGAGATCCACAAGGCTTGTTCTTCTAGGGATTTGTCATTGTTTGGATTCTCCACTTTCTCTCACACACTCATAGAAGCATCAGATAAATAAAGGACTTTTCCTTTTTCCTGTCCTTTATTCACCAATCGCAAGGAGTGCAAGTTGCCTTGCTATCATGTAATCTCAAAATCTCCTTCATAATTATAGATATAATAGGTGGTAAAAAGCTAAGTAGTAGTTCATAGCTACATTTGCTGAAATTAGTTTGGAATTTCTAGTAAGTGTGCCATCACAATGGAACTTAATTTAACATTCTAATTAGATGTCACTCCTCCCAAACCCAGAGTCCCCTTGTAATTGCACAGACTTTTAACGAACTTACTTAAGGAGACTACAACTAATGTTTGGTATTTGCCCAAAAATTCAATTTGAGACATGACTTGAAAAGAAAAATAAGGGACTGGAGTTCATCTGAATCACTGGAATGAAATAGTTAAGTGATTAAAAGAACTTGCTGTACAATCATGAGGACCAGAGTTCAGATCCCAGCACCAACCAACAAGAGAGTTCCACAAATATCTCCAGCTCTCTTTTGTCTTCTGTGGGCACAGGCACATGCCACCCCGACCCCAGACATGTGCACGCTACATAAACAAATAATAAAAGAAGCTGAGGCTTCTGCACCCTACCTGCAAGAGACCTGCATCTGTGGGCTTGTAGCCCCTTGGTTGCATGACTCACGGAGCTGTCTGATCTGAGCAGTGGGTCTACTGCTTCCTTTCTTTTTGGAGGATAATTTTTTTGGTTGGGGAGGGGAATAAAAACCTGACTTAGTATATCTTTAAAAAAAGCCTTTGGAGATGTAGTTTTCCAGCTAAGATAATGTATGTTTCCTTTTTCTTTCATTGTGTGTGCATGTCCGTGCGCATGCATGTGTGTGTACGTGTACATTATATAGAGATACTGTACATATAATACTCAATAGTGTACATACACACTATATATGGCACACAAATATGTGTACATTATGTATATATATTACATGCATATATGTATAATGTTCATAAGTATATATGTATTTTGTGTCTGTTTGTACAACATATGTACATTATGTATATATTACACTCAAACATATACATTATGTATATATGTACGTATGTGTATATGTATTTCTGTGTGTATGTATTTGACTGAATTCTCCTGGCTTACATCCTCTCTTGGTTCTCACATGCCAGTAGTGACAAGATGCGGAAGGTTGTGCTGGATGGTTCAGTGTCCTGTATAAATCATAAAAAGTTCAACAGTGGGTGCCGTGTTTTAATCCCTTTTCCTTTAGATGATCACACTTGATGTTCTTTTTCTAATATACCAACCCTAAAAATCTCCGCAGAGTAAAGGAGTGCTATAATCCTGTTGCAGACTGAGCCTGGACATCAACATCTGAGGTTTTCACTTGGTTATCTCGTAGTAGGGAAGACCTGTGTAACCTGGCATTGTTTATCCTTCTACAGCAGTGTTCGTGCTTGTGTGCATGGGCTCCTCAGTTAGCTCACTTTGCCGACCACTGATATTATTATTGCTACTTCAGCTAGGGGCAAACTCATGCATGAAGGGAATGGAACATTTTTAGCTTTGCTTCATTCTGCTTAGTCATGGCCTCTCACCCTAGCAGGTGCAGTTCTGACACATGAGTGGTTCATGGAGAGAAATAGATTCGATTTTGTAGATGAATCATCAAATCAATCTCAATCCTGTGAAAACGATCGAAATTATGTAAAATATATTTTCTAACCATGATGAGTTGCATTAAAATTCAATGTAAATAAGATCTATACACCTGGAACTCCTCAAATGTTTGAAATTAAACAGTAGGAATCAATGGGAAAATTAAGGAGATTTGAATTAATACAGTAAATATAAGAATCAGAATAATGAAGATATGCACATTAAATTTTAAGAACAAGATGAAAACAGTGCACAGAAGACATTTGTAGTTTTAATCCATACCAATAGTAAATCTAACGAGAATAGTTTACTAGCTCTTTGGGCACCTAGATGTAAGGCATACCAGATAATTAAAAATGCAAATAGAGACATTTATTTTCTCTGTACATTACTCTTCTTTGCTGGCTTTTTACAATGCTATATTCATTCTTTCCAACTTTTACCCATTCATCTTCGTTAAAAATATATAATAATTAGAAGTAAGTACACCTCTTTCAAGAAACTGACATAGTCAGAATCACGAAAGTAGTGATTTTAAATTGAATTTAACTTTCATTTCCTTTACAGAAGCTTATATTGTATATTTTAATTACTTGTAATCATGCCTGCTTATTTATGTTTTTATGGTATGTATGCATATGTTATGAGATAGCTATTTTGGACACAAAATAGGAATTGAGGAAATAGTAAAACTTCTACTAGCTTTGCAGTGATAGACTTATTCTTGAGGTGGTAAGCACGTGTACCAAGAGCAGCCATGTTTCTGTCCATACTCTGAGCTATAGCACTTATCCGATAATGCTGCTGCTACTTCCAAATGATGATATCTTGATTCTTGATGTTGACTGGCTGTAATTAGTGACTGCCATTGCTGTGTATTTCTGTCAGTGACTTTCTTTATATTTTCCAAGATAAAGCTATGTGCACAGACTGATCTCAGTGAATGCTAATTAGTCAATACTTAATTGGCTTGATTTTTATGTTCTCACTTTTGGCTCAGGTCCTACTCGCCATCCTTACGGTGAAAATTCCAAGTCTTTTTTTTTTTTTCAGTTATTAGAATGGCACCTTGATTTCCAGTTAACGATTCCATCCAATACAAAGATGACTATTATTTTTGGTGTTGTTTTCAGTATTGTGGATTGAACTTAAAGGCAAATACATGCTAATTATGCATTCAGTCTTTATTTTGATTCCAATGTGAACTTGTATAGAATTGATCACCCATGTAATTCCAAACTATTATTTTTCTATGTCCCTCAACGGAGGAATGGATTCAGAAGATGTGGTATATCTACACAATGGAATACTACTCTGCAATTAAAAACAATGAATTCACGAAATTCCTAGGCAAATGGTCAGAACTTGAAAATATCATCCTTAGTGAGGTAACCCAATCACAAAAGAACACACATGGTATGCAGTCACTGATAAGGGGATATTAACCCAGAATCTCAGAATACCCTAGACACAATTCGCATATCAATAGATTTCTAAGAAGATGGAAGGAGAGACCCCTGGTCCTGGAAAGACTGGATGTAGGGGAACGCAAGGACAGAGAAGCGAGAGGGGGTTGAATGGAGAAAAGAGGAAGGGAAGGGGGCTTATGGGACTTTCGGGGAGGGAGGAAACGGGAAAGGGGAAATGATTTGGAATGTAAATTAAAAAAAATAAAATAAAATAAAAAAAAAAAGAAAACACACAAGGGAGTTTGCAAAGAGAATCAGGTTGAGAGCTGTGGTTCTTCCTGATTGGAGAATATTGCCTGTTAATGTTAAGAAATATAGGCTCAGGACAGCACCAAAGGGTTAAAGACTGTCTTTGACATTTTGATAAATAGATACGAGTGCTAATTTCTTAGAGCAGGCACAGATGACTGATTATTTCATCAAGCGCTTGATCTGATGCCAAGCCAAAATTAATCAGCAATTTAAGAGACTGACAGGTTGTTCAGGAGCTAAGGCTCTGCCGTGAAACTTTATGGACTCAGTTATTAGCCTTCAAAGACGAAGATGACAGAGAAAGGAAGGAGCATGCATTTGGAATACCTTTTATTATACTGACACAGTACAGAATTTGTAAAGTACTTTTTGATAAAAAATAAACCAACAAAAAAATATAAATTTTTCACTGTTCTCTCAATTCCCCCGCCCCAAAGACACAATATTGATTGCTCCCCTCTCTTGGAAGCTTGCACTGTGCCTTCTGGCACCATGAGAGTTAGTACTAACAAAAGAGGCTTTCGGGTTAGATCCAGCTTAAGTACTCTGGGTCTTGTGTTCCAAATGCACTTGCTACTCACCTCTGAGAGGCAAACAAGGGCAGCAGTGAGAGCCTGAAATATTTGGAGAGTCTCTTAGAGAACTTTGACCAGCAGCTCAAAATTGGTTTTCTCATATCTGGTAAATTTTTTTGTTTTGTTTGTTTCTTCTTCTTCTTCTTCTTCTTCTTCTTCTTCTTCTTCTTCTTCTTCTTCTTCTTCTTCTTCTTCTTCTTCTTCTTCTTCTTTTTCCTCTTCTCTCTCTCTCTCTCTCTCTCTCTCTCTCTCTCTCTCTCTCTCTCTCTCACTCACACACACACACATACATACACACACACACACACACACACACACACACACACACACACCAAAAATTAAAGAAGAAGATGCCTTGAACTTAAGAGAGACTGTGCATACGAGGAATTGAAGGTATGAAAAGGAAGAAAATGAATGATGTAATTATACTATAATTTCAAAGAATAAAAAATGTATTATTAAAAATTTATAGGCTAAATTGGATTGTATGTGGTTGTCAATTACATGAAAACAAATGCTAATGTTTCCCGCATAAATCCTACCAGCCTAGTAAAGTACATGAAGAAGAAAGAAAATTAAGATTAAATAGCTACTTTTTTGTAGTTTGGTATATATTTTTCCCCAGAATTTATATTTTCTTGGTTAGTTATTTACTATTTGACCTTGACTACCATTGTTTTAAACAAGTATTGGAGACATTTTCAAGTTATTTTACAATTTCTATGAATTTCCAATAACTCAAAATTTGAGAAATATTTCTTTAATATTTCAATTAGTTTAAATTCTTTGTAATATCAAAGTATGTTTCAATAATTTTGATTCCAGTCCTTCTGTGTTACTTTATGGCATAAAGTTCAATTATTGGTTCTGATTTTGACACATTTAGGATTTTGACTAATATTACCTTTTCTTGGATGGAGTGGAGGTATATGATGGTGGTAGTGGTGGTGGTGGTGGTGGTGGTGGTGGTAGTGGTGGTGGTGGTGATGATGTGTGTGTGTCTGTGTGTGTGTATGTGTGTGTGTGTGTTATTGAATGCACTTGAGTGCACACAGGTGTGCAACTGTGAGTGTACATGAAGAGCCACAGAATGATTGTGGGCATCCTGCCCTATTGACCGCCACCTTACTGCCTTTGGAAGACTCTCTCCATGAAGTAGAAGCTTAGAAGAAGTTCACTCTCTCAGTAAGAGAGGCAGAGTAGGGAGATTGTGGATCTACAAATCTTTGCTCCCAAATGCTGAGATTAGTGGCATACCCATCATTTTACACGACTATCATGAATTTGAACACGGATTCTCACCCTTGAAAATGATGTGTACATACTCACTACAATACCTTCCCCACCCAAATGCCAGCAATATTTTCTATAGATTATATATGGTATCCACCACAAATATAAGCTTTTCCATTTTCCAGAGATATCTAAATACTGGGTACTATCAATTTCCTCTCCCTCTTCCTCCTCCTCTTTGTCTTCCTCCTCCTTGTCCTTTACTCCTCTTCCTCCTTTTTGTTTTGAGACAAGATTTCTCTGTGTAATCCTGGTTGTCCTGAAACTTACTTTGTAGATCAGGATGGCCTCGACTCAGAGATCTACCTGCTGGGTCAGAGTTTTTGACTGTGGGATGGCAACACTGTTCCTCCACTTGATTCCATGTCTTTCTACTGGAGGTGGACTCTAAGTTCCCTCTTGCCACTGTTGGGCATTTCATCTAAGGACCCTCTCTTTGAGTCCTGAGAGTTTCTTACCTCCCAGGCTTCTGGTTCTTTCTAGAGTGTTCCCTTCACCTCCCACCCCACCTCAGGTTGCATATCTCCTTTCATTCTGCTGGCCCTCAGGGTTCTGTCCTTTCTCTCCCTGCTAATACATGATCATGTTCCTCTTTTCCCCTCCCTCTTCCCTCTCCCACCCAGGTCCCTCCCTCCATCTGCCTCCAGTAATTACTTTCTGCTCCCTCCAAGGTGTAATTGAAGCATCCTTACTTGGGCCTTTCAGCTTGTTAAACTTTCTTGAGTCCTGTAGATCATATGCCAGGTACTGTGTATTTTTTGGCTAATATCCACTTATTAGTGAGCACATACCATACATGTCCTTTTGGGTCTGAGTTACCTCACTCAGGATGTTATTTCCTAATTCTGTCCATTTTCCTTAAAACTCATGATGTCCTCATTCTTAATAGTTGAGTAGTATTCCATTGTGGAAATGATTTACATTTTCTGTATCCATTCTTCCATTGTGGGAAATCTAAATTGTTTCTAGCTTCTGGCAGAAGGGCAACAGAAAGGGTCTCTATGAACATATGGAGCACTTGCCCCTGTGATATTGTGGGGCATCTTTTGGGTATATACATAAGAGCAGTATTTCTGGGTCTTCAAGTAGATCTATTTCCAATTTTCTGAGGAACCTCCAGATTGATTTCCAGAGTGGTTGTACCAACCAGCAATGGAGGAGTGTTTCTTTTTGTCCACATCCTCACCAACACATGGTGTCACCTGAGTTTTTTATCTTAACATTCTGATTAGTATAAGGTGGAATCTCAGAGTCATTTTGATTTACATTTCCATGATAACTAAGGATTTCGAACATTTATTTAAGTGTTTCTCGGCCATTTGAGATTCCTCTGTTGTGAATTCTCTGTTTAGCTCTCTATTCCATTTTTTTTTGTTTGGGTTGTTTGATTGGGTTGTCTGGAGCCTGCATCCTGTGTACCTCCCTGGTTGCTGTGTGTCTCCTGCGAGGTCTGTGGCCCGGGCTGTAGCAGATCTCCTGCGATTCCTTCAGACTATAGGGTCTTCAGAGGGGTATGAGATCTGTTGTCCTGGCTGCAGCAGATCTCCTGGGAGGCCTTCAGACTGTGGGGTCTTCAGAGGGGCAGACAAGCTGTGTCATCAATGTTTTAATGTGCATTTTTTCCCACATTGTCCCAGAACCAGTAATTGCTTCTGCATAAGAGATATAATACTAGTGTCTCATGACTGCTAAAACTTCTATACTCCAATTCTCAATCTCACTGAAAGTCAGATGTCATCCTGCATAAACTAGGGTCAGCACTTTGGAAGGAAGCATAAAACTAAGAATGTAGCTTTTCAAGAAAGGATTAGCAGTTTCTTCTTGCCCCCTGAGATGTAGATAGCAACTCTATCCCCATGGTGTAAATAAGTTTTCTTCTCTCCTTTAATTCAAAGCCATCATCACATCAAGACATTTCACTTGTCTGTACTGTTTTCGAACTCCAATTCAAGATACATTGTTCTCTTTCAAAACATGAACAGATAAACTGTGGTACAGATAAACTGTGGTACAGCCTTAATGGATTTTTTTCCTATGATGAAAACAAAGGCTTTCAAGGCACAGAAAGATATGAAGATACTTGAAGTGCTTGTCTCTGTGTATAAAAAAAAAAGGAACCCAATTTGAAAGAGTTATGCAGTATAAAATCTCACCTATCACACAGGAAGTACCACATGGGACTGAAATGATAAAGGGTAGCATCAGTGAATGTAAAGGCAGAGCACAGAACTTTAAAGAAGCAAGGCTATTTCTTCTCCTGGGTACTTCGCTGATCCTCCATAATGCAATGACTTTGTTAGAGTCCACGGGACTGTGAAGCTCAAAGTAAAGTACTGCGATGATGGACTTTACGTAATCAGTGCTGGGTCATTGTTTGTGACAAATTCACCATACCCATGCAAATATTCACAAAAGGAGAAACTGTTTGAAAGGCAGAAGTGTTAGTGTGGAAATTGCACTTGGTGTTCAAAGTTTCTCGAAACTTGAATATGTTCTGAGGTGAGTCCATTAATTTAAAAAGCTCATCTTGATTTTTTCCTAATGAATAAGCTTTAATTTCACAGAGATAATTAATTCCAGAAATAGCTCTGCTATTGGAAGTTTTAGAAAAGTGTCTGGCTGTATGGGCAGGACAAATTAACTGTAAAGTATTAAAAATGATTGCCCATCTCTCAAGATGCTGATGTGAAAAAAGGGGATGATTTTATTGGTTGGTGATCTTCCAGAGGGTTGGATTCAGGGAGATTTTCTCAAATGACTATGTGTATGGTTGAAATCTATCGCATAAGCCACAGAAACCATATTTGGTTTCTGCTTTGATTTTACAGAATGGAAATGATTACAGGAGAGATCAACTACTCGTCTCTCCATGGATAAGAATGCTTGCTCTATGTTCACTTTAGTGGCTAGATGAAAAACGATCAAGAACTCATCATCTAATTAAATTACCAGAATCTTATATATCTATATCACCAACTGACTGACTATATCACATAACCATTTTAGTGTGTTACATATTTGAAATTACCAGACAGTTGACAGATGACAAGAATTTTAAGTGTACTTGGGCTGGCAGTGTCTTATACTTGGAGATATAGGAACATGGCATCTTGTGTTAAATTATATCGGTTTTTATAGCAATCATTTGAGCTGTAGTATAATTCTAATTGTTTTACCTGTGAATTTGAAGGCTCTTATTTCTAGCATTTTTTTTTTGATGAGTACTTTCAGTTTGCTTTCATACATTTCACTTCTTCCATCATCTCTCTTTTAATATTGCGGAACTTGGTCATAACATATTCATTAGAATTTTATGAACCCAGTAAGTGTTCTTTTGTGATGCTTTCTTCATTTCTAGAGAAAAAGGTGTTCACAGCCTCAGGATGTTATTCTTTTGAGCTTCTCATAAAACCTGGTAAAATCGGTTTAGCAGTTCTGACCTCTTTTGGTTTTAGCCATCTTTCCTTTTCACTGTTGCAAATAAAAGTACACCTTCAGTTTTTACTGGCTATCAGCAGGATGAACTACCAAAGATAAGAGTGGGAAAATATAAAATACTATAAAGGATATCATATTATTATTGTAGTTATATTATGCCTATTTTGGTATAGAACAGTGACAGGAGTTTTGTATTGGGACAACCCAGAAGCACATTTTATAGCCCTCGCATCTTCTAGATTGTTCCATTTATTTTATATATTTGTCATAGCCATCATCATTTATGTCTTCTTCATATGATATGGACAGACTAAAGCAGCAGTTTTCAGCCCATGGGTCATAGCCCCTTTGGCAAACCTGTCTCCAAAAATATTTACATTATAATTCATAACAGTAGCAAAATTACAGTTGTGAAATGGCAACAAAATAATTTTATGGTTGGGGTCACCATCAAAACAAGAGAAACTGTATTAAAATGTCACAGCATTAAGAAGATTGAGAACAACCGGACTACAGGAGAACTGAATAGGTTTCAGCCCATAAGACCATAACCATATTTTTAGCACAGAACCCGTACGCAGTAAATGATAGCTATTATATTTATTTTTTATTTTTATGCTGTTTTATACTTTCTAAGTTAAGATGTAATTTATGATCATTCTGAATGTAGACTTTAACTGGTGTATGTGAATACCTTTCATGTCCAGTTGGGTTTAGAATGTTTTGACTTTCAAAGAAAAGGGACTCTAATTCATCTGATGTATGCACTAATTCGAGACGTTGTTTTTGAACTCCTCTCCCATAAGGGAAATTGTGCTGACTCTGATAATTATCATAGTTTGAGTAGTCCCTTGTCTATGCCTTATGACAAGCACTGTGAGATCATCTATGTTGTGTAACAGCAGTTTCTTTTCAGGCTATATTTTATTGAATAAGTTTAACACAATTTTTATTCATTTATGTATTTAGGAATTTTTGATGTTTTTATTTTTAAACAATGTGAATTAAATGAATGCAATAATGTTTAGTGAAATGCAAGGAGGCCCATAGGACAGGATTTTATATCCTTAGTAAAAAGGGGTGGAAAGCAATGCCTGTCATTTTGGACAGGGAAGGGGGTAAATGGAAACTGGTAATTGTTTTGTTTTAGAGGTTAGGTATTGTCAAAAGAATATTGAGAAACCATTGCAGTTATAGCAGTTCAGATTCTCATTTTTGTAATATTCTGGTGACCATTGTATTCTGGAAGAAAATGACACTTTCCATGAGCTCTCTTCAGAGAGGAAAAATACTGCTTAAAATTAAAATAATGAAAATATTTCCTCCAGCTAAAGCATACATATGATTGAAAGGTACTCTACTGAGAAAGCAGAATGAGAGGAACCATTAGTCACCAGGAAGGTCACCTGATCTTCACTGAGTTTTGGAATAGTTAATTTGATATTAGTTCATGATTATAATAATTGCTTATCACAATAATCAAAACCTTTGTGCATGAGGATAATCACAGCAGAGTCATGAATGACTTTTAAAGACAAGAGGATAGATCAATGATATTTACTCTCAGATGTAGATGGAATGGAAGAAAACATGCAGAAACTGAAACATTGCTTAAAATTCAAAACAAAAATCCTTTCAGTGACTATATGAAGGAATCAGGACAGGGTGAAGGTAAAACAGAGGTCAAAGTCATAGAGACATGAAAGAAAGGGCAGCTTATTATTTGTCACAATGTCATAAATGCTCTTAGGTACAGCAGGTTTGGTAGAATGGATGTACAAAATTGTCATAGTGGTAGCAGGAGACAGAGACAAAACAAGGAAGCAAGATACAATTTTAGCAAGATTAGTCAAACTCACATTTTTTTTAATTGCAAGGAGATATTTAGCTATGATGGTCAATAAGGAAAAGTGACTTGCCTATGGCTGTGCTTTTCCCTAACTTAGTAATAACAATATCTAATTCTACCAGGTTTTTCTATAGTGAAGTTTGAGTCATGGATGGTTTAGAGTCCCCTCTTTGGACTTTTAATTTTACATCTTCTTTTTTTTAAATCGAATTTTTTTTTATTCATACCCAAACTATTCTTCTACATTTCTATTGTTATGTATCTATACAATTCATCAAAATTGTATTTGAATAAAATAATTAAAAGAAGGAAGAGATTTGAATGTGTTTACAGTTGATTCAGAATGTACCGGAATACATAGCTATGTGAAGTCTCATGGGAAAGACTTCATACTGACAGGGCAGGGTCTTTGGAGAGATAGAGTGGGCTTAACAGCTCATTTCTTCTAAAACATTCTTGGAATTCAAAATATAATTGTATAATTTTTATATTTCATTTTCTCCATTCAACCTTTTGCATGTACACCTCCTTGATTTCTCTTTTTTAAAAAAATTATTGACACACACATACATAATCACACATTCACACATGCTCACATACATTCTTAAATATATAAATATAACTTGCACAATTTGCATGTTACAAATGTATAAATGATTTCCAGGCAGGCCCTCTGGTACTAGATAATCTGTTCAGGGAATCTTAAGGAAAAAGCAGAACCAGATATGCTTTCTCTCTTATTGAGTTCACTTTAAGTCCAGCCAGAGTGCTTTTGACTTTACCAAGGTATATGTGCAGCTACTGTAGCATTAGAGATATTGAGACATGCTGATTGTTGTAGTTCCTCATAGGTGTCAAAGCTAGATATGACTATTTGTTGGTTTCCTTCTGTGGAAATTTACTTGTTGCTGAAAGATGACCTAGGGCTAGGAAAGTCATTGATCATGAAGGTGAACCAAGAACTGCCACTTTACTAAATAAGCAAAATTCCTAATTACATGTTAAATATCCTTATAACAGGGTTCTTTTTGATGCATCATTTGTGAATGATGGAGATAACTTTTCCTAGAGAACACTGAGGACATAAGCACACTCTTAAGACATGTACACATGGTGTTTTTGTAGATGTGTCATTGATACTCCATCAAGTCCCAATATTCACTGTAAATTAATTAGTTTTAGGCCTATTTGGCACTATCTAATTAGTATTAAGGTGCAATGCAGTATGTAGGGTCAGGGAAATGCTGGCAGCAGGAGTTTGAGGCAGCTAGTCAAATGTTGTTCACACACTGCAGAGTACAACTCATTGTGCTTAGCTCTCTTGTTTTCTGTTATTTTTGTTATTAGAGGTAGAGTTATGTTTGTGTGGCTCTCTTCTTTTTGGTTTGTTAAAAGAAGATTATTTTTTTTGCTTTTTCTAGGGTGTAGATTCCCTTCTTTTCTTGGTGCTTTCCATTCACTGTCCTTTGAAGTTCTTCATTTGTGGAAAGACAGTGTGTAAACTTGGTTTTGTCATGGAATACCTTGGTATCTCCCTCTATGGTAAATGAAAGTTGCTGGGTATAGAAGTCTCAGTTGGCAATTGTGTTCCCTTAGGGTCCATAAGACATCTGCCCAGGATCTTCTTTCATAGTCTCTGGCGAGAAGTCTGGTGTAATTCTGATAGGTCTGCCTTTATATCTTGCTTGATCTTTTTCCATTACTGTTTTTAATATTCTTTCTTTGTTGTGTGCATTTAGTGTTTTAATTATTATGTGACAGGGGGGAATTTCTTTTCTGGTCTAATCTATTTGGAGTTCTGTATCCTTATTGGATGTTCATGGGCATCTCTTTCTTTAGGTTAGGGAAATTTTCTTTTATAATTTTATTGAAGACATTTACTGTCCCTTTAAGCTGGAAATCTTCACTCTCTTCTATGCCTATAATCCTTAGGTTTGGTCTTCTCATTTTGTCCTGGATTTCCTGAATGTTTTAGGTTCAGAGCTTTTTGAGCTTTTTTTGCATATTCTTTGACTGTTGTGTCAATGTTTTCTATGGTATCTTCTGCACCTGAGATTCTCTCTTCTATCTCTTGTATTCTGTTGTTGATGCTTGCATCCATGACTCCTGACTTCTTTCCTAGGTTTCTATGTCCAGAGTTGTTTCCTTTTGTGATTTCTTTCTCCTACATTTTTAGATCCTGCATGGTTTTGTTCAATTCCTTCACCTTTTTGGTTGTGTTTCCTTTAATTCCTTAAGGGCTTCTCCCTGTTTATCTGTGTTCTCCCGTATTTCTTTAAGGGCATTATTTATGTCCTTCTTGAAGTCCTCTATCAGCATCAAGAGCTGTGATTTTAAATCCAAATCTTGCTTTTCCAGCATGTTGGGGTATCCAGGACTTGCTGTTGTGGGAGAACTGAATTTGGATGGTGCTATGTAGCCTTGGTTTCTGTTGGTAACATTCTTGTGTTTACTTCTTGCCATCTGATTATCTCTGGTGTTAGCTGGTCCAAACCTGCTGTCTCTGGCTGGAGCTTCTCCCTCCTATGGGCCTGTGAGCCTGTCTCAGCACCTGTGGGAGACCAGCTCTTCCCTGGCACAGAGGCCTGTGGCTCAGCCCAGCTCCTGGATGCAGATGGATCTGGGAAGGACCCGTTCCCAGCTACTCCACAACTCCTTTGTTCCCTGCGCTCCTGGCTGTACCTGCTTGCACAGTCTCAGAAGAGGAAATGGAGGTCTCACCTCTAAACCCTGGAGTCAAAGCACTCCATGCAGACCAGTTCTCCCCTGGCAGGATTGGTGCACAGATGGCTGTGGAGCAGTCCAGCTCCTGGGTGCAAGTGGAGCCTGGATGGACCCTGTCCCAGCTGCTCTGCCACTCCTGTGTTCCCTGGTAGTACCTGCCTGCAGAGTTGTCAGAGAGAAAATGTGTTTAACTCCCTCCATTTTCATATAGTCTAGGATCCAAGAAAGGTCAGGGAGCCACTAACATCACTAATCATCTCCGAAGATGACAACGGAAATATAAGAAGCATATATACATGCATAAATTATAACATTTGTATATATTACATATGTTAGCAATAAAAACAACCTATCTCGATTGAGATTGTAAATTTGTAGTGAGATTGATTGGCCAAAACCAACAATTATCTAATTTCTATTCCCTGTGCTATTAATTTTGAAGAAAAGTTCTTGAGACTCAAGTCCCAGAAAATTTTGGGCAAATCAGAAAGATACATGGACAAAAGCATGATGATGAAAGTATGTGCTTGAAATCATAAAGCATGTTTCAACAGAACAGAAAAAGAATAGTCATAAAGAAAGCAGACACAACATTGGATCTAAAGCAATCTTGAGGAGACTGATATTTATGATGAGCTTGTACAAAGACAGATGATAGTGTCCATAATTGGCTTTGGGATTTTAAATGTGACACTGCAGGTGGCTGAAGTCTACAAGTGCAGGTCATTAGAGTCCAAAATGTGAACTAGTTTTCAGCAGACAATGTCTGATGAATCCTTTTATAGGAATAAATTCAGGTGCTATATCACAAAGAATAAAAACTAGGCCAAGCCTTGTAGTTATCTCAGAGATATAAAGTGCTACATAGTCACTCTCATGAACCACACAGCAGCCCCCCAGACAAGGAGCTCATAACTTTGCATTATTTTTATGCAAATTAAAAAGTTATTTTGATTTATAGTAAATTATGAAGATGAAAATCATAGATACATGTTTTAAAAATGTTCACTGTATTTAAGTACTCTTTCTTCTTGACTCTGTTTCCACTGCTCTATATTTTGGATGTTTTAAATAACTGCACACACATCATTTATCTTTAATCTTCACTTCCTTAAAGGCTACTATTAACTCTTCTAGCCTGATGTTTCCGAATTTTCTTGGGTAGTTGGACAAGTCTATCAGTAGAACCCTAATTTCCTTTTAAGCCAAATATCCTACTTTACATTTTAAAGTATTCCAATTAATCATTAGAAGGCCCATCACTTAGCATATGCATTCCTCCTTTCAATGACTATGTCATGGTGAACTATTCTGGCAAGCTGCCATTCAATTCTCTATTTTTCTCCTTACACTTTCAAAGTTTACAATGAGGTATACAGCTTTGTCTATCTTGTTCTCTTTCCATCATTCCATCATGATGGAGGCCCAAAGTCAATGAATTATTGACCATGAACTGAAAACTTGAGCCAAAACAAACCTTTCTTCTTCAAAATTTATTTTCTCAGATTTATTTTGGTAACAGATACTGAAATCCAACACACACTGCCTTAAATATTTGTTCATGAAACAGACATCACGTGCTTCTTTTCTAGTCAATTTCATCTGAGTTTCCTTCTTGATTTTTAGTGAAATTTGGTGGAACTTTTAAACTATGACCCCAACTTGTTTTACCTTAAAGTTTAAAAGGTTATTCTATTTTTACTTATTCTTTTTTTTTTTCAATACAGGGTTTCTCTGTGTAGCCCTGGCTGTCCTGGAACTCACTTTGTAGACCAGGCTGGCCTCGAACTCAGAAATCCTCCTGTCTCTGCCTCCCAAGTGCTGGGATTAAAGGTGTGCGCCACCACCGCCCGGCTACTTATTCTTTTATTAAGTCATCCAACATTTCTATAAAACCGACATATTTAGCACTGAGAAAGCTATCCAAGGTTCTATAAATCTGTTAACTTCTATGCCAGGACATGAGACATTTGTACAACTCTGAAGGATTATCAAAAGAAGATGATATTACATTGTGTTATATGAATCAAACTATATGAACCTAATGTACTGATTTTTGTACCATCTGTCTTATAATTCCTTGATTCTCTCTATGGTAATCCTCAACAAAACTTTATTTGTATTAGTATTTCAGTTCATTTAGGCTGTGTTTTGTTTCCTGCTGCTTGCTTTGAGACTAAAATCTCTGAAGAGTAAAAGGCTTACTCAATAATGACTTTGAGTTTGTAGAGATTTGATTTTGATTAATTTGACTCACTGAATACATAAACATATGTATATACAGCAGCAGATACAGATTATAGATATGATGTCCTTTTGTATATGAAGTCATAAAGAAAAAAGCAGAGCTATCTGGATTACAAAGATTCGTTAAGGAAGGGAATCAAGAAAGTGCATGACTTAGTTTTTAATTTATAAGATGTAAAAATGAATAAAAACCATTTAAAATCAATTTATAAATGATAGGGAGATTATTTTTCCCTATTTTCTTGATTCAGTGTCTCACTATGCCACTTAGGCTGTCCTAAATCTCAATATTGCTGCTTTAGCAGCCTTCTAAGACCTATTATTGCAGTTGTGAGATGCCACCTTTAGCTGCTGTTCTTTCCTCTTTCTAGGTATGTAACATGCTGAGGTGTTAAACCCATCATTTGAGTCAGGTTGCTCCCTCCAGACTGTAGTCTCAGACTCCATGTGTCCTGAGTAGGATCTTCTATGGACATTAACTAGACTGTATACTTTGGTTTGCCTAGATAGCCTTTGCCTTTGGTTTCATAATGTGTAGACTTTTGCAAATTACTTTTGGAAACTACAAGGCCATTTTCCTAGCACTGCTTTAGGAATAGATTATGAAACTTGTAATGTTTTCTTAATATTTATTTTCATTTTTATGTGAAGATTATCAATTTCTCAAACATCTGAGGAAAGCAAGGATATATTTCTGCAAAATAATGGTAACATCTTGTATTAACTCTCTTGATGCTATCCTGTGCAGAATACTTATACATTTGTCTATTGACATATTACATTCAAAACAAGTGAGTGAGCTACATAGATAGATGTAGGTTTTCTACATATTAACACTGTAACTGATATGTAGATACGTCCAAGGGTTTGTCCTAGGAGGATATGACTGAGAAGGATTGAGATAATTGATATTTTACCCATTACATTTTCTTTGTTCACCACCATACTTAATAGATGATATTTCGATACATTCCTGATAGATAAATATTTTGAGCATGACCGGATACTTACAACTTCTCATTTACCCTGAAAATAACAATAGCAGGCAATATACTGAACATGATGGTGTCTATGTTCTTCTTACATGACTTAAATAACTGTGGAGAAAGTGCATTAGAGTTAAGGAAATGAACATGCATACCATGCAAGCATCTTGAGAATAAAATTTAATCTAACCTATAGCTTTATCTGTATGATACTAAAAAGAAAAATCATCAGCAAATGCCCATGAAACTTTCTGGTTTGAAAGGAGATAATAATATCACTTTGAAAAAAATTAATAAATAACATTTCATTTCATTTCAATTTTCAAGTCTAGATCTAACTGCCTAATGACATTTTAGAGAATATTGAGTTGTTTAATAAATGATGGAGTGAATTTTAGAAATTCATATGAATTATATGAAAAATAAATTTGCTGACATGTCATAGCACACAGAAGTTAGTCATATTTACTAGCTAAATTTACAAAGTGACAATTCAGAAAAATATTAACCTGTAAACATAGCAGTCATGATGGAATACTAGTTGTTAGAGTACAGCATATATCTTAATTTTAAAACCCATATAATCAGAGGGAATTTAATAAATAGGAGAATATAGTCCTATGTATCATTCTTTGGGAGATGTTTATTATCTTTTTGTAATCTTAGAGTGGTTTGTGCAGTCTTCATATGTTATATTATTACTCTGTAGTTATTCATAGCAATTTCCATATCTGATTTTTTTTCTGAGAATAAGCTATTTAAGGACATTCTTTCAGATTGGCTATGAGTCTAGATAAAAAATTCTCCTAATAGACCTAAGTAATTATCTAATTGTGTTCATTAGCTTTCTATTATGTTTATTAGCTTTTTATTACTTTAAATTTTTCTCAAAATTATTTTGGCCCATGAGAGTTGAGGTTTTATTCTATGATTGGTTGGTTTTATTGTTTAGGGGCTATGAGAGTCAGTATACATCATTGTGGGAGCTCATGGTACAGTAAACTGAATAGGGGAGTTGAAGTCTCTCCATGCATTGCAAGGAACCTCTATCACTGGCCTCACGAACCTCTGTGAAGTTTCAGCTAACAAAGATTCCACTACCTACCAAGATTATCAAGTCTTTATCCAGAGACCTTTGGACTTTTGGCACATTGGATCCAATCTGAAATCCACATTTGACTATTAAATTATTAATAACGATTGTTAATAGTGTTCTTAAATTGCTCTCCTTTAAAATACTGACTTGGGGAGGGACTTGGAATGGAGAGAGAAAAGGGAGGGAAAAGGGGGACAGGTTCAGGCACTGGAAGGGACAGAAGAGAAGTTCAGAGGGTCAGGAAATTGAATACAAATATGTGGCAGTGGGATGGGAAACTGGAGGTAGCCACTAGAAAGTCTCAGATGCAAGGAAAGTGAGAGGCTCCCAGGACCCAGTGACATGATGACTTTAGCTGAAATACCCAATGAAAAAGAGATAGAAACTGTAGAGACCACCTCCAATAGATGGCATGGCCCCCAGTTGAGGGATGGGACCACCCACACAACTCAAAAATTTTAACTCAGAAATATTCCTCTCCAAAGGAAAGACAAGGACAGAAAATAGAACAGAGACTGATGGAAAGGCCATCCAGAGACTGCCTCACCTAAGGATCCATCCCATCTACAGACACTAATCCTCCACACTATTGCAGATGCCAAGAATTTATTGCTGACAGAAGCCTGATATGACAGTCCTTGAGAGGTTCTACCAGCACCCGAGCAACACAGATACAGACATTCACAGACAACCATTGGACTGATCCCAGGATTCCAATGGAAGAGCTAGGGAAGAAATGAAGGAGCTGAAGGGGATTGAAACCCCATAGGAAGAACAATATCAACTACCTGGACCACCCAGAGCTCCCAGGGACTAAACCACCAACCAAAGAGGGATCCATGGCTCCAGATACGTATGTATCAGAGGATGGCCTTATCTAACATCAATGGGAGGGGAAGCCCTTGCTTGGTGGAGGCTTGATGCCCCAGCATACAGAGTGGGTGTGTGGGTGGAGGAGCACCCTCATAGAGGCAAAGGGGAGGAAGGAGAGAGGGAATGGGATGGGGGTTTGTGTAGGGGTATCTGGGAAGGGCGATATCATTTGAAAGGTAAAAGAATAAAATAATTAATAAAAAAATAAAATATTGACTTATATTGCATCTTGATCTTTTGATTCACATCAAATATAATAATGCTTCAACTGCTTCGCATATTTGTGGATGAGGTAAAAGCTTGCCAGCTTTCAATTTTGTAGATTACAGGACAGACTGAATCTACCCAATCTCCTTAATGTTGGATGGAAAGAGGTTGGAAATATTATTTTTTTAATGTCTAGAGTACAGCTTTTATTTTGTAATTTGGATATTTCTAGGCAAGGAGTTTGGTTAGATTTATCTTATTTATTTCAAATATATTCCAGTTACATTATTAAATCTAACTTCAGATGGGTGGTAAGTTGGAGGATAGATGAGAAATTCAGGGAGGTCTTTCTAATTTCTAAGAAGGTCATAGCATCAGAGGTAATTCTGATGAAGAAATTTGTAACAAGTCAGTACAAGTAGTGTTTCATAGAACTGCGTTTCTTTAGGATTCTAATTGTGCTTGTTTTGTGTCTAGAGAGGACTTTTATGTCTAAAACTTGTGGGAAAATTCCACAGCATCCATTTGTGATTAATGCATCTTGTACTACCAGCTGATGTTCAAGGGATGAGGTTTTTTTCAAAAAAAGTAATTTTTTATTGCAACTTGATCAAAATAATGGTATTACTTTTTAAGGGAAGAAGAGAAAAGAAAAACAATCTCTTAGATTTCTAAGAATGCTATGGTAAAGAATAAAACACATTCACTTTACAGTTTTCCTTCAGGCTGGCTCTGGATAAGGACCAGCACTGCATGTGTTATTAGCTGGCTGTCTTAGGATTTATTCTCACTACCTAAGAAAAGATCATATCTAATAATTTCACCAAGGTGCCCTCTCTTCTCCAAGGGGCAGCATTA
This sequence comes from Tokudaia tokunoshimensis, assembly GCA_036184795.1. Taxonomy (NCBI): domain Eukaryota; kingdom Metazoa; phylum Chordata; class Mammalia; order Rodentia; family Muridae; genus Tokudaia; species Tokudaia tokunoshimensis. The sequence continues at coordinate 65,286,288 of BTHU01000006.1, read as the reverse complement.
ACAAAGGCACATCCTTTTCACAGTCACAGTGAGTGGCAAGTCAAAGACACCCTCCAAACTGATACTTTCTCAAAAGACTCTTCCACATGCTTAAAGGTCCAGGTCAGTCCAAAGCCTCTGCTTTCATGCTGTGTTGCTGTTAATATTACCTCTGCCATATGAATAGGAAGAGATAATATCATCTATGAATATGTATTCTAAAAACAGAAGCTGAAGAAAGTAAGATTGACTTTTCATTAAAGTAGAATCTATTGAATCAAATTTACAATTGTCAAAGAATTCTAAATGGTCTTTAGAAAACCATGTTGAAAGAGCTTTCCAACTATAACTGAAGTCTTTTAGTGGCTGGGAAGGTAAAAAATATCAGCCAAGACCAAAAGAAGTGAGAGAATTACATTTTATCTCTCTTTTTTTTTGGGGGGGGAACAATAGTGTATCCAACAGATACAAAAAAGGATACTGTATTTTGTATGACTCATAGGTTAGCTGATCCTATCTGAAACTTGATATTAATTTTATTGTTTGTTAAAATCCACTGGAAAAAACAATTTTTTTTCTGTTTAAAGCCACAAACTGTTATCTAAGGCCTTTGTATACATATGAATTTATAACCTTGTTTAGGTCAATGAATAGAGAATTATGAATCTATATTTGTGCTCAATTTTATTTTTGAAGAGAAAATCCTAACTGTATTAAAACTTTCAAAAGCTTCTTATATCAATCAGTGTCACAGAAAGAAACAGATGGCATCTACATATTGGGATTATTTGAGTAGATTTAAATAGAGGAGTATTTATGAGGTGTTGGAAGCATGTAAGAGAATCATGCTGAATAGCACACTATCCTTGGGCTTGTACCAAGGAAGGTGATAATTCCTCCAAAGCCCAAAATGTCAAGGAGAGGCAGAGCAACTATAGAAAGTGGTATAGAGTCTAATACACACAAGACTTTGTGACAGGGGCTTTGATCTTTTCATGGAAAGTGACATCATCTCACCGGAAGCACTTCCCTTCCCCACAAAAAGAGAACTGGTAATAAATATTCTGATCCAGTCTATTTTACTTATTCCTTGGCTCATAACATAATTTCCTGATACAAGAAAGATAAAGGGGAGTGAGAAATAATTAAAACCCACACAATATACAAATGTCAGCATATATGTAATTGTATCTATTGGCCATCAGTTCAAAGTAAGACAATTGAATTACTTGTTAACTTTCTTCTGTCCTGTACCACACATCTACTGAAATATGAGACCTAAATCTTTGCAGTAGGATTTTATATATCTTACAAAGTTTAACATAATTCTGTTATGTTAGAAGGATTTCCTTCTATTATTTTTCTTTCCTCCAATATTCACTCTCTCAGACTTCTGAAGGGTTTACCATGTACTTGGTGGCTTAGATGCTAAAATTAATGTAATGCTGGGTAAGACAACAATTGAAATAAAACAAATTGGTTTTGAGATTCCTCTAAGCTATGCCTACATTGCACATACAGTTTTGATCATGTAAAGTCTATGTGCAAATATCTGGGTATTCAAGCCCTAGTGCACCACTGAAGCATCAACAATAGTGAATGGAGAATTAGGGCTCAGGAGGAAGCTTTGCTTGCAAGCATGAGGACCAGAGTTTTCTTCCCAGAATCTTTTATTTTTAAAGAAGCCTGTCTTGAAGCTTGCTTGTGATGTCAGTGCTGGAGAAAAAAGGGAGAAGCTGATACCGGTGCCGTCCTTACTAGCTAAACCAGCTTACTTGACAAGTTCCAGGACAGTGAAAGACTCTCAAACACAAACAAAACAAAAAACTCAAACAAACAACGACAAAAAACAACCAACAGTAGACCTTGTTGAGATGGAAAAATACTGATGTCATTCTCTAGTTTCTCTTGCTTAGTTCATGCAAGCTCGACTGCACACATGACTGTGTACGTGCATGCCTGTAAACAGACACATACAGACACACACACATACACACACACACACACACACAGAGAGAGAGAGAGAGAGAGAGAGAGAGAGAGACAGACATTCAAACACAGACACAGACACACAGACACACTCACATATACACACACACGTGAGTCTTAGAGAAAAGAGTCATCAACATCATTATATATCAATAATTGATACAATAAGATGAAATCACTGAAAAACTGACTAATATTGTTCATGAAGTGCCACTGGTGATCTTTCTGAATGAGGTGTCAGGAGAACAATTATGAGAGATAATCTTAGGACATAGTAGAGCTTGTGTGGGGTGGAGAAGGAGTGCAGTGATAATTGATGAAAGCTCTGTCTGGGCATTTTGCTTTAGACTGAAGAGTTATCAGACAAGAAACATTATTACTGTGCATGAGAAAAGAGAGTTAGTCAGTAGGAGCCAGGAAGGAACATTTCACACACAAGGAGGACATATCCCTGGAGTCCCTATCACATGATGGAGCCAAAGATTGAGCGATGAACAAGGAGAAGGGGTCAATCTTCCACAGGTAGTACCATCTTTTGGAGAAGGCAAAAATAAGAGAAATGGGGTATAGGTAGGTCTGTAGGTGTGGGTCCCGAGGAAGTTAGCCTCAGAATCAAGTTGTTCCTCAAGACATGGGGGAGTGTGTGGTTTGTATTTGTTCTATCAGGAATTAATAAACCATCTTACAAATGAGATGCAAGAGGGTCTTCAGGGTCCTCTGAGGTTAATTATGAACCTTCCCAAATTTGTGTTGAAATTCTATGTAAACATATATTAGAACATAACTGTTCTTAGAAATGAAAGTAATTAAATGAAAGTGGATGTGAGGATGAGCACTAATCCAACATGCCATGTCCTTTTTTAAGAAAAGAATCTCAGACAAGGAGTTATGTGCATTGGGATACAAGCAGAGGGAGGGGAGATCACGTAAAGACAAAGATGACTTTCTGCAAGCTGAGATGAGAGGCCTCAGCCAATATTTCCTTACCAATTGAAAAGAATCCAGCTTTGTTAATGACTCTGTTTTTAGTGCCCAGACCTGTGGAGCAATTACTGTTTCTTATTCAAAGTACCTGGCCTTGAATTCAGCATTATGGTAGCTCCAGTAACCTAATACAGGGGTTAGCAATAAGTAAATAGACAGACAGACAGACAAACAGATGAATACATAAATACATAAAGCATGGATGGGTTCATTAATATTCCTTCAAGATTTTTTACCTTATCAAAGAGTGTTATGTTTTATTTATCATGTAGCCATTTAAAGAAGACATACCAACTTCATTGTAATGAAAATGACAAAATGTCTAGGTGATACTGTATCAAATAAATAAAATTGTATATGTATGTATATGTGTATGTATCTGTATGTATAGATGTGTGTATATATACATATATCAGTTAGAACTTGATTTTGTGTATGAACATATTTTCTATTGTTTATGTTTGTTGGCAGCACAGGCAGGAGACAATTTCAATACTCTTGTTTTCTCCTTCCATTCTATGGGTTACAAGTATAGAACTCAGTATATTTACCTGCTGAGCCTTCCTGCTGGTCTTGTGCTAATACATAAATACATATAATTATATATGCAATACACATATATGTCATATATAATTTGAAACATCACCTGTTTGATACATTTGCATTTGTTCATTTTTTATCTTATAATGTTTATGAACATATATATTCATAATTAATTCATATTTTATTTTACACAGGCAATTAAAATTAGGAGCAAAACAAAATGAAGGGCAAAAGCTTACAATAACAATATATTGAGACATCTAATAAAAATCTACTTTCCAGGGATTGTGTTAAGTAGTTTCACAAGTGTCAGTACATTTACTTTATAGTGTATTCTTCAGTGTTCATGTTACTGTTTTTATAAACGGGAATATTGAAACTCAAAGAAGATAAGTAACTTAATAAATGATGCAGTCATTAGATATCAGAGTTTGGACTTGAATAGAACCTGTCAGCTTAAAATAACAAAACCAGAGTCATCACAATAGAGTATATAATTTATTGTTTTCTCAGTCACCTTTTCCCATGGCTTCTCTGTTTGTACAAATAAAATTAAGTGAAAGCAAATGCTTCCAAAACATTAGGTAAAAACAAACTCAGACTCTTAAAATTTTTGTTTATATTCTCAATAGAAAGGAGAAGACAGCTGAGTGTCTGATAAGCTACTTTGTTTTGAGTCATGATTGAAAACTATGATAGAATTCTTTTAAAAGGTCTGTTGCTTTATCTTTTATGTGTCTGGGTGCTTTGCCTACATTTTAATGCATGGGCACCACATGTACACAGTACTTGTGGATGCCAGAAGAGAGCATCATATTATCTGGGACTGGGGTTACAGATGCTTGCGAGCCATAATGTGGGTGCTGAGAACAGAAGCCAGGTCCTCTGGAACTCAGAACCACTGAGGAATCCTTCAGCGCCCTCAGAGGTTTTTGTAAGCAGAGAAATAAAATTGTGCCATATGTTGCTGAGAGAATTACGTACAATTAATACAAGGTCAGTGACAATTTTCTAAAAAAGCAGAAATCTGCTAAAAAGCAGAAATTTATGGACATACCAAAAGGTAAAATTTGTCTATAAATGTAAAATTATGTTTAACACATATAGTTGTTGAATATAAAATATGTGATTCTGAGTTGCAAGTGTATTCTTAATTATTTTGATCACAAAAAACCTTCTAAATCAAGTTCGACTTTCTTCCTGGATAATATACCCTCTACAGTTACTTCAAAGGTATTTATGAATTATGTCTGTGAACTTCCAGCTGTGGTTCATAGTGGGCTGTTTGGCTCCAAGAACCCACTATTTCACTATTTCTTGATATAAATACACCAAGACAATAAATAAACACAAAATCAATAAAGAGGGCTGGTAAAACGATACACAACCCATACCTTCAGCACTACTGAAAGAAAAAGAGTGGTAGGTTCCTCAATGTATTAGTAACTTAAGAAATAAATTAGAGTTCAATGAGTTCTCACGGCTCATTGCTTCTAGCCTGTGCTTTCAGAATCAAGTATGTGAGACTGAGAAGAGAGACATGATAAAAGGGCGTGGGAAAGTTATTTAGAACATACACAAACACAGTAGATGTACACAGATTTGGAGATATACACACTGGTATATACACACAGATACATGCACACAAAAGCATGGACATAAACATACACACATAGACATAGACACATAGTAAAAGGTACAAACATGGAAACACATGTACTTGCATACATAGTACAGACACATATAGGAACACATACAGATAGCTGTAAACACAGACATATGGAAACAGCCTCACATTCCTCATACCTCACATAGAGACACAGACATAGACACAAGAACGGACTAAGACTGATGCAGAGGCAGGTATCTACACACATGCACATACATACACATACACTTGAACACACCCACATTGTGTTTTCAAGCAAATCGTCATTGAGCTTTGAGTGTTTGTCTTTCATTAGTGAGAACAATTATCAAGACTATCGTTAGACTATATCACTTGCGTTATCAACTCCAGTATCTCTGATCTCATACTTCTTGAGTACATCAGGAGCTCATTACCGTTCTGGAAACTGGGTTTGCCATCAGTATACACACAAAAGTCTACAGGTTGTGGTTGACAGTGGTGGGAGTTAGAAGGCGGGCTTGTGCTTCCTGAGCTATAAAAGGAAAGAGTATATAGCAGCTGAGGTAGAAAAATTCATTACTTAGCTTCTGCACCACTAAGGTCTTGTCACAGTACAATGTAAACTAAACCCACGTCACTGATGATTTAAAATGAAGGCAAGTGGTTGGGATTTTATAGCAAAAAACCAGGTGCAACCATCAGAAGTTTGTGGATTTGCTCCAGATTCATTCTTATTGCGAACATCTGCTGGTTTAGGCGACTTGATTATTTATGAGCTTTTCTTCAAATCTGAGGACTGTGAGCCCACGAGGCTCAAGCATTGTGTTTAGAATCTGAATTTTCTCCAACACATTCTTGTTTTTGCACGAGCGCTCTTGGCACTGCTCAGGGAAGTTAGGGAACCTTTGAGATTCAGCTGGCAGATGTGTCTAGAGGGTGAGCCTGTGAGGGCCACGGCAAGCTTCCCCCTTCAGCTCTCAGCCTCCCCGTGGGACATTATAATGTGACCAGTAGCTCCTGCTGTGCCTTTTCAGACTCGATGGACTGAAAGTATCTGAAACTGTAGTAAAATACTTCCTCCATGATGCCGCTTTTGTCATAGTCATGAGAGAAAACATCATGCCTTTTCATAGGCTGGATTTGTTGCACTTGACCCCTCACTGTCAATCACTATGTGGAAGAAGCAAGAGAAGCTCCACTGAAACCTCTGAGTTGCCAAAAGAGTTATATATGTATATGTATATATACATATATATTATATATACAATATATATATAATAATATATATATTGTATATATAATATAGATAATATATAATATATAATATATTATAATATATTATAATATATAATAATATATATAATATATAATTATATATATCATATATATAATTATATATATAATTATTTAATATATATTTATATATATAGATATATATAAATATATATATATATAATTATATATATATTATATATATATAATATATATAATAATATATATATAATTTTTTTTCTTGTTCTTGTCACATAGCAGATAGCACAGCATCATGGCCACCAGGGCTATCAGAGAGATTTGTTGACAGTATCACAATTTCTTTCTCTATGTACCGTTAGCCAGCTGTGAGAATCTCAAAGTACTCAGTTGATTGGTCAGTTTGGGTTTAATAGAAACCTCATCCAGAACACAGAGTACAAATCCTCTCCACCATAAGAACCAAGACATATAGAAATGAAACAGCTATTTCCTCAGCTGACTAGGAAGGGAAATGCTACCATTTTTATTCTGCACTTAAGGTTCCTAACGTTAGTCATTGGTTCAAATACAATGACTCACCCTGGAGGACCAAGTCACAACTTATCATCTCTAAGCTCGTGCCTTACTTTCACACCTAGAAGACCACAGATTGACAAAGTTAGCATATGTCTTGGTTGTTTACTACTGATAACTTTTCTTCTTAAGTTGAGACCACTAGCCCAAGAAGTTATTTTGCAGTACTTTTAAATCATAAACTAGTCTGTATATTTTTGACTGGCAGTGTTGTCCAAGGGGCTATGGGAGAGGAAGACAGTTATGTGAACAGTGGAGGACTAAAGGACTATCCTCTGTAGCACAGGCTGCTCAATTCTTGGTCTATTCGTCTGAAGCATTTGTCTTCGACTTTCTGCTTCAAATGGAGCTTGCTATGATGTAAAGGATGCTGACTGGTTCTTCTTGTACTTCTTATTAACAATGTGGTTTATTTTCTAGGACCACTGTGAAGTAAAGCATCAGGTCTTAGAATCCAAACAGGAAGTGCCATATGATCTATGGAAGAATGGGGTTATTAGCTAAAGCAACATAAAACCTTAGTAACATTTTCTTCAGTTACAATAGAAAACACCTCTGAGATGTCTCTTGGGGTGTGGAAATAAGGAAAAAAAAACTACAGAAAGATCTGTTTGACTATGAAACTGATTTCATGTACCTCATGATTTAACATTATTATTTCATTGTTATCCAGAGTTGGTTCTGTAGTCTTAGGACAGTACTGGGATTGTTTTTCAGCCCTTGGATTAAAATAAAGCCCTATGGTAAATAAGTGGAGAGATTTTGAAATAAAACCACACACAGGACAATATGCCCTATGGCTAATTTAAAATAAGGCAGAATTAGTGAAAAAAAGGTGTGTGTGTGTGTGTGTGTGTGTGTGTATACATATATATGTATGTATATATATTTAGCTTTTCATTTTACTATTATCTTCAATATTTTCTTACTAGTATTTTCTTTATCTGAACTATGAGACCAAGACTTTCAAACAATTCTGCTGCAGTTCTAAAAAATAAAAGCCCTTTGATTTTTTTATCGACTCTTTTACTTTATAGTAGTAATGCAGAGCTGAGCATAATTTGGACAGTTCAGAAGAAGAAGAAAGTAATACATTTTTATTAGCACTGTCTTGGGCTTTCTCATTTCCTATTGTATCTACATTTAGATTTTAAAATATTAACTTCATTCCGTATTCAAATTTCCAGTCGTTGATGATGGAATCCTCATTTTTATGCATTATATTTGCATACTGAAAGTCAGTTTTAAAACCACACCTTAGGATGAAAGAAATGGAAATTAATAGATTAAAAGGGCAATCAAAAGCAAAGATCTAGAAACGTGTACAAGAGAACTCTTTCCACTAGTCCCATTTGCTGCTTTTATTCGTTGCTTTAATAAACTTGTTGGGTGCCTAAAGAACCACTGAGCATTCATGAGTAAACAAAACATTCTACTTGCTTTCAAAAAGAACAAACAGCTATACTAAAAGGCTGTCACAGAGATCATTTCAGTAGAAATGTGATTAGTATTGTGGTAAATGCAAAGGGGGTAACTTGCTCTTTAAACAGTGCCCCTTCTATTATCCAAAGCTCTTATAAGTTTTTAACTTTTTCAAAAATAACAGAACACATGAGTAATGCTTTGAAGATATGCTTGCCCCTGCTCAGAATATGCCAATGGCTTTCTGACTCAGGCAGAGAAAGCTTTATTTTGATTTCTTTCTGTAGAGTATATGAATGCTCTATAACTTAGTGGCTTAAAGTGACAACCTGTCATCTCTAATGGTTGGTTCTGAGATTACCTGGGTTCAGAATGCAGTTTTTATTTCAGGTGGCTGAAGTCATATGATTTTAGAGCTAGATTAATTTAAGTTTTGATGGACTGAAGAAATGGGGCATACACAGTGGTTTCTTCCTTCACACAACTAATCCTTTTGTAGCTGTGATCAACTGGAGCGTCTCTGAGCGGGTTGCTTTCCAAAGAACATCTGCTTCCTCAGGGTGTGATAATCTCAGGTAGATTTCTTAGTCTTGGCTACCTTCCCTTTGAGCAAGCACTCAGAGACATATATTTAATACTTATAACTGAATAATGAATTGCTCTGGATGGATATATGGAGTTACTCTAGGATAGATGAAGAAGGTTTTATGAAAAAGTGACTGCTGTGATTTTCATTTGCCAGATGATGAAGGATGTTGGACATTTCTTTATGTGATTCACAGTTAATAGATATGCTTCGGTTGAGAATTCCCTCTTTAGCTCTGTACCCTATTTCTTTTTTTCAGTAGATATTTTTATTTACATTTCAAAGTTATCCACTTTCTGGTTTTGTTCCCCTCAACAGAAACCTCCCATTCCATTACCTGTCACCCTGCTTCTATGAAAGTGTTCTACTACCCATCCACTCACTCCTGCCTCCCCGCCCTCAAATTCCCCTATGTGGGGCAAGCCTTCACAGCACCAAGGTCCTCCAATTGATGCCTGACAAGGTCATCCTCTGCTACATGTGCTGTTGGAGCCACGGGTCCCTCGATGTATACTCCTTGTTTGATGGCTTAGTCCCTGGGAGCTCTGGGGGGTCTGGTTGGTTGATATTGTTGTTCTTCCTATGGAGTTGCAAACCCTTTCATCTACTTTAGCCCTTTTTCTTAACTCCTCCACTGGGGACCCTGTGCTCAGTCCAACGGTTGGCTGAGAGCATCCACCTCTGTATTTGCCAGGCTCTGGCAGAGCCTCTCAGGAGACAACTATATCAGGCTTCTGTCAGTAAGCACTTCTTGGCAACCAAAACAGTTTCTGGGTTTGATAACTCTATATGGGATGGATCCCCAGGTGGGGCAGTCTCTGGATGGCCTTTCTTTCAGTCTCTGCTCTACACTTTGTCTTCATATTTACTCCTGTGGGTATTTTGTTCCCCTTTCTAAGAAGGTCCTAAGCACCCACACTTTGGTCTTTCTTCTTCTTGAGCTTCATGTGATCTGTGAATTTTATCTTGGGTATTCCAAGCTCTTGGGCTAGTATTCACTTATCAGTGAGTGCATACTGTGTGTGTTCTTTTGTGATTGGGTTACCTCATTCAGGATGATATTTTGTAGTTCCATTCATTTGCCTAAGAAATTCACGAATTCATTGTTTTTAATAGTTGAGTAGTACTCCATTGTGTAAATGTATCACATTTTCTGTATCCATATGTCTGTTGAGGGACATCTGGGTTCTTTCCAGCTTCTGACCATAAATAGGCTGAGAAAGAAATTAGGGAAACAACACCCTTCACAATAGTCACAAATATTATAAAATACCTTGGTGTGACTCTAACCAAGCAAATGAAAGATCTGTATTGCAAGAACTTCCTGTCTCTGAAGAAGAAATCAAGGAAGATTTCAGAAGATGGAAAGACCTCCCATGCTCACAGATTGGCAGGATTAATATAATAAAAATAACCATCCTGCCAAAAGCAACCTACAGATTCAATGCAATCCCCATCAAAATTCCAACTCAATTCTTCATAGAGTTAGAAAGATCAATTTGCAAATTCATTTGGCTTAACAAAAATCCAGCACAGCAAAAACTATTCTTAACAATAAAAGAACTTCTGGGGAAATTCCCAAGATGGTGTATTGGATTCCCCCAAGCTGTATAACAGAGCGATAGTGATAAAAACTGTACAGTATTGGTACAGGGACAGGCAGGAAGATCAATGGAATAGAATTGAAGACTAAGAAATGAACCCACACACCTATGGGCACTTGATATGAAACAAAGGAGCTAAAATACAGTGGAAAGAAGACAGCATTTTCAACAAATGCTGCTGGTTCAACTGGTGGTCCGCATGTGGAAGAATACAAGTTGATCCATTCTCATCTCCTTGTACAAAGCTCAAGTCCAAGTTGATCAAGGACCTCCACACAAAACCAGACACACTGAAATTTATAGAGGAGAAAGTGTGGAAGAACCTCGAACACATAGACATAGGATAAAATTTCCTGAACAGAACACCAATGGTTTATGCCCTAAGATCAAGAATTGACAAATGGGACCTCATAAAATTGCAAAACTTCTGTAAGGCAAGGACACTGTCCATAGGACAAAACAGCCACCAACAAATTGGGAAGAGATCTTTAACAATCCTTCATCTGATAGAGGGCTAATAGTCAATATATACAAAGAACTCAAGAAATTAGATCCCGGAGAATCATGTAAACCTATTAAAAGTGGGGTACAGAGCTAAGCAAAGACTTTTCAACTGAGGAATATCGAATGGACTAGAAGCACCTAGAGAAATGTTCAACATCCTTAGTCATCAGGGAAATTCAAATCATAACATCTCTGAGATTCCACCTCACTCCAATCAGAATGGCTCAGATCAAAAACTCAGGTGACAGCAGATGCTGAGCAGGATATGGAGAAAGAGGAGCTCTCCTCCATTGTTGGTGGGATTGCATGCTGTTACAACCCCTCTGGAAATCAGTCTGGCAGTTCCTCAGAAAATTGGACATAGTATTATTTGAGGACCCAGCTATACCACTCCTGGCCATATACCCAAAAGATTCTCCAACATATAACAAGGACACATGCTCTACTATGTTCATAGCAGCCTTATTTATAATAGCCAGAAGATGGAAAGAACACAGATGTATCCTATTTCTTAATTAGGTTATTTGTTGAGTTAATGTCTAATTTCTTGAAATTTTCATATATTTTGAATATTAGCCTTCTGTTGTGTGTGGGAAAGATCTTTTCCCTGTAAGCTGTTGTTTTATCCTATTGATGGTGTCCTTATCCTTACAGAAGGTTTTTAGTTTCATGAGGTCCTATTTATTTATTGTCGATTAGATTATAGTACCTGAGCTGTTGATATTCTGTTTAGGATGTTTGATTCTGTGCCTCTGCATTCAAGGCTATTCCCAACATTTTCTTTTATTACATTTAGTAATATCTGGTTTTATGTTAAAGTCTTTGATCCACTTGAACTTGCATTTGGTACAGGATTATAAATACGGATCTATTTGCATATTTTTAATGCAGGCACCCAGCTTGTTGAAGATGCCTTTTTTTTTTATCCTAATTTTGGCTTCTTTGTCAAAAATCAGGTGTCTATAGGTGTGTGGGTTTATTTTTGGGTCTTAAAAAAATGCAGTGTCTTTTTTGAGACTCCCCAATCCTACTACTGGAAGTTAGCTGATTGTGCCCAACATCTTAATGTTTAGGAGTATTCCATTTATCTGTGCCTTGCATTGTATTTAAATGTGTGTGTGCGTGTGTGTGTGTGTGTGTGTGTGTGTGTGTGTGTGTGTGTTTATTTGTGTGTATGTGTGCATCTGTGTGTATATTCACACATCTCCTGATTGTAAAATTGACTAATTGGCTGTATATTTTGAATACACTGATTTCTACTGTATCAGGAATTTCACAAACCTTTACTGATTTCTTTCAAGGTCACATGCATTTTACACTGCTGATAAAAGCCCTCTAAGAGTTAATGGATTTAGAGGCACTGGCAAGGTCTTCTTGATTAGTTTTAATTACCACTCTGGGCTTCCTTCTCTTTTATTATACTCTCTCACACAAATGCATCCGTGGCCTCTGGGGGAGGGCTGACATTGAGTGCAGGCAGTCATCCTCTCCTCTTTCATCATAGGCCTGCCCATTGCAAAGTTCTGTGACTTGCTGCATTGACTCTGGTGAATGGGAAAGCAGATAAAAAGAAACGTTTATGCTTATGTGTCCTTAAGAGATACCAGAAGAAATGCAGACAGGATTCTTCGGTTTTAAACTTCTCTTCTTCAAATTAAACATATATCATGCAATATGTTTAACTGTCTTAGACATAATGAGGTCACATAAAGATCTATGCAAAATTCATGGTGTACTATCTTACATATTATATGAATTATATATTATATATATATTATAGCTCTTACAATGAATTTCTAACAGTCTGAAAATGCTTCCTCGATTGTGTGCGTGTGTGCCTCTGGGCGCATGCAGAATTCAGGGGACATCTTGCAGGAGCTGGTCCTCTCCTTTTTCCATCTGGTTTCTGGGGATCAAATCAGGTCTTCAGACTTGGCAATAAGCAAATTTACTTGCTAGGACATCCTGATGGCCAACATTCAATTTTAATTAAGAAAAACTGTCCTTGTGACTTTACAAGATGAGAATTAATTTAGTTGAAATTCTGTTTGTAATCAAAGCTGTTTTCAATCTAAACCTAACTACAAGACTAATTTTCTTTCTTTGGGAAAAAGAAAGTAGATGGTACCTGGTTAAATAAAGATACACCCTAACTCTGTCAGTGGCCAGTCAAATAGTAACCTGTGATCCAGTGTTATCCAATGAAATATGGAGTTAGGTGCATTAGAGGATTTTGGAAATATTTGGTTTGGCCTTAATGCACAGAAAAGTATCTTTCTATTTACTTAAAACATGTGCAAAAGGATATAAATTTATTGGCAGCCATTTGCAATCTTAATTTGCCACTGGTTCCAATAACCTTAAATTCTAATCTATATTTGGCTTCGATCTTTATAGTGAATTACTGTTTCTTTTTTCAACTGTTGAGCAAGTCCAATCTGCTTGTATACATTAAAGTAGTCATACTCATGCTCACAATTATAATTATACCTGTGTAGTAAAGAAACCATGAGTATTATGGAAACATAACTAACCGTGATGACAGATTTCATTATTGATGTCAGAGTACCCTTTGAGAGAGTATATTTAAATCAAGACTTAGAATGAAACCCTGCTAGGTGAAGAGTTAAAGGGAGAGCATTCCCTGCAAAGACCTCAATGTAGGAAATCGATTGCCATGTTTAGAACCTTAATACATCATTCAGGGTAGATTCAGGGTTACAGGAACTTGGGTGTGAAATGAGCTGAAATGTAGGCAGTGGCTAGTTACTGAAGGATATTTACAGCATACATAATATTGGAAGGATCGATAAAATTATCTTAAGATTGTGAATGCTTACTAGCATGTTTTTCCTTTATGTCATCCTTGCATTTTTGTAATAACAGAAAGGGACAAATTTGACAGGTGGGTAAGTGAGCAAGGATGGAGTGGTATGTCCTGATATATCTCACTATTCATTTTTTCTCTGTAATACAGTGTTCATGTATTTGACTTCAGTGTTTTCTTTCTTTTAAACCCAATTTAATGAATTCACTTTTGAAAAATGAGAGGAAATTTTAAATGGTCCATCTTATCTTCTCCCAAATCAAATGTTTTGAGAGAGTTTTTTTTTTTGAGTTGATTTGAAAAATCTATGAGGTCATTGTTTTTAATCACTCCATTGTGTATATGTACTACATTTTCTGTATCCATTCCTCTGTTGAGAGACATCTGGGTTGTTTCTAGCTTCTAGCTATTATAAATAAGGCTGTTGTGAACATAGTGGAGCATGTGCCCTTGTTATATGATGGAGCATCTTTTGGGTATATGCCCAGGAGTGGTATAGCTGGGTCCTCTAGTAGAAATATTTCTAATTTTCTCAGGAACCACCAGACTGATTTCCAAAGTGGTTTTACTACCTTGCAGTCAATGTAGGACTGTTCCTCTTTCTCTACATACTCCCCAACATCTGCTGTCACCTGAGTTTTTGATCTTAGCCATTCTGACTGGTGTGAGGTGGGAATCTCAGGGTCGTTTTGATTTGCATTTCAAGTAAGTATGTTGAACCAACCAAGGAGTGTACCTGGGGTGATCCATGGTTCCAGATACAGAAGTAGCAGAGGATGACTTTGCCTAATAGCAATGGGAGGGGACGTCCTTGATCCCAGGGTAGGTTTGATGCCCCAGAGTAGGGGGATGCAGGATCCCTGGGGTGGGATAGTATGGCTGGGTGGGGAAGCACTCTTATACAGTAAAGGGGAGGGGGAGGGCAGATTTGGGATAGGGGTTTGGTGGAGGGGTATTTGGAAAGTGAGATATCATGGGATGGGGGCTTGGGGAGGGGATAACAGGGAAGTGGGATATCATTTGAGATATAAACAAATGGAATGAATAATAATAATAATAATAATAATAATAATAATAATAAAGAGAAAAGTTTTACTTGAGCCATAGAGTTGTTACATTTTACAATCAACAATGGGTAAAATTAAGGTTGTACCTAATTGATATACTATAGACATATGACTAGTGAGGGATTTCCCAGGACAGCATAGTGAGTCTGATTCTTAGAGTTTTTATGCCTGTAATAGTGCTATTAGTTCTCTCTTAGACCTAGGAGAGGTAAATAAATGTTCCTCCAACAGTGATGGGAATATAACAAATTATTTACTAGAAACAGAAAAAGATGTAAAAAAAAAAGAATGACCGGTTTTTGTTTTTTTTTTTGTATGCAGTGGTTATTATGGATCTAAATTATGAGATCTTCTAAAATGATACTCTAGTATTCAATACAGCAATTGGAATGGAAAGTTTGTGTGTGCTGCATGAGAGAAACCAGTCAGATGACTCAAGGAGGCAACACTCAAAATTAAGGGTCAAATTGACTATAAATTAAAATGAAAGATCTGGATTATGGGAACAAGTATATTTCCCAAAAGACGTTTAAAAACGGGCTAAGAATTATCAAGAGCTTTACATTTACTGGAAGAAATAGGTATGGAGAAACAGAGACAACTCCATAAGAGTAATCAAGAATAGTCGTAGTATTTTACCAACTTATTTATTAACAAATCAAACAAACTCTTTGATATGTGTGTGTAATAGCAAAAATACAATTATAATCACAACTGCAAATCTTAAAAACATCACTACTGCTATAGTTTACTTTTGTTAAACACACTGTGAGCCACATTCTCTTACAACGGAAGTGTGTGGCAGGATAGTTAGACCTGACACTCAGACGCTTAGCACGCAGGAGAGAGAGGAACGAATACATAGTCTATTTCCCTTTAAGCAATGCTCTGGATTCTTTTCATAACAAACTCACATATTTCAGCTATGGTGTGTGGTATCTATTTGTATTATTACAGAGCAGAGTAAAAACAAACAATAATTTTGAGAATCTAATTATATACAGAATGCATTAACATTACAAATCAGAGATTTTTATTCTACAAACTTCAAACCCTGAGTTAATCTGGGAAGAACAATGTTTTGAGTGGAAGGTCCTGTGGTGCTGAAAAAAACTGATATTTGAAATAAATGGCATAGCTAGATAGGATTCATTCATTACAAACTGACATGTGACCTATGGACCAAAGAACTAAAAGGAATTGCTCAATGATAATTGAGTTGTGAAACAGTAATGGTGATTGCACATGTATGAAAGAGAGAACATGAGAAAAACATGCATTTTTTTTAAATATAGTGATGACAATCCAAACCTGTTCATTAGGTATTAATAGAAAAGCGTTCCTAGTTTAATATCTCTTGAACAGGATCAGTTAAATTCACTCATAAAAGGAACTCAAGGGAAGTAAAGTGGAATTAGTTATAAAAAATGGAAGATACATGAAAGAAACCCACTGAATAAATGCTGGCACCTGACCCAGGGACTACACTGTCTCTCATTTAGCACGTTTTATTTTCCTTGAACTCCCTTCCCATTCCACCAAACTGAGGTTTGGAAATTTTAATTGCTGATGAAGATAATAATAGGATAGTATCCTGGGTTTCCTGAACCTGTTTCTAGCAAAGTGTAAAATTCCAATTTGGTCTACTCTGTTAGAATCTGTGAAAACTAAAAATAGCCAATATGACAGGAAAGATAATCGCATTTTTCTTTCACATTTGCACATTGCTGCAAGAGTCAAAATAATTTTCATGTATTTCCTTGTTAAGCAAATATGTTTTAAAACATTATTACTGAGTTATATAGCAATAACATACAACCAATTATGCTTAGAAAAGAAGGCTCGGTGTGGCAGAAGACTCAGTCTAGAAGAAGTTTCCAAATTATTCTTAGCTGTAGTTCTGTGACATTATAAGACATCTAATTATTCCCTAAATTATTAAAGTATCCTAAATATAGGAGAAGCTATATCCAGAAGGCACTGAAGAACAAAACATTGGGGGGAGTTTTAAAAAAACTTTAGAAAAATGAATATCATATTTATTCACATTTATTCATCATTTGGTAGTCATAAAGGATTGAAAATCCATTAGTAGTTTATTGGGGACACAGAGACTTAGGTGAACCTTGAGTTGTAAACATAGAGTTTTATGTTTATAATATATTCCTGTTCATTAAAACTATGAAATTTAACCCTAGATCACACGATTGTTCTTCTACAAAGGCAGACTAACTACAAATTTTCTAAAAATTTAGCAAAACCAAAACAATATGGAATCTCCTTTAGCTCAAATTTAGTCAAATCATTTTAATAATTAGATCAAGTAGTACAAATAATAAAGAATTATATTTATGTAGCATGTTATTCTACATTGCTTACTTCTGTAATTTTAATGGTATCATAAGTGACAGTTGAGAAAAAGAGCTAATTTGGGACTCAAAATGGGGCTAAATTAGAATGTTTGCCTAGCAAGCCTTCATACTTAATTTCAAGTCATAGTGGCACATAATGCAGTAGTGGTAGAGAATGCTTTGTCTTGAGGCAAAAGCCTCTATCTACTATAAGCACTTAGGGAGTAGAGGCAGGGGTTCAAAAGTTCAAGACCATCCTTGGCAGTTACCTGAGACACCATGTAAAAAATAAACCAAG
Organism: Tokudaia tokunoshimensis; assembly: GCA_036184795.1. NCBI lineage: Eukaryota > Metazoa > Chordata > Mammalia > Rodentia > Muridae > Tokudaia > Tokudaia tokunoshimensis. The sequence goes on along the minus strand of BTHU01000006.1, from coordinate 65,268,677 downwards.
ACAAAACCAACAACAAAACCAATCAACTAACCAAAATCAGCAACAAAAATGCATTAATGTATTTATAACAGAAAAAGAAAAGACCAAAGAAATACCCAGCTCCTTGCCATTGCTGATTTCACATTGCTAATCCTTAGATACTGATCTACATCTCACCTTCATTTCTTACCTTTTTGCACTAATTCCTTGGGATGGAGCTTGTCTTTTCTTTAAACACAAGATCCAGAGGATAAGTGCCTGATTGCCTGCATGATCAGGATCGGCCTTCCCTTAGTGGATAATTCTTACCTTTTGAGATCACTAGTTATAATGTGATATACTTCATGATACCTCTGTAAATAACATGTATTAAATGTGTAAAAATCTACATCTGAAAATAAGCTAGATTTCATTGAATTTTTGTTTTACATTGCCTAGGAACTACGCATTCCTGATTTTGTTAAATTTTGTTAAATAAACATATGTATGTTTATGTGTATATGTCATTCACGGGACAAGCTGTGGGAGTCAGTTCTTCTGTTGTATGATATGGGTCCCAGGGTCAGACTCAGATCATTAGGCATGGTGGCAAATGCTTTTATCCATTGAGGCATTTTGTCAGCCTTCACTAAATTTTATCTTATGTTTTCCTATATGTCTGATTATGAGATAATTTTAAGACAGTTCAGCTGATTATTAGAGCCAATATAAACTTTGAGAAGGTGAAGTTCTGTGCGAGTGAGATGTGAGCAAACAAATGAGAAATGTGAAAGGTTTAAAGAAAGAGAAAGATGCTAAGAGTTTGTTCAGAAGAAATTATTCTCTCTAGGAAAATGGTCTTTAAGTAAATTCACTTTGGAGTAAATGTACTATGTGTGGAGCTGTGACTATCTGATCTTTCTTGCCTCTGTGTTGATCTTGAGCTAAAGCTATGTTTTAGTTAGGCTTTCTAACTCTGATTAAAAACTCTTTGGCCAAAATCAACTTGGAAAGGAAAAAATTTATTTCCTCTCTCAACTCTCAGCTCAAACTTCACCACTCTGGGGTCATCAGGGCAGGAACTCAGAATGGAATCTGAAAGGCTTGAATTGAAGCAGAAACTTTGGAGAAATGCTGCTTAGTATCTTGCTCATCCTGGCTCATTCCGTCTGTTTTCTTATATTCTTAGGACCAACTGCTGAGGGATGGGGATGCCTACAAGTGGGATGACCCTCCTACAATAAGTCATTAATTAAGAAAATGAGTGACAGATTTGCCTGAAAGACAGTTTTACAAAAGCATTTTTTTTTCTAATTAAAAGGCCTTTTACTCAAATGACTGTGGCTCAGGCCAAGATGACAAAAATCAACCAAGATATGTCCAAATCTCTCATCAATGAAATCTACAGTAAGCACTCCTGTAGAGAAATTTTAATCCAGCAATAAGGCAGCTTGGACAAGGGACCACATTCAAAGATATGATCCAGCAAGAATACAGATCTGCCTGAAATACAGACACAACTTTAATATACAATTTTAATCCTTAACAATGAAGATAAGGTTGGTTTGTAAGAAAAAGGATCAAGTTTGAAAGTGACATCTAGTTGAGGCACTGAAAAAGTGATGAATCGGAGAAAGATCTGACAAAAATGAATCAAAGATAGGATACCTCCAACTCTGATAAGAGACAGGAAAGAAAGGGTACTTGATAGTAGTGGAGGGAGGGAAGGAGGAGAGAGAGAGAGAGAGAGAGAGAGAGAGAGAGAGAGAGAGAGAGAGAGAGAGAGAGAGACTTAGTTGAGTTCCATTTTGTCAGTGTCGAGTCAGTGCAGTGGAATTGAACGTAGTTTGAATGGTTGGTAGCAGTTTAGAAGCAGTTTTTAAGTTTTTATCAGGACACTTTTAGTAAGACAGGTTACAAAGAGAACAAGAGAGACACAGTTGAAGACAGAATGAGCCAGAGAATTATTAGAAGGAGCCAGAAGATTAGAATAGAGTTAGCTTGAGGTCCAGGATAACACTTTAGTGAGAAGCTAAGAGAAGCCAGATTAAATCAGTTAACTTGGAAAGGAGTTTGAACCAGGACAGCTTAGTTGAACCAGCCTGTCAGAGTTCAAAAAGAGCTAAAAAGGGTGAGTTTATTCAGCAGTAAGCCTCCAAGAGACAATTACATCTGTTGAATAAAAGATACTTTTACACACTCCATTCAACACCATACATTTCATGGTTTGAGGATGGAATGTAGTGAAAAGCATACCTGGCTTGCATGGAGAACTGAGTTTAATTGCCAGCATAGAAAAACCAGAACAGAGTGTTGTATGCCTGTAAACCCATCACAGGGGAGAAAAGGCGGAATGTTTCTGGCTACATTTGTGGTCAGTTTGTGGTCAGGCTGTGGAGATAGATGAAAAACAAACAAATAAACAACAACAATAAAACAAGAGCCCAAAACAAGACATGGGAAAGTAAAACATAGGAATACACAGAAAAGTGACAGCAGGCATAAGACCTAGCTCAAACTACACAAAATCCTAGCGTGGAGTAGGGGAGGTTGGTAAAATGTCCCACCACTAACTGAGTCACTATTGGGAATTAGTACTACCTCAAAAGGGAGAATCAGTTGTCTTTAATAACATGATCCAGGATAGGTTCACCCTACTTCAGGATAGATCACCAACCCACGAGTAGGAGGGTAACATAATGGGACTCGGTAAGGAAAAATAAGAAAACTCAAAATAGTCGGGTAAGGAGTTAAATGTGGGGAGGATAGATATGGGAGGAGTTCAGAGAGTGGAGACAAAGGGAGATTATAAATAAAATATAATGTATGAAACTATTGAGAATTACTTCAACAATTTTTAAAACCCCTCAATAAACCTAGTCATTTTATTTCTTCAAAACACTCACTACCTTCATCACTGTCCTGCAGTTCACTGAAAATATTGATCTGCTAACATATTGCATACTATAGATCTTTACTTTTGGGGAGGGGGGGTTGGTCTGTTTTCTATCTGTACTCATTGAATTGTTGGTTCCCATCAGGACAGGAATCTGTAGTCCTTAGAACATTGTGTGTTTTAAAATATTCACTTGCCATTTATTAAGCAAACTAGGTAGAATAATGAAACTCTAGTGCTCTACGGAAATGGCAAGCAGCCATTGTGAGCAGTGAGGCAGAAAACTTCTTTCAAATTGTAGAGGGAGAAAGAGTAAAGTTGGAAGCAACAATTCTTCTGGAAGTTTTAGGTATTTATGTAGTTTCTCAGAATTTTACACATTTTGGAACACATGAATCAAAGTAATTTTTGTTATAAAAATGTTTTCAGTATCTCTAAAGGTTCCACTTCTAATTCTACAAACTGAATATACCTTCTTGGGAAAAGTAGCCTTCTAAGATTTCTTCCAGCAACACCATAGGGAACAGACTAATTCTTTACCTAAAAAATTGAGAAAAATGAAAATATATTTACCCATAAAAGATAAAATGACATTTATGGCATAGAATTTTGTAACACAGATCAATAACACTTAAAATTTGGTGAATCAGTGAGATAAACCTGAATGTCCCACATTATAGTCTTAAATGTTTCTGGACCTCAGTGTAGAGGTAGGCAGCCTGAGTCAGTGCCATGGTTCTCCTGAAGGCACTGATCTAGAGATAAAACTCAAGGCATCTAGAACTAACAGAACTGGGCATTGAAGAGAAGAAGGCTGATCCAAGAGGGCTGTGAAGTTGTTTACCCTCATATGTTCAGCAGTGTTGGACCAATATATGTAAAAGAGAAATCTCAAGATTTGTATAAGAACTACTAGAAGAATTAGAGAAGAAATGCTTAGCACACATTAGCTAGGAGGAAAAATATGTTTCACCCAGTGAGTGGGCCTATTAGGAGATATGGCCTTGTTGGAGGAAGTATGTCACTTTGGGGTTGGGCTTTGAGACTCTTTTTCTATATGCCCGGAAGAGAGATTCCTCTTGGCTGTATGCAGATCAAGATGCAGTACTCTCAGCTCATTCTTTCACACCATATTTGCCTGTATCCTGCCATGCTTCCTGCCACAATAATAATTAACTGAAATTCTGAACCTGTAAGCCAGCCCCAATTAATTTTTTGTGTGTTTTAAGAGTTGTATTGGCCATGATGTCTCTTCACAGCAACAGAGACCCAAACTAAGACAAGCAGCAGTTTCTATCAACCTAACTGGAAAACTCACAGTGCATAGAGTATTGAGTGGAAAATTCTGAAAGAATGATACCGTGGCAGCAGGATGTAGAGTTAGGGGTTTGTCTTTTCTGTTTTCCACATCAAAATTAAAAGTAATCTCAATAGCATTGCAGTGCCGCAGGACAAATTTCCCAAGTATTCACACAGATACAAACATATCCAGTATGTAACAAAGTATATGTGGCAGGGTTACCCCGCATACTAATATCATGAAAAGACCTTCTAGAAATAGATGTCTTCAAGATGATCTGAGATCTTATTGAGATGACAGTGAAAACAGACCTAACATTAATATATAGTTTTAGCCAATATATTAAGACAGTTAAGTTAAAACTTTAAGATACTATAAAGAAGAGATAACTTGAATCTTTAAAAATAAGAACAAACGTCTGCAGTTCAAAGTGTAAAATTTTAAAAGAATGCAAGTTATAGAAGAAAAAAATCAGTGATGAAATCCAACATCAATTGTCCATTAAAAATGGAACAAATGAGGAAATTGTTGGATAAGTGCTTGGGACCACAATTATGTGTAGCTAGCCTGATTGAAGGAGAGGGAGAGAAGCCATAAAATTTGAATAAGTAATGACAGAAAAAAAATCAAAGTTTCTGAAAGTTCAAAGAAGTGGAGGAAATCTCAACCACAGAAATTTTAAAGAGGCCTACTTCAATGTGTAACTATCAAATTCTTAGGATCAGAGGTCAAGGTGAAATGTTCAAGACAAGAAGAAAAATAACCCATTAAATAAAAGACAAGAAGTTCAGACAAGATAGAAGTCAACAAACTTTGGAATAATAATATAACAAAGCTGTCATTGCAGAGTTCTGGATCTGGAAAAACACTTTTCCAGGTGGGGATGAAATGCCGCCTTTGTAGACAAAGAACATCTGTAATAATTCATTATCAATAAACTCATTTGTAAATAATATTAAAATAATACATCAAAAAGGAGAATAAATGGCACAAAAGAGAAACACAACACACTAGATAATGAAATGAAGAATTCAGGCAAAAAAAAAAAACCATGACAAACTTAAATATATGTTTTTATTTTCTATACCTCTGTAAGCTCAGTTTCTTAAACAACAGCAAAATGATAGGGGTAATGACATTCATTAAAGTCATGCATGTAGGACAGAACACAGACTTGGAAATGATACTACAGAAATACTATGTAATGCTTCACATGATATGTCTGATGCTACAAGAAGGTAACTGTGGCCATTTAAATATACTTGCTAGTACAGCCAGGAAAGAAGGAAATTGTCTAGAAGAGAAAGTAAGGTTAAAGGTTTCTGCTTTCAGCAAAGACATGACTATATTGAATATCAGATAACCTAACTACCAACAACGATATTCAGATTAATAAATTCAGCAAAGTTTGTCACAGATCAGAAAACTAAACCTTGTTTAAAAAAATGTTAAAATTTGCTACAAATTGACTATGTATTTAATATAATTCCAGTGAGCATCCCATCCAATGTTTTGGTAGAAGTAATTAGATTCTCAAACTCACATGGAGACAAAAACCAAAGAACCTGGCAAAGATCAAACAAGTATGACTTGTTCTTGAATAAAAAGATATAAATAATATATAAAAACAAATCTAGCATGTTCAAGGTTGGTACAAGCCTGTGTTTTGTTTTTGTCTTTTAGTTTTCTTATTCTAAATCCGCTATCAATTTTCTATAATTGTCTTTTCAATGTTCTTCAGTAGAGACTGTTCAAACTCTGTCCAGAAAATATAGACACAATGCGTTGGAGAAACAGTCAATTTATGGATGGCATCTTGGCTGATATTGTCAGGGGCTAATAAATGAACAACAATTATTGACATTATTAATTCTCTCCTTAGTAAGTTTGTCTTACATTTTAGTGATTTCTATCATCATTTTTATTATATGTTTTCTTCTTTGTGGGATTTAACTTCTACATGCTACTGAAAATTCTGATTGTCAAGTGGGACAGGTAGGGTCTTCTATCCGCCAAAATTCATTTTATCAGCAAAGACACACATTTAGCGCTTATTCTCTGAGATCTAATCATATCTTTGTCATTGTCTTATGTTGTGAATTTTTGAAAAGGATAATAAATAATGGCTATGATGTAGTGATTTAAAGGTTATTGCATACAAATGCATTTTAAAATACCACATAAGAACAGACAATTCTGGGATAAAACCTGGTTCCAAATTTAGTATAGCTCATCTACTATCTATATGACCTTGGACAAAATTCCCGTAGCCTTTCCTCAAACTCTTTAAGCTCTTTATTTACCAAATTAGGTCATGATCTAACTTGAAATGAGTGTGGATATTAAAGGAAATTTGCAATAAGATGTAAGGACATGCTTGGCATACAATTCCAAGTTAGCTAATGACATTATGTATTAATTTTAGGACAGTGACTATTTATACTTTTTTTTTTTTGGTTTTTCAAAACAGGGTTTCTCTCTACAGCCCTGGCTGTCCTGGAACTCACTCTGTAGATGAGACTGGTCTCGAACTCAGAAATCTACTTGCCTCTGCCTCCCAAGTGCTGGGATTTAAGGCATGTGCCACCACTGCCCAGCTCTGTAATATGTTCTTAAGTAGTTTTTTTTAATTGTGTAAAAATAGTTTTAATTTATCTGGGTGTCAAATGGAAAATAAATTTTAGATTGAGAACCTATAGTTATCCTGTGATGTAGAAGTCAGAAATCTACTGTGTTCTGAGATGATACATGCTTTACAAGTAGTAAAAACCATAGTTAAGGAAAAGTTGGAATTTGTTGACTTTTGTGAAAGCTACCATGTAGCAAGAGAGTATTGTTTTTTTTTATTTTCTATATTTTTTATTTACATTCCAAATGATTTCCCCTTTCCCGTTTCCTCCCTCCCTGAAAGTCCCATAAGTATCTCAGTTCTTTCTGAATTGTGAAGCTGAATATGCCTCTCCTGTGATTATTCATTGAGCTTGAGTCTCTGGATGCTTCTCAGCATGATGAAAATTAATTTCCAAAGCTGATAAACATTGCATACAGAGTATATTTATTTTGATGTGAAGCAGAGCTAACTATGTGAAGTGAACTGATTACAAATGTAGTCATTTGGATTAGTGTTTGCTTCACCAAAACTCAGTTATGCTTTCTGAGATCATTAAATGTGAATAAGGAATTGATCTTAATTCTCAATGTTGTAAGAGAATGAAACAGATAAATTCAGGCTTAATCTGTTTGTGCATTTCCCCAGAGAAAATTTAATTTATTGTAAAGAACTGCAATAAAATAAAATCTAATATTTAACAATTAAACACATTAATTTGTCATTATTTTACTGATCCAAGCCTTGCAGCTCAATATAGCATAGAAATGAAACAAAGTATAATTTGCTTAAAGAGGCTTATATACCATGATATTTTAAAGTTTTAATGTGGTATATGAGCTTGCTGAATGTACCGTGATGTGGGACTATGAAAGGCAGTCTGTGTTCTGGTTGAGCTAGGTTTAAACCCCAGAGACCGAGAAGATAATTCTGGAAGGAAGAGAAGGCCATTTGCCATGTTCCCAGACACTAGGCTTCTGACACGAGGCCTCAGCTCTCCATAGTTCTGTGGCCATCAGACACATAGAGTAATGCCCCAACCTCCTGGTATTCTGGCTGGACTCCACCCTCACAGTTACCTGGCAATAGCCAGATATGCTCTTCGTCATAATTACCTGGCAACAGCCAGGTAGGCCTGGCTCACTATAAAAGGGGCTGGTTGCCCCCTCCTCTCTCTCTTACCCTCACTCTCTTACTCTTGCTTCTCTCTCTTGCCCTCTTACTTCCTCTCTCTCCAAATTCTCTTCCCCTCTCTCCACGTGGCCATGGTCAGCCTCTACTTTTCATTCATGACAACTCTCAGTCAACAATCAACGCTTTAAAACCATGGACTGCTTCCTCTCATCTGGACTCGCAGTGCGGCAGCAATGGAGCAGATCTTCCTCTAAAGAACCATCTAGTCTCACACAGGAGGCCTCCCTGCGCTCCCAGCCATATCTCTACCAAATATGGTGGCCTGCTTCTGGCCAAGGCTCTGGCAGCTGGGTGAGATGGATGCAGGAATTTTGACTGCATGCATCTCATGCCTGTTGCCGGGTGTCCGGCTGTGGGAAGTCACAGGATCCCGCTCTGGGGGGTGGGAAGACACAGTCTGAGGTCCCTGGGGAACCAGTGGAGGGCAGACTTCACGGAGGCCAAGGACTAGAGGTTCTAGCTCTTGGACACCACAGACACCACTGGATGCCTTGGAAGAGCTGAGAACAGGGTAGGAGCCCATTGGGGGCTGGTTCTAGCTAGCCGAAGGGAAAAAGGTGGGGAGGAGAGCTCCGACAAGGTCATTTGGGGAGGAGTGTCCTTGGCATGCTCGGTTGACTGCTTGGCTTGGTGGAGACTTGACTGGGAACACAGGGAGGCCTCCTGCGTGAGACTCGACAAGGCTCTTTTAGAGGATAAACTGTTCCATTGCTCCAGCATGGCGGGTCTAGATGGGAAGTGGAAGTTGTGATGGCAGAGAGTTGTGATGAGAGAAAAGTAGAGGCCGACCATGACCATATGGAGAGAGGGGGAAGGGAATGTGGAGAGAGGGGGAGCAAGAGGGCAAGAGAGAGAGGCAAGAGTAAGATAAGAGTAAGAGAGAGAGAGAGAGGAGGGGGCAAGTAGCACCCTTTATAGTGGGCCAGGCCTACCTGGATGTTGCCAGGTAATTGTGGGGGTGGAGTCCAGACAGAATGCCAGGGGCTTGGGACATTGCCCTATGTGACTGATGGCCACACAATTATAGAGAGCTGAGACTTCTTGTCAGGAGCCTAGTGTCTGGGAGTGTGGCAAATGGCCTTCAGTTCCTTGCAGAATTTTCTGCTGTGTCTCTGGGGTTCAAACCTAGCTCAAACAGAACACAGGCTACCTTTTATGGTCCCACACCATGACATTAAATTAAATGTCATATGATAAATGCTTACAGTAGTGTACGTGTTTGAATTTTTCTTCTTTATAAATTCTGTCTCAAATTCAAAATTACTTCCACAAATCAAGACAGTTATGGAATTATTTTTGGGGGGTGCAGGGAACTTTATTGATGGTATTCAAGAGAGTAGAGAGGGCTCCCTAGGCCCCTCCTGTTATTATGGGGGTCTGGGATGGAAATTCTGAGGGAGATGCTCAATATTGGGGCCTGAGTTGGGACAGGGACCCCTCAGCAGCCAAAGGCCTCTCTCTTGCTCTCTTGCTGGGGTGGGTGGTCCAGGGCTTCTACTCCTTGGAGGCCATGTAGATGGTGAGGTCCACCACCCTGCTGCTGTAGCCGTATTCACTGTCATACCAGGAAATGAGCTTTAAAAAGTTGTCATTGAGAGCAATGCCAGCCCCAGCATCAAAGGTAGAAGAGTGGCAGTTGCTGTTGAAGTTGCAAGAGACAACCTGGACCTCAATGTAGCCCAGGATGCCCTTTAGTGGGCCCTTGGATGCCTGCTTCACCACCTTCTTGATGCCATCATACTTGACAGGTTTCTCCAGATGGCAAGTCAAATTCTTAATGGATACATTGGGGTTAGGAACACAGAAGGCCATGCCAGTGAGCTTCTTGTTCAGCTCTGGGATGACCTTGCCCACAGCTTTGGCAGCACCAGTGGATACAGGGATCATGTTCTGGGCAGCCCCACGGCCATCACACCACAGCTTCCCAGAAAGGCCATGCACAGTCTTCTGAGTGGCAGTGATGGCATGGATGGGGGTCATGAGCCCTTCCAAGATACCAAAGTTGTCATGGATGACCTTGGCCAGGGGAGATAAGCAGTTGGTGGTGCAGGATACATTGCTGACAATCTTGAGTGAGTTATCGTATTTCTCATGGTTCACACCCATCACAAACATGGGGGCATCGGCAGACTGGATGGAGATGATGACTCTTTTTGGCTCCACCCTTCAAGTGTGCTCCAGTCTTCTCCATGGTGGTGAAGATGCCAGTAGACTCCATGACATACTCAGCACTAGCATCACCCCGTTTGATATTAGCGGGATCTTGTTCCTAGAAGATGGTGATGGGTTTCCCATTGATGACAGCCTTCCCATCTCAGCCTTGACTGTGCTGTTGAATTTGCCATGGGTGGAGTCACACTGGAACATGTAGACTATGTAGTTGAGGTCAATGGAGGGGTTGCTGATGGCAACAATCTCCACTTTGCCAGAAGCAGAGCAGAAGGCAGCCCTGTTAACCAGGCACCCAATACAGGCAAATCCATTCACATTGATATTTACCATTTTGTCTGCAAGATGAGGCTGGCACTGCACAAGAAGATGTGCCTTTCTCTGGAACAGAGAGGAGCAGAGAGTCCAGTTATGGAATTAAAAAGTGCTTTTGGTGATTTTTTCCAAGCATTTTGCATCAAAAGAATAAAAATTAGACTCAGTGACAATTTATTATACTTTGAAATATTAATTATGGTTGGTTGCCCCATATTTTCTGAACAGTAGTGGAATCAAATATTAAGGCCTTCTTCTTTACAGCAAGAATTGTTTTGCTTTTGAATTAATGATTCGTTGATATTAATAAACATTTTTTCAGGGGAGGTACCTTGTACATTTATTCTTAAAAATGCCTATGGTAGCTACTCTTCATACATGCTATTCTTTTCCATTGATACATTTCTCCACTGAAGTTGCAATTTCCCTTCAACAGCAGGTTGTGTCATATGACTGACTTTGTTTGAGAGCTAGGCTCAGCAAAGTGCAACCTGAGGTCATTTTTTCACATTACCAGGGAGATAAGAATGGTTTTCACATTCTTAAGTAGATAAAAAAAGCCAAAAGGAATAATGCTTTATGAAAACAAATGTAAGCCATAACAGAAAAACACATAAAATTCATACATTTGTTCCTATAAATACAATCTGAATTAAAAACTATTTTTGAAATTTGCTTTCTATGTGTTATGTAAATTTCCATATAATGAGAAGAAATATGTACAACCAGAGTAATAGGCTTTCATTTTTTTTCTTTAAGTGAGGAAAGTCAAATAGTTAAGATATGGTTCTTATAGAAAAATCTTGTTGACATCTCCATCATAGAAATGAACCTCAGTATTTACATATACTTATATTTTATGTCATAGAATTTAAATCTTATGAATTTCTGAAGAGAATGGGCATCCTAAAGTACAGATAAGATTACTTTTTTATTGATTGTTTCTTTGATGATTTCACATATACATAAATGGGATATTGATTACTATAAACCTCCATTTACTCTAATCTCTAGTCTTCCTCTCAGCCCCATTACTATGTCCGCTTTTTTCTGTATTTAAACAGAATAATCTTCATGACTGTGGATTTAAGACTATACCTTAAAAGCTGCTGTGCATCTCAATGGGAGCATAAACCAAATACAGTGACTACCTGTTTCTCCTGAATTCATTATTAGACAATAGTTCTGTAGGGAGTGCTAGGGACTTGGAACCCTTCCTCAATTCATGATTCTGGGGTTGGTGGGTCCAGTGTTGTGTAGGAAATTTTGTAGCCATCAGAGTCTCTGTGAGGTCAAGACTGTAGTATCTCTACTGTGCTCAAACATTATCATTTTATAGCCCCCTTGACATTGTTTTCTAACTCCTGTATTCTTTCTACCCTCTCTCTTTCAATGATCCTGAGTCTTAAAGGTGGTATTACAAATTTCCTGTCTATAGCCGTGGAAGTGTATTAAGCTCCATAGAGACAGTGCCAGGGCAAGGTAGAGCAGGACCAGCTTGGGTGACTGTGCTTCACAGAGGAAGGACAATTAAACATGGGCAAAGGAGATCCTAAGAAACCGAGAGGCCAAATGTCCTCATGTTCATTCTTTGTGCAAACATGTTGGGAGGAACACAAGAGGAAGCACCCAGATGCTTCTGTAAACTAAGTGCTCAGAGAGGTGGAAGACCATGTCTGATAAAGAAAGGGAAAATTTGAAGACATGGCAAAGGCCGACAAAACTCATTATAAAAGAGAAATGAAAACCTACAACCCCCCTCCCAAAAAAGGGGGAAACCAAAAGGAAGTTCAAGGACCCAATGCACCCAAGAGACCTCTTTCGACATTCTTCTTGTTCTGTTCTGATTTCTGCCCCCAAATCAAAGGCAAGCATCCTGGCTTATCCATTGGTAATGTTGCAAAGAGACTAGGAGAGATGTGGGACATCATTGCAGTGGATGACAAGCAACCCTATAAGAAGAATATCAAGCTGAAGAAGTATAGAAAGGATGTTGCTACCTACAGAGCTAAAGGAAAACCCGATGCAGTGAAAAGTGGGTGGTCAAGGCTGAACAAAGCAAGAAAAAGAAGGAAGAGGTAGATAATGAGGAGAATGAAAGGATGGGGAAGAGGAGGAAGTTGAAAATGTTGAAGATGATGATAAGTTGGTTTTAACACAATATTTTCTTGCCTATAAAGCATTTAACTCCCCTGTACACAGCTCACTCCTTTTAAAGAAAATAATTGAAATGTAAGGCTGTGTAAGATTTGTTTTTAAACTGTAAAGTGTCTTTTTGTATAGTTAACACACTACCAAATGTGTCTTTAGATAGCCCTGTCCTAGTGGCATTTTCAATAGCCACTAACCTTGCCTGGTGCAGTCTGGGGGCTGTAAATTGGCGTGGAAATTTAATGCAGAATCTTGTTGGCGCACAGCACAAATTAGTTATTTATGGGGACAGTAGTTTGGTGTTGGTTTTGTTTTTGTTTTTTTCTTTTGTTTTTGTATTTGCATCTTCAGCTGTTTCTGATACAGCTTATATGAAGATAATTGTTGTTCTGTTAACTCAATACTACTCTGTAATTGCAAAAAAAATGCAGCTGTTTTGTTGACATTCTGAATGCTTCTAAGTAAATATTTTTATTTAGGACTAAACACCTAGCTATTACTTATTATCCATTATCTTGAAGAGCCTAGATTTTGTATTGATAGACATTCCTTACAAAGAGAAGCTTTTTTGAGGAAGACTGAGAATAGCATTTATCTATGGATGCAAGTATAAATATTTAGAAGGTAGTGTGATGTAGTAACAGTGTAACAAAAACAGTAAGATTTCTCCAGAGTTTATGACCTCATCATGGAATTTTGACCAAGCTTACAGTACCAAATTTCATTTGTGTGTGTGTGTGTGTGTGTGTGTGTGTGTGTGTGTGTGTTCTGTGTCAAATGGCCTCAGAGAGTAGGTAAAAGACCACAAAAGTTTTACCACTTTTGGTCAGTTTGTATGTATCTTGCTTGGTAGTATTGTAGATCATATGGTTCACAGCAGAATAAGATCATTGATACCTTTTCTTCCTTGAGAGCCTTATAATACCTTGTTCCAGCCAGAAACCTAGTATCAGAGAAGTTTAGGAGTGATTTCTCTATACAAGATGCATTACATTTTCAGAAAGAGAATTTTACCAGTTAGTTCTGGTAGGCAACCAAGAAGGTCACCTAGAGTGTATGCAGTTTTGGAGACTTCTGGGGCCTCTCTGACAAACAATTCGTATGGACATATCTCATAGTTTTTGTTGTGAATTTTGTTTCATAAAGCTTTGCTTTAAACAGCAGTATTATTCAGACATGGGGGATATCTCCTTTTTAAGTCTTTCTTTTTCATATTTATTCATAATTTTTCTTGCAAAGAAGTAAGTTTCCATAGGGTTAACTGTTATCCAACCCCATTCTTGCTTCAAATTTTTTAATTTCAAATTGCCTCTCTCTGTTTTTATATCACCTATGTTTTTCTTATTTTTCCACTTTTAAGGCCACCCCTATCTTAATGACCTATTTGCAGTTCTCTTGCTTCCACGGGTTCTTAACACTAGTAGGATAACTCTAAAGATTTGAAGCAAGAATTCACAGATAAAACAGAATACATGATCTGTTTTTCTCAGTTTGGATTACCACACTCAGATTCTTTTTTTATATATAATTTTATGCATTTACCAGAAAAATTCACTTTTATTTGCAACAGAATTAAATTCCATTTTGTATATGTAGCACATTTTCATTATTAATTCATCAATCAATGCCATTCTAAGCTGAATCCATTTCCTACATACTGTTTATAGTGTATCTCTACAGGGGGTATAGCATCCTTTATAAATGTACCCAGGAGCTGAGTGGAATAGTAATGTTACTCCTCTTTTTTTGGGGGGGGGAGAATAGAAGACTTCATACATTTGAGCAGTGGTCACACTAGTTTATATGCCCAATATAATACAATGAATAAGGGTTCTTCTTTCTCTTTCTCTTCACCAGCATCTGTTGCCATTTAATTTCTTGCTGGTAGCTATTCCAACTTGAGTAAGAAAAAGTCTCAATGTGGTTTTAATTTACGTTTGTCTGATTGCTAGGAGTGTTGAACAGTTTTTATAGTATTCATTATCCATTTGTTTTTCCTCTTCTGAGAACTGTCTGTTCAGATCAGTGGCCTAGCTTTTGATTTTTTCTTCCTCACATGTAATTTACCGAATTCCTTGTGTGGTCTAGATACTACACCTCTTTCGGATATATCACTGGCACACATTCTCTTCTATTCTGTGGCCTTCATTTCACTTGACTGGTGGTGTCCTTTGTTAAGTAGACACATTTTAGGTTCATGAGATCCCATTTGTCAACTATTGATTGTTTAACCTGTGCTAGTACTAGGGTTCTATTCAGACAGTGTTTGCAAGTGTCTGTGAACTGTGTCCTCTATACTTTTCACTTAGCACTTTCAAAGTACCTGATGTTAGGTTCACATACTCTTCTAGGCAGAGTTGAATTTTGTGTGAAGTGAGAGATAAGAATCTAGTTTCGTTCTTCTATATGTGGATATCCAGTTGTCCCAACTTGATTTGTTAAAGATGCTGTCTTTCTCCAGTCTATCTTTTTGATGTTTTTGCAAAACAAACAACTAAGAACAAATAAACACTACCACCACCACTACCACAACAACAACAAAATATTTCTTAGTTGCATAGACTTATATATCTAAGCTCTTTATCTATTCCTGTCATGTATGTGTCTGTTTTCTTGCCATACTGTGACATTTTTATCACTAGGGCTTTGTATTATAACTTGAATCTAGACATGGTAATATTTCCCACAGCATCTTTTCAGTTTAGAAGTGTTTTGGTTATCCTTTTAAGATTTGTTTGTTTGCTTTTTAATGACTGTGGGCAACGGAAATTTCACTGAGTGTATAGATTGTTTTTAAATGGCCATTTCTCCTATATTTACTTTTCAAACTATGAGCATGGGATGTCTTTCCATCTTCAATTGTTTTCCCCAATTAACTTCTTCTGTGACCTAAAATTATAGAGGCCTTTGATTTGTTTGATTATTTGTATCTTTTTATTGAATTCTATTCTCATATCTGGAATTATGTTCCATATTCATTCAACTATTTGTGTTTTCTTGGTCCTCACTCCAGCATTTATTCACATCCTCTTTGCTTTCTTTTAATGTATTTATATCTATTTAATTTCATACTCTTATGTGTTTTAAGTTGTTTTCAGGAGGGATCATTGCTGTAGGACTAAATTTTGGGAGACCTATTGTCTTGTTTTATTTGTGATCTTTTGATGGGCTCTGGGTTTCTGGAGTTAGGACATTGATGAGCATTTTGATATGGATGCCTGACCCACATTCATTGAACAGTATTTGCATATTTATTTGCTTTACTTATGTATGGCAGATTTTGGACCAGCTGAGTGATACTTGAAGTTTAGTCAGTGATGATGCATAATTTGGCTATCTGAACTAGTCTAGCATAGCCAAGGCATGCACAGCTTCTTACATCACCAAAGGGCTCTCTGAAGCATGAGTTGTTCTTATCATGGTTCCTTAGAAGGTCAAGTTAGTGTGACAGAGAAGAATTGAGGTGAGCACTATAAGTGTTGACACATAGGTGCTCAGCACGTCTTTAGACAGTGGTGTTAAGAGTCTGAAGGTACGAGGGATAGAGCTAAGATGAATGCTTGAGGTGCTTGAATACATAGTCCTCTAATGGTATTTTTAGGGTCATAGGGGAAAAAGCAGGGGACTATATGTGATACACAGATCAGTGATGCAAGTTCTCAGACGATTAAGTCAAAACTTAAACAGGCACTTGGAATCTTGATGTGTAGAAAACTCTTTTTAAATGATCTTCATGTTTGATAAGGGTTCTAATTATAGTTACTTGACTAAACATCAATAAATTTTATTTATTAGTGGATACTCATAGTTTTGTTCTGAAATTTCTACTTTTTACTTCTTTTTCATCTTGTTGCACAGTCATTCTACCTATGCCCATTTCTTCATTAGTTTTCCTTCTATCTGAATAGCTTATATTTATGCTTCTGTTTATCTGCTTCACGCTTCATAAGTAGAGTGGGTTTTCCAAGATTCAAATGCAGTGCTTGG
This sequence comes from Tokudaia tokunoshimensis, assembly GCA_036184795.1. NCBI lineage: Eukaryota > Metazoa > Chordata > Mammalia > Rodentia > Muridae > Tokudaia > Tokudaia tokunoshimensis. The sequence goes on along the minus strand of BTHU01000006.1, from coordinate 65,252,099 downwards.
TATCCTTCCTCAATGCCTCAACAATCTACTTGTTCTGTGCCTCATTAAGCAAGTAGAACAAATTTCTAACTCTCCATCCTAATTGACTAATGTTTTCACACATGAACCAGTTACAGCAGTCTATACCTCTAGCTTCTGGACCTGGCTGTGTTTCTGCCAGTTTACATAGAAAGGCAATCTAGTTCCTTCTATCCCCTCCCTGTCTTGGGAACCAGACAGCTAAATGTGAAGAGAAAAACATCTATAAGAAAAACAGGTGACTAATGTCACATCACATGCTAATTAGGTCTGTTTTTCTTCTGGATGCCTCTTATATGAAAATGTCCTTTGGACCTGTCTCTGGCAAAAATACAAGAAATTAGTGACTTTTAGTCTTCTTTGGGCATGATTCCTGACCTTTCACCTATTTCCTCCTCACACAAGACTTCCCCCTTCCTACTTTGCAATGGACCTTAAAAAAATCAGACCAGACTTTGCTTGCCTTGGGCTGGATTAAAGGCTCTATTGCTAATGTGCCACACATACCGCCTATTGGCCTTCGATAAAGCTATCTTTTGAAGGATGTTTGACTTACTTCCTTTTTTTCTAGGGACAGATTCTCTCTTATCTTCTTTTATAATAATCTAATAATTGCTTTTAGATTCAGCACTCTGACAGCACATTCTCCCATGTCTGGGATATGCAGATTTTCCTACAGAGATATTCTCAACTTTCTGATCTTGGACAAGTGACAGCTCTGACATTAAATTGTCTTTTCATTTTGATAAGTCTGAATTTGAAAGTAATACTTGGAGGATCTTCAGATTTCTGTATTAAACTGGCGCCATTATACATTCGCAGTGATGAAATACAGGGATTTAATTGCACCTTTGGTTTTCTTTCTATTGTTGTGAAGTTTTCTAAGACATCCTGGGGATGTGTGTCTCTCTCTCTAGCCTAATGTACAAGCACCTTTTGACTGTTCCTAGGAACCAAACAGCAAGTCTTTAAAAAAAAAATCTACAATTTTGTTATGTTGAAAGATTTTCAGTAGTCTTAGAGAAAGTGATAATTGGTGAACTTAGAGATGGACATTTTGTAGGAAAGGACATTTGATATTTTTTTGTATGTTTATAGTTGCATTTGTGAGTGTGATTTTCTATACGTGTACATATGTGTATGAACATAATATGTGCCTGTGTATGTGTATGACTTTAAGACAAAGTCTATGCTTTATATCTTCATTTATCATTTGCCATTCTATTTTTAAAAGATGAGAGTTTTCATTGAAACCAGAGGTCATTGTTTGACTAGACTTTTTATTCGTGGGATCCTCCCATTTCTTCTCTCCAGCCCTGGTATTACAGGTGCATGACATCACACCCAACATTTTACTGGGCTGCTCATGAGACAATGTGAGGTTCCCATGCTGATGCAGCAAACACTATCTATTGAGCCACCTCCCTCCACACTAGAAGCATGCTGTGGAAAAAGCAGCTCAGATTTTATGCAGTGCTGTCGAAGGCATAGCAGAATAATACCAAACTCATGTAAGTTTCCTCATGAATATTAGAATGAAAATTATAATAAGTAGCTAATAAATATAGTCATCTCCAAAACCAACAGCAGCCTATATGTGTAATTTGTGGCAAATATGCCAAATTTGTGAGTTGAATGACACCTTAGTATTTCTCACTCACAACCATACATGTTCTGTTGCATGTAAACTCATCGAACACTGCATTTTATTTTACTGTGTCTGAATTTTTCCTTGTGCCTAAATGGTACTTTTTACTAGACAGTGTAAATAAAGCACTTAAGTGTACAATCATAATTCAAAGCCAAGGTCTCTAAGGAGAGCCATGAATAAAAATCACATTTGTTTACACTCATTCAATCGATTTGCTCAAATTGAACGCATTAATAGTGGACATCATTAGTCTCAGAAATAGCTCTAGTCTGTGCTGGAAGGAACTATTTGACAGTATCTGAAAGTCATTTTTATAAACTACTGTACTAAATGGTATTGGTTGGATAATTTTCATCATTTGTTTTTAGGCAAAGCAATCATTTTGTACAGCATCTCTGGACAATAATTACAAGACTATGACATATTAGAAGTAATTGAGGGCTATTTTCTTCTCTAGGATATTCAAAGTTAAATATCTACTTTGTTATTGAACATAAAACATCTCCAGTTATTTTTAATATTGCTATAATAATTACAACAGAAGAATGTTTCTTCAATATCATTTAGTTCTTAATTGATATTGTTCTCACATTTGCAGTAAGCTGACAGGACCAGCTCACTAAGAGTGAAGAGTGACATTTAAATACAAAGAAGTTGACCAAATTTAAAATAAATAAAAAAGTATTTTATCATAGCAAATTATGGCCATGTACCTTCCCAGCCATTAAAAAAAAAACAAAAAACAAATGAACAAAAAACCTGTGATATATGGGTGACTCCTATTTCTTCTTCAGGACTTTCTCTGTGTAGCACATTAATTTCTAGTTGTGTAATTTCTCCTAGAGAAACAGTGGTTACTTTGGGTAAGAATCCCAAATCAAATCCCCCATGCTTTTTAACTATCTGATTAATCAAACTATGTAGCTTGAACCAATTTAAACTTATCTTTGTCTATCTTACGAATGAATGAGACTTAGACTATGGATTTTTTTTGTCTTTGACAACTATTTGGGGGGTGGTCACCTCTAATCTACTTTTCTAACTGCTGTCCTGGCTACCTCCCCAGTGGATTTCTCCAAATATCTGTTTCTCTTGGCCACGTACTTATGGTCCAGCTTCTCTTATGGTGTCTTTCTCCTCCTTCCAATGACTTTACCTCTTCTCTTTCTCTGCTATCTCCAACCAAGTAACAAACCCACCTCACTTCTAATCCCTCCAGCAATTGGCTGTACCAATTTTATTTAATCAATAATTTTAAATTAAGGAACAAGGTGGTAAAAGTGAGTATTCATTGGTAGGCAACTAAACCTTCAGGTACAGAATTTAGCATTACAATACATAGCAGCATACCGAAACTCAACAAAAGTAATATTAGAGTATTTTCTTTTTCAAATACATTAGCTGAAAGTATCATATTTGAAAGCATTCATAGATAATATAGTTGCAGTTATTATCATTAAAATTTATAAAGAATTATGCAGAATACTGCATAATCAGAACAATAATTTAAAGGCCATGAAACTGCATGGAGAGTTCTCAAAAGAAGCCATCCAGAGGATCACTAAAGACTTTAAAAAGTGTTCAGCATCGTTAGGCATCAGGGAAATGAAGATTAAAACCACTATAAGATTCCATCTCACCCTAGTCAGAATGGCCTTCACCAGAAAGACAAATGACAAGCTCTGCCAAAGGTATGGGAAAGGGAAACTGTTATGTTGAGAATGCAAATGAGTGCAGCTACTATGGAAATCAGACTGAAGTTTTAAGAACAAAACAAAACACAAGACAAAAACAAACCATAAAATGGGTTTACTCTCATGTCCCAGCCAAACCACTGTAGGTACACTTCTGTGTGCTACAGAGATAGTGGTGCATCCATATTGACTGCTGTTCTCTACATGGCAGCCAGGAAATGGGATCAATCAAGATGCCCACTGACTCAGGAATGGCTAATGAGAAAGCACTCATACTATCAAAAGCCATGAAAAATGGGTCCCTGTATAAATCTTACATCTCCTGTATAAAGGAAATGGTTGTACCATTCTGCAGTTAACACCTGCTTTCTCAGGCTGATTTTGACACCACTGATGACAGCCTAATCCTTCTGAAATGTAGATGACAAAGTGTAGTTTGCCAAGTAAAATGCCTAACAGTTCTCAGCTTTGAGCATTTCCTTTAGAAAACTTGCAATTTCCAACTCTTTCCCCAACTTTTTGAGTTGGTCATCTTTGGTTGTCTGACCAATGTTCCAAAGAGGAAACATGTTTCTCAAGGGACCACTGTAATTATTAGCAGAGAGAGAGAGAGAGAGAGAGAGAGAGAGAGAGAGAGAGAGAGAGAGAGAGAGAGAGAGGCAGAGACAGATAGAGAGACAGATAGAGAGACAGAGAGATAAAAACAGAGAGAGACAGAGAGAGCATCCCATCATCCCATTATTTGTGGAAATGTACAAGCCCAACTTCAACAAGGACTGATTTTCAAGCACAAGTGGCCTAGTTGCATTGACAAACCTCTCTTCTAACATATCTACCACTTCATTCAAGTGATGAACAGGTGTTCCATCTTTCATTTTCCAAGGATTTGGGTTCAGCATGTATGCTGTTGTCATCATCCTGAAAAAAGCCTTCCTTAGCTATGTAACTCTCTGATGTACTGTTCCTTTACCATCACCACCAGAAGAAATAGAAGTTGAATCCTGTGAAAAGAAGAAGAAAAAATTGGCAAAAGCTTCCACTAGTGGCTATGTGATGTGAAATATGTTAGATTAAACCTGCCATGAAACCCACAAGTAAAAGACATCCCTCAGAAGAGAATGGTGTCTCCTTAGATGTTCCTTAGGATACTTTTGGGGTTTAGTTATAATTTAGAACCAGTCACCAGTGGGTATTGGCTTGCCAGAGCTGGATTGTGAATTGCAGAGTTTCATGGCCCTTATTAGCCTCAGTAGTTAAAGGTCTATCACAGGTATATTCAAGACAAATATTATATTCCTATTCACTAAGACTATGGGATTAAAATGTCATTGAATCTACTAGTGGCTGCTATCCTAAAAAAAATCACTGTAACTAGGGGCTGCTTGCCCCCTTCTCTCTCTCTTGCCTCTCTTATTCCTGTTTCCTGTTTGCTTCTCTCTTGCCCTCTTGGAATCTTCCCTTCCCCCCCTCTCTTCCTCCCTTTCTCCATGTGGTCAAGGCTGGCCTCTACTTCTCTACTCTCTCCTTCTCTCTGCCTTTCTCTGTCTCTACTACTCTCTTAACTCCCCTCCTCATGCCCTAAATAAACTCTATTCTATGCTTTAAAAATTACTGTAAGTAACTTTCATTGTTGAGAAGTAGTGTAGTTACATTTGTGTTCAAAGGGGAGACAGCAAATTTTTACAAAATAAACTGTGTGTGATTAGGGGGTGTATGCAAGTGTAGCTTAAATACAAGGAGAAAATTAATACAAATTTTCTTTTGTGTGCTTCATTAGGTTCTATAGACCTATTAATTCTTTCTGATAATTCTGTCTGACTTTGTATAAAGTTGTGAAAATTTTGGGAGCCCTCATGGATTTCCTAGCAAGATTGTTTTAAAATGAACTGAGTACTTACAAACTACTCGAATTCCAACCAGTCAGTTCTATTTGGGATGAGTGGTCCTGAGATATATCTGGGCTTTTGTAAGATGACTCACTGGAGACTTTTTGTCTGACTTCTGAGTTAATCACTTAAGACTGGATCAAATAGCCTACAAATACACTGTCATGGTAGGTGGTTCACCCTCCTAATGGTAAGATTGTAGGGAGATGCTTGAGTTCATTCTACGGCCTGAACAGAGGTTTATTTTAAAACTTTATTAAGATAATACATGTAGCCTGGGAGCACATCTGCTCATGTAAGCAATTATTGATCCTTTGAAGAGGAACAATTGATTTTGTAATGCAATACACTGGATCTATGTCTTCTTACTTCATCCTTAGTAATCTCACAGTTTTCGTTCCCATAAAAAGTATAAACATTTTAATTCCTGTCTTCTATTCTGTGTGCTATACAAAGATACCTAAAAATGACACGAGGAATATTTAACATGCTGAGAAATCTAAAAACATAAAAATTTAATTTCTATTTATAGGTATAGAAAAGCATCTCACACATGTATAGAAGAAATAATTTTAACCAACTTTCCATTGTGACAGACTGACACATGTGCACTGGTACACCACACAAACATGTATACACATACATACACACACACACACATACATACACACACACGCACACTTTCACATGTCAAAACAGTTATCAAATATTGGACTTGTCTTCCCTAAAGCTTGGACACAATTTTATGTCAGTTATAATATATATTATGCTTTAGTATTAGACATCTAATATTCACGTATTTGACACACGTAAAAAGAATTCATCTCTTACTGTGTCCCTGAGCAGCTATTAAAGTATTTTGACAATCTCTGTTAATGTTAAATGATAAGGTCTTTATATTTATCTTGTGAATACTTTTTCTGGTGTTCAATTTTCTGTAAATTAATTTGCTGGAGATAGGTCAATCTGACTTTCTATGTACCATGTGTGGAACTCTGGCTAATTGCTAGGAAGAAAAGGACCCACAAACTTAACAGCCAATCCCTCCATTCTTATGCCAGTTCTGGCCATCCTGAACCCTCCACAGACACTTTGAGACCACTCTACAAAGATTGCCACTGTTTGTTCTGGTTCCTGGGAGCACACTCCCACCTAGAGTTATTGGAAATAATTTGAAACAGATTGTGTTTCACTATGAAAAAATCTTGATGAACTGATAAGGACCCTTAAGCCATTTTACCATGGCCAGAATGTCCACAGTTCTAGAGTGCCCTCAGTTCCAGAGGATCCAGAGGGACTTCTGTGACTGATGCTACATGGCAAATCTTGGACTTGGATTGACTCTAACAGGCAGAGTCAGCTTGGACCAAACAGGAGGCTGTGATTAGTCCAAACACCCATTCTGTTGCTATAAAAGCCAGCTGCTTAGGCTTCCTCAGTGAGTTGTCTGAAAGACACTCTGCCTCTCCTACTATTGCAGCATTAGGCCAAATGAAAGGCTTTTCCCCATTGGTCTTTTCTTTCCTACTTTCATTAGTGAGAACTAAGTTGGTAATACAAAAGAGAAACAGTCAATAGAAGCAGCAGTTTCAGTTTGTAAATCTAAACACAGTGGTGGACACCCCTGTGATCCCACTGGGGAGATAATCTTGCTGGTTTGGCTATCCTGCCTAACTGGATTACCTAAATTGATCCTAATCACATACAGCACCTTATTCCTGGATAGCAAGCCTAATTCTGAACTCCAGTGGGTGGCCCAGCTCCCAAATATTGTGTTGCAAAGTAGGATGGCTCAAGGTGTTCCCACTGTGAACACTGAGCTGTGCTGGGAGTTACTTGAAAGCTGGAAAGGCAGAGTGGCCTGGGCTACAGAATAGAAGTAGTGGGGTGGGGAGCTCATTAAAAAAGGATAAAAGGCTATTAGGAGGCAGGTGGGAAATCTCCTTGACCCTCTTCAACAGAAGAGTTCCAGAGAACAACCACACCTTCTAAACCTTAATGGATATTGCCTAGGACCAAGTGTCTAGATATGTAAGACTGCATGGAAACTCTAACACTAGAGGGCTCCACTCTGCTACCATGTATCACTGCTACCAAACGCTGAGGGAAATGAAAGTTACTATAAACCCAACATTTGAAAAGATCTGAAGTCTTAGACTTTTTTTCATAACCTACTTTAATAAGGGTTCTTAAATGCTTTAACCTCCCTTATTGTCCAATTATCAAAGGCAGGGGGTTAATAGATGGTTAATAAGACATATGGGATATTGATCTGTTTAGAAGTAATTCTTTGTGGCAATTCTGATCTTTTTTGTCAGCAGTCTAGTCCATAGCAAAACACCAAACTCGAATCAGTAGCAGCTTAATCCAGAAGAAACAGCGAGGCTCAGCTGATCAGTAAGTATATACAGAAGCGGCTAGAAGCAGCCGGAATAGCACCAGAAATTCTTTTGTGAATTTTCCTCTTATGAAGTCATGACAAGTGAAGCTCAGCAAAGAAAGCAAGGTGAACCAATGCCAGAGCATCATCAGCAAAGACCAGGGTCAGCAAGCCCAATGAAAACCAGCAAAGAGTTGCAAGGTGAAGCAATATAAGAACATTATCCACCATCTGTTGGGTTATATTTATATACTTTTCAAACATCATGAGTCCTTGAAAGCATGTGCTCCAGCCAAACATCCTCTCCTAAGACAGCTTCCAAGAAAACATCACATGACATAACTGAGTCTCCAATGAAGCAAAACAAACAAACAAAAATTCCCATTTCAATGTGTCTTCTTGTCTACCCATGACTTCTTTGCAGGTAGAAAAAAGAGACCTGCCAGCCAACTACTTGGTAGCATAATAAACAGTAAGCAAGCAGAATTAAACATGCATCCGGGCTCAGCTCTGTTGATTCTCTATCCAGCCTCTTCTAGCATCTAATTTTCCTTCTGAAGTCATTTTGGTTTCCAGCCATGACTCATCTATCTTGATGGACATAGAGCCAGAGAAACATTTCCCTCTAGACATTGTGGTTGTGTAGAAGAAAGATGAAAACTATGCTTTATTATTTTTATTTCTAAAACTGAACTGCAGCTCTGTTTTGGGACTGGGGCTGTGAAAGATACAACACCATTCTTTGTGAGACATGGACACATCACCACTAATTCTGTGAAGTGCTATTGTTGTTTCTGTTAAACCAACAAAAAATTGATGCTCAAAAAAGCTAAGCTTCCTGAGATTAGAGTCAGATTGTCATCTTTCATCTTCCCAAGTGCAAACAGTGCCTATACAAACAATAGTGAGACTGGTTATTTCTGAAACATGAACATCTCAGATGAATACATTTGTTAATCCACAATAAGCAGGATATCTAAAGAATATTAATGCTCTTGATGGGTTTCTGTTCTTTAAATTTTAGTGTGTCATGGGTTCATCATCTTTTCTGATCTCTAGTCCAGATGAACTGTGAGAGGCATCTGGTGTGAACAAAGAACTTCTTATACTTTGTGGTCTTCTTGCTAATGGCATTATCCTCTCCTAGGGACTGAGGACTTGTCTTAGTCAATGTTCTGTTACTGTGAAGAGACACCATGACCTCGGCAAGTCTAATAAAAGAAACTTTTAATTGAGGCTGGCTGGCTTAGAGTTTAAAGATTTCAGTCCATTGTTACCATGTCAGGAAGTATGGCAGTATGGTATTCAGGCAGACATGCATGCATGCTGATCTTCACATAGCAGAGAGACAGAGAGAGAGAGAGAGAGAGAGAGAGAGAGAGAGAGAGAGAGAGAGAGAGAGAGAGAGAGAGAGAGAGAGAGAGAGGATCTGTCTTGAGCTTCTGAAAGACCAAAGCCCACCACTGTGAAACAGTTCTTTCAACAAGATCACACCTACTTCAACTAGGCCACATGTCCTAATCCTGTCAAACAGTGCCACTCCTTATAAGCTTACATATACTCAGTGAGGATCAAAGATTTAGAAGTCAATGGCAAATGCACTGGATTTAACTGAAATTATTTGAAGTTTAAAATCAGAGTAAAACCATCCATGCTCCATGGACTTATATAGAAATCTTCAAGCTTTTAATTACCAATTTTTTAATGCTTCATGCATAGCCATACTTACTGTTTATATACCTACACACACACACACACACACACACTGAGAATCCTTTCAGTGCATTGCCTTATTTTGTTCTTTACAAAATAAGCACCCAGGAACCCATGTATAATTGGCCTAGATCTCAACCACAGGATTCCATCCAGTGCAAGCAGACTCAATCATACTTGACACCTGCCTTAATATCCTGATTGATTGGTTTCCTTAGACATTTAGCAATGGATTAGTGACAGGAGAGGGTTAGAAAAAGTGTTCTATAGATGTTGATCTGATCCACAACTGCCACCAGGTACGATAGCTAGGGAAAGGAGTAATGAAGACTTGTCATTGAATGCTTGGTGCTAATTAGACTTTCTATTGTCTAAGTGCTAATTGGTTTCTTGTCAAATCTATTCACTTAAAGGGTAATACTAACTATATGTTTTCTCTTCATGGTTTTCTGGAAGACAATAACACAGTTAATAAAAGAAAGTAGATCTGGAGTTTTCATTGCATGTGTACTACATAAATTAATGTATACAAAGGCATATGTTATAATTGCATGTAAAGGTTATACATACACAAATATATATATATATATATATAATGTTCTTATTTTAGGATATAAATAAGAGTTTGGCTTGCATAGACTCATCATTATTAAAAATCTCTAACATTTAGTCTGGTAACAGACTAAATACATTATAATGGAAAAGAATTATGCCTGTCATGTTGGAATGAGTCTCCTTGTCCACCTTCCCCTTTTTCTTCAGGCTGCTGCTCTCTTTCTCACTATATTAGAGCACTTGAAAACACAGCAGGTTTGAGTCTATTCCTGCTGTGAGTGTATATGAGTTCAAGCTCCTTATGGAAGTGAAATCACACTGCTAGTAATTTTCTGTTAGTGGCAATTCAGAAAAGCCTTCTCTTGCTAAAGACTGCTACATGATGACAGTAAGTAGTATTTATTGAAACAGATAGTGTTTAAATGTGGCTTGTGAAAAGATTCTTAGACTTTCTTTGGAAGGAAGACAAATGTTTTCTGAATACTTCGTTAGGCTTTTTATAAGTGATGAAACTAATCAGCAACAGGGTATGAAATTTTGTTTTACTCTTTATTTTGAAATAAAGACTCACAACTTATAATAATAATACAAGGTTTAACAATACAATCTTTACTCAGCTTTCTGCTTTGTTAGAGCCAGAACCCTGATATAAGACAATTAAAGAAACAAGTCTTACCCAGGCTTTCACAGATTTTACAGATACTTTCGTTTTTATTGTTTGCCATTAAAACACTATATCAACCGATCTATAAAACCACACTATAATCTGGACACAAAATCATTCCCTCAACACCAACAAAACCCAACTTGTAAAACTAGACAATTATGAGCTTTTCATTTTTCTTCAATTTTTATAGACACAGCATTGTAATTTATGTGTCTTTTTAGCCCATAGTTCTCTCTTTTTAAAAATTCAATATTGTATTTATGGGATTTGTATATTGTTAAATATTACCAGATCATTTCCTTCCTCTTCTGTGCAGAATTCCATTACATGAATGTTGTAGGACCTGTTACTGCTTTGTGGCCATTTAAGTCACTTATATTTTACAACCATAATTTCCCATAACATTCACGTATTATTTATAACTTAACACATGTTTCTAACTTCCTATGTGTTTGTACAATGTTCTTTATAATTTCTACTTAAGAATATGTCATGGAGTCTTAAAGTTTACATGTGGTTTCTCTGTGACAGCCTCTGATTTGATTTTGTATACTTATATCCTTAGTGTTTCATATCTTTATAAGAGTATAGATATAGTCATATGTTTCAATTTTTCCAATGGCAACAAAAGTTATCCTTGGATGCCATAATGATGAGAACTGATACCTTCTTATATCCATTAGTCCCTGGCTTTCTGGCATCCATGGATTGACACTTTATATCTTTGCTTATATTCCTCAGTGGATGCTTTGGTATTTCTCATTGTGTATGTGGTATTCTAATACTTTATTGCTTTTGGTTCCCTGAATGTCTTAGATTGTGACCTGACTTTTTGCCCCCTAATAATATATTCTATCACAATAGTTTGAAAATTAATTCTCAGGCAGACTTGATAGCCCAGAGCCCTAAGGTAAAATCAAAATCTGCTGATCTTAAAAAAAAGTATTAATGATATGATTCCTGGTGATATTCTGCTATACTTATAGATCAATACTCTATTTAGTCATTATTAGAGAAGATTCCTCCTCGGCATATGGAAATTGATGCAGAGACACTCATTCAGCCATTATGTGGAGAGAAAGTCCTTGGAATGCACAGCTCTAAATGGGATTTCTCCACCAAATCCCTCCTTGCAACATTTGGGGAACTCCATGGATGAGGAATCAGAAACAGTGTAAGAGGCGGAGTGAATGGGGGACACCAGGAGTAAAAGGACTTCTGAATCAACTAAACTGGGTGCATATGAGCTCACAGAGACTGAAGAGGCAAGCACAGGGTTTACATGGGTCTGCATCAAGTCACCTGTGAATATATTATAGTTTTCATTTTACTATTTCTATGAGACCACTCAGGATGTAAAAAAGGGGGGTCTCTGATTCTTGTGTCTGCTTGCTCTTCATTTCTCATGTTTTCTTTGGTGAGAGAGAGAGAGAGAGAGAGAGAGAGAGAGAGAGAGAGAGAGAGAGAGAGAGAGAGAGATCTTAAAGTGACTGGCATTAGAAAATGGTCAAAAGCAAAGATTTTGAGCACCAGCAAACTGAAATGTAAGCATAGGAAGGAGTCAGCTTATGCCTTTTATCATGAGTTTTGAGAATTTTTATTTTTGATCTAAAAACTATTCATTGTCATTGATGTGCTTTAAGACAGGGCTAACACTTTTACTTTAACGAAGGAAAAGCAAAAGTCTCTGTCCAGACTGGGTCAAATCTATTGAAGAGACAAAGGATCTCACAAATAGTAGCGCTCAGAGACTTTATTTGAAACACAGTTGGGAGATGAAAATGGGTAGTGTGCAAATGTACAAGAAGAAATGCACTGGAAAAAATAACTCTTATGTTTTGAACTCTTCTTTCTTATTGGACTTTTTTTTTTTAACCATGTGTATGATACTCTCTTGGTTTAGTATCATGATTCTTATATAGAAGTTAGATTGTTTTAATTTGGGGATTATTTGTCTTAATATATGCAAAACAACTTTTTTCTATTTTTGTTGAAATAAAATGTAATATTTTTATTCATTCATTTTCTAGAACAATGAAATTAAAATATTTCTAGGATATTTGATTTCCCTCAATATTTTAAAATCAAGGTATTTCTTATAGAAATTGGATTTTTTTTAGTTACAGAGTTTCAAAGATATGATGATACCATGACTCTCCCTCAGAAACAAAGCTCACCAGTGTTCAGAGATCACTGTTTTGAGAGACAATATTAGGCATATCTTACATTGTCTAGGCTGGTCTGGGCTATAACTACTGCTTGGAATAATAATTAATGGACACACCTTTTAATCCATTATATATCTTTGAGTTAGGAAAGCAATTCCGTGTTTTCTTTCTTTAATATGAGAAAAATGATACATTTGTTTTAGAGCAAGTATCATAGTACCCAATAAATCATATTCCGTCATTCATTCCAGTAGCTGAATTAGTTATACGAATTAATCGTATAAGGCAGAAAAAGAAAGCAATATTATCAATGTGGCCAATTGGAAAAAAGGAAGGAAAGAAGTCCCATTAATTATCCTCTCTTCCTGACACTGGTCTATCATCAGGGCCTTAACAGGAGTTGTAAGTTAAATGGGAGGCAAGAGATTTGTATAACGGAGCAGTTGGTCCTTGCCAAGATGTATATACAAACGCTGACCATCATTGTCTAAGCTCCAGTCTCTCCTGCGAGGTAGCATGACAAGTTATCAGAATACTGGGGTTTTCTAGGAGATATGTTTCCTCTGTGGGTAGCACCAGGCTCTCTTAATTGTGCTAGGATGAGATTCCTGGGAAAATTCCAATTTTTTGTGGGCACATCATCTCAGTTGTCTGAGAGCACAAAAGGAAGGGCAAAAGTTTCTCTTCAGAATATTTTTTTCATGCCAGGATGGTAACAGGTTTACTATTTATTTGTATCTTATAAACACCTTTCCATATGGCTTAGTTTTATTTCTTAACCCTTTGATCTTCCTAACCTTTTGGAGTGGGCTATCTTTTCATAGGTGAACATTACATTTTTCCATTTTTTATTTTTGATATTATAATTTAATTACAGGATTTCTCCCTTTCTTTCCTCCCTAAAAACCTTCCCATATGCCCCTCCCACTTTCCTTCAAATTCATGGTTTCTTTTTTCACTAATATCTGTTGTAGATATATGATATATATGCATATATATATTTATGTATGTAAATATATGTTCCTAAATATAACCTTTTCTGTCTTTATAAATCTACCTGTATGTGTATTTTCAGGGATGAGTGTTTGACAGAGGACAGTCTATTGGTTTGCATTTCCTTCAGTTTTTTTACTCCTGCTAACTTTTCCAAGAAAGTATAATGAACTATTACTAATTTGGAAAATATGGATCATTTTTAATTTTAATGTCAACACCATGTTTACCAACATAACTTTTATCAGGTTTGGTTTAGATTCCACAGGTAGCTTCTCAATCAGTTTAAGTTAATTAGCAGCTAATTAGAATATTCTTTGTTGTAGTTATTGAGAATTGAGCACGTAATTTAAATTTAACCAATTAGAATGCATCAGAACTTTTGGTAGATGTTTGAGAGGGGAAAATATGTGCACCTTTCTGTTTTCTTCAGAACCCCTTCATTTCTGAATGTGGAAAAGCAATGCATTATTTAGTTGGGAATTTCTGGCAACTGTCTGTCAATCAAGAAAAAAGTAGACATAGAATAAACTAAAAAAAAATTGCCTGAACAGAGTAGAAGGTAGATAACAAACAGATTTGGGGCATTATTAAGTCAGTAAAATAAGCCAATCTTGAACTTCCATCTTCATGGCTTAAGAAGAAGAAGAAGAAGAAGAGGGGTAGAGGAGGAAAAAGAAGAGGAGAAGGGGAGAGAGGAAGAATGAAACTGTGATACTGACGAAATGGAGCAGGTAGGAATTTCCACTGCTAGCATAGAGAACTGACACAAGGCCCCTAGCTACTCCTAAAAGAAACCTACCCTTCTCCATAATGTTAGTTTAATTTTTCTATGTTGCTTTTCATCAAGGACTCTTGACTATCCCTGGGCAAAGTATGTGAGTTTTCATGTTCCCACTCAGAAACAGGGTTAAGATAAGACTTATGCTTGTTCCTGTTTGCTCTGATTTCTTCTTCTTTTTTTTATATATATATATATTTTATTTTATTTTATTTTATTTTATTTTTTCTAATTTACATTCCAAATCATTTCCCCTTTCCCATTTCCTCCCTCCCCGAAAGTCCCATAAGCCTCCTTCCCTCCCTCTTTTCTCCATTCAACCCCCTCTCATTTCTCTGTCCTGGCATTCCCCTACATCCAGTCTTTCCAGGACCAGGGGTCTCTCCTTCCATCTTCTTAGAAATCTATTGATATGTGAATTGTGTCTAGGGTATTCCGAGATTCTGGGTTAATATCCCCTTATCAGTGACTGCATACCATGTGTGTTCTTTTGTGATTGGGTTACCTCACTAAGGATGATATTTTCAAGTTCTGACCATTTGCCTAGGAATTTCGTGAATTCATTGTTTTTAATTGCAGAGTAGTATTCCATTGTGTAGATATACCACATCTTCTGAATCCATTCCTCCGTTGAGGGACATCTGGGTTCTTTCCAGCTTCTGGCTATTATAAATAAGGCTGCTATGAACATAGTGGAGCATGTGTCCTTATTGCATGCAGGTAAAGCCTCTGGGTATATGCCCAGGAGTGGTATAGCCGGATCCTCCGGGAGTGTCATGCCCAGTTTTCTGAGGAACCGCCAGACAGCTTTCCAGAGTGGTTGTACCAGCTTGCAATTCCACCAGCAGTGGGGGAGTGTTCCTCTTTCTCCACATCCTCGCCAACACTTCTTCTTTAAATGCTTATTTGCTTTTTGATGTAGCACCTTCATCTCTCCTCAATGTATTCCATGGACCTTCTTAGAAGACTACTTTGGTAATTAAATTTATACTATTCTTTGAACATTAAATTTTATAAACATTAGTCATATATACAATATGGTGAAAGGAGTCTTTGTTTAGGAATTCTTTAAGCATTCAAAGTATAGGTAATGTATAAGGAATCAAGAGAGTACAGTACATTTTTATTTCTAATTGAGATTCCTAGAAAAGTAAGGTTGATTTACTTGAAAAAATGAAAAAGATAGAATAAGTTTAGGGTTGAAAGTTTTGTGGGTGGGTTGGTGTCCCTATTGTCCCACTAGGGTTCCTGCCTGGCTATAGGAGGTGGCCTCTTCAAGTTCCACATTCCCACTGCTATGAGTCTCAGATAAGGTCACCCCCATTGATTCCAGGTCTCTATCATGAGATATAGACCTCTAGATGCCCCCACCTCCTCACCCCCATCAGTTGCAAATTTCTATTTATTTTTGGGACTATCTGGCCATCTCTCCTGTCATTCCTCTTACCTGATCCTGAATCCCCTATCCCCCTCTCCATCCCTTCTCCCATCCAGATCCCTCCCTCCATCTGCCTCCTAAGACAGACTATTCCCTCTGCTGAGTGATATTCAAGCATCCTTGCTCAGGCCTTCCTTCTTGTTTTGCTTTTTTGGGTGTGTGGAATGCAGCACGTGTATCCTATATTCTATGGCTAATATCCACTTATAAATGAGTACATACCATGTAAAATTTATCCTGTCTACAAGAAATGCAGGGATGGAGGATGGAGCAGAGCCTGAGGGAATGACCAAACAATAATCTGCCTAACTTGAGACTCATCCTATGGGCACACACCAGTCCCTTACACTATCAATCCCAGAGGAGAAGGGGATGGGAGATTAGCAAAGGATTAGGGAAGGGGTGACCAGGAGGAGGGACAGTGGTCAGGATGTCAAGTGAATTAAAAATACTCTGTTATGCTTGCCGACATATGTTATCTAGCATGGCTGTCCTCTGAAAGGCTCCACCCAGCGGCTGACTTAGAGTGATGTAGAGACCCACAGCCAAACCATGGGTAGAGCTTGGAGACTCTTATGGAAGAGTTGGGGGAAAGATTTCAGCTCCAAATGAGATAGGAACTCCAAAGGAAGACCAACAAAATCAGCTAACCTCCTGGACCCTTGGGGCTCTCAGACTAAACTCCAATCAAAGAGCATACACAGGCTGGACTTAGTTCTCCTCCTCCCCCAAAAGCTGTTGCCTGTCTGTGGGATATGTTTTTCTAGATGGACTATCATATCTGGCCTCAGTGACAGAGGATGTGCCCAGTCCCACAGAGACTTTATGTGCCTGGGTCAGGGAGATGAACAGGGGAGCCTCCACTCTCCCAGAGTAGAAGGGGATGGGAGATTAGGGGAAGGATTGGAGGAGGGGTGACCAGGAGGAGGGACAGTGAACAGGATGTAAAGTGAATTAAAATTAAAGAAAGAAAAGGAAAGGAAAAAGATATCTTTAAAATGACACATACATTATAACACAGGGAATTACATTGCAAACAGTTCAAAATTATTTGCACAAATGAAAAAACTACAAAGTGATATTTATATTTAGTGTATATATGGACAAAAGAGATTTCTATGAATATCAAATACATTGCAATAAGATTTAAACTTCTCTGTAGTCCTTTGTTTGACAAATAGAACATCATAAACTATTGGCAAGAATAAACCAAAACTACTGTAGAAAACTTCAAAAGCTATTACTTTCTTATGACTCCAATAAAATTTATAAAACTCATAAAACATTGCTTTAATAAAGTAAATAAATTCAGTGAACAAATCCTGTTGAACTAATAATTTGTTGTAATAGTCATTTGCTAAAAGTTTGTTTGCTGAAATGGTCCATTTCTGCTGGCGATAACATGCTCTTTTCCCAAAGGTCACCACTAAAGTTATTAATTTTATGTCAATAGCTGTAAATTGCCATTCAGTAACTCCATGCTTGATATAGATAAAAGTGCAGTCCAAAGAAAACTATATTTTGAAACATTTTGTTGAACACTATAGTCTCTAAGCCATATGTAGTATATAAAGGAAGTATAAACATCCCTGAGGCTAGCTATGACAGTGAACCTCTGCCAATGGTGTTTCCCCATCTATTCTGTGCTCCTCCACATTCATAGGGAATACATGAATCTGCTTTACTTTTAGAGCCAAGGTCCACAGCTCCAAGCACAGCATTTTGGTGTAATTATAATTGGCTTCTGAATTATACAAAGCTCTAAACTACAATTTGGCCCAATTCTTAGCAGACAGATTAATTATACCCAAGAGACTAATTACTTTTCTCATTTTGATGTTTTAAAATTGTAGTGTGGATTCTGTGCCTTGGGATAATTAGGCGTTTGTTTAGCTTTGAGGATAAACCCAACATGACTTACAGTAGAGGACTATATCTTTGGAAAAATGGTTTAAGGGCAAAAAAGGTAAAACATTAAACAGTTTAGTTCTTTTAAATTTTAAGCATGATATTAAATTAGCTAAAAATACAGGGTTTTAATAATATAGCTTATTTTTCCTTTATAATAAATGTAGTTGAATTTAAATACTGACAGTGATCTAAATGTAAATGAGCCAATTATACAGTTTTATTTCAATTAAAGTCATTAAGAATGATCAAAGTGCCCTTCTGCATGTGGTAATGGGTAACTAAGTCAAAATAGTAAACTTATTTAATTATATTTTTTCTGTAATTAACATCCATGAGGGATACATGGTTAATAAAATATAGTGTCTTTGTTTGGTTTAATCTTTTAGAATCTTGCCTGTTTCCTTTAAAATTGCACATGTGACTTTTCCACTTTGTACTCTTTTGAAAGTTGTGCTATCTTGACAAGATGCTAAGCCTGTATTTATATTCTAAGTGTAATAATAGTGTACTAACATTATTTAACAGCGTATCCTTGGAGAGCTCAAAGGCTGAAGATAATATGTTACCTCATGCATCATAGCAATTCTTGGGACCCTGATGCTTTCATTTCTTTCCTCTTTGTTTAAACCAAACAACTCCAGAAGAGACCTGAAAATGAAAACACTTCAGAATAGAAGTATTATGAAGACCACAGTCAGTCTTTTTAAAAAATAATTTTAAAGTGGGATATTGGAAATATTAAGGTTTTATCAAATTTTCTCAAATAACAAATTCATAGACATTTTATTTCATTAAACTTAACCCCTTCTAGAAAGTAGGATGATGATTTATTTTATTATGTATACAGTATTGCATCATGTACTTTAATTCTTTGGTGTAAATACACCATATTATATAAAATAAAATAAATCTATTTTACTTTTGTTTCTCTCTAACACTGAGCTGTAATCTGATTGACTTTTTACTTCACCCTTTGGCTCGCCTTATTAACTGTAAAGTAATACATAACAACTAAGCAGTAAATATATTCTCTGGCCAACACTTATGCAGTATCAGGAATTATTATCGGATATGGTTCTCTGGGTTTTAGAAAGCTGATAGACAGCCAGAAAATTTTCTAAAAATAATGGGATAGGTTTTTTGAAGTTCAAATGTTCGGTTAAGAGGGTAAATTGTGCAGGGAAAGACCTGAAGATGAACAAAGATTCATACATCTACTTTGGAAAAAAAAAGACACAAGAATGAAACCAATATAATAAGAAGAAAAAAGAAAAGGCATTGAATTATTCAGAATTAGCTCGGAAGACAGGGTTAACTTACTAGATGCGCAGTAGATAAAGATTGAAAATGATGAACGTTTTGAGCCTTACTGAAATTAAGCATTATAATAATACCAATAGAACAACTTATGTAGTCAACATTTATTTGTTGTGGTATCCATTTAAATGTTACTTAAATCGATCCCAGTGGTGGCAGAACATTCCTTGTTACCAGTCCCAGTGTTCTGAGTTCCCGGATGAAATATGGGAATATATTTTTATATGCCTAAAACAGCTCAATGACTGGGACACTTCCTAACCATAACGTGGATCATCCACCCTTCAATATTCCAAAGTTATCACTTACTAAAATCTATATACCATCTTTGATGTCCTAGAGTCAGTTGGGGGCCCTCTTGGGGCCATTCGCCCCCTCCTACAAGGCAGGTATGCTCTCTGTCCTGCACCTTCTCAGGCTCAGTGTCTTATTTCTCCTCTACTTTTTCCCAGCATGATGGATGGACCTCTCTTCCTCCTCTTTTGACCCTTGCCTGGGAATCCTAACTGTCCTGCCTTTGTCTCTCTGCCCAGCCATTGACCACTGGTAACTTTATTTACCAACCAAAGCCAACTGGGAGGCAGGATCCCTCAGTCTTACATGTGGGACACTGCAAACAGGTTTTTGGGGGACCCAATTATCATGAGAGTACAAGCAGCTACATTTATTAAAAATGTGACATGTACACATTTAAAAGGTAAACTTCTGCTTAAACTTTCAAAGTTGGTTCATTGCAAGTGGGATGCAAATAAAAAGACTTGCTGTTCTTTAACTGTCTGTGATTTGGCTTCCCACCCCATCGTTTCAGTATCATCTCTTGATATTGAAGCCTCTGTTTATTGTCATACACATCTTCCTGTGTATTTAGTGGAAAACTTGTACCTGTATTGTTGTTTATTTGGTCCCAGTATGAAATTCTTATTCTGATCTTCCTGTGTTCCACTTACACCAGATGTCAAGTAGCACATCACAGGACACATTTCCCAGTCTCCCCCAATGTTAAGCTTTGAACTGAAACATGGTTTTGGAGCTTTGTTTATTCTTTTATGTTTGCCTTTCCTTTTACTTTGAGGACATATCTTTATCATTAATTTATATCTTTAACAATTCCTTCCATCTATTATCATACCAAGTGTTGTGTTTTATAAAAACATAGTTGAGACCAGAGAAATGTTTGGTGGGGGGCGTGGTAAGGTGTGGGGGTAGGGGGTACCTCTGCTGGTCCATGATGAGGCAATGAGGCATCCCTTTCCCTGAGGTACCAGCCACATGGATGGTGTAGTATAGAATAGAGTTTATTCAGGGTATAGAGAGGAGAGAGAGAGAGAGAGAGAGAGAGAGAGAGAGAGAGAAGAGAAGAGAAG
The DNA here is from genome assembly GCA_036184795.1 of Tokudaia tokunoshimensis. Lineage (NCBI taxonomy): Eukaryota > Metazoa > Chordata > Mammalia > Rodentia > Muridae > Tokudaia > Tokudaia tokunoshimensis. Next base: position 65,231,563 of record BTHU01000006.1, on the reverse strand, counting down.
AGAAGAGAAGAGAAGAGAAGAGAAGAGAAGAGAGAAGAGGAGAGGAGAGAAGAGAAGAGAAGAGAAGAGATGTAGAGGTCAGCCTTGAACATGTTGAAAGAGAGGGGAAAAGGAAATGGGGAGAGAGGGGGAGCAGGAGCAAGAGCTTGGGCAAGAGGGCAAGAGAGAGAGGAGGGGCAAGCAGCTCCTTTGATAGTTAACCAGGCACACCTGGCTCTTGTCAGATAACTGTGGGGCAGAACCTGGATAAAATGCCAACACCAAGTGTATTTTGTTATAAGAGGCTTACTGCATGTCTATTCAGAGGATCAGGGGATCAACAATAAGTCAAATATGTTGCATTCAAGTTCAGCTTGGTGTACCAAGTTCAGTTTTATTAGCGCTACCTAATGAGACCTGAGATAGGAACCAGAGTGACCCAAAGCCAACTGCATCACTGTAAAGCTCACTCCTAGCATGGGTGACAACTCCGCAAAGCTGAAATCTTGAAGCTCACTGTACAATTTAGACATAGTTTGGTGGACTAAGAAGTCCTGGCTCTCCAGCCATTTATTACCGATTTTTTGAGCTAGGGAGGGAGCCTACTGAATCTTGTTATTTCTTGAAATTGCTGAATACTTTAAACTCCATTTGTTTCTGAATCCTATGAGTCTCTCCTTCAGGAGAGAATTTCAACTCAAGAGTAAAGAGTTACGCAACACTTCTTTATCCACTCCTCTTGCACTTGTATTCTTTCTATTTCATCTTCTGTAATGTTCCTTGGTCACTGGACAGGGTCATTTAGATGTCTAATTTTTCTTTTTCATTTATAGCCAAGTAGTGGGACACTATGGCCCAAAAATAGCTTCCTAGGATCTTAACCAATTATGAATCTCTGGAGTAACCAATGTTCACTTGTGCAGTGCCATAGACCTTTCCTTCCATGGCACATGGAGGCAGACAGCAGCAATGATATACAGATACAAACAAATATTTAGAATGCAGCTTAATAGGAATATCATATTAACTTAACAAAGAAAAAGGAAATAGTAAGTGCTTCCAATACTGAGGCCTATAACTTTCCAGTCACAAGTGTTTAGTATGGGATTGAATATACTTTTGTGGAAATGTCTTAAGTCTAATCAGAAGACAGTTCATTGTACCCATAACAGCTATGCAACTATTTCATAAGTAGATAAATCCTTCCTGGCAGGTTGATTCTGCCAATAACCTGCATACTGTCTCATGAAATTATGACAGCCAATAAACAAGAATAGGTTTCTGGCTCAGTCCCAGCCAGATTTCTCTGTGCCCTGTAGCTAAAACATCAGGTGTCTTCAGTAATAATGTTTTACCATCTAAATCTGGCAAGCAACCATCAGTAGTGGCAACAACATTATTGTTTGCAGATCATAGAAACATCCCTTGCAAACAACTCTTAGCAAGGTAGCCCACCCTTGACAGAGGAAGTTTTATTCAAAAACTTAATGGCCCCTAACAGTGCCCTTTTATCATCCAAGTCTGGTGCCTTTGTTCAAATTCCTTAACTTCTATTTTACTGTGCTTCCAGATTTTCAAAATATGGAAGACATTCAAGGATTAGCATTATGTAATGGGATACTCTTTACATGAAATGAGCAATATCCTGCTACACTGTTTTTCTCTGCTCTAAGAAAGTGCCAGTTGATCTTGTAGAGGTAAAATCACAATTGAAAAGAAATGGCTAAAATTTAAAATATCTCAAAGAATTTCTATTATCTGTAATGTCATTTTTGCTACAATGTCAGATTCAAATATTTTTTGTTGGATAACATATCAGTACCTTCTACCCCTGTAGGGATAATCTCTTGTGCACTGTGTAAAAGCATCACCTGATCACCTGTCAATAAAAAGCTGATCTAATGATCTGTGGCAAAGGCAGGAAGGAGAAGGTAGGAGAGAGAGAGGGAGAGGGAGAGGGAGATGGGGAGGGGAGGGGGAGGGAGAGAGGGAGAGAGGGAGAGAGAGCAAGAGAGAGAGAGAGAGAGAGAGAGAGAGAGAGAGAGAGAGAGAACGAACATTGGAGAGATTTATACATGAGAGGATTTCCTAGGGCAACACAGAGGAAGAAGCAGCAGGGCCAGGTCTAAGAAGGATAGATACATGGCAGAAGTTAGAATAGAATAAACAGGCTAATAAGCTATAAGCTAGTTAGTAAACAGCCTAGCTTTAAGGCCTAGGCATTCATAATAAATATGTCATAGTGTTTATGTGTCATTATTTGTGGGCTGGTAGTCCCAAAGAAAGTCTCATAACATACCCTGTCCCCCCAAATTTCACTAATTACATTCAATTTTCAAGAAAGAAACAAATAAAACATAAATGTTAAGGCCTTATACACAAGATTATATATGTAATTACATCTTATGTCATTCATCTGTTTGATATTAAGACTGAACATGTGTAAATATATATCCAGATCACAGATAAATAGCTCAATGAGTTATGCTGTGTCTCAAGGCTTTGGACATGGCACATTCCAGAATATTTTTCTGTGACTCTTTCCAATCAATACTCACAGTCATACAGAACTTCCATTTAATTTTTATACTTGAAGTGCTCTTATACTTCATATAACTATAATCATATGGTAAGTGCCTTTTATATTCACTAAATTATTTAATTGTGGGTGATTTTAAAGATGTTCTTTAATGTTATTGCATATACCACTGTTAAATCTTTTAAATTTATGGAATATTCATTGTATAAATATATAGATATTATACAATTTATGTGATCACCTTTTAATGGGTATTTATGTGCTCTCTGACTTCTTTCAGTATAATAATTAAATTGTTTATAAATATATATTTTACAACATTTTATATGCTTGTTTGAAGTGGCTTAAATTGTATGAATAATTTCCAGAAAGGGGGGGATGTGAACCAATTATATTATTGTAAATTCTTACCAACAATAAATGAATCAGCCTATGCTGATTTGCTATATGTTCATTCTTTTTAACTGCAGCCTATCCAGTTGGCAAGAATTGATACCATTTCCTGTTACACGTAATTAGTATTATTTTGTCTAATTAGTCCTGTATTATGCTTTCCAGGTCTTTGGGTCTTAAAACATTATTCCTTGTCCTTGAGAAGTGCCACCAATGACAATTATCCCTTGTCAATTATCTTTAAAGTGTCTGCTGGTGACCAAGGAAAGATGCAGACAGAACGAGTGCAAGGTCATTTGCAGCACCACAATGAAAAATTGTGAAAAATATCCCCATTCCTTGGCAAAGACAGTGTAATGAGAACCCACTGAATCTTTGTAGGATACCATAGATAAGATTGAGTCAAACCTCTAGCAAGAAATCATCATATCAAGAATATAGAGTACTAATCTAGTGCTACCAGAGGTCTAGCCTCGACAAGGGTCAGAGGTCCTTAATGACTAGGGATACCTGGTAGGTGAATAAGAAAACACACAATTTAGATACAATACTGAAAGGCTGATCTTACCATGAGAGTCTCTGAACTCTGGAGTCAGAAATTCTCAAATAGACTTGGCTCAGCCTCAGTCTTTTATTAAAATCATACAAGGAAGTTTGGTTACAAAGTTCATAGAGGGATGGGTAAATGCTTCTCTATTTTCCTGTGTCAACACTGTCTTGTGACACAGAGTAGTACAGATTTAGAACAGAAAAAAGGGAACCATAAATCTCAAACATAAAAGTTTTGTAGCAAGCACAATTTTTTTATATCTCCCGATCACCAATCTCAGGTGAGGTTGGGGGCAGCGGTATTGCGGTTACAAAGTCAGTATCTTTCAGACATGTGTGAGACATATGGTTTCATAAAAGGGGAAACATGAGGTCATACTGCTGACCCTGAAGTCTTTGTAATTGTTGGACCTCATCTGTCGGTCTACAAAAACATTCTCATTTAATTTTTATGGAGAATTCTTAGGGGACCGCCACCATCATCCTTGAACCCAAGGAATCCTTTGCTGACTTTCTGAGAAATATCTGTATGTTATCCCATCCTCAGTTTTTGTAATAAAAATGTCCCGTTTTCATCATACAAAACTGAGACTAAGACTGTAGGAATAGCTGCAGATTTACTCATCTCTACCCAGTGCTCTAGGTTACTTTCATTTCTACCTCGAGCGAGTGACCATATCATATATTTCTATTGAATTCATGAACAGCTTTCACTTTAATATTATTAGTAACATCTAGTTCTTGAATATCAAATGGGCTCCTACTAGGTCTTGTCAGGTCACCAAATACAGGTTTAATCAAGGAAGAAGGAAAGAGAGGGAGCAGTAAATAGATAAAAAGAATGATAAGTACTAAGAATAGTTGCAGAAATGACATTGAGAGGTCCTTGCACCAGAGAAGCAGGACTTGGGGCCTCTAGGTATTCATACTGGAGTTCGCAAGGGGCAATAACCTCATGCTCTGAAACTTGATAACCCAGGCAGATTTTTCTTCCTTTTCATTAGGAATCACATCTCGACCTTAATGTGGTGGTATCTCCAACACAGTGTGAACACAGCTGGAAGAAATGTCTCTAGATTCCCTTACCATTTTGATGGCTGAAGTAATCTTCATCAGTTTGCAGTACATTTTCACAAGATGCATGTCCTTCATTACAATGGAGGGAATAAAATATGTTTCTCAGTTGATTTTCCTCAGATTAATACAGGGAAGGGGATTGAACATGTAGCATATAGGGAAAGGATGAAAGTTAAATATGTCTTTGAAAACAGCTGAAGCTCTGGGTACATCAGTATGTGTCTATTTATATTTGAGGTACATTTTCCCCAGGATAAGTAGCCATTCAGAAGTCTAGAGGAGTTATTGCTGAAGTTTATTTAAAGAGGCAGAATCCGGAACGCCACATTTGGGCAGCAATTAATACTAAGTTTTGCATGTCCATCTCTGTGAATGCTAGTGGCCAGTAATAATCTAATCTAATCATCATCATCATCTTCTTCTTCTTCTTCTTCTTCTTCTTCTTCTTCTTCTTCTTCTTCTTCTTCTTCTTCTTCTTCTTCTTCTTCTTCTTTCTTCTTCTTCTTCTTCTTCTTCTTCTTCTTCTTCTTCTTCTTCTTCTTCTTCTTCTTCTTCTTCTTCTTCTTTCTTCTTCTTCTTCTTCTTCTTCTTCTTCTTCTTCTTCTTCTTCTTCTTCTTCTTCTTCTTCTTCTGGACATTTTATGTATTTACATTCCCAGTTTCCCCTCTAGAAATCCCCTATCCCATCTCCACTCCTGCTGCTTCTCTAAGGGTACTCCCTCTCCCACCCACCTACTTCCACCTCATTGCCCTGGCATTCCCCTACAATCAAGCCTTCACAGGACCAAGGGCTTCTCCTCCTATTGATGCCAGACAATGCCATCCTCTGCCTCATATGCAGCTGGAGTCATGGCTCCCTCCATGTATACTCTTTGGTTGGTGGTTTAGTCATTGGGAGCTCTAGGGGGTCTGGTTGGTTGCTAAACAAAAAATTCTTAACTGAGGACTATTGAATGGTCAAAAAGCACCTTAAGAAATGTTCAACATCCTTAGACATCAGAGAAATGCAAATCAAAATTTGCATTCCACCTCACACCAGTCAGAATGGCCAAGATCAAAAACTCAAGAGACAGTAGATGCTCAAGAATATGTGGAGAAAGAGGAACACTCCTCCACTGTTGGTGGGATTGCAAGCTGGTACAACCACTCTGGAAATCAGTCTGGCAGTTCCTCAGAAAACTGGGCATGACATGTAATAAGGATACATGCTCCACAGTGTTCTGACTTATTTATAATAGCCAGACACTGGAAAGAACCCAGATGTCCCTCAACAGCAGAATCAATTCAGAAAATGTGGTACATTTACACAATGGAGTGCCACTCACCTATTAAAAACAAGGACTTCATGAAATTTTTAGGCAAATGGATGGAACTAGAAAGTATGCTGAGTGAGGTAACCCAGGCACAAAATAACACACATAGTATGCACTCACTGATAAGTGGATATTACCCCCAAAGCTCAGAATACCCAAAATCCAATTCACAGACCATATGAAGCTCAAGAAGAAGGAAGACCAAAGAGTGGATGCTTCAGTCCTTCTTAGAAGGGGAAACAAAATACTCAGGGGAGTTAAAGGGTAGGAGGGACTTGAGTGGAAGAGATGAGGGGGCAGGGGGAAAGGGGGTAACATCAGGTATGGGAGGAGACAGGTATGATATATAGAGGGTCAGAAATTTGAATAGGATGTGTAGCAATGGGGGATGGAGAAGTGGGGGTAGCCACCAGCTACCAGATAACAGGAAAGCAAGAGGCTTGCAGGACCCAAGAGGGATGAGATTAGCTGAAATGCCCAACAAAGGGGAGGGAGAAACTGTAGACCATTTCAAAAGGTTAGGCAAGACCCATGTTTGGGGTATGGGGCTACCCACTTATCTCCAAATTCTTATAGTTTTGGTTGGGAGCCTAGCCTTTAACGGCTGAGCCATCTCTCCAGGCCTCATCTCCAAATTCTTAACCCAAAATGGTTCCTTTCTAATGAAATAAGCAGACAAAGTGTGGAGCAGAGACTGATGGAAAGGCCATCCAGAGACTGCCCCACCTGGGGTTCCATCCCATATACAAACACCAAACCCAGACACTATTGCTGATGCCAAGAAGTGCTTGCTGACAGGAGCCTGGCATAGCTTTGCCCTGAGAGGCTCTGCCAGAGCCTGACAAATACAGAAGCAGATATTCACAGCTAACCATTGGACTGAGCACGGTGCCCTCAGCGAATAACTGAAGGAGCTGAAGGGGTTTGCAACCCCATAGGAAGAACAACAATATCAACCAGTAGTCTTCTAATTTCACCTTCTACAACAATGCCCTGAGATTAAGGAAACTACTTTCTGTGGCTTAATGCCTCCTTTCCGGAAACAAACTTTATGCTTCATTCAAAAGGCCAACCTCTTTGTCCAACTTAAGACATCAAATCTCACTTTTCTCTACCCATAGTTTCATATCTGGAGATGTATATGGAATTTGTTGTATTTAAACATTTCTGCCTATTTCTGCCTGATTTTCCCTTTCCCAAATGTGTTTAGCCAGAGAGCCCTTCTTTTATGAAATGGGAATTGTATTATAATGTATTTGTAAATAAAAAAACATCATATGGAAAAATTAGTAACATCCAAAGTCTGCACATCTCTGTGAAGTTTTATACAGTTAAATCAGCCACATGGAGCTTCACAGCAAGGCACAGTTGGTCAAGTATATGTAAATAAACAAAGGTAAAACACAATACAAATGACTTAAAAACAGAAGGTGGTTAATTATTTCAGTTGATGCTGAAAAGTCATTTGTAAACTTTAAAATGTCATTCTGATAAAAGTTCTAGGTGAAGGATAGTTGGAACATATTTTGAAATGGTAAAGACTATATACTATAAACATAGCCCTCCTTATAATAATTTAATTCAGTTCTAAGGTGCTTGCCTAGAGTGCAGAGAGTCCTGGCTTTTAATATCAGTACTTTGACAAAAAATAAATAAATTAATAAATTAAATATTTTGAAATTCATTCCTCACCTCAAAACCTGATTGTCAAGAATCTAAGCAGAACATCTATGGCTAACCATGCTGAACATGATTTTCTGGTATTTGACAATACATTATATTCAAAAACTACAGTGTGTTAGTCAAGGTTTATATTGCTGTGAAGAGATACCATGACCATGACAACTATTATATGGGGAAACATTTAACTGGAGCTGACTTACAGTTCAGAGATTTAGTCCAGTATTGTCCTGACCTAAATCATAGCAGCATAGAGGCAGAAACTGTGCTGGAGAAGTAGCTGAGAATTCTACATCAGGATCAGCAGGCAGTGGGAAGAAAAAGTCACTGAGCCTGGCTAACATTTGAAACCCCAAAGCCCATCCCAAGTGACACGCTTCCTCCAACAAGACCACACCCCATAATACTGCCATTCCCTATGAGCCTATGGGGGCCATTTATATTTCAACCACAAGTAGTGTTTGTTTTAAACCTTTTCCTGCTAGAATTAGCAGGATGTCTGCTTTAAACCAGGCTGAAGTCACCTCTGGTCAAGAGTTTGTCAGCTTTCAAAGTGTTAATAGTTTCTTCACTGGGAGTGATTGTATTAGTTAGTTTTAATATTCGGGCACTAAACTCCACAGGACCAAGGGCCTCCCCTCTCACTGATGCCATATAAGGCCATCCTCTGCTACATATGTATCTGGAGCCATGGATCCCTTCATGTGTACTCTTGGTTGGTGGTTTAGTCTCTGGGAGCTCTGTGTGGTCCAGCTAGTTGATATTGTTCTTCCTATGGGGTTGCGATCTCCTTCAGTTCCTTCAGTCCTTGTCCTAGCTTTGCCATTGGGGTCCCCAATCTTAGACCAATGGTTGACTGTGAGTATCTGAATCTGTATTGATCAGGTGTTGGTAGAACCTCTCAGGGAACAGCAATACCAGGCTCCTGTCAGCAGGCAGTTCTTAGCATCAGCAATATTGTTGGGGTTTGGTGTCTGTAGATGAGACGGATCCCCAGGTGGGGTAGTCTCTGGATAGCCTTTCCTTCAGTCTGTTCCATTTTTTGTCCCTGCCTTTCCTTAAATAAAATAATGTACTAGAAGTCATTTGGGATTGGGAAGAGTAATTAATTTCAGTTTCTCTGCAGGGGATTTGAAATAAAGTGAAAATAAGATTGTTAGATATTATGAGGCTGGGACATATTAACTAATAAAATAGGCCTCTCCATCCTGTGCCTTTCAGTGTGATACAGAGAAGATGGAGCTCTTGAGGTGAGAACATTGGTCACAAATCAATAAAACCAATTATTCCTTGCTGTTAACTCCAACAATAGTGAGACTTTCACATCACAAAATTGGTTTGATGAGCCAAAACATAGTTAAATTACTGGTGATATTTTGAGATACTGTAAGATAATAACATCACAAGATATTTATTATTCACTAAAATTTGTAAAACATATAAAATGTTTCCCAAGTGTTCTTACTTTATCCTTAATAAACATAATAAAAGCAATGTAATAAAAAGAGACAAACAAGTGTTATTTTGGAAGGAATTAAAGAAAAAAAACCACCTTCATTTACTAATACCTGTGGTGTTATGTCTCTTATCCATAGTACTGTGCACAGAATTAGGAATTATTCTATTGTACATGATTCTTATTGCACTGCAATGAAAACTTCAAGGCAAGAACAGATTTTTTTTTTCTTACAGAGTTAATAGCAGGATTTGTTTTGCTTTGCCATTTTTGGTATTCTGCTGTTTGGAAGAAAACTCTTACCTAACCCAAAGTTAGGTAAGTTTCCAAAGTTACCAGTGTGTGGCTATTATTTACATCATTGAATATGAGAAGCTTTTATTGGCATCATGAGAATTAAAGGGCAATAGAAATGTAAGCTTGCTTCTTTGGATTTGTGGAACAAAGGAAATTTCAGAAATGACTAACATCGAAGTATCTTCTCTAAACTCCCAGGTTTGCCAGAATTGGTCACCAGAAACATTCACCTATCTTAATAAGCAGAAAAGTGAAGTGATAGCTAGTTTTGTTTCCCAGGAAGGATTAGTTCTATCCAATAAACTTAATGGCATTTACCTCCACCATCTAGGTCAGAGTTTTTAAATGTTCAAGAGATGACATATGCTCCGAAGTTCTCACTCTGTCTCTCTGTCTCTCCCTCCCCCCATCTCGCTGTGTGTGTGTGTGTGTGTGTATGTGTGTGTGTGTGTGTGAGTGTGTGTGTATACACATGTGTGTATTATGGCATGTATGTAGAGGTCACAGGAACAGGACAACTTTAGGTGGTATCCTCAACTTCTACCTCCAACTTCTCATTTGAGACAGTCTCATGACTTATTTTCCAAGATAGCTCCCCCACCCCAAATTTCAGGCATTCTCTTTTCTGCCTTTCATCTCTGCATAGGTGTGCTTGAATTGCAGATGAACTCCACTATGTCCGATTGATTTTGGTTTCTGGGCATTCTAACTCAGATCCTCATGCTTGACTGACAAGTGCTTTACCATGGGTACATACTTCCTGGCTAGCTTTTAGTTCTATTGTTTTTAATCTAAGAGAAATTGAGATATATGTTACATAACTTGGTGTGTGTGTGTGTGTGTGTGTGTGTGTGTGTGTGTGTATGTGTGTGTGTGTGTGTGTGTGTGTGTGTGAAAAGAAGGGGGAAGAAGAGGAAAATGTACATTTGAAGGTCATATTGAGAGTGTTAATTATAACCTGAGAAATAACATTCATAAGATCCCTGGATTCTTGCATGAAATATCTAAAACATATACAACTTTTCTCACTTTTGAATGTAGGGATTGCAGTATTCGTTTGAAAACTTTTTAATTCTTGCATAGACTCTTGAATGTGTATGGGGGTTGGAGAAAAGTAGGTCATATAAGAGATAAAGAGGAAAAATTTAAAATTTAAAAAAGAACCAAATAAGATACTATAGGCTTGACATGTACTTGAAAGTGATCATTTGGGCAAGATCCAAAAGAAAGTTGTTTTCCAGAGTATCAGTGGAGATTTCATGCTATAATCAATATTAAAAATGCCTTTTAAGTTGTCAATCTTCCAGTACAACATTTCTAAATATAGTATTATTTATTCATTTATTATTTAATTTTTTATGATGCTCACTGAGGTTGCTTTGAACTTCCTGTATAGCCAAGATGGTTTGTATTTATAAGATACTCACATCCCAAGTGTTGAAATTATACATATACATGACCCAGACCAGTTTATATGGTTCTGGGAATGGAACCAGGATGTCACTAATGCTAGTGAAACATTTTCCCAACTAAGGTATTTGCTTCTCTACCTTCTCAAAGTAGATATCTCAAATGATGATATTAGTTTTGCAAAACAAACTTTAGTCTCATGAGGATAAAGTTCAAATGATGATTTACAAGGATGCAACAATGAGATTCACTGGCCCAAATGCAGAAAAAAACATTACAGGCATGTTAGGTATTTCCTTTTAAAGCTTAAATAATTTATACAATAAATACTATGATATTCAGAAGCATAAAAAATTTTCATTAGGATGTGATCTTTGGAAATAATCCAAGAAATTGAAATGATTAGTTCTTACCTTACAGCTCATATGCTACTCTAGTTGTAGATATGCTAGCTTTAGATGTTTCACTCACTTACAGTTGAATTTGAGTGCATTAGTCGGGGTTCTCTAGAGTCACAGAACTTATGGAATGAATTTCTTTATATATAGTTTTAAAAGAAATTTAGTGCAATGAGTTATAGGCTGCAGTCCCGCTATTCCAAGAATGACTAGCTGCTAATGGAAAGTCCAAGTATTTAGTAGTTGCTTAGCCCCATAAGGCTGGATGTCTCACCTTGTGTTCTGTATGTTCTGGAATTCCAAAAAGGTTTCTATGCCAGTGAAGGAATGAATGTATTAGAAAGGTGATGGCAAACAGGCAAAGAACAAAATCTTCCTTCTTCTGTGTCCTTACGTAGGCTTCCAGCAGGTGTCACAGGTGTCATCCATATTAAAGTTGTGTCTTCCCACCCCAAGATTTGGATTAGAAGTATGTCTCAGAGGTCCAGACAAGAGGTAGATTCACACATTTCAAACCAAGCCAAAAAAAAAAAAATCTCTTACAGGTGTGCTCTCCATTTCCAGAGTGTAGTTCACTCCAGATACAGTCAAGTTGACAATGAAAGATAGCCATCACAATGAGATTGTCAGAAGAAGAAATTCACTCAGGGTGTGTTAGTAACTGTGATTGAAATAGATATGCTGCCTAGTAGTGTTTAGGAGATAAAAGGAAGGAGGCAGATTCAAGGTAGTATGAGATGTTACAGTCTTTATTAATGGGCTGGAATGGCATACCTTCTAGGGACAGGCAAGGCTTGAAAGTGTTAAAAGGTAAGAGCAGAATTCAGAAACACACATATGCCCAGTAGGCATTTGGAAACTCATGTAAGAAAAGAAATTTGGCAAAAAATCTAAAATCGCTTTTATATACTGTCCTCTGACAACACATGATTATCTGGTTTAGAACTCTCAAACTTAGAAGTATCATAGAGTCATGGTAACAAAAGCAGCAGGGTAACAGCATTAAAATTTATTTACCAAAAGATACTTTGTAAATGTTCACATAGACACACACACACAGACAGACACAGACACACACACACACACACACACACAGACACACACACACAGAGAGAGAGAGAGAGAGAGAGAGAGAGAGAGAGAGAGAGAGAGAGAGAGAGAGAGAGAGAGAGAGAGAGAGAGAGCTCATTAATCACAAATTGTGTAAAGTTTAAATTGCTTACATTAAAAAATATTTTTCTTATTCTAGCTCCCTCATATTTTCATGTATCATTACAAGGCAGCTGGTCTACCTGCACAAAACCTGTACTATAACTTTGACTGAAATTACATTGTTGCTCTAGAATAATTGAAGGAAATTAATATTTTGATTGTATGAAGTTATCCATTCCATTTTCCTGGCTAAATTCTCCATTATTTTCGATCTTCTTTAATTTCACCAGTGTTTTCTAGTTTTATTGTCTGAATCATACCTATATTTAACTGAATTTATCTATGAGAACTGAATGCTTTAAGTGCAATTAGTAATGAGTTTTCTAGTAGATTTGTTTCTAATAATTCTTTGCTAACAGATGGAAAGTCAGAATTTTAGCTGATCTTTTACTCTCTGACTTTCATAAATTTACCTCTTAGTTATTGTGTAGATCCCCTACTGTCTTCTAACATAACCATGCACATGGGAATAAAGGAAGCTTTGATTTTTATTGTAAAAACAACTATATAGAAGATAAAAAAATTAGTAAACTGGAAGTCATTGAAAATACAGCTGATTTTTTTTATAATGGATGATCTCTTTTCCTCCACTTTTATTTAGATACAATAAATAAAATTATTTATTTAGCTATTTCTCTAAACACAAGTCCCTTTGTATTCAGAATATTGCTGCATCCTAATATATTTTATATTAATTCAGAAACACCCCACTGCAAAGTGTAGAGCTCCACATTACTTTTCTTTTTTGTGTGGTCTCTGGCCATGCTTTCAAAATCACAGGATTGGGGCTATAGTTACAGAATGATGGGTGGGATGGGGGTTTATTGCTCTGCAGTTATCTTGTTTCCCACCTAAATGAATAACATATCGACTTGGCTACTATTTCAGGGTCGTCAAAGCAATTTCCTCAGGATATTTAATCCTATAGGGATTACTCTGTTAGCTGACTCAAATTATCAAGTATTTCAAAGGTCAAATCCAGGAACCTCTCTGCTGTCCCACGAGTGTTACTGTGAAAGAGTTAAATAAAACATTCACTTTCCTTTCATTCTTTAATGTTCACTAGTGATATTTTATGTAAGCATATTATATGTATGGACATCCTAAGCAGAAGTTGTTCACATAGATAATTGACAAACGATCTCTGTAATTAGTAAAGTATCTATGGTGGAATGTGAAGCAATTCCCTGTGGAGCAAATCAATTATCATCTGTCTGTAGCTGGAGTTTATATCGGTTTATTTGTTTAAGGCTCCAGGTTGAGAAAGATGGACTCATTAAGACAATTACAAAATGGATGGAGGCAGCAGATTCTATTAAAAAGAAATGCCTGCAAATCTCACTCTGTATTAATGAAAATATTTTCACTTTGACAGCTCAGTTCAAGCAGAAAATGATTATCTTTTAGACAAAGAAGAAATAAATGTTAGTGTACATACACATCTGTTTTGAAAAATTCCCTGTAGTATGCTTTGTGACTTTAAAATAACAGGCTTTGTCATCCAGGACAACACTTCTTTTCTCAGCTCTTTCATGACTAGGAGACAAATAAATACAACTTTAACCAGTATTACTGAAGGTTGACATAATCCAAGAGCACCAAATCTTTCTCCCCATAACAATCTTTCTGTCAGAAACTGTAACTACATAGTTTTGACTATGAATTCTAAAATATTCATATGTAACCTTATGTAATGCAGATGTTATGTTTATAGTCAGCTGTTGGGGGAGGGGCTGTTGCCACTAACTGATGTGATAATTCAAGAAACACTTGGAAAGATTCCAGTGGAATGAGGGGTATGTTGCTGCAAAACTGTGTGGAGGCTTTAGCCAAGTCTTGTATTAAAAAATCTTTTTGCTTTGGTATCATGCTTTCTTTGGAGGTAAGGAAATAAAGCAACTTCCTTCCAAATGAAGAGAGCAGAGCATTTTACTCTCATATGTTGTCTTATCTAAAACTCTTCCAAACTCCCATTGAGAACTAACAAATTACATACTTAAGCTGTTCATGGAATCTCACTGAACAGCAGACTTCCGCTGTGCTGGGAAGTCTCCAGCTGACTGTTGTTCAAGAAGTCCTAAAGGCAGAAACAATTGGACTCTTGAGACTCTATCAAGGAAGGAAAACAAAGACAATATTCAAGAGAAGAAAACATGTTTAATTATGTAGAGCATAGATTGTGGTTGGAGGCCTTTGTTTTGGTTGTTGGGCGATTGCTCGGTGGTTATGGGAGAAAGTTTTGCTTCTTTCATCTCAGTCACTGAAATTTTCTTCCACAATTTAACCCCCACCATGAAACCTTGAAGCAAAGTTAAATAAATTCTCTGGGTATCAATGCATATAATTTTTAAATCTTTTCTTGTATTGAAAATAGAATATTTTCTCACATAATGTAGTCTGATTATGTCCCCTTCCCTCTACTTCTCTCAGTTCCTCTCCTCCCTCCCATCCTCCCTTCCAGGCCTATTCCTTTTTTCTTTCTCATTAGGAAAGAATGTGCTTTTAAGAGAAAACAGCAATGCATTACAAAGTAAAATATGTGATAAAGCAAAAAGCATCACAATGAAGTTGGACCAGACAAACAAACAGAAGGAAAAGAACCCAAGGAAGGGTACAAGACTATGGGGTCTCCTTCTCTGAGAAGAAGAGGTGGGGGAAATGGAAAAAGGGAATGGAAGGAGCTGTGGCTGGGATGAAAAGTGAATAAATAAATTAATAAAAAATTAGAGACCCACTTGTTCACACACTTAAGAATCCCATAATTAAGTTAAGATGGAAGTCATAATATATGTACAGAGGACCTGGTGCAGACTTGTGCAAGTCCTGTGCATACTGCTTCAGTCTCTGTGAGTTCCTATGAGCTTTGCATATGTTGATACTGAGGGGCCTTTCTTTCTTTGTGACCCACATCCCCTCTGTCTCTTATACTACTTTCACTTCCTCTTCCATGGGATTTGCTGAGTTCTGATGGGAAGGATTTCTTGGAGATATCAAATTTAGGGTTGGATGTCCCAAGGTCTCTCTGCACAATGCACTCACTGTGAGTCTTTGTCTTTGTTTCTATCTTCTGCACAAGGAAGTTTCTCTGATGATGGCTGAGCAAGGCAGTGATCATATTTGTATTTTGGGGTCTGGAATTCTTCACTCTGAATATTTGTTTGTTTGTTTGTTTTCTAAGTCCATCAATTTGCTTGCAGATTTCATGTTGTCATTTTTTTTTGTCAGCTAAGTGATAAGATAGAGCATCTTTTGAGTATATGACCAAGAGTGAATACATGATGTTAAGGAAGATGAATTTTTATCTTTCTCAGGAACTGCCATACTGATTTCCATAGTGCTGTAAAAGTTTGGATTCCTACCAGCAATAGATGAGTGTTCCCCTTGCTCTACATTCTCTCGAGCACTGTCTGTCATTTGTTTTATAGATTTTACCCATTCTGATGGGGGAAGAATGAAGATGTTAAAGTGTAAAATGCTAATATAAACTTGATAGGGTTTTGTGGGTAAAGTTAACAGTATTAACACTGGTGGGTGTCATATAAAAATAACTTTATTGTTAGCAAACCTTTTTGCTACTGAACCTCTGTTAACTTCTTGCAAACTATGGGAGAATGGGAGAGAAAAAAAATTGTGGATTTTTATCAAAATTGAGCAAAAGAAATATACCCCCTCCTGGTATAGCTAGTATAACATTAGACTGATGAATTAATACGGACATAATAATATTGACTTAATATTTTAACATTCTAAAATATAAATATTAAATATCACTCATAAAATTAGGCAGAGGAAGTCTACTATATGTCTATAGCAGACTTACTACTGGAGTCACAAAGGTTTTGATTACAATGAAGTACACTGTGTGTGACATTGAAGAGACAGTGATTCTGCACTTCCCTGCCATGCTAGGCTAGAGAAGTTCCTTCCCTCCCCCCTTCATAGACACCTCTGGCCTTTGGAGAGGTCCCAGCCTAGCTCCAGATTATTGCCTTTACTCTTCTTCCCTTTCATCCTAGCACTCCCTTCACCATGACCTCCCCAGTCCCTGGGAGGGCAGATGCCAGTCTTGGGAACAGACAGAAAGCACCATACTCAAGCCTACAAGTCACCAAGGCCAACACTCCCTTTGATTGATAACCAGCATTTCCCATGTGCAAATGGCTCCTGCCCTTGAAGGAAGCAGAGAGCAATAGCCTTAAAATGATAAAAGTCAACTCATGGACTATGAAAAAGAGACAATTCAGTGTTCCCAGACAGCTATGGCCAGTTTGTAAAATGATTCCAGTTTCCGATAGCACAATAAGTTAGGAAGGTCCCTTTCTAGCTGTATGGGTCAGCCCCACTGTCTGAACAAACATCAGGTTTAAATGACAACATTCCTTTACCCTTTCATGTAATGCCAAAGCTTAGAAACCCCTACTTGCGTTTTTGTTTGTTTGTTGTTTTTTTATTAATTAATTAATTAATTAATATTTTACTCTTCGTATTTTATTCCCCCCACACCACGCCCCCCCCCGTCCATTCTCTGATTGTTAGACATCTTGTACCTCCTCCCCACCCTGCTGTCTCCACATGGATGTCCAATCCCCCCTGAACTCTAAACTCCCTGGAGCCTCCAGTATCTTTAGGGTTAGGTACATCATATCTGAATGAACACAGACCTGGCAGTTCTCTACTGTATGTGTGTTGAGGGCCTCTTATCAGCTGGTGTATGCTGCCTATTTGGTGGTTCCGTGTTTGAGAGATCTCGGGTGTCCCAATTAAATGAGATTACTGGTCCTCCTACAGAATTGCCCTTCTCTTCAGCTTCTATCAGTCTTCCCTAATTCAACAACAAGTGTCAGCTACTTCTGTCCATTGATTGGGTGCAAATATCTGCATTTGACTCTTTCAGCTTCTTGTTGGGTCTTCTGGAGTGTGGTCATGCTTGGTCTGCTTTTGTGAGCACACCATAGCTTCAGTAATAGGGTCAGGACTTGGGACCAACCCTTGAGCTGGATCCCACTTTGGGACTGTCACTGAACCTTGTTTTCCTCAGGAAATCCTCTCCATTTCCATCCCTATAATTCTTTCACAGAGGCACAATTAAGGGTCAGAGTTGGGACTGTGGGATAACCCCCCTCCCTCATTTGATGCCCTGTCTTCCTGCTGGAGGTGGGCTCTATATGTTCCCTCTCCCTAATCTTGGTCATTTTGTCTAAGGTCCCTCCCTTTAAGTTCTGAGAGTCTCTTACCTCCCAGGTCTTTGGTGCATTCTGGAGGGTCCCCTCAACCTCCTATCTCCTGAGGTTGCCTATTTCCATTCTTTCTGCTGGCACTCAAGGCTTCAGTCCTTTTCCCTCACCCAATACCAGATCATGTTCCCCTCTCCCCCTGCTCCATCTCTTCCCCACCTGTCCACTTTCCCTCTCAGGTCCCTCCCTCCTTCCCCATTTATGATTGCTTTGTTCTCCCTCCCAAGTGGGACTGAAGCATCCTCACTTGGGCACTTCAGCTTGTTCACCTTTTTGAGTTCTGTGGACTGTATCTTGGGTACTCTGTACTTTTTAACATCCACTTATTAGTGTTAAAAGTATTGGGGAGTTCAGGTCCATACCTAAACATAATAAAAGAAATTTACTGCAAACCGACAGCCAATAACAAATTAAATGGAGACATACTTGAAGCAATCCCACTGAAATTGGGGAACAAGACAAGGGTGACCACTCTCCCCATATCTATTCCATATAGTACTCGAAGTGCTAGCTAGAACAATAAGACAACAAAAAGAGATTAAGGGGATACAAATTGGCAAAGAAGAAATAAAGCTATCACTATTTGCAGATGATATGATAATATACATAAAAGACCCCAAAAATTCTACAGGAGAACTTTTCCAGCTGATAAACAACCTCAGTAAAGTGACCTGATATAAAATAAACTCAAATAAAAGAGTAGCCTTCCTTTATACAAATGATAAACAGGCTGAGAAAGAGATTAGGGAAACAAGTATCTTTACAATAGCCACAAATAATATAAAATATTTTGGGGTAACTCTAATCAAACAAGTGAAAGACCTGTATAACAATAACTTCATGTCTCTCAAGAAAGAAATCAAAGAAGATCCCAGAAAATGGAGAGATCTTCCCTTCTCATGGATTGGCAGAATTAACATAGTAAAAATGGCCATCCTGACAAAGGAAATCTATAGATTCAATGCAATCCCCATAAAAATTCCAACACAATTCTTCAAAGATATGGAAAAAGCAATTCTCAAATTCATCTGGAAAGGCAAAAATCACAGAATAGCAAAAACAGTTCTTAGCAATAAAAGAACAGCTGGGGGGAATCACCATCCCTGACCTCAAGCTTTACTACAGAGCAATAGTGATATAAACTGCATGGTATTGGTACAGTGACAGAAACATTGATCAATAGAATAGAATTGAAGACCCAGAAATAAGACCATGCACTTATGGACACTTAATCTTTGAAAAAGAAGTAAAAAATATACAATGGAAAAAGAAAGTATCTTCAATAAGTGGTGCTGATCTACCTGGCTGTCTGTATGTAGAAAAATGAAAATAGACCCATATATTTGTGACCTTGCACAAAGCGTTTATTTTTTTTTCTTTATAAGCCCCCTTCACTTAGACGTGGGGGTTTGCTCTCCTTCCCATTCCATCAGGAAGGTTGCTTGCCCGAGCTCGAGGTGGAAAAAAG
The DNA here is from genome assembly GCA_036184795.1 of Tokudaia tokunoshimensis. Classification (NCBI taxonomy): domain Eukaryota; kingdom Metazoa; phylum Chordata; class Mammalia; order Rodentia; family Muridae; genus Tokudaia; species Tokudaia tokunoshimensis. The sequence continues at coordinate 65,212,558 of BTHU01000006.1, read as the reverse complement.
ATCCTCATGTGACTATATCAGGTTGTGATTCCCTGGTGTTCTCTTTGGGGTTTCTACAATCTGGGCAAAACAGCATAAAATGACTTGAGTATAAATTACAGCTAGATTACCTAAAGTTATTGTGTAGGCTTATTGACCACATGGTCTTGGTCAAATTGAATGTGTATAAAGTATTTCAATTAAGACAGATGTCAAATGCAAAGTAATAATAAATATGGTACTAAATAAATAAGAAATGCTAATTTATGTGCTTTTATTTTTTATTTCCTTTTGCTTTTTATCAGAAATGTTTCCTTCCATTTAAATTATTATTAATATGGATATTTATTTTGGGGGCTTTGAAAGCATAATATCAGCATTTTGTCACTATAAAAATACTTGGAAGATTATGAAGAGAAGTGTATATAGCACATAGTTTGGGTAAGTCCAAGTGTCATGGTATAGCCTATTGTGATGTCTAGCTTTACCTGTTAACTTAATATAATATAGAATTACTCAAGAAGAGAATCCCAATGATAAATGTCTATATTGAGTTGTTCTATAGGCATGTCCTTAGATAAATAAGTTAATTGATATGGAAAGAGGCAGTCCAATTTTGAAAAAGCATTCCTTAGGTAGAGAGTCGTCACTGAAATGACAATGAGGAAATTGAGTTAAAGACAAGCAAGATAAGATCTGTTCATTTATCACTGTGGCTGTGATGTGAGTAGCTTCTTCAGTCCATTATGACTAGCCCTTCTTCACAATGTTGGACTGTAATCTAGAATTGTAAGCCAAAGCAAACATTTTCTTCTCTAAGTTGCTTTTAATCATAATATCTTATCTAAACAGAAATGAAATAACAATGCCCAGAATCCATTACATCAAGGAATAATAACAATGGTGACACTTTGTGCATATATCTTGAACCAGACTCAATGGCAGCTGGGACGTTCCTTTTTAAAAGTCCTATGCTCACTGAAGACATGAAAGATACTTTCTGAGTGTCAGTCCCCAATCATCTTGAGATGGTTACTCTTGGTTGTTGACTTGACTACATCTGGAACTTAAACCAAAAATGGAGGGCATATCCGTGAGGAATTTTTACTTAATTTGAGGTAGAAAGATTTATTTATCTCTTTTAAGAAAAAAATATGTTTTATGTATATGTCTGGATGAGATGTCAGATCTTGGAGTTACCACAGTTCTGAGCTACTATGTAGGTGCTTGGAATTGAACCCTGGTCCTGTGAAAGAACATTCATTTCTCTTAATCAGTAGGCAATTAATTAAACCCTGGAAGATTCACTTCTAATCTGGATCTATGAGTTAGGAAGATATGGCTTTAATATAGAATTTTCAAAATGGGAAAAGACATGGCATCAATTTGGATCTTGAGGCAAGAAGATGCACCTTTAATCTAGGCCAGACCATCTTCTGGAAGGCTATATAAGAGCATGTAAAAAAAAAAAAAAAGCTTTTGCTTTTTGCTAGTCTGATCTCCCGGCAAGGCCAATATTCACTGGCATTAGAACCTACTTTTTCAGGATTCCAGCAAATACTGAAAACCAGTGGAGACATCCAACCTCATGAACTGAGCAAGACTGGATTCTTGGATATTCCATTCACAACCAGCCATAGAACTAGCTGAACTGCAGCCTGTATGTCATTATAAACTATCTTTCTAAATATTGAGAATCATTTTATAAATTCTTTTACTCTAGAGAATCCTAACACAGACCCAAAGAAACTGCATGAGCCCTCCGTCTTATAAAACACATCACCTCTCTAAGTAATTTATCCTGTAATATTTGAACTTTTCCACCACAGGAAATTATTATTCATATTTGGAATATGTCTTTTTAAGATGCCACATTTGACAGTGAAGTAACAAATGGGATCCCATGAAACTGAAAAGCTTTTGTAAAGCAAAGGGCACCATCAACAGGACAAAGCAGAAGCCTACAGAATGGAAAAAGATCTTCACCAACTCTACATATGACAAGGGCTAATATTCAAAATATATAAAGAACTCAAGAAACTGGACATCAACACACCAAATAATCCAACTAAAAGTTCGGGTAGAGTCTAAACAGAATTCTCAACAGAAGAATCTCAAATGGCTAAGAGCACTTAAAGAACTGTTCAACATCCTTAGCCATCGGGAAAACGCAAATCAAAATGACTAAATGATTCTATCTTATATCTGTCAGAATGGTTAAGATTAAAAAACACAAATGACAGCTCATACTGGCATACTTGTGGAGCAAGGGAAACACTTCTATACTGTTGATGGGAATGCAAACTAGTACAACCAATTTGGGAAACAGTATGACAGATTCTCAGAAAACTGGGAATCAATATACCTCAGGACCTAGCTATACTTCTCCTGGGTATATACTCAAAGGATACTCCATCCTAACAAAAAGACACATGCTCAACTATATTCATAGCATCTTTATTTTTAATATCCAGAAACTAGAAAAAAAAGCCTATTTATCCCATAAGTAAAGAATAGATAAAGCAAATTTGGCATAGTTATACAGTGGAGAATTACTCAGCTGTTAAAAATAAAATAACCTTCTGAAACTTGCAGGCAAATCAGTCAAGCTAGAAGAAATCATCTTGAGTAAGGTAACCCAGACACAGTAAGACAAAAATGATATATACTCACTTATATGTGCATGTTAGCTATAAAGAGAAGGATAATCCATAGATTCAGAGAAGCTGAGTAACAAGGAGGGCTCAATGGGAGATGTATGGACTTCTCTGAGAAGGGGAAAAGGTAGTAGATTTGGGGGTTGGATGAGTTGGGAACAGAAGGGGACAGGTGTGGAAGGATGATGGGAGAAAGTACTGAGAAAGACCGCTAGAACTGGGGTGGGGCATTTGGGCATGAGATGGAAACCCAGTGCAATGGTAACCTCCCAGATAAGACTCTTAGTAATGACAGATATGGAGACTGAACAAGCCATCTTCTGTAACCAGGCAAGGCTTCCACTGGAGGAACTGGGACACCAAAATAGTCACAAAACTTTAGTTGTGCTGGGGTAAAGGTGGCACAGAACTTGTGGTAGTGGCCAAATAATTACTGGTCCAACTTGAAACTTATGAGAAGAACCCCATCCTTGATTCTACCTCAAGTGCCAGGAACCAGAGGCTGGATGACCCATAGATCTAGGATAGAACCAAACATAACTGGCAATAAACAAACAAACAAACATTGTCAATGAAATCATTCCTAATGATATTGTTACAGATGTAGAGAGAAGTCCAGCACAATCATCACCAGAGAGGCTTCATTTAGCAACTTATGAGAGAAGAGGCAGAGACTCACAGTCAAACATTAGGTGGAGCTTGGGGAACCCTGTGGAAGAGGAGAAGGAAGGATTTTAGGAGGCAGGGGTGTCAAGGACACCACAAGATCCCCCACAGAATCAACTATCTAGAGCTCATACAGGCCCACAGAAACTGAATCACAGAGCCTGTAGGCATCTGCAAATATGTTTGTGTAGTTTGGTGTTCTTGTGGAATATCTAATAGTGAGAGTGGGGGTGTCTCTGAGTATTTGCCTACTTTTGAGACCTTTTTTTCTTCTACTGGGTTGCATTGTCTAATCTTAAAATGAGGGGAATGTACCTAGTATTACTGCAACTTGATATGCCATGTTTGGTTGATATTCTTGGGACCCCTACCCGTTTCTGAATGAAATGGAGCAGGAGTGGATCTGGGGGAGAGGGAAGGTGGGAGGAGATGGAAACTATGGTAGGGGGAGAATCTGAGTGATGTAATGTATTAGAGAATAAAAATTAAAGCATTGCAGGTATGGCTGTTGTATAATGTTTGCATCAGTATTGACAGAGAGAAGAGAGGCTATGTCTACAATCAGTCTCCTGACCTATGAACACCTGAACAATTATTAGTCTACTTGAGGAAGAAAATAAAGTCTGAGATGACCACCAGTCTGATGCTGGGATCAGGTAGATAGCCTGAGATGACTACCAGTTTGATGTTGGGGACAGTAAGATAGCCTAAGAAGACCACCAGTCTATTGCTGCACAGGCTCAGACTAGCTCCCAGTGTTGGAAGCAAGGGCAAGACTAGAAGAATCTCACCTGGAATCCCTAGTCCTGGCAAGAGTGAGCCTGGGACAGACAACCATTTGAAAAATTGTTAAGTCAAAATAAAGCTATCTGGTCTTATTTGTTGCCAAGTCTTTATGTGTTGAAAAAGTTTAGGGCTTAACTGAAGTCCTGACTAGTACAGTCTGAAAGACTGGATGAACCAAGTTCACTCGGGAGTGGCTGACTTTCTTGAAACTGTGCTAGAAGCGAGTCTCTGAAAACAGCAGCAAGAGAGGCAGGGTCAGGCATGGAGCTGGAACAGCAAGTCATTTCGGTATCCCCAAGGGTGAATCTTGTCAGGGCTGCCCTCACATTGTTTCATTCTGTAATTTATAAACCCTATAACCAATATGTAGTTCTATCAACATATTTGTACAGAATGTACAAGGTGCACAGATCAGTTAAGAATGAAATTTTTCTAGTGACTAACCACCAGGTCCCCCTCCGCCACTGCTACACACCTCCTTTCAAATACCTGATGAGCAAAGTGCAGTGTGGATACATACTAAAATAACAACAGCAAAAAACAAACAAACACGCAAAGCTGTTAGGATGTATTATTATGTGCTATGGTAAGATCAGCAAAATAAAATAAATGAAAAAAAGTAAGAATGAAGGTTTTTCTATTTGAGCAGATTAAAAGACAATTGTCTTCTTTATAAGTTAGTTTGATCAACAACCAAATTGTACTAAATCATCATTCATGCCATATGAAAAGATGGCATGATGAATTTTGAAGATTCTGTAGTTAACAAGATTTATAGGCTATGTATAGCTGAAGTTTTGTCTAAAGACATTTTTATGTCTCAGCCAGTTTCACTACTATTCCCATATAGGGAGATCAGCAAATCATGTTACCTGTCTTTCCTGGTCTTCTTGATTTTTTTTTCATTCCTGTCTGCAGCTAAGATCTTCAGGGGGTCTTCCTCTTTAAAATCTGATTCTTATTACTTTGGAAGGAGTCTAAAGCTTTTTTTTCTTTCCGGTTAACACAAATACAGAACCTCTCTCCCAAAGTAGCATGTCCTTGGTCCAGAAACCCAAAGTCATTGAAATGTCAGCTTCTTTTATTTAAGGACTACTCTACACTGACCTCTCAAATAGAGGAGGTGTAATATCATTATAACCACCGAACATATAACCACCTTCATTTTGATAATTTAAACAATTAAAAAATTTTAAAACAGTCATTATTATTTATTGAGATAGGGTTTCTTAGTGTAGCCCAAGCTAGCCTGTAATTGTAGATTAGGTTGCTTCAGACTCACAAGAAACCTAACTATCCTTGCCTTTGTCTCCTAAGCACTGAGATCAAAGGTCTGAATTTATTTATCTATCAATGTCTCCTTAAAAACATTTCAACAATTTCCATTAATTTCTCCCTTCTATGGAGATTAATATTTGTGGATAAATATACTTACATCCCCTTTCTCTTCACATAAATTAAAATAATATCTTTTCCTATATTTAACTTCATTTAAGTTCAGTTCTATTTACTGTATAAGCATATTCACAGTTCATCATGTATGTGTCATGTACTAGGGTAAGCAGTCCCAGCATTCCCATGGAACCCACATTGAAAGACATCAGATGCTTAAGGTAGTGCTGACATTTTAATTTATTTTATTCTCTATAATTTTCTGATTGCAGGAGGCATGAAGCTTGCTCTCTGCCCTCTGAGCAGCAGGATTTGCCTGCTTCGTTGCACAGCAGGAGCTTTGAGCATTTGCTCAATTTAGCTGCAACCCCAAGGCAGCATAGAATAGCATTTGAGAAGACCTTAGGCTGAAGTTCCAGTATGCTTCTTGTTGTGTGGTTTGGACTGATTAAAAAGGCCCAGCTGTGTCTCAACTTATGCTATGAGCCCTAGAATCATGCATACCAAATTAGCACATATTTTGCCCTAGTCCTGAACCCTGCATATCTTGAGGAGAAACCACATGGTTAAGAAACCAATTTTCCCTGCCTCCTAATCTTAAAGCGACAGCATGTATTTTTCATTCTGAAATTAATATTTTTAAGTGAGCTTTTGTCAAATGTTGAGCCTCCAACATAGTGTAGAAATTATTTAATCCTGATCTCGGATTTGTACCTTGCCTTTGATTATTTATTTCTCATATAAGACACATATACACCTTTTATATTTACAACAAGCCTTAGGCAGCACAAGTACTGGACAAATATCTACCCTCTATGCTATTAGAATCTACTTTCCTATCAATAACCCTGAGTTACTACTTACTATATGTTTCATCTGGGCTGTTCTTAACTCTAATTGGTCAGCCCTCAGGGCCACATTTTCATGACTCACATGCCCATGGTGGCTTCTCCGTCCTCTTCTACATCTTTCCCTCATGGTTCTTCTCTAACCCCAAGCCCAAGAAAGCTAAACCCACCTATGTTTCTTCTGTCCAGCTATTAGCTATTGGCATCTTTATTTATTAATTAGAAATAGCTTGGGGGCATGGTCTACATAGATTATCTGGGACAACCCTGTTTTTGGGGCCCAATATTATCATAAGAATACATACATCATCAGATCATCCCACTACAAAGAGAAGCAAGTAAGTGGAGGAGAAATGGAAAAGAAAGAGAACGAGAGTGACCTGAGCACTAGGAAGACAGGCAGGATTGGAGACTCAAGGGTGGTGAGAAAGAGCCTGATGTGAATAGCTAGCTGGTGATGGTACTGGGGACCGTGATAGGTGATATAGCAGCTGGGGTCTGTTACAAACAGATGCAAAGCAGATGGCCCTGGTTGGGCTGCCACCTGGGAATATGTTGGTGTCTGAGGTCTGTGAAAAACTGGCCCCACCTCTTGTTTGGGCATCATGAGAGAGTTGGCTCTGGGGGTGTGAAAGCAGGAGAGCTGACACTGTCCCTACACAGCTGCAGTGCTCAGGAAAGCAGCTCCACACATTTCCAAAGGTGAGGGTGAGTTATCCTGAGTGTATGAGCAAGGGAGAGCTGGCATTACCAGTTATCTCTGATCAGGTGCCATGGACTAGGGAGAGATACCTTCCTCTCTTCTTACACCTTGCCATGTGTGGCAGGTGCTGGACCTAGCCCTGGAGTCATGAGAGCAGGGGAGCTGGCTCAGTTCCTCTGCAAATGCAGCACTCTGGAGAGGTGAATGCCCTGCACCTAGCCTGGGCTGCACAGAGCTGACCCTAGATGTGGGAGATGCAACTGAGCTGGTCCTGCCTCTTATGGGCTGTATAGTGGCACAGAAGAGAGAGATGTCCTCCTCTCTTCCCTCATATGGGAACGATGGCAAGTAGGAGAGCTGGCCCTGTAGTCATGAGAGTGGCCCTGCCCCTCACCAGCTGAGACACTTGGGAGAGTGGGCCCTTTACCTTCCTTGCCTGGACAACAGGGTAGAGCTGGCCCTGGTGGCAGGGACTAACAGTGATATAGACCAAGGGTGTGAGAGCAGGAGAGCCTGTGGGCTGGCCAGCTCAGATACTCCCCAGGCCTAGATGTAAATCCTTGAATTTGCCAATCCCAACATCTACCCCACCAATGAGTGCATGAAGGGGCAGGTCCTACCAATTAAAAACTACAGGATCTCTATGGTACCAGGGCAACAACAGGCTATCTGACAGGAGTTCCAGTGAGATTACAATATTGATAGAGTTGCACAAGCCAGAGGTATCATACCAGACCAACAAGCCATTGTAATGAACATTTGCAAGCAAAGAAGTATGACCAAAACGTTATACTGTGGGACACACTATGACACACTACAGTTTCCATAATGAGATCTTTTATCTCTGTTGTGGGAGAGATTGCAAGGATGGAGGGCAGCTGTGAGGGGAGTGGGAACATGAGTTGGATTGGGGTACATTATGTGAAATTCACAAAGAACTAATAAAAATTTAAACAATAAAATAAAAATAAAAAGACTCACTTTCATGTGAGTGTGTAAATACGACTCCATATTGTTCATTAGATATTTCTGGAGGTTAATGTTTTAGTCAATTTCTTCATGCTAGTTAAACTATTGAGCAATATTTTATAATATTGTCTTTCTTTGTCATTTAGGTCAAGTCCCAGTACTCAAATAAAAAGAAAGATATAATATTTGGTTTTTAAGATAAATGTTCAATATTAAAGAAAACTATGGAAGCATAAATTTAAAGATTATTTAGTGTTTTACAAATATCATATTGACAAGAATGGAGACTTCCACTTACCCTTAATGTGGCTGAAATATGGAGGAAAAAAAGTTCACAGTTACTGGAGGTTGAAGTATATACCTTAGAGCATGGATGCACAATGTGAGGACTATCTATAAATCTGAAGATACCTGTTGACAACATGTATCCTACAATGTTTCCTACATTTTGCTACAATATAACTATTATTTTTCTAGTTATATTACAATTCCTCTATATCCTTAGAAATTTGTATGGATGTGTTCTTGAGTAATTCTCAACCTACTCGGTGTTTTGCATATGTGTTGGGTATTGGTATTTGTCAAAGATGATGACAGTTAAATGTAGTATGAAGAAACCTTGAAGCTAAATTCCAAGAAGGCCCCTGAAACTCTAGACAGAAAATAACTGTTTTGCCTTTCAGTTTATTTTCATTTAAGTGTCCTTTCAGATGATTACTTGGGGACCAACACATTTCAAATGATTACTTTCAATAATTCATTGTTTTGCATAATTTAGATAAGGTGAATCTTCTTCTGTTTGGAAATTGATCATGCTGTTGTTTACTATTGCGAGGGCTTCACTAACAAAGCAGCTCATGGGATTAGCATCATCCATCCTGCTGTATCACAGCATATTTATAATGCATACACAATTTACATTCACCTTCCTCTTCCAGTGTATATTTACAACACAGGCTGTGCTTGTCAACAGCACCATGCTGCCTTCAAGGTGACTCTCTGTACAGGAGTCAATGTCCCTCTGCTTCATTAGGCTTCCAAGTCAAGTTGTGCCTGAGTGTTTAGACATTAAAAGGCATGCTGTTTATCTAAACTAATTTTACTTTCATTTATCTTTTATATGGCTTTTTATTATTTCACACACATGTGTATGGCTTAATTAAATTATCTGTGGATATTACAAAGAGAGTAAATGGTGTGAGACAAAACATTTGCTAGAAAGGAGTCTTGCATTACTGACTTGAGAACTGGTCAGACAACAGCTTTGCACATATACACAAGGGATCACAATCAGGAATACTTATTTTAGTGAGAATAAAACATGACAATATTATAAAATATATTAGCATCAAAATAAATTATATTTTATCTTTTAGCACTAAAAAGACATGGACTTATTGAAAAGAATAACTCTATATATGCCAATATACCTAACAAATTAACATGTACTGAAGAACTGCTTTTAATAACGTGACAGTTTGTAATACTTCTCACAAAGTGCTCTATCCATACAGCTTTATCACATATTGTTTGAAGAATCACCAGATGTATATTGTATAAAAATATGCAATAAAGGCAAACATTATGCACTACTGTTTTCCCTTTTGAGGATGTTGTAAGGAAGTGTCTTGGAAAAGACTATGCAGTAGGTCTAAATAATGAAAACTTTTTATTTCTTTGAGAATGAATTGTATAGAAATGTAATATAAAGACTTCAAATTCATTATGAAAGAAATAAATGAATTTGTTCTTACAGTAACAAAGAATTCTAAAGTATGCATAGTGCATCGAAACAGTGCCCTATATTTTACCAATGCTTGGTTCTCACCATGGGTCTTCAGGCAGATCCCTGTAGGGGCTGGGATGATTATGTGAGACCTGCACTTTTTTCATGGCAGCATGAAGAATGATACATGGATTGATTTTTGTATTTGAGTATATAGTAGCTCTTTTTAGATTGTCTCCCTCAGGAATGTACAAAGTAAGGTTAAGATCATCATAATGGAGTAAGGGGCAGGGCATTTAGAGCGGCTGATGGGCAGGTCCGGGTGATAGCAAATCCACTCAGCTGTGAGTTGTCTGACATACATCTTTGTCTCATTGCCTTTCTATTACTGCCTTTGACTATCCTCACATTAAATTTATTTCTTCTTCAATTACAGTATTTTTTTCTAGGTCCTTTGAGACAGGCCACGTCACTATCCCTGGCTTGCCTGTTTGACCTATTTGCCTGGCTGGAAACTCAGCAATCATCCTGTTTCAGCTTCACAAATGTGAGAATTTACCTTTCAAAGCACATTCCATGCATGGGAACAAGCACACTCACACCACACACACACACACACACACACACACACACACACACACACACACGGGTGTTGGGATCCTAATTAGAAGATGAGTCTGTGATGCTTTAAGAAGGCTATATGCTATTGAATTTCAACACATTCAATTACATTGTGCAAGACTCACACAAGATTGGGCCTCTTAATGTTGTATCATGGGTAGGGAGGGGCCCATGATGCCCTATCCTACTCCCAAAAGATTATTGGCAACCAATGGCTCTTGAGGGGTGTGGTTGCCGTCAACATCTTTATCAGTGCATGAACTGACAAGTTGCTCTTGTTTCCTCCTATCCATGCTCATGCAAGCCACTCTAATTTCACTCAAAGGCCCACATGTGGATTGCTGACCATGCACAGGTGAGGGCAGGTGAAATATAAGAGTAGAGTTTGTGATTGGGCAATGAAAAAGGAAGGCGGGGCTGAGTTTCAGAGAGAGAGGACAGACAGACAGGATAAGTGAAGATGGAGAAAGAGGATGAACTAGATCCACGTGGCTTGAAATAGCCACAGGTAGCTATGAATATCATAGAAGGATAGAATAATATAGGACAATTTGTACAATCTAGGTAGGCAGCTTGTATCAATGTCATTTGGCTCTGAGTTTATTATGTGGGCATTTTATGAGTTGAGAATTCAGTTATAAATCTGACTGCTAAATTACAGGCCTCTAGCATTTTGATTTTACTGGGGTATAGGGGTTTGAGATAACTAGCCACAGGGGACAGATGGCTTGGAAGACATTGGAGGCAAGCAAACCATGAGAAGTTAGGCAGATGCAGCATAGGGATCATGGGTGGGGAGTTGGGGGGGAGACCACTATGGCCGGAGTAGCCCGTGATAGAGTGGGTTGATTTTTAAAAATTACACGCAGCATCCACACATAAAAAGAAAGTAGGAGGAGATTTGTTGAGAAGAAAGCTTTCAGTGGAAGAGGATGGGTGATCAGAGAATGGGGAATCTGTGAAAATGGCTAAAATTCCATATGTAAATGTATGAAGCTTTAAAAAGTAAAATACAAAATCTAGAACAAAATGTTTTCTGAGAGCATTTTAAATATTTTTATTTGGTCAATTTTCTTCTTAGATTAAATAATTTGTGTTTATTCTTGGGAAAGTTCTCTTGTTTGTGCCAATTATTTAACATTTATATTAGTTTTTCATCATTTGTTTATTAATTCTTAACCTTAGTTTTAGATGATGTATTTGCTTAATTAATTGAATCATTAGGAACTGATTTCCTGAAAATTGGCCTAATTAGTTAATTTAATACTTTATATTTAGGACAATTTTACATTCACTATGAAAATGATTGCTGACACTTATGCCCCAGCACATTTAAAGCCTCTTCATTCAAGACTGCATATTGACTGCAATAGATGACCTAATGATAGCACATCATAGTTACTTACATTTCATAGTTGGCTGTGACATTCACACTTTATATTATATATTCTATGAGGAGTGTTGGTAAATGTAGAGTTGGGTTAGGAAGTTGCTCATGATCTGTAACATGGAATTGAGAGCTGAAATAAATCCTGTCTCATTGAAGTTGCTTTGCATTAGAGTCTTTCACCATTGTTACAGATATGAAACATGGACATAGTATTATGGAGAGTCCAGAAAATCCTTTGAACTCCACTCCTTTATCTCTTTCATACACAGATGACTGCTGGTCGTTTTATCTTTTCCTTAGTTTTGAGCTCATTGAATAGTCTAAGTATAAGAGGAATATTAATATTCTGTATACAATAGCTAATGCTAGAAATTAATATGACAGCAGTTATTTTTTATCCAGCTATTACCCAAATAAGAGACACAGATACTTTAAGAATTATAATAAGCTTTAAAGCACTGGAGATGGTCAGATATCAACCCTCTAATCTATTTTGTCTGTTTCCATGCCTTGAATTCCAATTTTTACTTGCCAGATGTTTTGATTGTACTGCTCCTGATTTATCAGGCCAGTTCTCATGGACACAAGCTCATGGTCCATATTATCCCATGGTAACTTCCTTCTTCCTCCTCTCCTCACTTTTTCTCATTGTCCCTCCCTAAGACCTCAAGCTCAGGAACCTTTGGCTCACCCATCTCTGTTCTGCCCAGATACAGGCTGTTAGCAACTTTTATTAGCCAATCAGGGATAATTGGGGGGCAAGGTTTACACAAGAGAGGCTGATGTATATGAGAATCTGCTTGTGTTAGGGCAACCAGATCTTGAAATACAGACTTTAGCATTTGAATACATAGCAACAGACCAAACCCCAACACATAAGGTTGGAACTCAATAGCACATAAACATCTTAAATCATCACAGACTCATCTTTTAACTAGTACACCAACCCGTGTGTTCGTGTGTGTGTGTGTGTGTATGTAGTAGGCATGTGCTTTGAAAAGTTATACTTGATTTGAGCAAAAGTTAAGAAACTAGGTAGGATTGTTGCTGTTGCCAAAGATGCTTGCTGAGAGGAACCTGGTATAGCTGTTCTTTGTGAGGTTCTGCCAGCAACTAACCAATGCAAATGTGGATGCCTGGAGTCAACTATTAGACTGAGTTCAGGGATCACAGTGGGGAAGTTGGTGGAAGGATGGAGGAAAGGAGGGGTATTGCAACCCCATAGGAAGAACAATGTTGCCTGGCCAGACCCCTCAATGCTCCTAGGGACTAAAGCACCAACCACGGAGTATACAGGGAGGGATCCATGGCTCTGGATATATATGTAGCAGAGGAGAGCCTTGTCTGACATCAGTGGGAGGGGAGGTCCTAGGACTTGTGGAGGTTTGATGCCCCAGCCTAGGTGAATGCTGGAGTGGTAGGATGGGAGAGGATGGGTAGGTGAGGGAGCACCCTATAGAGGCAAAGGGAAGTGGTGAGAGGTTGTATGTGGGATGGGGATATTGTGGAGGGGTAACAGGGAATGGAAGATATCATTTGAGATGTACATGAATTGAATGATTAATTAAAAAAATGAAACCAGGTAGGGTGGATTCATCTACTTTGTACAGGAAGTCAAACTGTCTGTGCGTATACCAACCCATGTATTCTCCATTTGGCTGACATTTGGTTTTGCATCTTTAAGTTGTTTTTCTGACTTTGGCTAAAGAGAAGGGCAGAATTGTACTTCTTTGCGTAAGTTGGGGAAATCTTGTTTTAATTCTGAGGTCAGTTCACTAGGCCCTTATCTTGTTTGACAGTTCTTGGAGCTTGCTATGGGTCTGAACCATACTCAGATTTCCATTTAATTCAAACCTCCCAGTCTCTCAGACCCATTTAACACTTACTTTGTTCCACTGGTTTTCTCCCACATTAATTCCATAGTACTTGATTCATAGTCTTAGATTTTCCCATGATACTATTTATTTTGAAGACACCTCTATTTTTTTGTTTCAAAACAGTTCTAGAATGAATACCATTAGCTGTACCTCATACTTGTCAAAGGCAGCATTACCATGTATCAAACACTTTCATCAATATGGCATTATTATGACTTTAATCTGTAATTCCATGTTATTAGTAAGCCAAAGTATAAGCATGTTCATTCATATTAACAGACATTTTATATTTCTTTTAAAAATATCTATTCATTGTAATAATAATTTGGGGAGTTTTCTTCACCCCCTGGCTCCCAAATACCTATAGGGCATTCCCATACACACTTTAGCCCACTTTAGTTCCTGAATAATTGACACAGAGACCTTATTTTTATGTAAAAGCTGCAAGCACTATGCTGGGCAAGTTCTGAGCTATTCTACCCATCTAAGGCTGCCTTAGATTTCCCAGCCACATGGTCTTTTAACTTAAGTCTGACTCTTGTGCCCTGGCTTGCTCTGATATACCTCATGGCAACTCCTCCTTGTCTTTCCACATGGTCTCTCTAAACCTTCTCTTCTTTCCTCTCTTCCCTTTCTCTTCCCTTTCCTCCCTCCCTTCCTTCCCTTCTCTCTTTAGAACTCCTTGATTGGACTTAAATATCCTGCCTCCTCTGCCCTCTCCTGCCCAGGCATAGGCTGATCATCTCTTTATTAGCCGATTGGAGATCATATAAAGCAATTTTTCCATAATATTGAAATTGGAGATACTTGACCCTGCCAGTGTCTGGACTGCAAACAGATGTCTGGACATAAAAATCAGCATCTACAAGATCAACCCTGAACAATTAATTTCCTTTACCTATGATTTTTATAGTTATTAACTATTTTTATAGATATTAACTTAGAGGAAAGCTGGATAGTTTGAGTTACTATCACTATTAAAAACAAAATGTTCAATACATGAGAATAGATGGGTTACCATTGAAGAAGACACATCATGAGTGATGTAGTCTTTTAACACACATTTCAAAGGCAGAAACTTCAAAAGAGAAACTTCTGGCATTTGTGACAGACAAATTATAGCCATGTACAATTTTACAAGCAGCTGAAATAACCTATAAATTAATAACATTATGAATATATTTTGTACCTCTTTCTTGAATGTATTGAGAACATTATCTTCATTTGATAGTTTGTCAGAATATAGAGTATACAGTTTTTTACTTTTCTTTTACTTTCATTACTATTAATGTATCAGGGCCCCAAAGTTTATTAGGACCTTAGCACAACTGACTCTATGATGGGAGTATCATTCAGGCTGTAAACTTCACCATGTAGACAGTACTACCTGCCAAAACTAAAGCAAAGGCATAATCCATCAGTCTATAGAGTTTCAGGAAAGTCTTAAAATGTACCAACCTTGGTTTGTAGTTTTTGCAGTTACACATCTCTCTAACTGTTCTTGTTAAATGAAGTTTGTCATCCTTTAAGCACATGGTCTTTGTGCTTAAAAGTTCATCCTGAAAAATACTTGGTGCTACACTGAGATCCTAAATACCCAGTGTAATCAGTGGCTGGCCAAAAAAAAATTTCTATTGGCTTAAACCCATATTTGAGCTGTCTTCTCTAGTGAATACCTTACAATATTAATAAATCTTGTGTGTGATATCTGCTACACCAACTCAAAAACTGTCTATGATGTTTATAGCATCTTTATCTAAGCTTGACATTAGTTTCTGTCTTCTCTCATTCTGAGAAGCATACAGTAGTATCTCACTAAAGGTGTAACTCACATAGTTTTGATTAGTCATGATACCCCAGTTTTAAAAATTCTATCTTGTCACTTGTGGGAAATATTTAAAAAGAGAGTAGGAAAGTTCCCGTGCTAGTGCAGGCAAGCATTGCTCACACTGGCCAGAGGGCTCCTGTCAGGTGCATCTCACTTGGAATCCCTCTGCCGGCCATCTTTGAAAAGCCCCACACATCCCACAATCTATCATCTCCTAACCTAATTACCTGGTAGAATCAAGACTCTTAATGCATGATTAACCAATCAGATTTATGTATCAATAATATCACAATTTACAAGATGTCAATATAATAATTTTAGAGCCAATTGATAATGATAAAAGCTTTATCCCAATATTTCTAAACTTGTGAAATCATAGCTACTTGTGGCTGGAAATTGCCTCACAGGTTCACATCTGCAGCCATGGTTCTTCCTCTCCCCTCTAGGATGCTCCATCTCTCTCTACAACTCCTAATTCCACCTCCTTTTCCCTGTCCAATCACAGATCTCTACACTAATGTAATCAGACAGGGAAAATCCTGTGACCATCACTGTACGAGGGTTTCTTTCATTCAGTTTTTCTTTCCATTAAGAGTAGTGGATATCAAATATGATATCTCCTATGTTTCTGAGGTTTATAATTTCATAATAAAGCATTAATAATGTTTCTAGTACAAATTTTCATGATATACTAATTTTATAAACATAAATACATTAACACTATAATGGATACAAGCAATGTGTTATCTTGATAGACTGGATTATTATATAGAAAAGAAGACAGATGAATGACTAAGACCTAACAGTAAGATAACAACAAAACAAGTGACAGCCACACTGGGATATGTGCTCTATGATTTCTCCAGCAACCAAAATGAGCCTGAGAGAAGTGCACAAAGTAATTTTATTCAGGAACATCAAGGGGTGAAAAGGGAAATGGGGCAGGCTTGCTTCTGGAAATATTCTGACTTGGGGTTTTGATATGGGTGAGTTTATTTTGTACAGGTTATTCACAGAAATATGCTTGCAATTTCATCTTTTCTGTATTTTTTTATTTTACTTTATTAAAAGACAAAATACAAATCAATACTTTTTAATGTCTTATATTAACTTTCCAAGTATTAAATCAAATTTTAATACTATAAGTAATAAGGAGTTATTAAATTAATTTTATGAATGGCAAAGACAAACTTATTTTGTAAAGGATTTGTTGATATCCCCATTCACTTTTTCCACATGATTAAATTATTAATAATATGAAA